>CM077574.1:18606279-19806279 GCA_039657325.1 Stephania cephalantha | reverse complement strand
CACCCAATCACTCCATACAACATCAGGGAGGGCCTGTCAACCCCCTTATCATTAAGATGACTGACTGACCTAGATTATCTTAATCCTCTGGTAATCTAGTTAACCTAATCCATTTTTTTAACTTTGACCTTAAAATACTTTGCATTTCAATCCTTTAATAAAGCTCTATAATTAAATTTATATCCTCAATGAAAATCAATTCAAGATTTGTTCAATTAGAGCAAATTCAGAAATCATATCCGTATTTAATAAAATTTCAGTAGCGCCTCCCCTAAAAGTTACCTGCCAAAAATTCACCTACTGGAAAGCAGAATTGGAAAAAGGCCTAGAAGGACTCACAACTCCTCGTAGTTCACAATATATAACAAAATCGAATTTATGATGTAACTTAGAGTCTCTGATAGCTTAATTATAACATTACATTCCAAAATAGACAGAGATTGAAACATAAACCTCTCAACATGTTTTAAACTAACTTAGAAGACTTTCATAACCTTTCAACAAAACTTCACGTCCTACACTCACCCCAAGAATTTCCAAATAATATATATAAACAATTTAAAATACGAATTTACTTAAAATTTTGAAAACAGTCACCAAAAACTTTGAGTCTTGTCCATTCATCATTTTTCTTTATATAGAATCTGACATTATCAAAAACAACTTAAAGATGTCAGGTAAGTGAATTATTACATTGATCTGTACTTCTGCAATTGTTAGTCTGATACAAGGAGACATGTAATTGCATTTCCAATAAACAATAAGATATATGCGTCAAAATGACATGTAATCCACTCTGATGTTGTTTCGTAACTATAATTAGATGCTGACTTCCAAAAATAGTACAGAGGCTATATTAAGATATCATAAAATGCAGAGATAACTTGTCGGCGTTAGACTCCGCTAGTATCACTAGACGGTGTAGAGGTAGGATCGAAACTTAGTTTCAAGCAAACGAGACTTCAAAACAAGCTTATCCCCTTTACTTTCTCTGTGTATGCATGACCAAGAATGATAAGATGCAATGCAGACTAAGACATAATTATAGGTATAAAGATATTCAATAAATAGTATAGATCACTGTATGGTTTACTTACAACCAAACCAACTTTGAGCGTAATTTTTGGGGTCTCGGGAGCGTTGGATTATCTTGAAAATGGATCCAATAGCTTCCCTGCATTCTCAATTATATTATGGTTCACACTTTAAGTGAAACTGAATCACGAAACTTAATGAAAACTACGCCAAAGTACGCTTGAGAACAATTCTCAAAAATATTAATTTATATAACTGTTTCGACTGGCTTTCAACTAGCCAATTTGGGGTAACCTTTTATCCTTGATACCTCAATATTTGTCATGATGACCGAAAAGGAACTTGTACTACTTATGTCCTACTTTCCATAGACTCAAAGAACACTCAAATCAGATCATCGATGGAGAAGTGACGAATTTTCAAATATGGCCTATCATCTAGGTAAACTCTATTTATTTTGAACCGAGAAATTTCTCCAAATCAATATTTTTGCAATTAACTCTTCAAAACTCGATAACAAACACCACGAAACCACTCGATATCAAAATCAAAATATTTCCACACCTCGTGGAGTCAAATTGGGTTAAAACCAAAAACTATTCATCCAGAAACCCAATGTAAATCAATATCAACTATAAACATATCTCCAAAATAGTTATCAACTGAATCGCATTAGTTCAATTCATAAAAACCTTAACCCACGCTAGTGAGATTTATTCCAAAATGGCGCAAATCAATTCGATATACCAATTCATAACAATCCCTATTAATTTCTATAAAAACCCCGCAAAAGAAATCGAGAAATCGCGAATTCAAATTGAATTTAGGAAAATGCTCTGAATTGAGTATTTACCAAATTATAGGCTGAATACCTCATTTCCACAGCAAAAACATAGCTTGAATTGACCATTTCGTAATGCTCTGGTGTTTTGTGGAAAGAAACCATGCAAAAATCAGATGTGGGGAGGTTGTGGAGCAAAAATCCAAGTTGAGAGGGTTATGGAACGAAACTTTTCATTTTCTTTTGAATTGAAATAAAACATTCATTTAATTTGAACCTTTTTTTAATTCTCGAAATTCCTATTTGAATGTGTTTTAACTTATGATGCTTGTTTTGGATCCGATTATTTACCAAATTGAGCAAGCCTCTCGTTAAAATAGTCTAACTCGATAAAATATCTATAACACTGGTTTAGGTCACACCAAAACCCCAAAGTCTTAACTTTGTTCGCGACACACTGAACACTTATGGACTAATTTTCTTGACATACTTAGCCAAACTTACACCAATTTGGATCTAATCTCGACATCAACCACTGCCAACCGACATAAGGCTCGAGGTAAGGTCTTGCACCAACTTCATTATCATCTTACACTGCTTTTGTTCCCAGCGTGCATGTAAACTAAAGCAAAATTCCACATGAGGATTAACACTTGGTTAATTAGTTTTTGAGCAACTAATAATTTATTTTCATTCGTGCCCTTCAGACACGCACTTGCAACCCCGAGTACGACAAACTGAGGATACACCTCAACATACAAACTTCGCGATGAAATACCGTATAATACACACACTAGGCATTCATCAACAAAAAATAACATTTGACCTTATGATCTCTGGTTCGTAATGCATGGGTTCTACCTCAGATAGTTAGATTCCAATTAAAATTCGGATTTATTTAATTAGCCTCCTAATCAAGTTCATGAGATTCTCGGATGTCACAATTATTCCCAACTAATTAAAAATCTTATCATCGAGATTTAAACTTACAGGTTAATGAACCAAAAGAGATATGAGAAAATGATCTTTTATCTATAACTGTTTAATCCAAATCTGTAAAAATATTTCCATAGTGAATCGTTAAGTCGACCCAATCACTTAAGTTGTAATTAACAACTCAGTGGCAGATATCATAACCTTTTCAACTTTTCATTTTCAAATTCTTTGTTTAATGAAAAGTTATGTTCGTTACTTTGCCAATCCTGAAAATTTGCGAATTTCTGATGAGTTAACAATCAGCTTTTATGGAATATCTGATAAACCTTAGTTTACTTCTCATCTCATACCTTGAATCTCATTCAAACATTAATACACATCGCAAGATCTAACCTATCTTGCTTTCACAACACCATTTTCATTCTTTCCATATTTACCCATACTCTGGTACACATCATAGTTTACTTTCTCATCACTAATCATCCCTTATTGGAATTATCGATCGAACAACTCTTAGACTATCATTAGTTTAAAATTGCATAGTGATACAAATAATATTTGAGCACAACATTAGATGCTAAGTTTAGTCGATATCCATCACCATTCCAGCGTTTCTCAATAGAAATTTGGAATTATATATGTCATCTCATGACTATAGATCTCTAATTACATCTATCATCCATGACAAAAGATCTCAAAATCTAATCTGATCAAAAAATGAAACCGGACACACTGTTCAACTCTCACTCATTCTCTAAATGTCCACTCACAATATTATTTATATTGTGGACTAGAAAGCAAATGTCAATTCCAACGTGTCAGCCAATTCACTTAACTTATCTTTGACTGGTTAGAAAGTTAACATTTTTTCTAACTTTGTCAAATCATTCTCTATTCATGAGTTTACTAAGAACCTTATTCATTTTTCATTTACGGCCAAATTTCTGAGATTTCATATCATTTCAATCATTACTATTTACTAGACTTCTCTCATAACTTGACTAGAGATAGTTATCCTTAACTTGAGTGGACATATTTTCAAATAGAGATATTGACATATTCTAGGATCATACTCTTATGGTATAACTTTTAACTTGTATTTCATACAAGTTTATAAATAAGTTATCTCTTTTTCATTTCTACTCAGTTATAGTAAAGGTATATTCAATTCTTTCAATATATTGAGTCATATATAATATCTTCTACTCAGTACCACAAACCACAAGGGGTAATACTGACTAACTGAGCTGTAAGTTGTGAGTCTCTTTTCATTTTCATTTGTATCTTTACAATTAACTCCAATTTAAAATAACATCGTGCTTCAAACTCCACCACTGACTAGTCAAGTGGTTTAGCTTTAAAATGAACCAATGTACAACATATTCACTGATATTAGTTGTATACTACTTTGGTTCAAAACTTTCAACTTTTTGAGTTTGATTTCTCGTAAGATCCTTGTGAAGATATATTAAGTTTCATCAAACTCATAGTTTGACATCCTAAGCCTTATTGGGACTTGTTGACCTGAAATTTCCTTTCTTATACTAATGTGAGAATGATTTAACCATTTAGTTACCTATACTCAACGAAACTTTATAGATTCTTTTATACCGAACCTCACCACTCATTCCATTATTCGAAGACAACTGAACTAGTTACACTAGTTTTCTATGCTATGAATGAATTGTGATTATTAAACGGAGTTACTTAGACTTTTGGTCATGCACAACTACTCCAGTGCCTTAGATTAACTAAAAGAGTCCATTCGTGTCACTTCCAAAAGTCACAAGTCATCTCAATGTCTAATTTTATTTTATACACAAAGTCTATTACATTCTATTTTGTTGTCAATCTTAGCTATTCTCACATTGATCTCAATCTTGGTCCCTTTATGAACTTACCACGACTTTTGCTCAACAACAAGACCACTTACAACTCCTTAATCTAGACTTTAAAAGGAAATTTTTATCTCTTTTGTCTTCGAAAATATAGCTAAGGACAGTGCGACTTCTTACAATCATTTAATCAATTGAAGTCTTCCTTGGATAACCTTTATTCAAAATAAAGAGATTTTGCAACTCAAATGGTTCTACTATTTGTTATTGCCTTATTTTGTTTCCAGTAGTCTCAAATTTCTCGACTTTCCTTTTCTCAAAAAGAGATTCGATACTTTTCAAGAGACTGTGTAAGATAAATTTGTATCTTACTGTTTATCAAATTACTTTTGATGAATTCAACTTTCCATTATTATTCAATTGAAGAGATAGAAGAATTTAGATTTTCAAGTTCTGATTAACAAAATGACTAATGAAACTTTAATATGATGCTTTGTCAATCCTATAAGTCTTATTAAAGGAAATTCTTGCAATATATGAGCTCATAATCACGTGCTATACATATTACTTACTGATATTCAATTAATATGTCTATCTCTTTATTAATTATATTTTAATTTATAGTGATATGCGTCATAACTAAATGTTGATAGAAGTGATTATTGAGTACTTTGAATCTCAAAACATAATCATTCGTGTTGATGTTTAATATCTAATCCAAGCTATTATTAGACGATTTCCCCAATACCTTAACTTCTTACACGCTGATCTTATCACTACACGAATCATTTTTAAGGTAGAAATTTTATTGATCTTTATTTCATAACACCTAATCTGGTATTAAAAATGATTACTTCTAACTCATATATTTCCATTTGTTTTATCAATTCTTTATTCGACTCATTGAACCACTATACTCAACATCATTTATGGATAAGTAACTTGAGTAATGAAAAATCAAAATTCTTAGTACATTTTTTTAGAAGTCATTTGATTGTTTTAAATTGTAGATCTATTCCGCATTTCACTTAATGTTTTGTTTCAGAAAGGAGAAAATACTTTGCTTCAAATTATTGTACTTTCATAGAAATCGACTTAGACAACTTTATTTGATCCTATCACAATCCCATTGTTATTTTCAGTCAAGTTTTGTTTGTCTCATCAATTTTTATTTTTGAAAACATATGTCTCCTTTTTTCTTTCATTTGAGACTCATTCAAAAGCAACTCTCAATTGGTTATAAATCAAAGTAATATTTCATAGAATAGGTCTTCCTGAGATAATCGTGCAACCAGTACTAACCTTATTCTAAAACTAAAGATAATTTATATCTTGTGATTCCCACAAGTCTCAACTTCGTTTTGTTTATGTTTTCCCAACGACTCTCAATCGTTTGCGACTATTTTTACATTTTTCTAAGCGTTTTATAATTGTAATAGTTCAATACTTTTGATTTCTAAGAGATTCATGTTCATTACTTACGTGCCTGAATCATTTAGACTTCCCTTTCAACCAATTTTCTATTCATTTCATAACTGATACTTTCATCAGTTATATTGGTATCGAACCATTTACAACATCTTTGTGAATTTGGACTTTGCAAGTCTATTTCACATCCATTTACACTCAATTTCATTTTACAAGTCTATTCTCTTTTAATTATTCGTTTCTAGTCTTACTCGTTGTATCTTACAAGTTAAGTATCAGACGTACAAGGAGAATAAACTTCCTATTGCATATCTAGCGATAATACATGTTGGGGCATGTGCCCTAGGTCAATCTACAAACATTGTTTATCTTATAATTTTAGTTAATAAAATTGAGGTTTTCATTTGTTGTTTTATTATAAGTTATTGCATGTTTACCTTATAGTAAGATCCATGGGTATTTGTTGAAATATCCTAAATGTCCCTAGTCGGTCATTATACTGAGAACTATAATGAATCAAGACTAGTGCAAATCTTGATTGATGGTCATGTGAGGATAATGCGTAAAGGGATACAAATCGGGATCATGAGTACGTTGTTATGGAACAAGGTACTGGACCGACCCGCTATGAAAACACCACATGGATTAAGTCATAGGTGTTACTCATGATAGGTATATCATTTAGTCTTTCGACTTGAGATTACCATAGACTTCACTATTAGGAGCATGGTAGTTTTATACAATCAAACATTGTGTTTAACCGAACAATTATAAAGATTTTGATTGGTTACCATGTGAATAATATATGAATGTGTGTAACCAAGATAGAATTTTTCACTCTCGTATAAAGAGTGATATCAGTGGAACCCTTGATTTGATAGACTGATAATGGCCAAGTCCATGTGAATTGATATAATCAATTTCACTTGGATGTTTTCAGTTCAACTAAAGATCGAGACTAGTACGATTGAACACTAAGGGTGACTTTTCATGCCTTAAGTTTAATCAAAGGATATCACACGACAAAAGAATATTATATATGTTTTTCATTAGATTGTATCGATTTTGATATTCATGCTACTTAGGTAGTCATAATACCTTGCTAGAGACCGCTTATGACTTGTATACCAAAATGGTTTTGGTTCACTGCCAACGTCATATGAGCCTATTGGGTAGCACAGAAAGAATGACTTTGCGCAATTTCAATTGGTCTAGAGTAATGAATTTTATATGATAAAACTCATGACATAAATGCCCTTACAATTTGTTATATGATAACTTAATAATAGGGGTGTATGTGTAATTTGCTTAAATTGTCTAAATACGATAGTTGTATTACGAATAGGATTTTAAGTAAGGGCTTATCTATACATATAAATAAAGGTTAAACCCTAAAATCAAATAAGATTTTTTGTTTTTTACTATTTTTGAGTTCTCTGGATTTTGGGAGAGAAAGAAAAGTGTTTTCTATCTCTCTTGGGGCAAGCACTCCAAATTGTGGTCACTGTTCATGTTTGGATTTTCGATTGAGGACGCGCGCTTAAACGTCTTGGAGATCGATCAATAAGAGAAAGAAATCACGGATTAAGGTATGGTTTACTTTTGTAGATCAAATTTAATGGAACTTATTTTTGATCCTGTTGGGGTTTTCAAAAAATTATTTTAAATTTTTGGCTGCATATGAACCCCAAACCCCAATAGTGGTATTAGAGCTTTAGGCTCGATTCTCTTAAACGTTTGCATATTTTCTCTAATGTGTATATGATATATGTGTGGAAAAATGATCTTGATTAATGTATATATGATATGCATATAGGTTCTGTGATAATTGTTATCAAGAATTGGTTTTAAAGCATGTAGTTAATTCATTGATTTGATACATACACATGATTTGATTCAATGATAGAAGTCATGTTTAGAATATTTCGATTAACATATTTTTTAATATTGAATGATGCAAATTTTGTATGTTCAAATTATAGAAGTCATATTTAGGTTAATTTGATTCTTGCATTGGATGCATAGTTCGTTTTGTTCAATAATTGTATATGTTTCTATAATAGAAATTATGATTATGTTAATATGATTAATTTAATATGAGTCTAGTGTTGAATGCATGATTAATATTTCTTTTCTTAATTCAATTGCTTGTTTCGTATGAATAAGAATCGAAATTGATTTTCATTATATATCTCGTTGTCGTTACCTGTTAGTATATTTCTATTAGATAGGAGATAGACTTGTAATCGGATTAGAATTACAAATCCTATAAGATATGTGAGATATATAACAAATTCTAATTGGATAAAGATTCAAAGTATCTTAAATTCTAATTGGATAAGGATTCAAAGTATCTTAAATTCTAATTGGATTGGGATAAGATATTAAGTTTAAAGTAGGTCTGAATTAATTAAAAATGTTTTAATTAATATTTTGAAATTAAAATAAGGGGCAGTTTTAGTCAATTAGATTGCCTAAAATAATGAGAAATTTTATGCGATTTTCAATTTTCGGAACTGGAATTTTTTGTCATAAAAAAGAACCGATGTTTGCTAATCGATCAGTGGGACCGTCGTTAAATGTTCGTAGCGCAAGAAAATTCATATAATAGTCAATATTAGTATCATTTCCTAACTTGTTTAGTGATTGTTTATGCATTGTAAAATATGATATTATCTTGTTTAAATTATGATCACTAAAACAAATAAAAATCCCTATTCTAAATTTT
Organism: Stephania cephalantha; assembly: GCA_039657325.1. NCBI lineage: Eukaryota > Viridiplantae > Streptophyta > Magnoliopsida > Ranunculales > Menispermaceae > Stephania > Stephania cephalantha. The sequence continues at coordinate 19,797,536 of CM077574.1, read as the reverse complement.
AAGTCATGTGTCATCCATTCTCAAACATTTATCAAGGCTTCGATCACATCAATATGGGCCTGCCTCCACAAAGCGTATTATGTTATCTTAGTGAGGCAAGTTGAGTAATGGTTACTCTATTATTTGAAATGGTTAGACTTGATAAAGCTATCAAAATGATTTTGGGCTTTAGGCACTAGATGAGATAAAACATGCTAAGACATAAGATATCATAATTTCATAAAAATAACTAAAAGTTACATATGATGTAATTGGTAATTGGTACCTACCTAAATAACCTAATTCATAGTGCCATGCCTTAGTTATCTTGGAATTAGGTGAAACATGGATTTAGTCCCTTAAATTAACGTAGCTTTTTTAGGAGGGTTGTTAATTAAGTGGGAGTCTATACCTCAATACTAAAATAAACTTTTGCATAATCTTTGTTCTAGATTTATGGCATCTTTAAATCACACTAATCCCTTGTCACTATGATCCATCCTTGAGAAAGATAAGTTTTTCGGGATAAACTTTCTTGACTGGTTTAGAAACTTGAGAATTATTCTTAAGCATGAACGCAAGTTGTATGTCCTAGATGATCCTATTCCTGAGGAACCGCTAGCCAATGCTTTAAGAGCTGTGAAGGATGCACATACTAAGCATGTCAATGACTCAACTTATGTTGCATTCATTATGTTGGCAACCATGGTTCCTGAACTTCAGAAGGACATGAAACACAAGGAAGCTTACGACATGGGTACGATGCTGAAGGAAATGTTCCAACAATAAGCCATGCAAGAAAGTTTCGAGACAATTAAGTCCCTTCATTCTTGCAAAATGTCTGAGAGTGCGTCAGTTAGTCCTCATGTTCTAAAAATGAAGGGCTATATTGACCATATTGACAGACTTGGATTTCCCATAAGCCAAGAGTTGGCTACAGATTTGATCCTAAATTCATTGCCTGATAGTTATTGTGATAAACTATAACATGAATAATATGAAGAAGTATATCTCAGAGTTGCATTTGATGCTTAAAACTGCTGAGCATAATGTCAAGAAACACATTGCTAATGTGTTGATGGTTCAAAAAGGAAAGGCTATGAAGAATAATGCTAAAGGCAAGGCTAAAGTTTCCTAGGCCGTTGTGACTGTCACAAAGCATGTGGAACAAGTCAAGCTTAAGGTTGCTTCTACTTCATAGTCCCAGAAAGAAAAGGAAAAAGAAGAAAATTGTCATTTATGCCATGCACCTGGGCATTAGTTTAGAAATTGCAAGCTCTATCTTGAAGATCAAAAGAAAAAGAAAAGTAGTGTGACTACTACTTTAGGTATTTACGTTATTGAAGTTAACTTGTCTACTAGCAATTCCTGGGTATTTGATACCATAAGTAGATCTCACATTTGTATTAATGTGCAGGCTCTCACCAAAAGTAGAAAGATAAAGAAAGGAGAAGTCATCATACGAGTTGGAAATGGAGCAAAGGTTGTTGCGTTGGCTGTAGGAAGCTACGAGTGAATTTTACCTAGAGAACTTGTTTTAGTTTTAAGTAATTGTTATGATGTCCCTGCCTTGAGTAGAAACATCATTTTAGTTTCATGTTTGGATTTGGATGGTTATTTATTATTACAAATAATAAATGCTCCATTTCTCGAAAAGACATTTTCTATACGAATGTTGATTTGTGTTATGGTCTTTATATTTTAAACATGAAAAGGTCTACATATACTCCTATTTTTAACGTAAATACAAAGAGATTCAAGTCAAATGATTAGAGTCAAACCTACATTTGGCATTGTCATCTTCACCACATAAATGAGAAATGCATTTCTAAACTCCATAAAGATGGACTCTTAGATTCATTTGATTTTGAATCATATGAAACATGTGTATCTTTTTTACTAGGCAAGATGACAAAGAGTCCATTTGCTGGATACAGTGAAAAGGCAAGTGATTTATTAGGTCTAATACATACTGTTGTATGCGGTCCTATAAACACAATGGCTAGAGGTGGTTATCAGTACTTCATTACTTTCACCAATGATTTCAGCAGATATGGTTACGTGTATCTCATGAAACATAAAGGTGAATCTTTTGAGATGTTTCGAACATTTCAAAATAAAGTGTAAAATCAACTTGGTAAAACTATTAAAGAACTTTGATCAGATCGAGGTGGTGAATATTTGAGCCAAGAGTTTGACGATCATCTTAGAAACTGTACGATTGTATTACAATTAACTCCTCCAGTAACTCCACAATAGAATGGTGTTTCTGAGAGGAGAAATCGAACTTTATTGGATATGGTTCGATCCATGATGAGTCATGCAGATCTTCCTATTTCCTTTTAGGGTTATGCCTTAGAAACTGATGTGTTTACACTGAGTCGTGTTCCTTCTAAAGCGGTTGATAAAACATCATATGAGATGTGGTTTGGGAAAAAATAAAGTTTGTATTTCCTTAAGAATTGGGGCCGTAGAAAAATTATCAACCAAATCTACTAAGTGCGTATTTGTTGGTCATCCTAAAAAATTAGAGGATACTACTTTTATAATTCCATTGAGAATAAAGTGTTTGTTGCTTGGAATGAAGTCTTTATGGAAAGAAATTTTATTTTGAAAGACAACAATGGGAATAAAGTAAGTCTTGAAGAAGTTCAAGAACCTTAAATGAACACTCAACTGCTAATGGGAGATCAACAAAGTCTTGAACTAGTTGAACCTTCATAAGTATCACAAGGCTCGCGTAGGTCTGATAGGGTAAGACATCGGCCTGAGAGATTTTGATTTCTTATTACTGATAGTTGTGAGGTATTGCTTATGGATCAAAATGAGCCTACTACTTATCAAGAGTCTGTATGTAGCCCTGAGTCAGATAAATGGCTTAGTGCCATGAATTCTGTGATGCAATCCATGTATGATAACCAAGTTCAGAACCTGGTCGATTTACTTAAGGTTGGTAAGAACATTGGATGTAAATGGGTTTTCAAGAAGAAAACTGACATGGATGGCAATGTGCTTACTTATAAAGCACAGCTAGAAGCAAAAGGTTTCAAACATACTCAAAGTATTGATTATGATGAGACTTTTTCTCCTGTAGCCATGCTTAAATCCATTAGAATTCTAATTGTCATAGCCGCATATTATGACTATGAGATATGGTAAATGGATGTCAAAAAAGCTTTTCTAAATGGAAAGTTACTTAAGGACGTGTATATGATACAGACTAAAGGGTTTGTTCATCCTAAGAATTCTAGGAAGGTGTGCAAGCTTCAAAGATCTATTTATGGATTAATGTAAGCATCTCGGAGTTGTAATCTTTGTTTTAATGAAGCAATTAAGAAATTTGGTTTCATTAAAAATGAAGATGAGATGTGTATACAAGAATGTCAGTGGGAGCGTGGGTGTTTTCCTGGTACTGTATGTAGATGATATATTACTCAATGAAAATGACATCCCAACCTTGCAAAGTGTGAAGTCTTGGTTAGGATGTATTTCTCAATTAAGGACTTAGGAGATGCAGCCTACATCCTTGGGGTTAAGATATATATGGATAGGTCCGAAAGGTTGATTGGTCTAATTCAGAGTGCTTATATTGACAAGGTATTGAATAGGTTCAGTATGCAAGACTCTAAAAGGGAGTCGTTGCCAATGTCTAATGGTATAAGTCTCCGTAGGACTCAATGTCTGAAGACTAATGATGGGCGAGAGCGCATGGATACAATTCCATATGCATCAGCTATTAAATCTATCATGTATGCCATGTTATGCACCCGACTTGATGTATCATATACTTTAAGCGCAACAAGAAGATATCAGTCTGATCCTGTGAGAGTCACTAGGTAGCAGTAAAGAGCATTCTTAAGCACTTGAGAAGGAATAGAGAAGTGTTATTGGTCTATGGAAGTTTGGAAAACGAGCTTGTTGTAAATGGTTACACAGATGCAAGTTTTCAAACTGATATAGATTACTTCATGTCGTAGTCTAGATATGTGTTTATTTTAAATGGAGGCGAAGTGAGCTGGAAAAGTTCGATGCAAAAAATTGTGGCAGATTCTACAAATAAAACTGAGTATATTGCAACGTCCAATATAGCTAAGGAGGCAATTTGGATCAAAAAGTTCATCTATGAAATTAGTGTGGTTCCGAGTATAGCTAAGCCTATTTGCTTTAACTATTACAACAACATGGCGATAGCGCAGGCCAAGAAACCAAGATCACACCACTGATCCAAACATATTTTTAGACATTTTCATCTCATTTGAGAAATCATTGAGAGGGGAGACGTGAAGATTTGCAGAGTTCCTACAGAAGACAATGTTGCAGATCCTTTGAAGAAGGCTCTTCCATAAATGAAACATGATGGTCATGTTAGGTCATTAGGTATTAGGTACATGAACGATTGGCCCTAGTGCAAGTGGGAGATGTTGGGGTTTGTGCCCTAGGTCAATCTACAAACATTGTTTATCTTATAATTTTAGTTAATAAAATTTTGATTTTCATTTGTTGTTTTATTATAAGTGATTGCATGTTTACCTTATAGTAAGATCCATGTTAGGTCATTAGGCATGTTTACCTTATAGTAAGATCCATGGGTATTTGTTGAAATATCCTAAATGTCCCTAGTTGATCATTATACTGGGAAATTTAATGAAACTAGTGTGGATTTTGATTAATGGTCATGTGATGATCATGCGTATAGGGATACAAATCGAGAACATGAGTACTTGTTAGGGAACAAGGTACTGGAACGACCCGCTATGAGAACACGACATGGATTAAGTCATAGGTGTTACTCATGATAGGTATATCATTTAGTCCTTCTACTTGAGATTACCATAGACTTCAATATTAAGAGCATGGTAGTTTGACACAATCAAACATTGTATTTAATCGAACGATTATAAAGATTCTGATTAGTTACCATGTGAATAATATCTGAAGGTGTATAACCAAGATAAAATTTGTCACTCGCGTATAAAGAGAGATATCAGTGGATCCCTCGATTTGATAGACTGATAATGACTAATTCTATGTGAATTGATATGATCAATGTAACTTGGATGTTTTTAGTTTACCTAAAGATCGAGACTAGTATGATTGAACATTAAGGGTGACTTTCCATGCCTTATGTTTAATTAAAGGATATCACACGTCAAAAGGATATGATATATGTTATTCATTAGGTTGTATCGATTTGGATGTTCATGCTACTTAGGTAGTCATAATGTCGTGCTAGAGACCGCTTATGACTTGTGTACAAAAAAGGTTTTGATTCACTGACAACGTCACATGAACTTATTGGGTATCACACAAAGAACGACTTTGTGCAATTTCAATTAGTCCACAAGTAAAGAATTTTATATAATAAGATTCATGACATAAAAACCCTTACGATTTGTTATATGATAAATTAATAATAGGGGTGTATGTGTAATTTGCTTAAACTGCCTAAATATAATATTTGTATTACGAATAGGATTTTAAGTGAGGGCTTATCTACACATAAATAGAGGTTGAAACCCTAAAATAAAATAAAATTTTTCATTTTTGTTATTTTTGAATTCTCTGGATTTTAGGAGAGAGAAAACATTTTCTATCTCTCTTGGGGCTATCTCTCCAAATTGTGGTCACCGTTCATGTGTGGATTTCCGATAGAGTACAAGTGCTTGAACATCTTGGAGATCGATAACACAAAGAAGGAAATCACGGATTAAGGTATGATTTTATTTTTGTAGATCAAATTTAATGGAACTTATTTTCGATCTTTCTAGGGTTTTTCAAAAAATTGTTTTGAATTTTTTGATGCGTATGAACCCTGAAACCCAACAATACATACATACAACACAAGCATAATAAAATAATTCAAATACCCAAGCTTATAGTCACTTCCCAACTATTCGCGCTCAATCACCTTTTGGTTCTTAACTCGGGCGGGGCCATTCGGTCTGGCGCTAATATGGGTGGCTTAGGGAGTGAGAGGGCTAAGTGGAAAGGGCTGACACCTAAACCTTACACGTTTTTTTAGGGATCAAGTTTTGCTAACTGCAAGAATCAAGCCAATACAATAGGTGGTATAAAGAAGACACCGGTCGCCGCCTCACTAAATCTGACGATAAGGCTAACTATGGTGTGATTACTTACTCACTGACTTACTGACTGACTCACTCATTGTCGTAGTCATTTGCTCATGCTTGAAAACTCCAGGACTAGCTAGCGCACTACGACTCATAAGCTGACTGGGCCAAAAGGTCGCACGTTTTACGTCGAACAGGTTATTGACCCGTAGAGCTCCAGAGAGCTCTCATATGCGGGTACTACGGGGAGGTGAACCTTGGCTGATTTGCTATTTAGCCGAGACTATGGGTAGTACATATCCCATTTGGAGAGGTGCCTGGACTTGCAAAGATCGGAGTCTAGCCCCTGGAGGTAATGTGTGAAACGTTTGTGCTATACCTTGCACATCGATGAAAGAAGGCGCTCTTGAGATTCCCTTGAACCGAAAGCTTTCCTCTGCACCTCGTAAAAAGGGGGCCTTTCCAACTTGCTCGTACCAATTGAGCCAAACCTTAGGCTCCGATACCAAGTTGCTCCGATACCAAGTTTGTCAGCCCCCTCTTCATTAAGATGACTGACCAGCCTATATTATCTTAATCCTCTGATAATCTAGTCAGCCTATTCTTTTTTTAAAAAAAAATTGACATTAAAATACTTTGCATTTCAATCCTTTAATAAAGCTCCAAAATTAAATTTACATCCTCCATGAAACTCAATTCATGATTTGTTCAATTAGAGAAAATTAAGAAATCATATATGTATTCAATAAAATGGTGGCACTTCCCCTAAAAACGGCTTGCAAAAAATTCACCTAATAGAAAACAAAATTACGGAGAGGCCTAGAAGGACTCACAACTACCCGCAGTTCAAAATATATAACAAATTCGAATTTATAACTTAACTTAGAGTCTATGATAGCTTAATTATAACTTTACAATCCTAAATAGACCGAGATTGAAACATAAACCTCTCAACATGTTTTAAACAAATTTAAGAGACTCTCATAACTATTCAACAAAACTTCACGTCCTACATTCTCCCCAAGAATTCTCATAACAATATATATAAACAATTTAAAACAAGTACTTACTTTAAATTTTTAAAATAGTCACCATAAACTTTGAGCTTGTCCATTCATCGTTTGTCTTCATATAGAATATAACATCATTAAAAATAACTTGAAGATGTTAGCTAAGTAAATTCCTACATTAATTTGTACTCTTGCAATTTTTAGTCGGATACATGGAGACATGTAATTGTATTTCCAAATAAACAATAAGATATGTACGTCAAAATGACATGCAATCCACTTTGTTGTTGTCTCCTAACTATAATTAGATGGCGACTTCCTGAATCTAGTACAAAGATAATATTAAGAAATGCAAAGATAACTTGTCGGCGTTAGACTCCGCTAGTATCACTAGACGTCTTAGAGGTAGGATTTAAACTTAGTTTCAAGCAAACCAGACTATGAAACAAGCTTATCCCCCTCACTTTTTCTTTGTATGCTTGAAGCAGAATGATGAAATGCAATGCAAACTCTGATGCAATTACAGGTAAAAAGATATTCAATAAATAATAAAGATGACTGTAGGATTTACTTACAACCAACCCAATTTTGAGCATAATTTTTGGGGTTCTGGGAGCATCGGATCACCTTGGAAATGGACCAAATAGCTTCCCTGCATACCTAATTATATTATGGGTCGAGCTTCAAGTAAAACCAAATCACGAAACCCAATGAAAATTGTGGCTAAAGTACGCTTGAGAACAATTTCTTAATATATTAATTTATATAACTGTTTCAAGTGGCTTTTAACTAGTTAACTTTAGTTAACTTTTAAACCTTGAAAACCTCAATATTTTTCATGATGACCTAAAAGGAACTTGTAGCACCCATGTCCTACTTTTCATAGAATCCAAGAACACTCAAATCAAATCATCGACGGAGAAGTTATGAATTTTCCAATATGGCTTATCAACTAGGCAAACTTTATTTATTTTGAACTGAAAATTTTCTACAAATCAATATTTTTGCAATTAAATCTTCAAAACTTGACAACAAACACCACGAAACCACTCAATACCAACATCATAATATTTCTACAGCCTGTGAAGTCAAATCGGATTAAAACCAATAATCAATTCATCCAGAAACCCAATGTAAATCAATATCAACTATAAAAACATCTCCAACATAGTTATCATTTGAATCACATTAGTTCAATTCATAAAAACCCTAACCCATGCCAGTGAGATTCAATCCAAATTAGCACAAATCAATCCAATATACCAATTCACAACAATCCCTACCAATTTTTATCAAAACCCCGCAAAAAAAATCGAGAAATTGAGAATTCAAGTTGAATTGAGGAGAATTCTTTCAATTGAGTTTTTACCAAATAACAGGGTGAATACCTTGTTTCCACCACAGAAAACTTAGCTTGAACTTACCGTCTCACGATGCTATACAGTTTTGCAGAAAGAAACCAGGTAAAAATCGGACGTGGGGAGGTCGCGAAGTGTAAATCCAGTTAAGAGGGTTAACTTTTTGTTCTCTTTTTTTTGTTTTACATATAAACCCTCAACTGGTTGTCAGCAGCTTAATTCACTTTTAATTTTTTAATTCCTGAAATTCCTATTTGAACGTGCTTTAACTTCCGATGCTAGTTTTGGATTCGATTTTTTACCAATTTGAGCAAACCTCTCAACGAAATAGTCCAACTCTATAAAATGTTCATAACAATGGTTAAGGTCAAGCCAAAAGTCTAAAATTTGTCCATGACACACCAAACACTTATAGACCAATTTTCTTGTCATACTTAGCCAAACTTACATCAATTTGGATCCAATCTCAACCTCGACCACTGCCAACCGATATAAGGCTCGAGGTAAGGTCTTGCACCAACATCACTCTCATCTTACACTGCTATCGATTTCAACTTGCACGTAAACCGAGTCAAAATCCCACGTGAGGATTAACACTTGGTTAATTAGTTTTTGAGCAACCAATAATTTATTTTCACTCGTGCCATTTAGACACGCACTTGCAACCCGAGTATAACAAACTGAGGATACACCTCAACACACAAACTTCGCGATGAAAATTCGTATAATACACACACTAGGCATTTATCAACGACAAAATAATATTTTACCTTATGATCTCTGGTCCATAATGCATTATTTCCACCTTAGATAATTAGATTCCAAATAAAAACCGAATTTACTTAATTAGCCTCCTAATCAAGTTTATGAAATTCTCGGATGTCACAGGGCCTCTAATGAGGTCTTAACCCATTTCCAATCAACAACAACAACAATTAACATGTATTCAATACCAACTTATGAATTCAACTCAAGATTTAAGCCCAACTTTCCAACTTTTGATGATCACAAGATCAACTATGGTTTGATCTTTTCTTGGTCTATTTGAATTCACTCTATATAACTCCCTGGATCAATTTCCCCCAAAAATAAAACCCTCAGTTGCTTCTTCCTATTCGATCAAATGAAACAGTGATAAGCTTTAGTTTGATTTTTGACTATATATATAGATTTCCTTGAGATACGCATCGTGCTATCTCGAGGCTAATCAAGTGAATATTGTGCTAAAGTGACACAGCCTAAAGTTATAAACATCTTAACACAATCTCCACTTACGCGCTCATCTCAAGGTGATCTAACAATCCATAATAATCAATTCAAACCTATAGTTTTATTTATATATATTTATATATCAATTATGTATATACATATACACATATATATAGATATACGTATATCATGTATTTTATCACTAATGAATTCGCCAGACACACCAACGCGTATTCTCGGACGTTCACATTCATTTCACAACCCCCTCGTTGCACTTAGCGTACTAACAATTTATTAATTAATTGTTTATTTCTGATTATAGCCTAATGTGAATTTCTATTTATACAACGACCTATAAATTCTTTAACACACGTCACACAAAACATCATACAAACTCATGTATACGCTAATCGAGGTATGCCGAACTTAACCACGAGCTTAATTCGAGTTAATTAAGATTCAGATTAACACTAATCACCAGCTTAAGGTAACATGTTGTTACACTCTCCCCAATTAACGAAAATCTCGTCCTCAAAGTTTAAGTAAATATAGAATTACCTATAGTTTTGAAGAGAAAAAGAAACTGCTCCTTTATATAACATTTTCGCTTCTAGGTTAGCTCCCCATCTCCGTGAAATTGCCATTTCACCTTAACCAAAGGAATATCTTTGGTTCTCAGCTTCTGAATCTTATGATCAAGAATCTAAATCGATTATTCGTCGTAAGATTAGTCTTCTCGAAGATCAAGTTCATTCCAATCAATTTTTGGAGTGAACTGAGTCTCTATTTTGCAAAGCATAGAATACAATAATGAACTCCAGCTAGCTGAGGTGGTAACTTTAAACTGTAAGCAACGGGACCAACTCTTTCTTTCACTTTGAACAACCAATATACCTAGAAGCTAGCTTACCACGCAATCCAAACCTGTACTGCCCTTTCATAGGTGAGACTTTCAACAGAACATAGTTGTCCTTTGAAAACTCCAAAAACCTGTGATATTTATCGGCATATCTCTTCTGTCTTAGCTATGTCATAGTCAAAAATTGGCGAATCTGCTGGATTCTCTCTATGTAGTCCTGAATCAACTCAAGCCCAAGCAAAACTGTATCTCCAACCTATGCCCAACTGATCGTAATCACAAGTATAACGTTTCAATTGTAGTAATAATGTAATCAATAAAGGTTGATTATGGATATCATTACTAGAGGAAAGTTTTATCTAAACACAGTTCACTTAGTTACGTTCACTCTATTGTTAGGGATGTCTCTTTTTAATTGATTTTATACTAAACTACTATATTCTATAAAACTATGTAAATTAACTTGTGTTCTAATATTGAGAAAACTCTTAGTTCACGACTTCACTTAGGTAATGAATTACTATGCTTCCCATCTCATATTTCCTTCATCTTTCTTATGTGTGTGCAATGTTTAATTAGAATAGACATATTTCCTTATTATTCACTTCAATCCACTGTCGTGGTGAAAAAGATCCTAATGTGCAAACTAGAACTCCACCTATCGGTGTGGATAACGTAGTCTCACATAGTATTATGTTCCAAATTTTTAGACTCATAACCACTTAAGTTTACAATCCATATCTCCTTAATCAATAACTATTTATCGATGTTATATATTTTACGGTTGTATTGTTCATATCCGGCTTAAAAGCTCTAATGGCCATGGTAACTTCTAAAACATCTAATCAATAAACATGTGATCAAGATGTTCATAGCATTATGCATAGAATCAATACAAATTCTAAACATTTCACTTCTAAATATTATAATCCATTCATACTTCCTTTTGCATACTATTCATAGCATAGGATCCATTGATCCCTAAAATAAATAAACTACTCACTCATCATTGAAATCAACATCATACAATTCATAAATATCATTGAAATCAGTGATTAAATTAAATATTACCTTTAATTGAATCAATGAAACAAAGATTGAGTTGCAAAATAGGAGTCTTCAATGTCTTCTCCTTCAAAACTCTTCTCAATACTCAAAACTATGCTAATTTATCTTCCTTGGTCTCTTTTGGTAGTATTGGGTGAGTTTACCACATTCTAATACCTATTTATACTCTTAAGACTCCTAAAAACACAATTAGAAACCATAATTAACAATTCCAAACGAATAAGAATTACAAAACTTTCTATTTTTCTATCCCGACGTTGTCTGCAAGTGATCCATGCTCCCTTTGTAAAGTAACAGTGCCACCACAACGTTAACCTTATGTATGTAACTTCTCCTTACAGTGGACTTGGCGCCCTCTCTGTAACTGCTCGGCGTCGTGTGTGTTAACCCACAACGCTGCCATGCCACTATATCAAGTGTACTACATCTCTTCTTTTGTCTCCACGCCTTGTGTTTACTTTCCACGACATCTAGTGTGTATGCCACGACGTCACATGTGGTTTTGTTCTTTTTCTCCTAATTTCATCATGAAATCGCTCATTTGTCTCTTTTATACCTTGTAGACCTGAAAACACATAAATACCATAAATTATAACTCATTCTGGGATATTAAGGCTTATTATATAACTAAACTATTCCTATATATAAGTCTAATTAAACTCTTATCACCAACACACAAGTAAACGACAAGGCCGACCATACAGAACTTCAAAAAGAGTCATTCCAATGTTGGCCTGATAGCTATTATTATAAGAAAGCTTTCATAGAGGAATGTATTTTTCCCAGTTACCACCAAACTCTAAGACACAAGCTCGAAACATGTCCTCTAGCACCAAGATCAGACGCTCAGTTTGCCCATCAATCTAAAGATGATATGTCGTAATAAAGTTAAGAAAATTTCCCATCTGTCTCTCCAATTCACTCCAAAGCTTGGACGAGAATCTCGGATTTCAATCTGAAGTAATCGACACTGGAACACCATGAAACCTCAACACCTCATGTACGTACACCTCACATAATCGATAAAAAAGAACTTACATAGAATCTAGCAAGAAATGCACAGACTTTGTTAACCTATTAACTACAACCTATACTGCATTGTGCTTACACTAACTCAGAGGTATACCAAAAATAAAAACCATCGATATATGCTCCTATTTCCACTCCAGAATTGGCAAAGAATGCAACAACCCTCTAAGTTTCCTATATTCAGCCTTAACTTGTTGGCATATCTCACATTTCTTTACAAACTTAGCAATATCATTTTTCATCATTGGCCTCCAATACATACGCCACATATTACAATACTTCTTAGTGTTACCAAGATGAAGAGAGTAAAGATATCTATGAGATTCTCGTAACAACTCCTGCCTCAACTGATCGTGAGCTAGAATCCACAGTATATCCCTAAAACGTAACGTTCCTTCACCAAAAACTGACCAATTAGGATGATCCATACTAGTCGCTAACCTCTAATGTTCTAAGTAATCTTGATTAGATTTCTAATAATCAACCACCTGCTGAATAATCTCCAGTTCAGCTCGAATCTTAGCATAGAAGAACATATTAATAGCTCTAGAATTAGCTCTCTCAGTTGATGATGTGTCAACTAGACTTTCATGAAACATCATCATATAAGCTTCCTTAAAAAGTTTGAACTGAGAAACTCTAGCAGTAGCTACAATTTATCGCTTGTTCTTCTCATACTCAAGGCATCACCAATCATATTTTCCTTGTCTGGGTCGTACACAAGAGTGAAGTCATAATCTTCTAGGAACGCAAGCAATATACGTTGCCTCGTATTCAATTCACTCTGACTAAATAAATATTTTAGACTCATATAATCTAAAAATACTTTAAACTTCTCATCGCATAAGTAATGATCCAAATCTTTAAGGCAAACACCATTGTCGCTAATTCAAGATCATGAACTATATAAGTTCTTCCATGAATCTTGAGTTGCCTGGAAGCATAAGCTACAACCCTGCCTTCCTACATTAGCACATAGCCCAAGCCTGAATGAGAAGCATTGGTATAATCACCAACTCTTACCTGATTTAGGTAATGTAAGAACATGCGTTTTAGTTAAACTACTTTTCAACTCTTTGAAGACAGCCTTGCATTCATCAGACCAAACAAAGTCAACATCTTTTTGTGTTAGCCGAGTTAATGGCAAAGCGATATGAGAGAAACCATTAACAAATTGTTTGTAAAAACTTGCTAACCTCAGAAAACCCCAAACCCGTAACACTGTGGTAGGACTAGGCCAATCCTAGATTGCCTCACCCTTCGCTGGATCAACAAATATGCCCTCAATAATAACCATTTATCTAAGAACTTTGACCTCGAAAGACCAGAATTATCACTAACTAAACTTGCCATACAATCGATTATCCTTCAAAGTCTGCAAAGTGACCTTGAGGTAGTGCGAATGCTCTTCATGAGTCTTCGAATAGATCAAAATGTCATCAATAATCACTATAATGTACTTGTCAAAATAAGGTTTGAACACCCTATGCATTAAGTCCATGAACATAGTAGGAGCATTAGTACTGAAAGCTGTCTTCGAGACATCCTCATCCATGATCACTGATCCTTAGCAGATGATGACCAGACCTCAAATCAGTCTTCGTGAAATACTTGGCACCCTTCAACTGATCAAACAAGTCATCGATCCTGGGCAATGGATATTTATTCTTGATAGCTACTAGATTAAGTTATCTATAATCGATACACATATATAGGATCTCGTCATTCTTTTTTCACAAAAATAACTGGTGCTCCCCACGGTGACATATTAGGATGGATAAACCCCTTTTGAAATAACACCTCAAGCTAATTCTGCAACTCACGAAATTCCTACGGTGACATACGGTATGGAGGAATAGATATAGGTTTGGTGTCAGGAATAAGATCAATGATGAAGTTAATGACGCATGGTGGTGAAAGCCCAAGAAAGTCAGATGGAAAGACTTCCAAAAATTCATAAGCCATTGGTATTTCATTAACCTTAAGTTCCTGACCAGGCTCTCCAAATGTAACAGCTCCTGTCATAACCTCTTAGTCCCAAAAAGTGGCTTCCTTTCCATAAGTTGCAAGTCGTGATGGATTGTAGCCTTTATAGACTATAATTTCAGAAATGCTAGTAATATGAAAGATTACCTGCTTATGAAAATAATTAATATTGGCATGGTATGTTGCTAACCAACCCATCCTTAGTAATGCATCATATTCCAGGAGCTCCATAACCTTCAGATCAATTAGAAGATCATTCTCCCCAATTTTGACTACATATCTCTCACAGATCATGTTAGGATAAACTTTCTCACTCATTGTTATGCTTAAAATCAATAATGTACTAGCTCTAAGAGGTTTCAATTTCAACTCATCTACCACAGCACCAGCGAATAAAAGAAACTATAGAACCAACGCATCAATTAACACATGCATATCTTGACCACAAATATTTAAAATACATTCCACGAGCCTCCTCGTAGCCTAAAGATCCGCCTCAGCCACTACGTGAGACTAATCTGTAATTTGTATCACATTGTTGAAAAAGCTAGAGGTGCAGTACAATTCCTCTAGTATGTGGCATGGATAAACACACCGATAACATATCACACTAAGCTTGTTAGATCCTCAACTAGCCTAAAGAACCTACCCATAACTGCTCGATTTGTGACCAGCCTTTCCACCATCTCTTGAGTGAACTCGCTTAACTAACCGAATCTCCGTCATATTCCCGTGTAGACATCTACCACTGTTCCATCTGTATGAGCTCAGTCTTCCTCTTGTTCATGACTGATTTCAAAAAGTATTGCCTGTAGAATATAGTTCTAAACTATGGCTAAGTTGTAATAGTTTTCCCCTCTCTCTAGGGAATTCCACCACTTACGAGCAAATTATATCAACAAAAATGTGAATAGTTTAACCTTAAACCGGTCCTCAACATCAACAACAACAAATCATTTCTCCATCTCCAATATCCATAATATCATATTTTACAAATTCCTTCCGGGTTCTGAGAAATGCAACCTTCTTAGAATCTACTGGCACTACGACAACTGTCTCCGGTACCTAAACATGTGTTACAACTAGTTGTATTGGACTTGGTGTTTTCTCATATCCTCACTCTCATATCCTCACTCTATCATGCAAACCTCGAGACTACATGTAGGGTGAATCTAATGTTGCTGAACTAGTAGTCCCATTTAAGCCATCAACATTTCCATAAGTTTTGCGTAAGATTCCATCAGCTCTCCCATTTGGTTCTCCATTCTAGATTTCCATTGAGCTTCCCTTTCTGGATTACCCTGAGGTCTAGGCTTATGCGAATCCATTCCTTGATCCGTCATTAAGTTATGAGAGAAGACAAGGAAATCGTGCCTATACAATGATAACAATAAGTGCAGCAAACAACTTAAAGAAGTGCTTTCATTTTCATTTTCATTCCCCCCCAAAACCACGATAAAATTGTTTATTACACCCTACGTTTATTCATAATTCGAGAAAACTACCAGAGTTAGTAAACTATTGTTATGGTACTAAGGTGTATCAAAGTCAATAACTTAGGTTTACCAACTCATTTAGGTTCTGATATCAAATTGTATCAGAGTTACTTTTGATTTATGCATGATAAAATTAAGCTCTGATACCAAACTGTAGCACCCCTATCCTGATTAGGGTGATACCCGGCCTAAAACCCTAATTTAGCCCCGATACATAAGCTAGACTTAACTAGAGCCAGCTGCCTCTCCTTTCGTACTTGATGAACTCAACTTGTATATCCATATCGAAATAAAAATCAAAGTAAATGCGACAAAAATTAAAAAAAAGTCGATAATAAAAAAATGATATTCATAAATATGGAGTTTATTAAAACAACATCTCATTTGCAAAACCTCCCAACCCTTTTATATTACAACAATGTAATTCAAGCAATATATATAAGGAAGGTTCATTACATCGTTGAGAAGACCAATAAACTCATAAGCTTTCTTTTTCCTTTAGCTGAAGCGCTAGCGCGTGAACCCGAAATGTTAAGGGGAGTGAGTGATCTAACTTTCTCATTAATTGATGCTCGTGAACTCATCAATTGTCAACTAATATCAATAAATCAATAAATAGCAATATGAATCCAAAACATATATATCCGCGCAATGAATTTGATATAAAAAATCTATGATTGAATGAAATTCTGAAAGGTAACATGCAATTGTACTCATAATTTGTAATTTGAATTTAATTACGAAGACATACTCTTCAAACACTCGAGAATACAACCACATAATCCACATATTAACCGATAAGGGATTCTATTGGTTTATTCCAGCTTGACTGAGTTACCAACTCTAACTAGACAATGACAACTAAAGCAAGACTCTAGTTAACTGAGGATAAAAAGGCGAAATCCATTTCTAAGCAAATTATTTCATGTATTATGATAAAGGGTGGAATCCATTTCCTGACATACTTTTTCGATCCTTAGTCTCAGTCTGCCTTATCGAGAATTTTCAAGATTTTCCACATATAAAACAATCAACTCATATTACTTTGCCCCAATCCCACTCCATAATGCTATATGAACTAAATATACTAATTTAGGAAGCATAATTGATGAAAATGCGTGTTCACTTACCTCGGTTAGGTTTCGTTACAATTTCTTAACTTTTCAGGTCACTCGACCTTCTCTCGTATTCGAGAACCTATCATAAACCATTTGAGGTTAATAAAAGTTTGATACCCTATATTTAGAACCTCTGAATTAGTCCTTGAGTTCTCAAAAATTCCATTAACAAATAAGTAAAATTGTTATTTTCAGAGGTTAGAGTGCGCTCCCTCTTTTGGTGGGGCTCGCTCCACCAGCTGGGATCTTGACTGTTCTTGATGGTAGCGCACTTCCTTGTTATAGGAAGCCCGCTCCATTATCGAGCGTTCTAATAGAGAAAAGGGCAGCAACTCCTGTTCACCCACCAATTCATCAACACAACACCAAATCACTCACCACAACATCAGGGAGGGCCTCTAATGAGGTCTTAACCCATTTCTAATCAACAATAACAATTACTCGAAATTAAATACCAACTTATGAATTCAACTCAAGAATTAAGCCCAACTTACCAAATCTTGATGATCAAAGGATCAACTGAGGTTTGATCTTTTCTTGATCTCTCTTAATTCACTCTCTATAAGTCCCTTGATCAATTTCCTCCAAAGATAAAACCCTTAATTGTTTCCTCCTACTTGATCAAATGAAACAATGATAAGCTTAAGTTTGGCTTTTTTACTATATATATATGGATTTCCTCGAGATATGCATCGCACTAGATGAAGGCTGATCAAGTAAGTATTGTGTTAAAGTGACAGCCTAAAGTGACACATATCTTAACATAATCTCCACTTATGTTCAACTCGAGGCGATCCAACATTCCATAATAATCAAATCAAACTTATAGTTTTATTTATATATATATTTATATATCAATTATTTATATATATATATATATATCTTGTGTATTTTATCGCCAATAATGTGACGAACCCTTTTTTAACCAAGGGCACCGCCCAGCCTTATCCCGTCACCCTAATCTCGACCACGTAGGACTTAACAATGTATTAGTCAGCATTTCTAATCTTTTCTCCTCATTAGTTACATTTTAAATAAGCATTTCACTATTCTTATATTTAATAGTAATTAGGAGTTAATTAAAAAATTTATAACTTAACCTTATTCACCAGAAGTCTTAACAAATTAGCAGAAGCCATTATTATAAATCCTAAATATGTGGAAACCAAGGGACAAACGATCACATGTTAATATATGATAGAACATTAATAACAATATATCCAGCAAGTGTCTAGACAGGAAACTATATCTCAATCGAAAATATACAACCTCAAAAGTATATAAAAGACATAAATAATCCATACAACAAAAATCAAAACCTACAAAATCAGAGGTGGCAGCACTCCACTGGCTCAAAGGTAATCGCCAATCTTCTCCTTGCTTAGTCTGCTACTCGATGGATCTGCACCCACCGTCATAAAAAAGACAGTAAGTATAGGTAAGTAGAAAGTAACACTGAGAGACATTCATCCACATTTCCAAATATACAAAAAGTATTTGAAAGCATAACAATAGCAACTACGCTGAAAAGAATCATGATATAAGATACTTCAGTTAAAAAATAACTGACACTCAACTAAGCAGTAATAAACTAGTGCCAGTCGGCCATGAGTTACATCACATCAGCCTTATTCCATTATTTAGGGCGTAAATAATCTCATAGATGGCTTCACATCATTAATAATGCCCATTGCACATGTATATATATACTTGTCAACAACCACGAGTCCCATACCTTGCGTGTTGCACAAGCTAGTGGTGAGATGCCGACAACCCCAAAAATCTTGTGGCCCCATGTGCCACCCATCTCTTTCATATCATGGTCCTAGATACAAGAACTACTTTCATAAATCAAAAAATGACACGATTTAGGAACACAAGAATGTAATTGCATAACTAATGCACTAACAATTGGATTCACTATATCACTAATCATCTACCTAATAGCATACTTTTTTCATTTGACTAAATTCCTCAACAACTAAGAATGACATAGCTCATGAATTAGAATCAATGAAGTCATTTAAACATTAAATAATGCCATGATAATAAACTCATGTAGTGAGATAGAAAAACAAAGTCATGGCATATAGAGTACAATAGGTAAATCAGTCTAAATGACTATAAATGAAAATAATAATAGGAAATAAATGATGGCACAGTGTGTACAAAGCCCACGAATCCACTACGGCGTCACCTTTGTACCATGTTAGAAGGCACTGTGATGTGGTGGCATGTGTATACAGATGCACGGTGCCATGATAGCGCCATTTCAACTGTCCCACATTTTCCCAGTTAGGTTGACATTATGGCTTGGAGCCATGAATTCAATGGCACGGCGTCGCCATGGAGTTAAACCTAAATTACACCTTAATGTTTTAACTGTCAAACTTCATTGCCTCGACTCCTTATACACTTTAATTCCACCCAAATTAAAATTTTTCAACAACCAAATACCTAGAATTCATATCCATAATCATTTAAAACCCAAAACTCATAGCTTTTTCAACAACCAAATACCTAGAATTCAAATCGAAATTCGGATTTTCTTAATGGCAAATTTGTTTGTTTTTTGTGAGGAATCCAAATATATAAACCAATTTCAGAAATAGTTCCATTTACCTTCTGCCATTAAGCAAAAATCAGAACTGAAGTAAAACTTTAATTTTTTTAACAAACTTTTAAAAAATGATAATGTACATTAGCTTACCTAGTTGTAGAATATCATCAACTTGATCAATACCTGTCAAATTCACCAAAATCTCCTCACAATCTTTGATCTCCTTATCCAGATATTTCTTTCTCTCCTTTAGATCAAATGAAAGTGTTTGCATGTCATTCCATTCAATCCTTTATATATATAAGGTAAGGTGTATTTATAGCATTTGATCTCATGTACATCACCTATCTCTAGATCATTCTAAATGCTAAAATTGTGAACCCACAATCCATTAAATCTCCACTATTTCATCCTTTATAATACATAATGTAACTCACTTTATCTAGTGATATGTCCACACGTATGTCGAGGAACATCAATGATTAATGTTTTATTTTGTTAAATTAAGTTTCATTTACACAAATCAAACATAGTCACCTCAAATTAGCTATTTAAGCCACACTAATCTTTAATTAAACTTACCACATCACTCTTTACCCGGTCCCACGTCGACATGTATCTCGAGGAATACACCGCTCACAACACAAGTAGGAGTGACTTAGTAGACACATATATAATACAATAAGAATACATCATAATAAATGTAGCATATACATCGGCCACATCACCTCGATCAGTGCATGTATCTCGATGCGAATCCCACATCATAGGTCAATGATCCTGATTAATGAATTAAACTAAAATTAGGAATTTGGGCCATGACAAATCTCCCCTACTAATGGAGATTCGATCCTTGAAATTAAAAATCAAGTTAAAATAATACCTGACTTGAAAAGGTACGGAAACCTATCTTTCATATAGTCTGCTTTCAAGTGAGTTTCGAATCACCATGGAACTGCCACTTAACTAACACTTTCGGGATACACTTGCCTCTCAACTGTTGTAGCATTTGATCTAAAATCTTTATTGGTTGTTCCTCATAAGATACATCCTCACTGAGGTCAATCTAGCTCAAGTCAACCATCTGTTGTACGCATGCCTTCGACTTAGCCAGTCAAATCATAGAAATATGGAAGACTAGATGAATCCCTGACATCTGTGGAGGTAACTCAAACTCATATGCTACCTTCCAGACGCATCTCTTGATCTTGAAAGCCCTGATGAATTTCGATGCTAACTTGCCTTTCAAACCAAATATGTAAAGACCCTACTGAGGAGAAACCTTTTAATACATAAAAGCTCCCTGGGTATACGTGAGATCCCTGCAATACGTATTTACATACTTCTTCTGCCTCTCTTGGACATGTCGTACCTTCTCCATGTAATCAACAACAATCTTGAGCCCAACTACTCCCGATCCTCTGGCTCAGCCCAATATGATGGTGAGCGACACGGTCTACCATATAAAGCCTCAAATGGCGTCATCTTAATGCTAGCCTAATATAAGTTGTATGCAAACTCACATAACGGTAGGTACTTCTCCCAAGATCTGTTAAACTCCAATAAACAAACCCAAAGCATATCTTGGATAATCTAAATTAACCTCTCAGTCTACCCATCAGTTTAAAGGTGAAAAGCTATGCTGAACTATAGGCACGTACCATACTGCTCATGCATACTTCGCCACATCCTGGATGTATACATAGCATCTCTCTCTGACATGATAGTAAAAGGTACATCATGCAGCCTGATAATCTCTCTCTCGAACGATACACTCAACTGTTCAAATGTATAATTAGCTGCGGCAAGTATGAAATGGGCAGATTTCATCAATCTATCCACAATTACCTACATAGAATCGTGTCGTTTGGCAGTCCATGGAAGTCTTCTGACAAAATCCATGGCTATGTCTTCCTACTTCCATCATGGAATAGAAAGTGGCTGTAATAACCCTCCAAGTCTACGATGCTCAGCCTTCACCTGTTGGCAAATCCTACAATTCTTAATGAACTTCGATATGTATGCCTTCATCCCAGACCACTAGAAATGTTTCCTCATGTCATGGTACATCTTGGTCTTGCCTGGATGAACAGTGAACCGAGAACGGTGTGAATCTTAAAGAATCTCGTCTCTCAGCTCTGCTACTGACGATATCCACAACTTCCCTCTAAGTATCAGAAATTGGTCCGTCTTCTCTTTCCAATCGGCACAATCATCACTCTGGGCTAACTCACTGAATCTTGGGTACAAGATGTCGGCTCTCTGACCCTTGACACTCTTTGTGTAGACATTTTTGTAATCTCATATGTGCACATATCATCACCTGAGTGCCCATAAGAATAATTGACTTACTCATCATCACCGCTGCCTCGAGTAATCCATACTCATGCGGCATATGACATCAGATAACCTCGGCATCTCTAGTTGGTATCCTACTCAGCGCATCTGCAACTATGTTAGTTTTTCCTGAGTGATACTCCAGAGAAAAGTCATAGTCCTTTAGAGACTCCAACCATCTGCGTTGTCTCCTATTCACCTCTTTTTGTGTGAAGACATACTTCAAACTCTTGTGATCAGTGTAGAGTGTGAATCTCTCTCCATACAGATGATGTCTCCAAATGTTCATAGCAAACACCACCGCTACCAACTCTAAATCATGAGTGGGATATTTCTTCTCATGTAACTTCATCTTTCAGGATGCATAAGCCACTGTACCTCTGGCCTTCATTAATACATAGCCTAAGCCTGTAATGACCTATTGCCTTCACTAGGTGATTAGTGTTAACCCGAATCCTAATTTACCCGAGTTTAGCTTATGGTTAAGCATGACGTGTCTCAATTAGTATGTGCGTGTCGATTTGTGTTTGTATGCTTTGTAATATCATTTATTGAATTAATTAGAACTATGTGGCCTAAAGTTGAATAAAATGAATAATTGATAAATTAGTGAGGCGAGTAATAGCATGTATGGGTCGTGAGTGACACACATCAATTACGGGGTAGTGCGAACCCAAGTTTACTAGTTGGCGCAATTAGATAAAGTATGGCACGAAAATTTAAGTGTATTAATTTTAGGATTTATATATAAGTATATATAAATATATATATATAAATCCTAAAATTGAAATCAAAATAAAATTATACATTGGATTCACCTCAAGATAGGTATTTTGCTTCAGTCGAGGCAATGAATAGTATAACCAAGAGTGTGTACGGTGGGTTATTGGTATTATCCATGCCGCGAGATGTATGCAACCACATCTCAAGGAAAATCATGTGCTTATATATGCATGTTTCAATATTGGTGTCACATTAAGGATTTGTGACTTTGATTCTTGTCCCTTGGATCGGCCTCAAGATTCGTGCGTGCGAATCTTGAGAAAAAACTTTTATTTATCTTCAAACCCAACACAACCACCTCACTTTCTTCTTCATCAATTGAAAGAAAAAAAAAGAAAGGGAGAGTTTGATTGAGAACCAGCGAAGGGAAAGGAGAAGAAAATAGAAAAAATAGAGAGAGTAACCGAACGAGAGTTAGAGGCGATAAAGGTGAGTTGTTGTTGTGTTGTTCTGTTGTTGTTGTTGATCGTTGTCGTCACTATGGTGTTGTTGTTGGAGATGATGAGTTGTGATGGAGGGGAGCTCAGTTGTTCGATGAGGGAGACGACCTAGGGGAGTCTCCCCTCCCAAATCGAGCTAAGTCTAGGTCTCCAACCCCATTTCAAATAAAAAAATAAAAAATAATAATAAGTTAACTTCACTGGAATGAACAGATAGTTCGACTCTCTATTCGTCCAGTGAAGTAAATCACGCATCATGCGAGTGAGTCCTTCTATGGATCGGGCAAGTGGCCTAGGCCAGGCTCGACCCATGGGGCGAGCCAAGCCTTTTGCACTGGCTAGGGTCAGGTCTGACCCATTAAGGTCAACCCAACCCAAATCAATTTTTTTAAAAAAAAGAAATTGTTATAAAACTAAGAAAAAAATTTGGAAAAGTCAAGGAAAGATTAAGAAAAATAGTATTTTGACCAAATAAATAGAAATTGATGTATTTCTATGAAAAATGAGTATATTGAGATTCTTTCAAGACATTGTACCAAAGTTTTCACCTCGTAAAGCGTGAAATAATCGGATCGAACTCAAAATTGGTCATAATAAATGGAAAAACTAGAAATTATGTCGTGGAGGTTTTAAGGTTCATCCTATGACTTACAACAATAACCAAACTTAACAAATGGACATTTTTGAATGTAGATTTACCCGATAGTTCCTTAGGAGACTCGGGAGACCCTGCAAAGCTAGGAAACACCAGTCGAGGTAAGTAGGACTCATATTCGTATCAATTATGCAACGTAATTAGTATATTTAATTCACGTACTATAATGGACTGGGAAAGGGACAACACACAGTGACTAAATGTTTTAAATGTGAAAAATAATCGAATGTGTGCGATAAGGCGGATCAGGACTGGGGTTGGAAAGATACGCCTGGAAATGGATTCCGCCCTTTATCCTAATAAAAGGAAAAGATACGTCTGGAAATGGATTCCGCCCTTTTCATTCTCAGTAAACCGAAGTTTTACCTTAGTCGATAAAATCCAGTTAGAGTTGGTAACTCGATTAAGCTTGTATAAACCAACAGAATCACACGTAGCACAACGTGTGGATTCTATGGTTGTCTTCTCAAGTGGTTCGAGTGTACGACTATGTCTTTAAACTCAAATTAACATTCACGTGTATGGTTGCAGTTTACTTGTGATTTGCATCCTTTATTTATTGTTACATTTTTTCATATTCCTGAATAGATATGGTTTAAATTCATATTGCTATTCAT
Organism: Stephania cephalantha; assembly: GCA_039657325.1. Lineage (NCBI taxonomy): Eukaryota > Viridiplantae > Streptophyta > Magnoliopsida > Ranunculales > Menispermaceae > Stephania > Stephania cephalantha. The sequence continues at coordinate 19,772,961 of CM077574.1, read as the reverse complement.
TTTTTCATTGATACTAGTTGATAATTGATACATCTATTAGAGTCACTTATTGAGCATGTTAGAACGCTCACCCTTCTTAATATTTCTCAATATTTCAGGTTCCCGATTTAGCGCTCTAGAGAAAGGAAAGGGGAAGGCACCCGAGTCTACATAGTCTTCTCTTTATGTAATGACTCCTTTATGTATATATACTATTTGAGATATGGTTTTTGTAATATTACTGGGTTAGGAATGTTTTGTTAACCAATGGTATTTCAGTTTTTAACAGTTCTATATATCGTGCAATATTTCGAAAAGTTTTAAATTTCTCATTGCGTTTATTTTATGTCTTTATTTTGATATTTGATATACATGTTGTGATTATCAAGTATAATAGGACAAAGTTGTTGGCTCTAGTTAGGCCCGACCTGATGTACCAATGCTTAATTAGGGTTTCAGGCCAAGTATCGCCCTTATCGGGATAAGGGATGCTACAAACCTCATATGAAAATTATCTATATACACTAAGAACCTTTGTCCAGCCTCTGGCTACACTAATACTGGTACGATAGTCAACAACCTCTTCAGCTGAGCAAATGCTTGCTCGCACTCCTCAGACTAATCCAACACAATGTCTTTTTGAATCAATCTAGTAATTGATGAAGCGATCTTCGAGAAATCCCTCATAATCTTCGAGAAACCCTAGAAAACGCATAATCTCAGTAATCGATGTCGGTACCGACCAATGCATAATAGCCTGAATCTTGGTCGGATCTACTGCAATTCCCGCTATTCCAATAACTTGCCCCAAAAACTTGACCTTTAAAGCCAAAACTCATACTTACTGAACTTGGTCGGATCCACTGCTTATGATCATCTTGAGTCATCTAATATATCAATATATGAATAATCAAAAATACCATGAAGCGATCAAGAAATAGTCTCATCACCCGATGCATAAAATACATAAACATGGAGGGGCATTGGTCAACCCGAATGGCATGATTGTGTATTGATAGTGTACATATCTCGTGCTGAAAACTGTCTTGGAACTATCTTCATCCCTGATCCTAAACTAATGATTGATCGTAGGTCTATCTTGGAGAAAAAAATGTGTTCCTCTCAGCTGTTCAAACAAATTATCAATACGTGGTAGTGGATACTTATTCCTGACCGTGACCTAGTTCATTTGTTTGTAATCGATACACAGTCTCAAAGTACCATCCTTTTTCTTCACAACTAGATAGGTGCTCCCCATGGCAACATGAAAGTGGTCGTGAGTTCCTTCTATCTTAAATCCTGTAGATGACTCCTAAACTCTTCCAACTTTCTTAGAGCCACGTGATACGACAATATAGAAATAGGTCTGGTGCCTGGTACCAACCCAATGATGAAATCTATCTCTTTCGACAGTGTAAACCAGGTAAGTCCTTAGGAAACACGTATGAAAACTAGCACACAACCAAATTTTCCTCACGTCTAAGTCCCTAACTCTCTGCCATTGTATATAATGATACCAGAGTCTCCATCTCTCCACTAGTCGTAAGTCGACCTCTTGTGCCTTCGACTCGTGGTATACTACCATTGTATGTGAACATTGGATGTCTTGGGATCTCAAGTATCATTGCCTTACTAAAATAATTGATATATGTGTGATACTCTGCTAACCAATCCATCCCTAGCAACGCGTCGAAATCTAAAAACTAAAGAACCGTGAAATTTGTAGGTAAATCTACCCTTCCTATATCTACATGACATCCCTCAACAACATAATTGGGGTAGACCTTATCCCCGGCTGTGATACTTAAAATCAATTGTACACTAACTCTAACCGGTGTCAATCCTAGGATACATATCATGCTACTAGAAATGAAAGATACTATAGAAACCTGAATCAAACAAGACATATAAATCTCTACCACAAATAGAAATCGTACCCTCAATAAGTCATTGTGTAGCGTCTACATTTGGTTATGCTACCATGTGTACTCTCTTGCGACTCTGCTGTGGAAATACTGCTATCGACTGTAGACAATCTCTCACTATGTGCCCAACCTCACCACACCTATAGCAAGTAATATGTCGACATTGACCTTGTGCCTAATCTTGGGCCAATGCATGTCTCTGTCCTTGTCGAGAACCATCTTGGCCTCTACCTCAACCTCTGCCTCGACCTCTACCACCCTACTGGTGCTGATGTGACACTAGTGGTGCTAGAAGAGCTGGTAAAGTAGATGTTAGTAACGCAGGTATGACTGGTGGTGGCAAGGGAGGTTTATCAAATATACTTTGAAGTATTATATGGTATGATGCGTAGGCCACAACCGATGTGGCTGCCCCTGATCCCTATGAACTTCTCTCACATCTTCTTTGTCCATTGCCTTTCTATCTCCTCCTCTCGAACTCTGTGGCCTGATTTGCTGACATTGATGGTCACAACGGTGTCCCATCGATGACTCTGCTCGAATAATAGGTCTCACAAGAAAGTTTCCCCTCATATATCTCACCCAAAGTCCTGACACCTGAACCGACCACATACAGCTTTATGTCGGGCCTCAGTCCATCTTCGAAGTGATACACATCCTTAGAGTCATCTCTTACTAGATCTCCACCAAACTATCTTAGGTATCCATATCTATCTATGTAGCTCATCACTAACTCATCAACTCCATGTCTCAGGTTTATGAACTCCTTCCTCAACTTCTTCATCGCTATAGGTGGGAAGTACTACTGATAAACCTTCTTCTTGAATGCATCCCAAGACTCAAAATCTTCATTAGAAGGTATCCTCACACACTACCAAACATTAGCCTCTCGCTGTAGCATATAAAAAAAATCCCAGCCTGAAGTCTATCCTAAATCCTCAAAACCCTATGAAGCTTCTCTTGAGACAATATCCACTTCTTGATCTTCTTAAAGTCTCCTTATACATCAAAGTAAACTGGCTTCAGTCTAATGAAATCCTTCACCAGCTGAACCTTGGATGACGAACTAGAAGATGTAAGAGTGGGAGACGGCATAATATCAACTATCTCTGCTACTGGTAGTGTCACCACCGGAATAGTCTGTACCATTAGAGCTGCTAGTGTCGTAATAGGAAGCTTTTATGCTGGTAATGTGGGGTAGTAATTGTAGTAGTAGGGGCCGGTGTCTGTGCTAGTGGAGCAAAACATGTTGTCATCATGGCGATAAAGTCATCTAACTGATGTCCCTAAGCTGATACTCGGTCAAATATCCTCCAGAAATCATTCGCGAAGGTAAGAGGCTGACTGCCACGAGCAACTGCATCCCCGCTATCATGTGAATCACTCATCAGTGTCTGCAAGTTGATAGCGATTGCGAATAATCTACTACGTAGATAACGTAAATATATATACATATATATACATATAGAAACTAACATGTACGTATAGAAATTTCCCATCTCACTTTCACTCGCTTCCCAACAAATGGTTTCTAAGCAAAGATCATTTGGTTTCCACAGCTAAAATTTATATTTTTTGGAAATTCATAGGTTAATTATTTATAAATTTGGCACAAATACCAATAGTGAGGACCCCTTCTTAAAACAAAGGCACCACCCAGCCTAATCCCATCATTATGCCTTAATCTCAAACACGTAGGACTTAAGAACGTAATATTCAGCCTTTCCAATATTTTCTCCTCATTAGTTACATTTTAAATAAGCATTTCACTATTATCATATTTAATAGTAATTCAGAGTTAATTAAAAAATTTATAAATTAACCTTATTTAGCGAAAATCTTAATAAATTAGCAGAAACCATTAATATAAATTCTAAATATGTGGAAACTAGGGAACAAATGATCACATGCTAATATATGATAGAACAACGAAAACAATATATCCAGCAAGTGTCTAGTCAGAAAACTATCTCTCAACCCGAAATATACAACCACAAAAGTATAAAAAAGACATAATCCATATAACAAAAAAACCTACAAAATCAGAGGTAGCAGCACTCCACTGGCTCAGAGGTAATCGCCAATCTTATCCTTGCTTGATCTGCTACTCGATGGATCTGTACCCACCGTCATAAAAAGGACGGTGAGTACACGAAAGTAGAAAATAACACTGAGAGACATTCATCCACATTTCCAAATATATAACAAGTAGGTGAAAGCATAATAATAGCAACTATGCTGAAAAAGAATCACGCTATAAGATACTTCAGTTAACCAATACGAAATTGACACTCGGCTAAGCAATAATGATCTATGACTAGTCGGTCGTGAGTTACATTACATCAGCCTTAGTCCACTATTTAGGGCGTAAACAATCTCATAGATGCCTTCACTTCACTAATAATGCCCATCACACATGTATATATACATCTCAACAACCTAGAGTCTCATACTATTGCACAAGCTAGTGGTGAGATGCCTACAACTCCAAAAATCTAGTGACCCCGTGTGTCGCCTCTCTATCAAATCATGGCCTAGATACAAGAACTACTTTCATAAATCAAGAAATGACACAATTTAGAAATTCAAGAGTGTAATTGCATAACTAATGCACCAACAATTCAGATTCATTATATTACAAATGACTTACTTAATAGCATGTCATTTCATTTGACTAAATTCATCAACAACCAAGAATGATATAGCTCATGATTTAGAACCATTGAAACCATTTAAACATCAAACAATGTCATGATAACAAACTCATGTAGTGTGATAGAACAACAAAGTCATGGCATTTAGAGTACAATAGGTAAATCAGTCCAAATAACAATAAATGAAAAGCATAATAAGAAAGAAATTGAGAGAAATATCTCATTCAGTTTACTTACAATCCACGCAAAATTCCTAGGCTAATCCGACCTCCCGACACCCCATATGTCACGTCCTAAATCTCTAACCCCCGCTTTAATTCCTTAATCAGGATCACCGACCCTTGACGTGGGACCTACACTATGATACGTGCACCAACCGAGGCACGTGGCCGAGGTATATTATATTTTTGTATTGATGTATGCCTAGTGTTATGTATTGTGTAGACTTACTAAGTCGGTTTGTACAGTTGTAGGCATCGAGACGAGAGCGGGGACACGCCTCGAGTAGCGTGTGAGCCATGGAACCGGTAGTTAGCATTTTGGTAAGTCTTATTTAATACTAATATGAAATAAGGAATTACTTATAAGCCTATGGTTGTGTTTGTTAATGTAAATCAAATTAAAGACCTATAGTTGAGTAAATTAAATGGAAAACATAGGATTGGTCTAGAGATACGCATTGGCACATCTAGGAACTAGGTGAGTAATGAAATGGTGTCACTTGATAGCATATGTTGGAAAGTTCACCTTATTAAAAAGTTTGGCAAGCCAAGCCCAAGCCCGACCCATACCGAACCTGGACAGGTGTAGGCCCGACAAATCTAGAACTGAGCTTGGGCGGGCTTGGAAAGGGCTTTGAAAAAACAAGCCTCCTAAGGCTCGGCCCAAGCCCGTTTAGGACCGCCTGACAAATAGGTTAGATTCCATATCTCATTAGAGATGCTCTTAATAGTTTTTCCTGTACATACCTATCCAAGCACACAACTCAACCCAACTACCCTTGCTAGAAATTGTAAACAGAGATTGAACTAATATTTTTTCAAAAAATACACGATTGTTCGGGCCGTAGACACACTTTCACCTATCTGCATAGAAATCTCAAGCGCATGAATCGAATTAAAAAGTTAACACAAAAAAAATAATTAAAAAGCATAGGACCCAATCATTTTCCAAATAGGAGATGGGGTGAACCATTTTGAGACACCCAGTGATGCGTAAAAAAAAAGGAAAAAATAGCGACGGATTAGTGATAACAAGTAAATTTCAAGTTTAGTAATTGATTAACAATGTAATAGCAACGAAATTTTAGCGACGGAAATCGTTTCGTCTTCGCCTCAGGCCCACATCCATCCGCCCCTCTCTCTCATCCATCCACCTCGGGCCCACATCGATCCACCTTCGCCTTCGCCTCCGCCCCTCCTGCTATTTGTCGCCCTCGTTCGCCGCCACCCTCCCATCTCCTCGCCCGCTACCGATGTCGTCGTCTCTCGCTCATTGCCGATGTTGTCCCGTCTCTGCTGCTTGCTGCTGCCGCTGCTTTGTCTGCCGTACGACGCCGACGCCGCCACCGCTGCATGACGCCACCGCAACTTAGGTAATTTTTGTGAATTTCATTTTTAATATTATTTAATATTTTTATTTATTTTGAATTAATTTATTTTTTTATTTTTTATTTATGTTATTTATTGTTTGTTATTTGTTTAATTGTATTATTGCGATGGTTTGTGAGAATTGATGATTGATTAATTAATTTATTATTGTTTGTGAAACTTCGTTGTTAGAATTGTGTCGTCACTGCATCACGCGTTGAGGAGGGATTGGTAGTAATTTGCGTTTAGAGGTATTTATTTATTTTATAAATGATATTTTGAATTATATTTTTTGTTCAATAAATATATACAATTCTTTTAAAGTTAAGAAATGAAAACCTAACGTAAATATTTTGTTAGCACATTTTCTCTTTCAGGTTTAGTTAGTTAGGATAACTACTCTACACATATTTAAACATTTAATGACTACTCGACACCTCCTCTCTTTTTAAATGCTAAGTTAATGTCATGTTTTCTTTTTGTTTTTCTCATTCATTCCATTATATGATTTATTTTTGCTGATTGTTTCTATTGTTAATGTTGCTTTATTTTTATTTTTGTTTTAATTGATTGATTGGCTTATTGGTGGATTAATGAAGTGGAAATTGGAAATCTTATTGAGGGATATTGGTATTTTTGGTGTGTTTTAAAGCTAGGTAGATTAATATAAATGGCTTCAAACCAAGTGTGATGAATATAACTAATTAAAGCTCATTAAAATTAAGGCACATTGAATCCGTGCAAAGTAGGGTGAAAACATAAACTATGAAGATGTAGTCTAAATGTATTACCTTTCACGTTTCAATTAAATTCACATACTTTCTTGATTGTACACATGCATCTCGATGCATAAGAAAATGATCACAATATTGTGTTAGTAAGTTTAAATGCAATTGAATCATTGTTAATACATGCACTTGAATGATAGTTAATTAGTAATCAATTAATTTTTTTACTATCTTGTGTAGGTAAATTGAAATAGCAATTTGTGAGTTAAAAAAAGTGATTTGTTCTCTTACAACTCAACGTTATTGAACGTAGGCGACGAAAACTTGACCAACTATCTAAACTCGACTTATAAAGCACAATCAACAACAAATGATAAACATTTGTTACTTTTTAGATATGATGAGAATCTCAATATTTAGAGCAACTATTTTTGACTTTAATTAAAAACGAACTTATTTTTTGTAGGACATGTCTAACCCAAATAGGGAATGGATGTACAATCTTGTCCAAAAAGGGTTTGTACGATTTGAGTTTGCGGTTAAAGTTAAAGAGTTCATAAAGTTTGCAAAAACTCATTGTTACACTTACCATAGCGAGAAAATGATAAAGTGTCTTTGTGACCACACCAAATATCGTCTTCATAATTTTCGCGACATGGAGACCGTTGAGTACCACATTTGTAAGCACAGTTTCGTTCATGACTACTACCGTCTATTGAAATGACTGGGAAGTGAGTTAATTTATGATTTGTGACTATTTTGAGTTTAAAATGTGTTTTGTAGTATCATAACTGATCCATTGTCCTTTTTGAAGCGTTTTTTTCATATGGGATCATCTATAGATGCTGAGATCGATTATGTTTGGTTACATAGAGCGGAAACCAGATACTCGGCGTTGATGAGTGATTCTCGCAAAAATCTAGATGAGAGGTCAGGTCTCCACATACTGGAGATTTGAGGTGGATATCTAGCATATTAGAGTACGTCGAAGTATATGGCCAAGTCGGAACAAGCTTCCAAGAACATGATGAGTGAGAAAAGCGGACCTAGAACTGGTATATCCAAACATAATGGTGGTTCGAAGTCTTTTGTATGTCATAAGGAGTCATTGGTAAGTATCGATTACTATTTAATTACCACCATAGAAATATCTCTGCTTATTATAGTAAATAGTTTATTACTATTGTTTTTAACTTAATTTTTGTAGGACGAAAAAGCGGGGAAGCATGAAGGTGTTAATGTGTTGTTCAATTACACCCACACAATCCGTCACGACAGTGTCACATTCATGGATGAGAGGTCTCGTAAGTTGATTTTAAGTAACCATTCATATGATAGTTTTTTATATATAGATTGATGTGGTTGTACAAGTTTGTAAGTGAATTCTCAATTTTATTTTTGTAAGAAGACTATCGAAAAGGATAAAGGAGATGACACAGGCATTTCTGGACGTGCCCGTAGACGAAGATGAGCTTTTCTACGATGTTTCTCAAAGGGATCCTAAATGGCACATTTATGGCTTGAGATCATACGCGAGACTAATTCACGATAGAGGAGGTACCATGTCACGGGCCGGGGATATATCGAGGTTAATTGAGGAGGTCACGTATCTCCGTGAGGGGCAGTGGTGACAAGATGAGAGGCAACAGAGGCACGATGAGATGATGAGCCATCTATTGGCCTTTTTGAGGCAACGCAACACTCTAGAGTAGACTCTAGCGATCTCGGGGCTAGCACCTCTCAAGCCTCGCCTCATCAGACCCCACCTGCTGATGCCCCGCCTTCTCAGGCCCTACCATGAAGCACGATGGATCATAAAGATTATGGAGGGGACAATCATATTCAGGGCTTCTTTCCACATGATGACGACGGTGACGACGACTTAGATATGTCGTAGTCATTATGTAGCTTGATAGAAACTTTTTTAAGGAACATTATTGTAAATATTGTGTAAATTTTGTCGTTTCTTATGTAATCTCTACTTTTGACAATTTATTTTAATTTTGTATTATTTTTTTAATAATTTTACAAAATTTATTATATTATCTAATATTATTTGTTGCTACGTAGCAATGAATTACCAACGACATTTGATATTCCATTGCTATAAAGCATCCCGTTGCTAAATAGCGACGGATTAGCAACATAAGGCATTAAGGAAATTATCTATTTTCTAAAGTTTAAATAATGGTCTGTAACTAATCCATTGCTAAATAGCAACGGATTAACAACGAAACATATCAAACAAATATTTTTTTCATAAAAAATAGTTATTTGTTCGTTGCTATTCCGTTGCTAAATAGCAACGGAAAGTAGTCTGTCACAATCAAATGACAAACCGGAAAACGGTTTTAGCGATGTTTATCAACGAAATTTTTCGTTGCTAGCTTAGCAACGAATTGGAAATTCCGTTGCTAAACAGTTAGCGACGAAGATTTTAGCAACAAACTGAATTTGTTGCTAATGCGTTGCTAAACGGATTAGCAACGAAAACAAGGCTTTAGCAATGGAATTCTGTTGCTAAATCCGATGTTTTTTGTAGTGTGTGTCCATTCATCATGTATTAGGACTTGTGCGCACATACATCGATACATGAATAGATGGACATCATCACCGAGTGTCCATCACGAATGCCCAAAAAAGGATCATCCTAATATTTTCTTTTTCAAATTAAAACGATATAGGCTATGTTTGGTAAACACGAAGTAGTTTATAATCTAGCTTATAAGCTAGGTTATAATCTACTTTGACAAATAAGTTGTGTTTGGTAACTAGCTTATTTCAAAAATAATTTAGATGATAATATAAATTTTAGACGCTACATAGACTAGTGTTTAGAAAAAAAAAAAAAAAAAAAAAAACCGTCTTATTATTATTTTTTTCTTGTTATGCCCTTGTGCGGCTAATTTAATTAAACATAGCAGAAACCTAGATGCCACTAGCATATCTTTTCCTATTTTTACTCTTATGTACTTTTGCTAATGTGCTAACGTAATGTATGGTTACATGTATTCCTTGCAAAAAGTAGTAATATATTATACTAACTAGGTGACGTAATGTATAACTAATGTATATTACTAAGTACGTATACCAAGATGTGCATATTAATTTGTCAAAATAACAATATATAGCATATTAATATTAACGATCATTAATTAACTAAAAACAATTATAAGTTAATAATATATACTTCCATTGATTAATATGTAAAATGGGTTTAAACATTATTCTTTAATATGTTTGTATTATATTTGTACGAACATAATACTAAGAATAAATATATGGAAAATGGGTGTATTGTAGGATAAATTTATCAACAAATAATATGATTGTACAAGTGATTAGTTTAATTAATAATAGTATGTAATATAAACATGTCCTCTCATATCATCTTTTTACATTTATCACTTACTGATTGTTGGTCTTTCCAAACAATTTCGATTGATCAGTTAAATTATTAGCTATCAACTATCATTCACTACTAAATTATTAACTATCAACTAAATTATCGACTAATTTTACTAAACAAAGGCCATAAAGATATAGCAACCCTACCACGATAACACAAATGTAAGGTCACACACAATGGCACGGGGGCATCAGATGGTACTCCCAGATTATCTTGAGATGTGTACCTAGTACTAGTAGGATACACATCTCAATACATGTGACGTCTTAATTTAATTTAATTTAATTGTTCACTTTCAATAAATTTAATTCAGTTGTTGACTTTCAATAAAGGACTCCATTCCAGTGTTTATCCGCAACATTACAATATTTTTTCGCCAAATAATTGAAACACGATGTCCAGAAATCTTAAAAGGACCTCCACAAAAACATATATTCCCTATAATAGGCAAGGAATCTTGTATTAATCTATTTGTTGCTTTTACTAATCTTTATATAGCCAGAGATGATTCTTCTCGCAACGGAGAAAAAAAAAATATAGAAACATTTTAAAACCAAAAAGATGTCCCGAGAGACCAAAAGCATCAGTGCCAATACGCTGAGCTAGTGACACTACTGCCATAAACAAGTAACAAAAACAACCCACTAACCCCCTCCACTGATTGTCACTCTCTAACAACCAATTCCTTCCCTTCCTCCATACTCTCCAACAACCCTTTCTTCTCGTCCTCTTCTTCATCTCGGCATTCCTCATCGTCGTTGCTCGATGAATACCCTCCTAGTTCAATGCTAGTAAGCTTTTTGGCACGCAGCGCCTCGGCTTCCCAGTCAGTCCTCATCAATACAACGAAGAGAATTGAGACAAGACATGCTAATTGAGCGGACAAGAGTCCCCACCAAAGCCCACCAAATCCGAGCTTAAGCCAGAAGGCGAGGACAACTGCGACAGGAGTGCCGATGCAGTAGAAGGAACCGAGGTTGATTCTGGCTCCGACGGCAGGCCTGGCTGTGCCTCGGAGGACCCCACAGCCGGCTGTCTGCGGGCAGTTGCCGAGCTCGCTGAAGCCCATTATCGGCATGACCGCTGCCACAAGGACAGCCACCAGCTCGTCCTTAGTGAACACGCCTGCCCATCTCTGTCTAAAGATCACCGTCCACGTCACGTTTATGATTCCAATCAGGAACCCGCACCCCAGCGCCACTAACGCTGCCAGCTTCGCCTTGTATGGATTCCCTGCTCCCAATTCGTTCCCTACCTGCATACGTGGGCCCACCACCACCCACATTATATCATTAGAAAATAATAAAGATCATCTAAATAAATAGCGCACCACTATTGAGCGTACTTAATCGCCACCACTACTATTTCAATAAGGCGTCTTCCTCAACAAAATCAAGGCCAACTGAGTTGATTCGGCAAATATTGATTGACACGTCGTACTCACTTTGGACTCGGAGACAATCATATCAGTTCCGTCGATGCTGACCGTTCATTTTACATTTCGTTTTCCTTAATTCTATTTAACGGTCAAGAAAGGAATAGCACAATTAATCCTATGAAATTGATGCATGATACTTGTGTGGGCCACGGCCACTATACTAAGGATCGATGTTTACCATTGAAACAAGTCCTCATATATATGCACAAAAATCATACCCTACATTGACATCAACTGCACATCAACCACAGAAGAAGACAGAACCCGCTTTGACCGTGTCTTAAGATACGCCTCGAGTCATCCGCTGTACAAGACTCGAGGCGCACTTCCATCATACAAGTCCCTCGGATGCGGTTGATGTCACGGTGTCACAACTCTTTCATGTATTTGCGGAAACAGCATATAAACTGATTCATCCCTAACAGGTGGGTTCCAGTTATACTGTTTCGTCGCTTTAGGAGTTTGGGAAAGATGAAACTAAACAGGCGCGTCCGTCAGTGTGCATAGTTCGTCGCTTTGTGAGAATATTTTTTTTCTTACAAAAATAGAAAAATGCTACAATCCTATAGTGATACAGAAAAGTCACAACAAGTGTTGTGATTTGTGGGGCGTGAAAATAGGTGCTACAATGACACTCAATGCAAAGACTTCCAAGGTTGAGGTGACTTGGAGTGAGTTTGGTGATGTTAAACTCACCGAGACCTTCACTTTGGAAGCCGGATATACATATCTCGTGATACATACATCACTTCGTTACGCAACAAAAATTAGATGCATGGACACTTCAAAATCACGTCTATTTTCACGTGAGCCGATATAATGGTGTGACATAATTTAGGTGCCATCCTAACATTTTCCAAAAAAAAATTTGTGTAGTAAAAGAAAAGGGCTAGCTTGGTAGCAAGCTAACAATAAAAATGAAAGCAACGCACAAACAAGTACTCACCCTGGCGGAAACACAGGAGCCCAAAGCCATGGGAACGGTGTACATGAGGCTGGTGGTCTGTATAATGATGGCAGTAGCCGCAACAGCAAGTTTTGGATTTGGCAAGTACCCGGCAAGCACGGTTATGATCTCGTACCACCACCACTCCAAACAAACCCCTAAGCAACTCGGCACAGCAAGCCTCAGCAGACCTCCCAAACCCCCAAACACCGCTCTCGCCCCACTTGTCCATCTCACCTGATACACCCCTTTTACATACACGTACCCTCCCATCAGCACAACCATGTTGAAGTTGGTCAGCACCGACGCCATCGCCACCCCTGGCACTCCCAACTCACAGTACCCCACCAACAACACGTTCAATGGAACGTGAAACAGAACGGCTATTAAAGAGCAGTACATCATTGGCTTGGTCACTCCTTGAGACCGCAAATACACTCGAAGCGGCTGTAAAAACGTGTTGGTGAGCAAGTCCGGGAGGGAGTAGAGACAGTAGGTCGCGGCCATTGCTGTGATTTCCGGGTCTTGGCCGACTGACAACATGATTCGCTTGAGGTTGATCCAGAGGAGGCTGATGGGGATGCTGGCTATCATGAGTATGAGGATGGTTTGGTGAAGGGAAAGCGAGATTAAGTCCCAGTTTTTGTTGCCGTAGGCTTGGCTGCAAACGGGTTCCATTCCGGATGCAAGGCCGAACAGAACAGAGTACCCTGTTATGTTGGTGAACCCTATCGACAACGCTCCTCCTGCCAGTTGCAGACTTCCTAACCTGCCCAAGAAGAGGACTGACACCATGGATCGAATGTAAACCACGCAGTTCATCGCCGTTATCGGCAAGGCCATGCCCCAGAGGTCTCTCAGCTCGTGCATCACATCTTTCAACTTAATTAAACAGCGCAAATAAAAAAAATTAATTAAAAGAGATGATAAAGAGATTCAGAGAAGAGTGTGAAAAGGGCGTGGAGTGGCGGGTTTGCTTAGTTACCTGGGTACAAGGGGGTTGCTTCACTGATTGATGAAGTTGATCTTTATTATCGGCCATGGTTGTTGGATGCAACAAGAAAAGTGAGGAAACAAAAGTAGTACCCGAACTGAACTGGACTGGCTTTTTGTTGTTGAGTTTATTGGGTGAATTTGTGTTGCTCAAACATACATGTATGAAATAGGAAAGCTAAATCACTATCTATCTATCTATCTCTCTCTCTCTCTCTCTCTAGGCTCAGGAGGTTTTAAAAGCGGGTTGGGGTTTGGGCGTCGTTTTCAGGGAGCGAAATGGGAAAACCAAGAGCAGAAAAGCGTTTGGACCAGATGTAAACGAGTTAGTACTTTACAACCGAGTCAACCAGGCCTAATACTACTGCCACTGCCAGTGCCAGTGATGCGACGACTCGGTCTGCTTCATGTCTACATAGAGTCACTCATGCACCTATTTATATAGAGTGAGCGTGTAGGGTGTGCGTTGATGAATTGGCACGTGCGTGATATCGCATTGACTGCTGAGGTCGTAAAAGCAATGGTCGGGCCTCTGAGGATGATCCATTTGAGATAGGAATACACTTTGGGCCGTTAAATCTGAGGTGATTTGATTAAGGAAATTCGATTGTGAAGGTTATATATTTAGATTGTAATAATACATTTGTAGTACATGTTCAACGTTACAATTATGGTAAGCAATTTTCATGGATGGCAACAAAAATAAACTTCTTGAAAAAAAAACAAAAAAAACAAAAAAAAAACTTATGATTTGAAACATCGTGCGGTCCTGCTACTTTTGGTTCAAGAATCAATGGAAGTGGATTTTCCATCATCAACGCACTCGATCAGCGCAGATTTTTCAGTGATTTGTAGGGATGTTTTTGGGTTTACCAAGTGATTTTATTTTTCGATTGTGATTAGATAGTGATTCGAAAGTACTGCTTTGATTTAACAACTATTAAATGGTGTTATTATAGTTTATTTTATCTGTAAAAATAAATATCATTTCAGGCCTTGGTTTTGTTTGGGTGATTTTATTTTATTTTTTTAATTTTTTTGTCAAAGTTGTGAGAGGGAGTTTAGGGGCCGAGAAAAGTAATTAAGTTAGCTTTTAAGGAAGTTGGCACTTCCTCGTGCTCCCGCGGTAGTCGGTTATACTGAGGGGAAGTTGGAGATTGTGACTTTCTCGTGTTTCTCTTACTCCTTAATGTGTATCAATCACAATTAAAATAGGCAGCGACTATTCAGACCTCACATTTTGCTCCCTTTACCCTATTTTTGAATTTATTTTAACCCCTTTGTGAAATGACTTTGATGCCCCTGTATATAAAAAGGCTTTTACTCCCCACACCCACAATTCCCACAAAATTATTTGAACCAACGCAGTGCTCAACGGAACGCCACGAAGTCAACTTCCACACTCGACCTCCGACCAACCTAGCTCTGATGAAACTAATCAAAACCGACTCAGTAAGTTCTTTATTAACTCGTTTATCTTCGTTTTGGCGATTTTTGTTCGTTGTTTGGTGGTTTTTGAGTGTTTTTTGGGTGTTTCATTTTTCCTTTTTTAGGGCTTCCTCTTTGGTGGTGAATTTTGCATCGTAGCTTCCACAAAAATCTGTAGAATGAAATGAAATGCAGCAAAAAGAGGTAAGTTTTGTTATGTTTCGCGCATTTTTCGTCATTTTTATAATTTGGTATTCATGGTCATGAATTTCATGGTGTGCAGTCACACAAGACTGATAGAGGATAAGGGCCGACAGTCTATTTTAACTGCTACCCATCAATACCTAACGACTTGTTTTGGCCGCTATCCTTTATTAATTATCGATCTGTTTTGTTCGCCACCATTCGATACCTATCAGCCTGTTTTGACCGACAATGCCATTTACCTATCGGTCTGTTTTGGCCGCCATCTATCATTTTTTAATCGAAAATTGGATTTTCGACATTGATCCTACTTTAAATCGTTATTATTTTGCTTCGTGTAGGTTAATATGTGTGATACAGCTAGTTCATCAGGGGCTTGTACATTTGGGGGGAGGCCTTCCCAGACTTTACGGAGGCATTCAAACTGATAGTGCCATTGAACTTTAGAGAGGAGGCCCTCAGTTGGGCTTAAGATACATTTGTCAAATGTGGATTTGTTGTAATTATTCTAAAATTTGATGTGGGCGGTGGTGGGAAGGGTCGGTATCAGGACCCATCTCACTAAGCCCTGACCTAACCTAATTACCCTAATTAGGTACCTAAACCGTAAAGTTAACTTTAATCCTTGAAATGACTCTTAATTCAATCCTTAAACTGCTTCAAATCTAAATTGGATTCGTTATTTAAACCTCAGTTCTCGACTTGTTCAATTGGAGCAAACTAGGAAACCATACGGAATGTTTTCCATATTTTTATAATGGTTTCGGCAGCACCTCCTCTAATTATGGAGTGTCGACACCTAAAACCTAATAGACAACATAATAAGGAGAGGCCTAAAAGGACTCACGACTCCCCACAGTTCACAATATGACATCAATATGAAATTATAAACTGAACTGCAACTTATAACCTTAATTACAAATCTCAACTTCAAACAGAAACTAAAACTTGTCTCAAAAATTTCAAATATACAAAAACTAAACTATTTAAGTTTCAAACCTAGTTCGACTCAATTCGTGAACTTCTCAAGTTGTTTCTCAGGTGATTCACGTCCTACACTTATCCTGAAAACCAAAAAATAAATAATATAAACAATAATTACATGCAAAGGGAAAAGTGCTCCTCAACAAAAGCCCTATAGCTTCCTCTTTCCCTTTCGGTCCTCTTTAGCCTCAGAACCTGACAAAGCCATTTCGAGAACACTAAACAATAGTGTGCACAAAATAAACAGTGTCATATAAGTAAACATCTACCTTGCGTCATATAACAGGTAATAACAAGAGATAATATAAGTATGACACGATAAACGAAATACTGAAATAAATATACGACATGAAACCCCACTTCCTACTCTAAGCTCATAACGAGCGTGCCCTCTCACGATGAACTTAGAACGATACTCTGAGTTCAATGCATACTACCCCGGAGTCGACATTACCTGCCTTAAACGTTAGCAGTACGTCTAGTCTGGAGTGGAGCACCTCACACTCTTATAACCGAAACAGGGGCAACTCTATTCGAATGCCATAAACGCATGATAAAGAGTTTCACTCCCTCACGTGCAAAATATAAATCATATTACAGTAAAAAGCAAGAAATAATGTTTACTTACTATCAAACCAACGCAAGCTGGTTAAACAAGTTCTCGCTCGCAGCTTCCCCGGATTCCCTTGTTATGAAAATCTTATTAAATCACATAAATCCATAATTTATGGGTCTCAGCTCAATTGTACTATTTTTCAACAATTTCTTATAATTTCGAGTTATGTCGGTGTTTAATCTCCTTAAAAACACGACAACGCTTTTAAATACTCCAAACATTTCTCGAGACCTCGAGACCAAAATTTGATTGACAATTACAATAATATATCACTAATTTATCTCAAAAACCAATTTATATGATATTTAGAATCCAATTTGGTGTTTTAAGTTCGATCGACCATAATTACGCTTTACGAGGCAAAACCTCGGAAAAGATTTAGTGAAATATCATGAATTTTATTCTTTTCCATAGAAATCCAAAACTTCTATTTATTTAGTCGAAATCCTATTTTTCTAAATTTTAGTTTACTATTTTCCAGGTTTTTTTCTTTTTATTTTGTTAATTAAAACATTTTTTTAAAGGGAAGGGGTTCGATCCCTTGAACCGGGCCCGGTTCGACCTGGTTTAGGGGATCATTCCCTTCCTCAATTCAACGAGACAAAACAGAGCCTAAGATCTGTTTCGTTCTCGTCCCCTCTCCTCCTCTTCACAAGTTTTCTCTTTAGGGCAGGGTTCTCTCTTCATCATCGTCCTCCCCTCACATACCTCACCTCCCTCCGTTTTCTTCCTCCCTTGTTCACTGTCCCTATTATTCATTTCATTTTTTAGGTGTGTGTTGAGTCGTTGTGTGTGTTTAGTTATTTTGTTTGCTGATTAGTTGTTGTGTGTTGTTGTTTTTGAACCAAACCTCCATATCTCTCAACTCCATAACATAACAGCAACCCACACAATCACACAATCCTAACTTGATAATCACAGTCCCTATTAGATTTATCACTGTTGTCTCAATTGATTTCACAACCAATCGAAATTACAATTTGATGCTTACCTTGATCACAATGTACAATAGCACAGCTCATCTCTTTTGATTTCAATCCAGTAGAAAGAGAGAGAGAAATAGAGAGAGAGAGAAAGAGAGAGAGAGATAGAAAGAGAGAAACGGATAAGAGTGATGGCAGGATGACAAGTCGATGAATAAAGAGTAGAGAGATGAGGGATGAAGCACAATTGAAGATGATGAATGGAAGAGGAACGATGAATACAGTGACCCAATCCCCTAGTTTTCATTTTGGGTGGCGCTATGTGCACCCTAGTCATTACTCAGGGCACCCCATTTAATTCCAACACCACATGAAATAACTAATATGCACTCCTACACAATTGAAGAAGAAAAACAGTTTGTTTGGGCACCCCACCACATTTTTCATTATAGAATAACAACTCCAACCGTTTCGTCATCTTCGACGACGATCGGACGTGACGTTATTCGGTCAAAGAGTGCATACAAGGTTTGTATGTACTTATTTGTTGCTATTTTTCAATGGTTTTGAGCATGGGTATGTAGTGTGTGTTGGTGGGATGGAAATGGTTTTTGATTGATGCATCTACGCCTCTTGATATGTAGGTTTCAGCGCGATTCGTATGTGTTTAATGTATAATGGATGCCCAAGACGTAACTGTAGACGATGCGAGACATTTAGAGGTGAGTTTTGTACATCCGAAGGTGTTAGGGTTTCAAATCACGGATAAATAGAGGCAGCACGATTGTTTCGACTACACAATACCGAGACTTTTCAATAAGTCTCAGAGAGTGGCAACCGAACCTGAAGATGTAGTCTCGGGTAGTATAAACCAATACATAGTGATAAGTTTTGGTTGACATTGGTCCGAGACCTTTGGTTGAGTCTCGTTTACCCCATCCCGAGACATTGCATTATGTATCGGACCTGCATTACCGAGACTTACAAATTTCAAGTATTTTTTCGTTGTGATTATGAATTCTTACTAATTTCTCCATGTCTTTTACAGGAATTACCTTCGATAAGTGTACCATCGCTAGGTGCGCCATCAAGAAGTGTGCCATTTGCAAGTGGCTTTGAAGACTTCTCTGATCTTTTTACACGGGAAGTACCTTTTGAAACTAGAGCTGAGGCTGTCGCTTGGGTTCAAGCTACAGGTCGTGCTAGGAAGTTTGTATTGGTTACTAAGAAATCCGAGCTGGAGGGAATGGTCGTAGGGGAAGAGTAGCAATTGCGTGTGAGAGATCTAGGGCATATAGGGGTGCTTCCCAAAGAGTTTGGGTTGCTAAAGCAAAACTACTTGGTAAAATATCACAAAATGTGATAAACAGAGAGGAAGAGGAGGACAACACAAGGCCCAGCACCGGTACCAAAAAATGTCAGTGTTTTTTTCTTATCGAGATCAAGGAATTTCCGGACTCAAAGTGGTATGTGAGAGTTGTAAGTGGCAAGCACAACCATTACACTACAAAATACTTGGAAGGTCACTCATTCGGAGGAAGACTGAATGAGGATGAGGCTGTTATTTTAGATCAGATGAGTAAAGGCAATGTTAAGCCTCGTCAGATCTTAAATACTTTGAGGCAAAGGGATGCGAACAATGCTTCAACATTGCGGACAATATACAATGCACGACAAATGAATCAGATTAAAGATGTCGGTGGGAGAATTGAAATGCAACAACTCTTACACTTATTGGAGAACCATATGTATTTATCGTGGCATAGGAGGGAAACTGAAATGAATGTTGTGACATATTTATTTTGGGCACATCCGGACTCCATCAACTTGTTGAGGTGTTTCCCTTTCGTTATTCTCATGGATTGCACATATAAGACGAATAGGTACCGAATGCAGTTGTTGGAGATTGTTGGGGTTACTTCCACAAATATTACATTCTCGATTGGGTTTTGTTTCATATCATCGGAGACTAGGGCCAACTACACTTGGGCATTGAAGATTTTGAGAGGTTTATTGGACGGGTGGTCTACACCTATGGTTTTTGTCACCGATAGAGAATTGGGCCTTATCAATGCAATTGAAGATGTTTTTCCCTAATCTTCTCACCTTCTTTGCACGTGGCACATCGAGAAGATGGTGTTGAGCAACACTAAAAAGATGTTTGGAGAAAATGAAGGCTTCAAACTCTTCAGTGATAGGTGGACTGCTTTGATGTATGCTAAGACAAAGCATCATTTGAGTTTAGATGGAGTACCATGCGTGATGAGTACCAAAATGTTAAAGGATTGATCATTTATTTGGAGAATACTTGGTTGCGAGATTATAAGGACAAATTTATATGTGCATGGACCGATTTAGTGTTTCATCTTGGAGAAACCACAACTTAGAGAGTTGAATCTGCGCATTCCACTCTCAAACAATATGTTGGCTCTTGTACTGCGAACTTTGAGTCTCTTTGGAGTGTCATACATGGAATGCTTGACATACAACATAACAAGATCAAAGCCTTATTTGAGGTTAGTCTGAATGTTGTCCAGCATGGATATATGGATGGCTTGTATCGCCGTTTGCGGGGTTATGTCTCTCAAAAAGCGTTGAAGTTGATTCGTGATGAGGTTGCACGCCAATCTTATGTGGTTGTGCGCTACGTACCAATTGTGGTCTCCCTTGCACGCATGATCTTAACGGGCATATTTTGGCTGGATCACCTGTACCACTTGAGGACACTCATGTTTTTTGGAAGAAGTTGAGTATGATACCTGAGAAATCTGTTAATCAGACTGGCTATAACTTCAATGACGAGATTCAAGAGGTTGTGGCTAAGTTTGAATCATGCATTGATGAGGATGTCCGTCTTAGGGTTATTCAACAACTAAGAGAGATTAGTTGTCTTTCAGCAACAGCAGGCGTAGCACCAAAGGAAAAGGTTAGGACAAGGGGGAGACCGACACTTGGGGGTTACGGAAAAAAGGGGAAAAAGGAAAGAAATAAAACAATGACTCAAACAAGCGGAAAGCTGAGGAAGATGACACGTGTATGACGAGAAATCTTAGTGGCTTTGAGTTTGTACTCACAAGCGAGGAGGCGGCCAGTGCGCGTAGGAAGGGAAAGGAAGTGAAGCATAAAGTTTATCGAACATGGAGGGCATCTGTGGGAATATCTGAGATTGAATTCATTCATACCATTCAGCCAGATTGGGTTCAACACATTGAACGTCCTGTCAATGTGGATAGAGATGGTCATTACGGATTCCATTGTGTTGCCTCCGGTCTTGGATTGTCAGATATCGACAGTTGGATAAAGGTCCGAGAAGGTATGGTTAGGGAATTGGAAAATCACATTGATTTTTGGAGGGAATTGCTTGGAGATTTTTGCATAACGGTGAGACGGGCCTTGGAATTTTGTGAAAGTATGGAAATGAGTTTCGACAAGTGGATGACCTTTCCGGATATGTGACTTGTAATCGCAACAACATTTAACGTTGTGTTAGTAAACGTGTCAAAGGGTAGTTGCATGTCATTTATTCCCTTACGTGGTGCCCCTCCGCCAACGAAGGATCGTGTGGTCATTGGCGTTACAAATGGGAATGACACTCATTGGGTTAGGGTAAGTTGCTTATTTCTTATTGTTTGTTAACATGCATTGTGGTGGGTTACTAATTCATTATTGACAACACTATTTATTTTGGACTTTTAATTGACAGGTCATATTGAAGCCTAATGCACCAGTGCCCCCCGTATTTTTTGTGTGGAGGACATTCGCAGATGTTGATGCTCAAGGCTGGGGTATTAGTATTGACATCTAACCACGGGTTTCGGTTCCATCTTTGCAGCTAGGCACGCCCATAGTTATAGACTTAGTAGAACTTTAACACATTAAGACTTCATTGTTTATTGTTGGAGAAAAACCTTTGTTGTATTCGCTGCACATTATTGTTGGTTATCTACCCTTAGTTGTAACAACTTCATGTTTCTTTTTTTGTCAAATCCATAAAGTTGTAACAACTTATCATCTCATGTGAAATATATCAAGTTGCCAATTTTTTGATTCTATTGCATTGTGTACCAAGTCCAAAACCACAACTTAATTTGTACAATTATGTATCTAGTCAAAAAACATAATACAACAATATAATCAATGAAATGCTCTTTTAATATCATAGTGGGAAGTCCCTACACTTCAGTAGATCCTAATAATCATGTGAAAATATTTTCTCGGCCAAGCAGGTCCGAGAAGCATGCATTAGTCTCGGATATGCCCAACCAAAATCAATAGTCGAGTCTCGCTCACCCTATACCGAGATTGGTAGCAAAATAACGTTCATAGGTTGCGTAGACCCTTTAAAATCGGAAAAACTGTGGTGCCTTAATCAAATCAGTTAGGGCGCCCAGATCATGTCGGTACCATATATCCGAAATAGTGTACGACGTCTCAGCCATGTGATATCGTAATTTGGCACAATTCTCAGATGTGCGTATCTGAGAACCTGAGTACGTACAATACGAATACAAGTTTTGGTAGGCTGTAATCGAAACAAATTCACTTCTTTCGGCTATGCCTAACCGAGACGTTGTGATGAATCACGGACTGCCTGGCCGAGACTCTGTCAGCAAAATGATTGACACAATAAACTTCCAATTCTTAACAAATTAAACAAATAAAGTGGGCCTACCACCATTCCAACACCAAAATATTAGCAAAACATGTACCAAACAGTAAGAAATCCACGAGTGCATAGACCAACAAAAGAAGAAATACATTAAAATTCACAACAAATTGTACCAAAACAACATCTCATTCAATCACAAATCCAACAAGTACTTAACCAAATTCACAAATCCAACAAGTACTTAACCAAATTTAGCCTTCTTCGTATCTTTGTCCCTAATGTATGTACGTTGTGGCTTGGGTGGCTGGTAGGAACTTGGCATGGTAGTGCTGTCACATCGGGAATCCCTAGTAGGCGCGATCGATGCCGCGGTGGTGGTGGTGGTGGTGGTGGTGGCAGTGCCAAGACCCCTACCCGTCAGATAGTCCACCACATCATTGGCCATTTTCTCCACCGCCTCCATATTGGCCATTCTTGCCGGCAAGTGTAGCCATGCCAACGCGGTGTCTAAGGCACGCCGATTATTCTGTTCAATAGAAAACCCAAAATGTCAATAAAAACAATACATAATACAAGAGTCACAAGTTAATATTAAATCCGAGCATTTTACCTCCAACAACTCATGATCCGCTACTATATCGTCGTCTCCATCGCCGATCTCCGGGTTCTCAACGATAGGATGCGAGACTCGAAGGAACTATGGAAGATACTCTGGTGTGGCCATGAAGTCGAACCTCATTTTCTCGCCTCGGTCTTCAATTGCAAGTGAATGGGAATGTCACCTTTCCCAATTCTTGGGTACGAACCCGTACTTGACCGAGTATTTCAATGCAGTGTGGCCTCGGTTCGCTTTGAGAGGGCAATATGGAGCCAGTGGTATCTTTTAAACATGACCAAGCTGCCGAAGGATCATCTCTGGATGGTACGGCTCCACCACATCCATGTACTTAAGCGTACTATAGTAGAAAGCGATGGGTAGAACGACACCGTCGGGCCTGACATCAGAGTATGGATCCCAGTCACCTAAACCGATGAAGTCAACAACACCATTAAAACATACTCTTCATAAATTAAAATACCAAAAATAACCAAATCAATCACACACCTCACTCGACAACAACATATTAAGGGTCATGCGAATGGCACTGACCTTGTCCACATTTGCTATCGTCTCATGCTTCTGTATCCACCTCGAGACCCGTGGGTGTATGGGTTCGAAATATTTCGCATTAGACGATGCGAGCTAGAGAGGGAAGTGCTCGTATATCCATCCCTAAATACGAATGACCAAATTTAAGTTAACTTAACTAAGTAGTAAAAATACAATTACAAGACCAAATCAAAACATAACAAAGCCACAAGGACCACAAAATATGTACCTTAAGTAAAGTTAGATATCCTACAATTTGTGAGGCCTATGCTCTACAGGCTGACCATATATGACGGTAGAGGTAAGCAAGGGCGGCAGCACCCCAAGCGTAGGTCTCGACCTCATCCAAGTTCTCTAGAACCTTTAGCAATGAAATTAAGACTCTTGACCCACTCTTATCAGCGAATAGAGTGCACGCAAGCAAATACAATAAGTATGCTCATGCAGTGCACTCCACTCTAGGGTACGTACGAGAAGTGGAACTACTACATGACTTGGGTGAGCAAAAATGACTCTTCAACCAAGCTAGTCTCAGCGTTAGACCCTTCGTGTAGTTAACCTCTTCCTCAACCTCGTCAATTCCAACTCCAAGCAAGTTGGAAACAATCTTGATCGCCTCCATTCGAGACTCCTCTGTGTATCGGCTGAAATTCTCAACCGCTACCACCTTCCCAACTACGGGGATGTGTAAAAGCATGCTAACATCCTCTAGATGCCACCGCTCCACGAATGCTGAGATGACCTCCTTATTTCCCTTCCTATAGGAATAATCTATGAGTGGAGCCAAACAAGACCTCTGAATGAATCTCTGTAGTGCCTGGGTGTCGGGTTGGCAAGACTAGAGATCACATTCAGCTGTTTGGGCCCCATGGTTTATGCACTTAAGCATCGGACGATAGTGCAACAAAAAACAAGTCATTAGTAAATACATTATCATTTATGAATTGAGATAATTATTGCAAAAATCAAATGAAAGTAAACACCGAGAACATACATCACCATCCCAAATTGATTCCGGAACATGATCCTTGTAGCTCTTCAGTAAAGACCCATCAATGGGACCACCAGGGAATGGAACACATTGGTCATGCTCGGGCTCCACAGCATTCCGGTTGCCACCACCACTAGCTTGCCTTTGGGATGTAGTGGTTTCTCCCCCACTACTACTCCTACTCCCCACGGGGACATTAGATGCCTCGGCCTCCCCCGCATCCCCCGAAGATGGGTGTCCACGTACACTCGAAGTCTGAGTAGCCTGTTGCTTCTCCTTCCGGTAAGCAGTAGTTTGTGGCCTCTTCTTGCCACGGTCAGCGGGGGTAGAAGGACTAGTAGATGTCGTCGCCACCTCAGCCCGACGTTGTGCTCTTGTCGGCTCACTATCTATATCCTGCCTCGATACTGCGGCTTTCACTCTGGCCATATCTGATTAGAAAATGAATGTTAAGCACATTTCGCTGATATTCAAAATAATTAATTAAAAATAAAAAACACAGTGTATCGATCAAGCAGGTCCAAGACAAAAAATCAACTCACGGTTAAGCGTAACTGAGATCATTATTACGGTCTCGATGTGACATAACCGAGACATATTAGGTAGTCTCGGATTGTAGGTTCCGAGACCATAACAACATAATTTCAATACAATATTGTCTCGGTAAAGGCTCACCGAGACCATTTCAAGCGGTCTCGGTAGATACAAAACGATACGGGACTGATATGTCTTGGTTACCTTATGTCTGTGACAAGGGTTTTAGTCTCGGCATCGTGCGACCGAGACTACATATGAACTAACGGTCCTGTGTGGACGAAGACCACGGGATTTGAGAAAAAACACTTATTTCTCAAATTTCGATGACATCCAACAATAATAACGAACTTAATCTAGGTAAAAATGAACTACAACACTTACATACCTCAAATTTCCCCTCGATTACACGTAATCACCAAATTCAAACACGTCCACGAACCCTAACAATGCCAAGCACAAAACCTACCCAATTAACACCCACACAACTCGCTAGATGGACCGCGCGAATGGGAATGAGCTAGAATACTAAGAAATTTGGAATATGGAGAAATGAAAATGTGGAAATGCTTAGGGTTTCCAAAGCTTTTTGTTCAATCCAACTGGGGTGCTCAACGGTTACATCCAGGGGTATTTTGGTTAAAATTGGGGGTGCCCTGACAAATTTCTTGGGTGCCATCGTAAATGGGGTGCCCTGAGTAATGGCTGGAGTGCACATAGCACCACCCTTCGTTTTTGATTTGTCAAGGAAAGGGTAGCCAAATGACCATATTACCTTTACAACATATACATTTCAATATAAGCTAGATACCCTTTTATGTAATTTGCCATTTTTAATTAATTTCATGTTTATCTCTAGCCCTAGGGAAGGCAACTCATCATCTAGCCCTCCCGAAGAGACAAAACTTGAGAGCTCAAAGTAGAGCATTGTGGGAGTCTATCAAGGATGGCTACAAGGCACCGGACAAGGAAGGGAGAGACTATACTCCCGAAGAGACAAAACTTGAGTTTGACAATGATCAAGCCATGAATCACTTGTTTGTGCACTTAGTGAGAATGAATGTGAAACGGCGAAGGAAGTATGGGAGAAGCTTGAGGTACACTATGAGGGTACCACTCAAGTAAAGAAAACAAAGTTGCGGATTCTCGAATAGCATTATGAAACCTTCCGGGTTGAATCCGATGAAGGCATAACTACCGCAATCACACGCTTCACCAAGTTCTTGAATCAAATGAAAAATCTTGGCTTTATAATCAAGAGAACTCGGTGTATAAGTTCCTTAAAGGATTGCCTAAGGAATGGGATGTGAAGAAGTATGCAATCCAATCGGCGCAAAATCTCAATAATTACACCTTTGATGCTCTATGTGGAGAGTCGACGGTGCATGAATTTGAATTAAAGGACCGAGCTAGAATGGAAGCACTTAAAGGTGAATCAAAGAAGGATAAAAGGAAGGAAATAGCTCTAAAAACTAATGGTTCACCGGCTAAGGTGAAAGCTCCATGTCCATCGGTTGATATTGATAATGATAGACCATGTAATGATATTGAGCTTGAAGAAGAAATGGCAATGCTCACCAAAAAGCTCAACAAAGCCGTGTACAAGCGCGACAAGTACAAAAGAAAGTCAAAAGCGGAAGCAAAGGAGTGAAGTCAAGCTTGACTATTTGCTTCAGGTGTGGTAAACCGGGCCACATCAAGGCGGATTGTAAATCCAAAAGCTCTTGGACAAGAAGAAAGGGAAGAAAAGCTTCAAAGCCACATGGGATGATTCATTTTCATCTAGTTCCGACTCCGAGTCGAAAAACGAGAAAGCTATCCTTTGTCTTATGGCACAAAGTAAGGTAAATTCTAATATTTTGAATTTTGATGAGGTTGATGATTTAGATGATGTCCCTAATATTAATGAGCTTAGGAAAGAGTTGGAAAGAGAGGTGAAAAAGACCAAAAAACTCAAAAAGAGCTTGACCATTACAATTTGTGAAACTGAGTCACAAAATGAGACCATTAGCAATCTCCAAAGTGACTTGAATGAAGTCCTAAAGGAAAGGGATGCATTAGTAAATGAGGTAGAGGACTTGACTACCACGGTGACTAAGTTCACCAATGGAAAGAAAATGTTTGACACGATGTTGGGAGCACAACGACGTGCACTTAACAAAAGAGGCATAGGCTATAGGGCAAACTTATTGAGCTACAAAAAATTACTAAATGATACACATAAATGCCCAAAATGCCATAGGTCGCATGGGGTTAGGAAGTGTGCCTTACAAAATACCAAAATGGGTAGACTAGCTTGGGTAGATAAAAATGTTTTAAACACTAACTCTCTCAGACCTAAGAGAGTTTAGGTACCAAAGTCTAGTGTTTTCCATATGATGTAGGTTGTGAGGAGGAGCACCCCATGGTACTTGGATACTTTGGGTGCTCAAGGCACATGACCGGCGATGCAAGTCAATTCATTGAGCTTAAACGACATGATGGTGGGAAGGTTACTTTCAGTGACGACACCAAAGGAAAAGTAATTGGACTTGGCACCGTGGGTAACGATTTCTTATCCATAACTAATTTTATCTTGTTGAAGGATTGAAGCACAATTTACCTAGCATTAGTCAATTATGCGATAAAGGTTTTCACGTGATGTTTGAATCATCAAAGTGCATAGTTAGGAATGAGAAGCATGAAATGAATGTGACGCATGGTTGTGGCACCGTAGACTAGGAAATTCTAAAATGAAATTTTTTCGAAAATGTCTAAGCATGACTTAGTTAAAGGAATTCCCAAATGCACTTTTAAAAAGGATAAAGAATGTGAGCCATGCATTCTCGGCAAGCAAGTGAAATCATCCTTTAAGATGAAAGTAACTAGTAATATAACCAAAGCCTTGGAACTAGTCCACATGGATTTGTTCGGCCCTACCCAAACCCAAAGTCTAGGTGAAAAATCATATTGTTTTGTGCTTGTTGATGATTTTACTAGATACACATGGGTTTACTTTTTGGCACACAAGCATGAGGTATTTGAAGTTTTTGTTAAATTTTGTGCATTGGTAGAAAATGAGAAGGGTTACAACATTACTAGCCATTAGAAGTGAAAGAGGTTGTGAGTTTGTCAACAAAAGTCTTGAAGATTTTTGTACAAGTCGAGGGTACACACACCAACTTTCTTCTCATAGAACACCACAACAAAATGGCGTAGTTGAGAGAAAGAATCAAACCCTTCAAGAAATGTGCCGAACTATGTTAAATGAATATAACATAGCTAAGCACTTTTGGGCCAAAGCCATTAACACGACATGCTATGTTCTGAATAAAACAAACGTTCACAAGAAAGTGAACAAAACACCTTACGAGCTATGGAAAGGCCGAAAGCCTAACATTGGCTATTTCAAGGTGTTTGGGTGCACGTGTTATGTCTTGAATGATAAGAATCGCCTAGATAAACTTGACCCAAAGTCAAATGTTTGCACTTTCTTAGGGTATTCTATGCAAGGCATATAGAGTCCTCAATAGATCATCTAAGACCATAGAGGAGTCCATTCATGTTAAATTTGATGAGATGGATCCTAAAGTGAGATTAGATCATGCCTTGGAACAAATGAAACTTGATGATGATGAAATCATTCAATCTCAAGATTCAAATGGTAAGGAAAAAGAAGTTAGAGTCGAATCCGAGTTTGGTACACCAAAGAACTCTAGACTTCTTATAGGACATCATTCTCAACAAATCATAGGTGATCTAAGTAAAGGAGTATCCACTAGGTCTTCACTAAACCGTGATGAAGGGCACATAGCCTTTGTATCACAAGCCGAGTCTACTAAGATAGATGAAGCCTTAGGAGATGAGTATTGAATCATAGCCATGCAAGAGGAGTTAGGACACTTTGAGTGGAACAAAGTGTGGAACCTAGTTCTAGACCTAAGAACCATACAATCATAGGAGCTAAATGGGTATTTAGAAACAAAAAGAATGAAAAAGGTGATATAGTGAGAAACAAAGCTAAGTTGGTTACATAAGGCTATAATCAAGAAGAAGGAATTGATTATGAAGAAGCCTTTGCACTGGTAGCAAGACTAGAAGCAATTCTAATGTTGCTTGCTTATGCTTATTATAATGGTTTTCCACTATACCAAATGGACGTTAAAAGTGCATTTCTTGAATTGTTTTATCAATGAAGAGGTATATGTAGAACAACCTCCGGGTTTTGAAGACAATGATTTTCCAAATCATGTTTATCGTATTCAAAAAGCTTTGTATGGGCTTAGACAAGCACCTAGAGCATGGTATGATAGGTTAAATGCATTCCTTCTTAACAAGGGGTTTAAGAAAGGAACATTATATCATACCTTGTTCATTTTAATCAAAGATGATGATATGCTACTATTTCAAATATATGTAGATGACATCATTTTTAGGTCGTCAAACAAGCATCTATGTGAAGGATTCTCATCTTTGATGACATGTGAGTTTGAAATAAGCATGATGGGTGAACTAACATACTTTTTGGGTTTGTAAATCAAGAAATCTAAGCATGGAACTTTTATAAATCAAGCAAAATATGTGAGGGACATGCTTTGGATATTCAAATTTGAAAACTTGAAAGCATGTGACACTCCAAGTAGTTCATCCGTAAAATTGACAAGGATCCTCAAGGTAAGCCTATAGATCCTAAGTTATATAAAGGAATGATAGGAAGCCTACTCTATTTGACTGCTAGCAGACCAGATGTCATGTTTAGTGTTTGTCTATATGCTAGGTTTTAATCCAAGCCGAAAGAGTCACACTTAAAATGTGTCAAACACATATTTAGATATCTAAGTGGCACAAAAGACTTAGGCTTGTGGTTCACCAAAGCTTCCAATTTTGATATTCGAAGCTTTGTTGATTCGGACTATGCTGAAAGCCTAGTAGATAGAAAGAGCATAAAGCCAAGTTCCATCCATAACTTGTGCGCATATTCTATTCCAATATGAAGACTAGCAATGATTACATGATCAAGTCTCGAATTGGAAGGCGACAAGTAGTGATCACTCCTCAATTACTGAGCGAGAAACTTGGTCTACCACTCTTGAGCCTACAGTCACATTAGTTGAGAAGGTGCGGACATGGCCATGTGATAAATTAGTGGTATTGAATTCCTTCCGTAAGGGTAGTGCACTTCTCATTTACCCGGGAGGCCCCTCAGATACGGAGTTCAAGATTGTGCCGCTTCTCCTTCATAGCATCGTTCATCGGGTCATTCTTCCAAGGAAGGGGAGCAAGAACTACGTCACAGTGCTATATATGTACATCCTCGGAGCATTGATGATGGACGAGAAGATTAGTCTCCCACATCTTATCATTGCACATATGAAGACATACATAGGTACTGATCGACACTTGCCTTACGCTCACATAGTGACGCGTTTCTTTGAGGAGGCAAGAGTTGATCTTACCACGGGTGGCCGATCTCTCGATACGAGAGAGACTATTGGGGACACCACTCTGCATAAGATGAAGTACCGCTATATTCGTGGAGAGAGGAGGTTGATACGGGAAGCTTACATTCCACAGGGAGTACAATATGGGGAATATGAGGATCCACATCCTTCAGATCCGGACGAGCCTTTCGATGCCCGTGAGTACTTCGACTACAACTTCACTGTGACGGCCCCTCTCCTAATCTAGGGCACCGCCCGGCCTAATCCCGTAATTAAGCACTAATCATATCCACGCAGGACTTAACTACGTATTAGTCAGCATTTACAACCTAGACGCCTCTTTTCTTGTGTTCAGGATAAGTAATACACTAGTCCTACCAGTTTATAAAACTTAGAGTTAATTAAAACTTTTTATTAAATTAATTAATTAGCGAAGTCTTATTGATTATGCAGAAGCAATTAGTAACTTATGCGAAAGCCATTCATAAAATCCTAAGTATGGAAAACCAGGAAATGACATCACATATATAAAGTCCTCAAAATGCATTGAAACAACAAAATAGTTTAAGTCAAGTCCGGGAAACTAACGCTCAACCCAATATACAACCCCAAATAGTATCTGAAAGACATATAACATATACAATCAAAATACCAAAAGAAGACCTACAATCGATGCAGTGCGCGAGCTCATGGATAGTCGCCGATTTACTCCTTGCCCGGCCTGCTGGTAGACGTCTCTGCACCCACCGTCATAAAAAGGGCGGTGAGTACAAGAATAAAATAGTAATCCCCAATGACAAGTTTAATTTGCATTTCCAAATATTCAAATGGTATTCAAAAGCATATAAATGGGAAAACTGGAAAATAAATCATATGCGAGTAAATACCAGAGTTAAACAAGTGATACTGACACTAGGCTAAGTAGTGGTGATTTAAGTCTGGTCGGCAGTGAAACATGTCACTCCGACTCAATAATCATATAGCACAAGGGACTCTAACCCAAGTGTTACCAGGGACTCTAACCCCGGTGTGTAGACCACCTCAGGGACTCTAACCCCGAGTGTCATACAGTGTCAAGTAACATGTGCCGACATCCCCAGGGACTCTAACCCTGTGAGTCGCGCACACCTCGATCGAGTACGGGACCTAAATGCAAAAAAAACTTTTTAAATTTCAAGAAATACCAAGTATGGATTGTCAAGGCATAAGCACATCTACACACCTAAACAAATAAGGAATACAAGTCCTCTTATTCATTTATAAGATATCCACTAGCCTAATAGCATGATGTTTATCATTCAATTCACATTTAAAACAACAAGAATAGACATAGCATGTGATAGAATCAATGAATCAAATCAAATGAATGGATATCATGCAAACTAGACTCATCAAATGAGCATAGACACAAAAAACACATGATATAAGAATACAAAGGCAAAATAGTCAAAAGGACTATGCAAGGACAACAATTAATAGAAATGAATTGCCAAGTAAAGTTGTCATTGGGTATACTCACAACAACAAAGTAAAGTCCTAGCTTTACTGGCCTCCCGATACTCCAAATCTTGTATTCGCTCTCCCGTACCCTTTTCCTAGGTTCCTGAGTTTGGTGTCTCATTAGTTAAAATATAGTGGGTTGAAGCTCAATTTAGTGGTATTTATTGTGTATTCAAATTGGTTCAATAGACTTTAAATCAATCTTCCTAAATCAGCCCCTAAAAACTAAATTAAGTTTCAATTTTAGTCCTACATTTTAATGCACTTTTAGGCATTAAATAGTCCAAATATCGAAATCTTCCAATAGTACAATTGTTGTTGGTATATCTCTTAGCTTTCCAGAAAGGTTTAGTTTGCAAAATTCTGATTTAAAATGAAAGAGATGTCATGATTTTACTAAACATAGGTCTAATTGGAGTTAGTTTCGACCAACAGATTTAGAAAATCTATATCTCCTAATATATAGTTTCTAAAAATGTAATTTCTGGTCCAAAGGCAGAAAATATATCCAAATACAACATACTAAAAGATCAGCTCATTTGGATACGTAGTTAGGGAGTTATTCCCTTAACAAATTCGGTTTCAAAACTTTCCTTTTTAATTCCAGTACCTATTTGTAGAGCATGTTTGGACATAAAAACATTTGAATCAAAATACCTTCAGTTAAGCAACGTTATTCCCCTTTAAATAAGCTTTCAAATGGCACTAGGTTTGGATCAAATTTGGATCAAATGAGCAGATTATGACCAAATTACTCAGGTTGATTCCTAATACAATATGCATAATTCTAGTTTTGGTGTTGCAACTTCAAAAATTCATATCTTTATGATTTCAAAACCAAATTAAGAACTTCGATATAGCTGGATTATCAGCTTGAAATGAGGAATCCAAATATATAAATCAATTACAAATACTCAATCATCTACCATATGAAATTAGCCTAAAACCAGAACTTGTTCTAATTTCAACTAAAAAGATGTGTACCTAGTTGATGTAGCACCCTAGCTTGAGAATTTCTCACCAACTCCCATGGATTCCTTCAGCACCTTGATGATTCACTCCTCTCCAGCAATTCCTTCTTCTTCTCCAGCAAAAATGAATGAGTGATTTGGTTTGCATGTTGTTTGATCACTAATATTATATATTAAGGTGATGTTCATTCCTAGCCCTTGATCTCCATGGATTTATGTATCGCGAGGAATATCTAATGGTCCACCTCTTTCCATATATCCCACTAACTCCCACTAACTCAACCTCAAGTGACACCATTTCATTACTTACCTAGTTCCTAGTTGTGCCAATGTGTATATCTAAACCAATCCTATGCTTTCCATTTAATTTACTCAACTATAGGCCTTTAATTTGATTTACATTAACAAACAAAACCATAGGCTTATAAGTAATTCCTTATTTCATATTAGTATTAAATAAGACTTACCAAAATGCTAACTACCCGGTTCCCCGGCTCGTACGCTACTCGAGGCGTGTCCCTGCTCTCGTCTCGACGCCTACAACTGTACAAACCGACTTAGTAAGTCTACACAATACATAACACTAGGCATACATCAATATAAAAATACAATATACCTCGGCCACGTGCCTCGGTCGGTGCACGTATCATAGTGTAGGCCCCACGTTAAGGGTCGGTGATCCTGATTAAGGAATTAAAATGGGGGTTAAAGATTTGGGCCGTGACATTCACCTATTTGCAAGGTGATGCGAATGATGATAATGGAGTCGCTCCGAGCAACGAGGAAGTTCATCAGGAGATTCCAGCTCCACAAGCACCACAACCGACCCCTCAGCCATTCCCACATGCTTACATACCTCAGACCTACTACGGGATGGCCCTCCACTAGACATGCCTTTGTACGCTATATCTCTTTCTGCTTAGATGCATGACATGCGTGATCTTATGATCCAGCACGAAATGCACCTTCGTCGCATTGAGGCTCATTTGCGCTCACCTTCGCCACAGAGGGATGATGGTTCTTCTCGCCCCAGTCGTTCCTTTTAAAGAAGTCTAGACTCATGTCTTTTGGGGGAGTACCAAATGCATGTATTTAGGGGGAGCTTTAGGACAATCATGTTAGTGAGAGTTCATTTTGTTAGTTTTGGGAAACTCTCAAATTCATTTTTGCTTGCGCCATACCGTGTCATTACACTCTATTTTGTGAACTTATGAATGACATGGTATTTCGCTTATCTTTGAGTGATTCTATATGAATATATGGCAATTACATTGATATTTGATTGGTTCATTTGCTTATGACTGCTATACTTTCTCTATTTCATTTATTTATCAAAGTGGGAGTCCTATTGATGATTTACTTGATAATACTGATACCCTGCATTTTTATTGGTAACTTATGATCATGAGGACTTATTTGGTATCTTTATTTCTTATAATGGGGGAGAGCAATCTTTACTTGCAAAAGGGGAAGAGAAATGTTGAGAAATAATGATGCCCCGTTTTTTATGTTATCAATGGGGAGAGAAATCTTCAAAGGGGGAGAAATAATTTTTGCTATGTAAACCTTCACAATATACTTGCTTTTTATTTTTTAAAAAGGTGAAAGAAATGATGCCCCGCTTTTTGATGTTATCAAAGGGAGGAGAAATGTGGACTTTGAACTTGCAAACCTTCACAATATGCTCTATTTATTAATTTTAAATTTTTGGTATCAAGAAATGTTGAGGAATGTGTAGTTTTTGGTATCAAGTTTGAGAAATGTGGACTTTGGTATCAAGGAAAAAATTAACTAAACTAGCAAAAATAAAAAGTTCACAAAAGAAATCACCTAAGTCCACAGTTCAACAAATCAGGATCAAGATTCAATGACATATCATGGTCTTCAATCTTTCCCAAAAAGTTATTAATTTAAGTTCTCCTAGATTAGCTATAGAATTTTGACATCTGCCAGAAATTCCTCATTCCCTTAATCTCGATAGCCAGGACGTCTACCACCAACTACTTCCCTAATTAATGCATAACCCTAGACATCCGCCAATCGGGTTTAACACACTAACGACAATAATAAGGATCCGTGAGAATACTAATCCTAAATAACTGAATCGCATCCGCTTTTGGTTTAACCTAGATTCAATTGTTGCACACTTAAGAACCGAAAGGGTTTTACATCAAACGGGAGAGTGTTTGTCACTTTATTAGTCCAAAAGTACAATTATGGATACAATCAGTCCAAATAACTATAGATTGTCCACCTAAAAGCATGCACTGGCCACATACACACCCTAGATCTAAACCATATACTTTAAAATCAACAACAATAAAATAGGAGAAATTAAATCAAATTAAATAAAAATCATAGATCTCACATAGTATATGCCATGAATCATGAAGTCCACTTGTTTCCCCTTCGACCTAGGCGAAGATTGGTCTAGCCGGACATCATCCCTACAATATCCAAGTATGAAAAATTGTGTGTGGCGGCTCCAATGTCGACTCTCTGGATGAATAACCTAGTTCCTAATATGAAAAACCACTAAATATTGCTAAGGAGGTGAAAGAAACTAATTTTGGGGGTTGGTCTCGTAAGACGTGCGCCAAGGATGATCCGATGGCTGTTTGGGCTCATTTTAGGCTTCCATACACGTGTTAACAGCCGATTCGATTGTCTACTGTCGTGCAGGTGATGTGGCGCCCTCTGGTTGGTGGAAGAAGCTGCTGGCAATGGTGTGTGTGCGTGAGGGCTCGACATATGGCGGCTAGAATCGGGTGAAGAAACTTGCACAAAGTCATGCCAAGACGTGGGAGAGTACACCAGTACGGATCCCAAGGATTATCCGAGAGCTGCTGCTGTGAGGAACTTGAAATTGTTCTTTGTGAGGACGAGCTGGACCAATGGTGAAGCGATGCGTGGCGCTGGTGGCAAGCAAAGAACTCGCACTAGAAGTGCGTACTTGTGGGAGAAAGTGTGACCCGGATCTCGAGGCACATCAGAGAGCTACTGAAACGCAGTGACTTATGTGTGTCCCTCCTGCGTCACTTGGCCTGCTGGTTAACACTACGCAATGCGTGTCTCGAGACAAATCCTCTAGTAGTTGTTCACTGCATGTAAAAACTCCATTTTGAGTATTTTTTTCCACGAATTCAACTGCGCACTCCGTTTCACCTGAAAACGAGAAATAAATATAATTAAATATATATATATATATATATTGTGGAAACTTTCCACATTAAATATTCTAAACTAGACTAAAAAAGCATGTGAAAACCAACTTATCTGGTATCGAGCATGAATGTGATTGTTATGAATGACTGGTATCATCAAATTAATTGGTATCAAACTTGAGTGATATGCACTTAATGTATATTCTTTCTTGCTTTTCCAAGTTCACGTTGTTTGTTATCATAAAAAAAGGGGAGATTGTTGGACCAAATGTTTGTCACGTACACCCCGATTGAGATTTTGATGACAACAAACAAAGTGAGAGTATTCTAACATTGTGCTTAAGTGTTTCAGAACATTAAAGTATAATAGGAATGAGTAACAAGTTGAAGCTTTGCTCAAAGTTCTAGTCAAGTAAAGTGAAAGTTGAAGCTATGCTCAAAGTACAAGTCAAGCAAATGAAATGAAGTCGGACAAGCTCAAGACTCAGCTCGTATAAGGATACAAAGACCGGAACATCAAATTCATCATTATAAAACTCATGTAAGGTATACAAGTTCCATTCTTACAAGCCAAATGCATTAGAATCATGCATATCATGAATTTTGGATTTTCAAGTACTTAAAGTCATGAAATCCATGATTTCCAAATCCGTAAGTTTCAAAAGGTTTTAAATCATGCAAACACGTTTTAAAACATGTATTTTTGGTGTATAAACTTCTCAACATGTGTATGATTGCACCGATAGTCGTTTGGATGGTTTTTGAGTGTACATCGAAAATATTCGTAGAAAAGCCCCTATATGTTTCATGAAATCAGGAAATTCAATTTTTGAAGTTTGTGAAATCATCCGAGTTGTCCAAACATGTGCAATGAACTTTATTAAACTTTTGTGATGTGTTTTCAAATGTTAAGGAGAGATGTATGTAGGTTGGGAGTTGCTTGAACTAAATACAAATGAAATTATTTTCAGGCCCCAACAACTTATAGCGCACTACACAGTCTGCATAGCACGCTACGCATGCACATAGCACGCTACCTGTCATCTGACAGAAATTCTGGCAGTTTGAATCTCCACTTTTAATTTGAATTTTGGGGGCAATCTCGAACATTGATGGTTTAAAACGGTCACAAGCCTCTAAAAAACACATGAGAACAAAATCAAAACAACAAGAACAATAAGAGAACACTAAAAACACTACTTTCACTACTCATACTCTTAAAATCCAAGTTTCAACTCACATTGTGCTTTATTTTCAATTGCATACACTTGGACGAAGTAGTTGTATTGGCGAATTTGGAGACATCAAAGAAGTGTTCACAAGCTTACAACTCATACTCCAAACCCGTTTTCGGATTATACACTTGGGGTTGTAAGATTTCTTGATTTCGTACTCTATTTGTGCAAAATCTATAGTTTTCGAATAGAGTATTTGGTTAGAAATCATTTGGTGTGTTCTCATACATACAAGCCTAGGGTTTTTTGTACTTAAAATTGTTTTTACAAAACCTGTCTTATTTGAACAAGTTGTTGTGCTTAATCTAGGTTTTTAGACAAAACCACTTGTTCATTTGATTTAAACCAAGCGTGCTTAACCAATATTATTTTCGTCGGTTTCTTGAATAAGATTTGTGCATACATTAAATTTTACAAATACATATCTTAGTCGAGTTCACTCTTGCATGCATTTGAGTGTTTCATCTCTAGGAAGGCTTGTAAGAGTTGAGCTTATTACCACCTTGCTTTGTAAAGCAAATCATTATTTGTATTGACAAGCTTTGTTGTAAGACTTAGTGAGATCTAAGTCAAAGGGAAGACCTAGTTGAGGCTAGGCACAATCCTAGTTGCGGCTAGGTGGGGAAGTCCTAATTTGTAAATTAGACATTCTAAGCTTGTATGCTTAGGTTGTAACACTTAATCATAATTTAAGTAGGGATTTGGAAATCCTAACCGGGGAGGTTAGGTAGTGAATGTAAATCGGTTGGATCGAACCAGTATAAATACCATGTGTCTATCTCCATCTCTTTTACCCCCTTCACCTTCGCATTGAAGTCATATTTGGGCTTGCATGAGCAAATAGCATTGTTATATATCGAAATATTTTAAAAAGGTGATAACTTCTCGATACACCAAATTCACCCTCTCTTGGGTGTGGTTTCATTAATAATGGGATTAGGCCGAGCAGTGCCCTAGATTAAGGGAAGGGCCGTCATAGTTGGTATCAAAGCAATGTTCTCGATAAGTATGAAATGAAACGTGAATAAAACACATACTTTAGATATTGGAAACTAGACAATCCCTGCTTAGAGACTATTAGTTGGGAAGTGAGCGAATGTGAATTGGGGATTACATATACACATTTTATGTTGTATATATATACAATATATGCTTAGAAACTAATTTTCAATGACGATCGACTTGTAGAGTACGATGACAAATTAGCCAAGGGGGCGGAGATGGCTACACCAGCCCTAACATAAAACCATAAAATAAAAAAGAAGTTCATGAATCTGTGACGGGTGGAGAGAGAAAAAAGGATAAGTTACCGAGATTGCATGTATACTTACGATAGTTTGCTGAAATTATTGTCGAGGTTGAGTTGACTTAGTTCATGATACAAGAATTGAGATTGTTGACCTATGTTGTGTTGATGCATGGATAGTCGAGTGTGATCTGACTTAGTCCGTAATTTACAAGTTGAAAATTTGATAATGGAAGTAGTGATGCATGACGAGCACACCGAAAACTTCCAAAAAAAGTTACGCTTAGCAAAATTTGCTCTTGAGTAGTATGACCAATGTGCTATATATAGTGATGATATGTAGGAGTTTGCTATGTATGGACTTGCCTACTGAGATATGTGAACCTAGGTTGAAGTGGTCAGTGGATCCACCTATGGTAGTTGAGAAAGACGGGCTTCGGGGCTAGTATCATTTGAAGTTTTAGCTAAGGTAGTTGCAATGAGAATGAAAAGATAATTAAGGATGAGAATTTGGAACAATTAAATTTCGAGAAAAAAGTTCTTATTAGTTGGGAAGATTGTAACGGTTCAAATTTCTAAATAGTGGACTTGGTCCGTAGCTAAGGGTCACTTACTCGTGACGTGACTCGAGAGCTGGTACATGGTTCCAACACTCGGTACAAAGACCGAATAAATATATTATTGTTGGTGTGATGGATGCTTAGTGCATTGTATATGTGTAGTCTCATTAAGTCACTTTACTTGTATGTAGATGTTGAGACGCGGTGGGGAGGCGCCTCAATATGCATGCCGGTGTAGTATCGGGGTAGAGAGTAATGTGGTAAGTCCTAATTGATTTCAATGTGATTAGAGTAATCAATTTAATGTGCCTATATATGAAATTATATGAATGTGGCCTAAGTTAAAAAAATAAAATAAGGAATATAGATATGCCTCGGGATGTGTGTTGTCACCATCACTTGGTGACTTGAGTTGAAATGTGTGTTAGCATGGATCTTTTAGTGGGTTGTAGGACCAAGTTATAAGCTATTGGGTATGCATAGAGATGTGTATTTACATAAGATCAAGGGCCATAATTGGTCCTCACCAATATATATAGGTGAGTTAATGTATGACATGCAAATCACTTCATTTGTTCCAAGGAGAGAGAGAGAGAGAGAATTCAAAAAATTTGAAGTTGACAATAAAGGTTCAGTTCTGGGTTTTCAAAATCTTTAGTAGGCAACTAACTTTGTTTTCGAAATTTAATTCCATATTTGGATTCCTTTTGAGATTCGCCTAATTCTACTATAAATAAGTTCTGGATTTGGATTTGTTTTCATTAAGTTATGAGTTTTTTAAGTTGTAAGACAATTAAAAATTATGCATGTTATTGTTATGAACCAGTCTCTGTATTTTGGTCATAACTTCCTCATTTTAAATCGAAATGGACTTATTTTGGTGACATTGAAAAGCTAACTCAAAAGGGAAAAACTTTTGCCTGCTGAAATATTTTGAAATTCGAATGTTTTCATGTCTAAATATCCTCTCCAACTTTGATGATGAATCTGAAATTTCGGTGTTTGCAGTTTTGCTAATGATCTGCTATTTTGAGCATAAATCCCTCATTTCTTATTGATTGAGCACATATTTTAGTATGATGTTCTAGGATATGTTTTAAGGCTTTAGTCAAAACATCATTTGTTTTGAAGCTATGGTTTTGGAGAAATGAGTTTCACAAAGTTGTTGGTCGAGTATAAAACTGTGTTGAGTCATTGTGGTAAAATTTTTATGTCTCCCTCGATTCGTATCAAAATTGTGCAAACCTTGTAGTTCTGGAAAGCTAGGACATAGTTCTAAAAACATCTCTTCATACTACAATATATAATTTTGACATTTTGGTAATGGACATCAACTCACAAGTTGTTG
The DNA here is from genome assembly GCA_039657325.1 of Stephania cephalantha. Taxonomy (NCBI): domain Eukaryota; kingdom Viridiplantae; phylum Streptophyta; class Magnoliopsida; order Ranunculales; family Menispermaceae; genus Stephania; species Stephania cephalantha. Next base: position 19,732,417 of record CM077574.1, on the reverse strand, counting down.
CACCAAAACTGTCTCCATTTTAATAAAGTAGATTTGGACATAAACAAATTATTAATAGGGCTGATTTTAAAAGTTGGAATTTACAACTACTTAAATCAACTTTAATAGTTAGAACAAGTCCTAAAGCACCTTAATTAACCTCAGGAAATTAGAGGAGAGTTTTGGGAGTTCGGGGATACGTTTTAGGGTGTCAAGAGGCTGGTTAAGCTAGGAAGTTTGCTTGACTTGTAAGTAAGCTGATTGTTATTGCTTCGTGTTCATAGTTGTTTGTGCTGCTACACTTGTTGTATTTTTGGTGCCATGATTTGTGTGCATTATCTCATTATATGATTGCAGTTAAATTAGAACACGTGTTTAGGTTTCATGGTTTGATTTGGGGTGGACACAACATACGGGGTATAGGACTCGGGGATGTTGGTATTTCGACTAGTATGTAACACAAAGTTACTATATGAAGTTGATGAAATGATTAAGCGACCACTAATTAGGGTAATATGAAGTGTTGTGTACCGACCTATTACATGATGTCATATGTTGTGTTCAACAACCAATAAGGATAGTAGCTATGTGCACTGCCAATAAGTTATCACATAAGGTCTATGCAACCAAAAGGGTAATATTTGGGCTAATTTGTTGCATATATGGTTGACTGAATTTAGTTCTTTGATAATATTTGTGTTGATATCACTTGGTTTAGCTGTGAGGTCTTGTACCATTTCATGTTTTCTATATTGTTGTGTGGTGTGCATATGTCTTTCATGTTTTCTTGTTGTGTTTGCAAATGTGTATAAATGTCTCTCAGTGTTACTTGCAGCATTAATGTACTCACCATCCTTTTTATGACAGTGGGTGCAGATCCACCGAGTAGCAGACCAGGCAAGGAGAAGATTGGTAAGCACCTCCAAGCCATTGGAGTGGTGCTTTATAAGATTTTGTAGGTTTTTGATGTTTAGTTGCATGTGTAATTTATGTCTTTACATATTTTTGGGTTGTATATATTTGGATTGAGTGATAGTACTTTACTAGATAGATGTAGTACACTGATTATCACCGTTATGTTGGTTATATACATGTAGTCGTTGTTTCCTGATTTCTACATAAGGATTTTTATAATGCTTCCGTATATTTTGTTTAGTCTTCCGCTGATAATATTAAAATGATTAAAAAGTTTTATTAACTTTAAAATAATAACAATAATGTGAGTTATGTAATGTTTATTTTGAACACATTTAACGAGGAGAATAGGACGAAAAGTTTGACTAATACGTTGTTAAGTCCAATATGGCTGAGGTTAGGGCTTTATAACGAGATTAAGCCGGGCAGTGCCCTAGAATAAAGGAGGGGTTGTCACACTAGTTCTTTCTTGTGTCAATCGATTTGGACAATGATTACGTAATGACCCATTACCTTAAGTTGGTGATTAGTGTTAATTCGAATCCTAATTAACTCAGGTTAGGCTCGGGTTAAGTTATTCGTACCTTGATTAGCGTATATATGGGTTTGCGTGATGATTTATATTTGTTTTGAGTATTTATTGAATTTATAGGTTGTAGCATAAAAAGAGAATCTATATACAAGCCTAAAATCAGAAAATAAATAAATAAACGATAAATAGCCGATACACCAAGTGAGACGAGGGGGTCGTGAAATGAATGTTCACACCCAAGAATACTTGTAGGCATGTCCAGTGGATTTATTGGCTAGAAAATACACGAAGTATATATATATTTATATATAATTGATATATAAATATATATAATAAAACTATAGGTTTAGTTTTAATTATATGGATTGTTTGATTGCCTCGAGATGAGCGTCAGTGTTGATGGTGTTAAAATTTGTGTCACTTTAGGGTGTGACATTTTAACACATCATTCATTTGATCAGTCTCGAGATAGCGCGATGCGTATCTTGAGTAAAATCAATATATTTAAACAAAAACCTTCAAACTTATCCTCATTATTCACTGATCAATAGAGAGAGTGAGATGGGAGAGCAACTGAGGGTTTCGGGTTTTGAGGAGTTGACGAGGATAGGATCCTCAACTGAATTGAAGTGATCAAACCACTGTTAGATCAGAGATCATCATCTTGCTAAGTTATGTTTTGAGTTTCTAGTTGAATTCATACGTAGGTGATGATTTCTCTGTGAATTGTTGTTGTTATTGATTGGAAAATGGTTTATACCTCACTAGAGGTCATTCCTAATGTATTAGGGGAATGTTTGATGCTGTTTGGTGGCTTGGTGGATTGAATAAAGGCCGCTGCCCTGCTCATTATCAATATAGTGTTGGGTGGAGCGCGCTCCATTGAACAAAGGAGCACATTCCCTTCATCAGTTGCGATGAACCCAATTGGTGGAGCGTACTCCACCAAGTGAGGAAGGGCGCTTCCAACAAAAAAAAAAAAAAAACTGTGCTGTAATGTACTTAGAATTTTTTGATGTCTTGGGAACTGACTTATAGGTTCTAAACATAGGGTATTAAGCCTAAATTAATCACAAATGGTTTATGATAGGTGTTAGAACACCGGGAAAGCCTGAGTGACCTGGAAACATAAAACGTTTGGAAACGAAAACTTAAACCTTGGTAAGTATGGATTCGCTTATTTATCAATGTTGTCTGGATATGTTAGTATATCTAGCTCATATAGTTTATGGTCTGAATGGGGGACTATGTACAGTGTAATGGTTTTACTAAATGAAAAACGGTGTCTAATGTGATCTATGAGAGTAACTCTTAGAACTTGACCAGGTTATATAGGATGCGGGGTTGATCTCCCAGCCTATGTGTAACTCATACTCAGTTAGATAGGTTGCATGGGTTACATATTCACTAGATGGTTTGGTATAGAACCATTGGACATTAATGGATTGACTAGACACCACATCGGCCAAATATTTTGGTCTAGCAATCATATTATTAGTGTCAATGGGTAATCGACCCTAGTTTTACAAATAAAATGGAAATCACAGTGTAATAGTCATTGACGGTTTGACTTGCATCCATTATTTATTGGATTATATACTTTTCATAATCCCGTTAGTTATCATTGGGCATATTATTATTGCATATTGTTCTTGATTATTATATGGAATGTTGATGGCTTTGTGAATCCTTACTTACTGAGAAAGTTGGAGTGTTCACCCCAATTAATATTTCAAGAATGCTGACAAGCGCTATGACTACAGAACAGAGAAGGTTTAGGTTTCTTGATCTTCCCTTCGATGTATTAAATCTTCATTCGATTTATATATTTGTATTGAATTACAGTTTTGTAATATCAAATGGGCTGGGTGGTTTGGTATAATCGAGGTTTATCCCGATTGCATATGGTTTTGTATATTTTGTATAATATTGCGAAAAAGTTTTAATTTCCTCTGCGTTTAATATTTTTTTCATGTCAATATTATATATACAATTGTGTTTATCAGGAGTAGAAGGAGAGGCTGCTGGCTCTAGTTAAGTCAAGCGGGATTATCGGATTGTTTTCAAAATTAAAATAACCAAACTATAAACAATTTAAATTTAATAAACTATCTTAGTATACTCAAACTAATAATTCAAATAATCAATAAATCAATGTAAACAAAATATCTAACAAACAGCTAAACAAACCCCCACTAAACAATCTAATATACTCAGATTGTTTTCAAAAACTAAAATACAACATCACTTCATAATATAGCTATAATTATTTCATATGGAATATTGGAATCATTAAATTCTAATTCATAATAGGTTGATAGCCATTAGCAAGCCACCGATTTTCTTAAATTTAACTGAAATGCCACATTCTTATCATTGTAAATTTACCCATTTGATAAAAAGCAATACCATAGAAATATGATAGCATTACACTCAGTTAAAATCATGTCTAATTTAAGCCAGCATCATCCGAAGCCGCATAATAAACAACTTAGAACACGATCACCTAGAACATCCACTCTGGAAATGCCCTATAGATTAATCATAGTTACTAATTCTATAATTGTTGTCAACAACTATGGAAAGAGAATTGAATACTCTATATTAAGGAAATATTGGTCTATATTAAGGAACATATTGGCCACTATGCACTCAACATAAAGAATTACTAGTTGTAATACGTAAAAATAACTTGTTTTATCCGTGATTGACGTGTATGAATTGATTTAAAGCATTAAGTACGTGATTCAATAGTTATAACTGCATAACAAATCAAAGTATATTACACGTCTAGGGTTTATTTAGATTAATTAACTACTCATACATGCAGGAAGTAAACAATGCAAATAAGTAATTAAAAGACATAATGAATAAATAGATACCTTAATATAAGTCAAAGCAACAATGTATCTTCAAACATCTACTAAAATAGATAATAGAAATAATGTAGAGTAAGAAGGAAAGCAAAAGGAGAGAGTTGTTTCGAAGCTCTCTAGTCCTATATATAGTTCCACTAAAAGTACATATCCTAGATAAATACAAATTCCTTATATTAATCTAAAAAACCAATCACCAACCTCAACGATTTGTCAGTGATTCCTAAATCATACACAAATTGTTGAGCATTTCACTGAGTTTAGCTCTTAGTGCTCCACCAATTCAGCTGGTGATATCTAGTTCATTCTCCATATCGTTGTGGATTCTCTGGTCTTTTCCTGTTGCTGATTTTGATAGTGGTTCTTAGTGTTATTCCAAATTGTTGGCTAATCGCTAGGCTTTTTTCTAGTTGACTATTTTGCTCTACTTGCTCTTTTCTTCCATTTCTTTATTTTCCTTTTAAAAACTAGAAATCACAAAAACAAGAGAACACCTAGTGTAAGATCATCATTTATACATAAAACTAACCTAAATTACACTATAAAATGTGTCTATTTATTGACTTGTCAAATACCCACAAACTCATCACTATGCTATCCTGAATAAAGGAATACTTTCAATTATATTCTCTTTTTATTCTTTATATATTGATTTCAATCTAATTCATCTTAATTTTAAATAATAGAGATTTTAAAATAGAAGCGATCTTCAAATGAAAACATATTATCCATAAGTAAATGAAAGTTATGATAGAATAGGACGATTTAGATAAAATGAAACATCCCTTAATGATAACTCAACTACCTAATGTAACACTCTATCGAACATAAAGTTTATTACCAAAGCTAGTACACAATATACGTTTTTTCAATCTCCACTGACAAGCATCAAGCTTACGATAACTAGTATATAATCTCAAGAACATAAAAATCACTAGATTAATTTCAATTTTAGAAAATACTTTATAATAGTACCACAATCAAAATCAATATGAATTTTGTCAAGCTACCAATGAATATATTGTTTAAAACTTGTTAGATTAAGAAGTACTTCATTCAACTCTAGCTTCAATTATTAGAGTTAAATCTTTTCTTCAAAGAGTTTATGAACATCCATTTTTATCATATCTTATTTTCTTTCTACTTCATTCTAATTATTTATTTTTAACATATTTATTTTAATTTTGCTTTTGAGTCCCTGCACTATTTCCTTTGGACATTCTCACATTTTTCCTACTATAGATCTCCTGCTTCATTTCTTTTAGAATTTATATGACTCTCAATATTTTTATAAACTCATGTTAACACTTCCCACTATCCACTAAAGTTGAAGAAAGTATTCTTTCTAACTTATAGAAATTCATCGGTTTCTAACATATTTCTTCTCTTAATTGTGGCATAATAACTTTCTATATATACTATAAAAATACTTAATCAATAGTCTTTTGTATCACGAGATTCTTAAAAATCTTTCTTGTTTATCTTGCACTATTGTTTCGATCTTCTACCTATTATCATGACTAACACAAGACATTCAATTTACTGTTCACATCGACTAGTAAAGTTATTAAAATAGATGTAAAAATTGATTCCTTCAATCATAAAATTCACTTAGATAGTAAAATATCACTCCAATTCAAAATCTATTATATAATCATTATCGTTCTTACTAAAAATAAAGTAAAATGAAAATCATACTTACTTGAGTAGAATTTTGAACTTTTTCTTTTCTTTGCTATCATTGTCATACTTCACCTAAAATACTTCCAAACTCATTCTAAACCTTGTCCTCAAGATTTTCAAATTAAGTTGGGTTTCCAACATAATAAACATACCACGTTAAGCATAAATGATTTGATAAATGTAATAAAAAATGTAAATAAAGATGCAAATATGAAACTTAATATTTTTCAAAGTAATGGAATGCAAAAGAAAACATAAAATGTCATACATTGTATCATTCAGTCATTCATTGCGTACAAGAGTAAAAAATTTAAACACGTTGGTGTCCAGAAGTAAGTTCATTATCAGCTGCTTCATCTTCATCCATTTCTGCAGAAGGTTGGGAAACATAACTATCAGCTGAGTTGTAAGTCCTTGTTGGAAATTACAACTGTAGAGATGGGATGTCGAACTCGTAGGGAATGGTAGCACTGTAAATTCATCTAATATATAGAATGGTAGCATTGCAAAGTCATCTCGTTTGCCTTTATCATTTCTTCATTTCGATGAATATTCATCTGGATACACACAAGTGAAGAAAATATGGTCCGGAAAAATCTTCTCCTCCTAGGCTGTGACGAAGATGGTGTCAACTCGTAGGGATATTCGGTATGTTCACTCTAGCCATTAATCTAGCTACTATCTGTACGTCTTCTTTTATCTTCCTTTTGTTTTCGGTTGTGCTTTGCTTTCTTACTTCTCTCACATTTATTGCATTAAATGATTCTCGTTCATCCTCCGAGTAATTGTATCCTACCACCTTCTTCATTCTTTGTACTCCCACAATATTTATGGTCCTATCGGGCAGTAAATCAAATTTTGTATCGAAACCTACCCTGGCTTTCTTATACAATTCAGTGATCAAAATACGGAACGATCTTTCATTCTTCGTAGTATGCATAGCAAACTTCATAGAATCATATATAATTTTCTCAACATTGATATAACCCTTTTTCATCATTATATGGTACAATAAAGTAGCTCTAGGGTTCTTCACTTCAAAGTGTTGCTTGGTCGGATAAAAACATGTGTCTATAATATAACTCCAACTCATTGTAATCTTCCTAAAATAGGTGGTTTCAATAATTTTTTGGTGGCCATCGCTATCAAGTGCAAATCCCCTCCCTAGAGGTATTTCTAACGCATATTGAATTATTTGAAAGGGGTGGGATTCCTTATCTTCATAATTGACATTCGGGTAATCGTCCTCTGTTCTTTATCTATTTTATGGTAGATCAAAAAATCTATTCAACCTCGCGGGTAAAATATCAATTTTTTCCCTTTAATTACAATTTTGTCCCGTTCCTCATAACATGTCCATTAGCATAAAATTGTCATACAATTTCTGAACATCCTCTTTCACCGCTTCCTGCATAGTCTCGTAGAAGGCTTTCCCATTTCCTATTTCTGATGATGCTCACAATTCGGTCCTCATACTTGCTTACATTTTGAAAGTTGAAACCCTCTCTCAGGAATTATGACTCTTTTTTATCACTGTAATATCTCATTTGAGCTTTAGGTATCACAAAAAGGGTCGTAAGGCACTAAGTGACTAGGGTCTAGATTCTCAAAATATTCTTCGTCATCAGACGATAATGGAGATTGTTCTCTAATGCTAATCCCGGTAGGTATTATATTCTTTAGGTGGCCCGTATATTTCTGCATTTTTTTGTGTTGCACTACCCCTTTTCCTTTGTCTTATTTGCTACCCCTACCTCTTCCTCTACCTCATCCCGCCAAAGGATAATTCAACTATGATGAAATAGGTAAATTGAAATCCCGTCATTGAAATTCCATAATAATAAGGTAAGGAAAACAAGTTTGTATAAATGTTTTAGTGTCAAATTTTGAAAGAGTTGAAAGTTATTCGTATAAAATAATTGTATCGACATATCCCTTTAAAAATATTTATATATTGGAAAGAATTTGTAGAAACCCCCAAACTCATTTGAAAACCTTTATTCAAATTGAAAATGTGGATGAAAACTATTTTCAAAAACAATTTGCAATAAAAACCAAAAAAATTATATATATATATATATATATATATATATATATATATATATATGTTTCAAAATATCAAAAATCAATTTTTGTTCAAGATATCGAAATCAAAAAGATTGTAGAGTATTGATTCATTACCTTCTTGAGAGTGAATCTCTCAAGTAAATGCTCAACTACTCCTTATATTCCCTCTCCATGCTTCAATTTTGAAAAAACACTCACCAAGCCCTAAGTCAGGTGAATGAACTTTGATTCAAAATTTATAGGGTTGAAATGCTCCTAAGCCTCCTAAGCAAGGTAGGATGCACTTAATGAAGCTTTAACCCAAGCTTTGAAGGGTTGAATCTAGGAAAAACTCTATAAATCAAACGAGTGGGTGCAAGGGTTTTAGGTGTAAAAGAGTTTATTGTTAGCAATTTGGGGTTTTGTTTTTAAAAACACAGATTTGTGATCAGCAAATCAGGGTTTAAGTGAAATCAGTGTCAAATTGCCAGTGATGTCGGTGAAAATTGATCTCGGTGGTTCAGTGATTAGGTCAACGAATCATACTATAAAATCAAAATCGCTGACAAATCGCTAAGTCAGTTTTTGCTTAAAAACCTTCAAACTGCTTCCGATTTACCCAGTGATTCCCAGTCTTAATTGGTATCGCTGAGAAATCACTGAGCCATTTACTGCTATTTTTCCAATATATTCTATATTTGATTAATTATCACACATAAAAATTATAATTAATGTAGAATGATATGTATTCAACTAGAGGTATTATAAAAATGAATTTGGATTTTTAATTAGGGAATAATAAACTATATAAATGCTTTATTACTTAAAATAATTAAAGAAAATTAAGATTCAATTAAAATACAACTAACTATCTTAAATCTTGTAATACGGAAAGAAATTGGCTCTATCAACCTCCCTTACATAAAATTATTCTAGGATTATAATCTTTATATATTTCCATTAAAAGAGTCAAAAGTTGAGAGAATAGAAAAACAACTAACTAATCCTACTACTAAAACTGAAAATAAAGATAGAGTATGGGCTGCCTCCCATAGAATGCTCTTGTTTATAGTCATTGGCTCAACTTATTAAATAAGATCACTCGTCATTCTGTTTGAGCGAGTCGAACTAACCATCGGTCGATTCTTTGTCATTCTTGACGTTTGCAGCTTCCTTATCATTCTTAACGTCTGCATAACGTCAATCAGGGCATTCATCATGATAGGAAGTCTTTCCTTTATAATCAGAATCATAATTATCTTCATTGATGCAATCGTCCATCTCGTAACCATCCTGAAGATACATATAATCATTTCCCATCCTTATTGTAATTATATATTTTTTGACATCGAGAAAAGTTGTAGCTTTTTTGAGAAAAGTATGTCCCATCAATATCGCATCATCTTTCTCAATTTGTGGTACTACCAAGAAGTTGGTGATATACTTGAATCGTCCCACTTGCACTGGCACATTCATTGATATTCCTAGTGGAAAGATCTTATCACCATTTGCTTTGTGGACAACAAAAAGTGGTATAAAATCACTATGTAACTTGGCTTTTATGTACCATTGTTCTGGTAAGATATTCATATAAGCTCTTTTGTTCAGTAAAACACTAGGGAAACTAACATTATTGATCATTATATGGAGGAAGAGTTTCCTATGATCATAATATGAATTTCAATCATATGTCCTTAATCGTGAAGCTTTAACTGCTCATCAATGAATTCTTCTTCCGCCGGTTGCTTTTCTTCTTGATGTTGAACTTCAAATTGCTACTCTTCAGTTGTTGCTTTTTCAATTTCTTCTTCTTATTACGTGGTTTCTTATACATCGATAGTATAATGATTTTATTCTTAATAGTTTTACTCACGTGGATGCAGACATTAAATCCCATTTCATTATTTTGTGGACTTTGTTGGTCAGTCTCAAGATTGATGATCTCCATATCCTGTTCAATAGAATTTTAATAATAAGGTTTTAACTTATGACCATTTACTTTAAATATTTGTCTTATTTCTAATATTTCTATTTGCACTGCACCATGAAGTAGTAAATTGACAACCAGATGAGGTTCCATCCATCTCGAACAGAGTTTTCCAGGAAATAATTTAAGTCTTGAACAAAAAAGTAGAACTTTATCTCTTGCTTGAAAATTTATAGGAACAAATTTCTTATCATGAAATGATTTACTTTTATCTTTATAAATTGATGCATTTTCATATGTGTCATTCCTAATTTCTTCTAATTCTTGAAGGCTCAAATTACGTTGGTTTCCTACCTCATTATGATTCATGTTGCATGTTTTTATTGACCTATAGGCTTTGTGTTCCAATTCGACTGGTAAATGATATGGTTTTCCAAATACTAACCTATAAGGTGTCATGCCTATGGGTGTCTTAAATGTTGTTCTATATGCCCATAATGTGTCTTCCAATCTAAAACTCCAATCCTTATGTGTTAAATTAGCTATTTTTTCTAGTATTGATTTAATTTCTCTATTTGACATTTCAGCTTAACCACTAGTTTAAGGGTGATATGCAGTAGATGTCTTATGTGTGACATTATACATTTCATGTACATTAGCAACTAATCAATTATAAAAACGTGAACCTTTATCACTTATAAGTACTCTAGGTGCTCTAAAAACCGTAAAAACTATTGATTTAAGGAAATCAATCACTATTTTTGAATCGTTGGTTCTAGTAGCTTTTGCTTCTACCTACTTAGACACATAATCTACATCAAGAAAAATATAAAATAGTCGTTTAATGGTTGAAAAGGTCCCATCAATTCTATGCCCTACACATCAAACACTTCACAAAATAGAACAAGGGTTAAAGACATTTGATTTCTATATCCTATGTTTCCAGTTCATTTGCAATTTGGACAAGATTTTATATAAAGGGATCAATCATGAAATAAAGTGGACCAAAAGAATCCAAAATCCAAAATTTTATAGGCAGTTCTATGTGGACAAAAATGTCCTCCACATGCATAAATATAACAATGAGATATAATTAATTGTACTTCTGAATGTAGTATGCATCTCCATCTTATTAGTCTAGGTTTTGCATCTTGTTTGGTCATTAAATATGTAACGGCTCAAATTAATTAAACTATGATTAGCATTGATCTCGAAGATTAACGGTCCTAACTCGGGTGTTATGTGGACAACTCGGTTGACTCGGACACGAGAACTGAGGAAATATGTTATTTATGGATGGTGGTTTTGAATATGTGGTGTTTAAAAAATTATTATTATTATATTACACCGCATGTGTGTATGTTGCTATAGGGCGAGTTTGTGTGATGAGTGTTCGCTTCGAAAGGCATGTCAATGCGGGTGTCGGGTAGGCAACATACATGTATGCTAGGAAACTTGACTAATCCATGTCAAGATGAATAGTAAATCAATTAAAGTGGGTAATGTGACCATAGGCTAAGTAAATTCAAACTAAAACAATAGGCTATGGCGTGCCTCGAAATGCGTGCCGAGATGCGGGGCACCGGGTATCAGGTAGCCGAAGGTTAATGGGACCATGAGTTGGTTAAATTTGATGAATAAAATACTAACCATATGGTTTTAAAAAGGCTTAAGGTAATGTGACATTAACGGAATAAATAAGCCTATAGTTGCATGGAATAAAAAGGGACCTTGAGATGGACATCTAGATCATCACTTTTAGTTACTCTAGGAAGGGAGTGTGCTATTGGAGTCATCAGGAGGTGTAGGACAACATGCTTGTGAACCACAAGATAATCCTCGAGATATGTACGCACACTTGATCTTAACCAAACCTATATATATATATATATAGAAGTTAGTGGGATTCCTATCAAACCACTCACATATTACATGCAAAACAAGAAAAATTCAGTGAAGAGAAGAGGATTTGAGCTAGAGATTCATCAGCTTAGAGACCAAATTAAGGGAAGTAAGTAAAGTAATCATCTTCTTCATCTAACACACTTTCTAATGAACCTATTTTTGGGAGTTTTTGATGTAATTTGAATATGTGGTTTGGGTCAATGAATTCTTGAGTTATCTTGATGAATTACATGTTATTAGAACATATTCATAAAGGATTTGCCACTATTTTAACTAGATTCGATGATATTATGAAAATTAGGAAGTTGTGTGAATGCATGAATTTGGAGAAAATTGGGTTAAAATTAATGTTCTGGAAGTGTTTAGTTGTTGTTTTGAAAATAATTATGTATGGGAAGCATGTATAAACCAATAGGGTAACCAATTGAGAGGAGAAAAACAAAAATTTTGACTTGAGAATTATGTCACAGAGGACAGATTGTGCGCTACCTGGAACGGTTAGCGTGCTAATCGTTCTGGGTTGCTAACTGTTCTTTGTCCCGAAGAACAATAGCGCGCTGCATAATTCCCTTAGTCCGCTACCATCAGATAGCGCGCTATTTACGGATCAAAATGGGAATTTGAGGCTTTTTGGGTAAATTCTCACTTAATACATGTGTAAATACTATGGAATGACCTGAAACTATAAAATTGGACTTCTGGGACTTAGAGGACCATAGCTTGGTGTTGGGGAGCTGTCGGGTTGGATACGAGAGTTTGGGGAAGTCAGAGCGTGGATTGAGGTGCGTAAACCCATCGGAATGCCTCACATGATTCATGGTTTGGTTTATCAATTTCATATTACATGTGTGACTGCCGATGGGCACACATGGGGTTTTACTCCTATTTCGGATTGCGTATATATTGGTTGTGGCGAAATTGCTTGCACGAGTTACTTGTGATAGTGCTTGTGTCGATGACAGTGGAATATATCTACGACCGTCGAGGGTGATTAGGGTGGTCTTGATATGTAACAGCGTCGGGAAGGGACCATGCCGTTTAATGAAGTTGGGGTTTAGTCACTATAAGCCTGTAACTATATACGTGGTTCCTATTCGATTTATCAATTACTGGTTGGTGTAGGTCAGGGTTTTCTCATGATTATACGGATGTTTAATGATTTATGCTTTATTTCTAAACTGGTTTAGTTGGTATATGATGTTATTTATTTCACACTACTGATTTTGCTTGTCATGTACTGCCTACTTTCATGAGAATATGACGTATTGTTGCCAGGTGTTATATTTGCACGTTTCGTAGTTTGTAGTTTTATTTCATGAATATTGTTTGGACTTCTCTTAGGATTTTACTCATTTGACTCGTCACTGTATTTGTTGGGTGACTGAGTGCAGATCCTTTGATGAGCAAGGGCAAGGGCAAGGAGGTACTGGGCGACTACCTCTGAGATAGTAGAGCCAGCTCATATGTGACTATAATATGTATTTATTTTACTTTTTTCGGGTTTTGGGAACTGTAGAACACTAATTATATATGAATCTTTTGTTTATCTCACCTTAATATATACATGTTATCTTTTGTCGGGTTTTCCACTACTTAGGATTGTTAAATACGGCATAACTTACTTGATTTAAGACTTCTGCTGTAAAATTATAACATAACTGGATAAATTGATTAACTGGCTAATGAAATCGTTAATATTTATATGGAAATTAATTAGCTAAGTTAGGGTTAAATGGAAAAGTTTAAGTAGCCAGGTAGGTCGCGGGACGCCAAGGATAAGCGAGCCATGACGTGGTAAGGCTTGGTGACGTAGGATGCGACGTGACGGGTAGCAAAACAGCTTGGAATTTGGGCCTGCTACATTATGGTATCAGAGCGAGATTTCGAGGAAGCCTAGGGAGAATTTTAATGAAAGAGAATAAAACTTAAACAAACAAACATTAGATGTGGAAACCCGATGATCTTGACTTAGAACCTTAGTTGGGAAGCAGACTTAATATGGGTAGTGATAGGTTTATATACGTGTTATATTTTGTTATATATATGATATACGTATATATATATATCGATATTGATCCAGAGCACGCTTCACGATGCAGATCATGGACATACATTCTGGTACACCTCGTGAGACTAAACAGACTAGCGATGCGACTAGGGTTTTCCTTGTTATGGCGAGTGTAGAGGATCGATTGTCGGCTCAGGAGACTCAGATGGCCGCGGTATTACGATTGTTATGGAATCAGACCTCTGCACTAACGACACTTGCTACGGCGGTTGCAGCACCTCGAGACTTAGGAGTAGTTACAATACGTACAGGGACAACCGTCGCCTCAGTTGTTTCCCAGACACTAGTAGAATGATTAGCTACGGAGACACAGCCAGAGAGAGCTACAACTATTGTTGTTCCATTGGAGACGCCGAATCCTACGCTACCACTTACGATTGTAGATCAGACGACTGCTACTACATCAGGATTTGTTTTGGCCCTAGAGGCGAAGTTATAGAGGGAGTTCATGAAGCTTCAACCAGGCTTTTTCTATGGAGGTGGCGAGCTTGAGGCGGCAATGAAGTGGATAGTGTCCCATCAAAGGTTCTATAAGTTGACGAGGAACGATAAGAGCGTTCAGGCGCATCTTTCTAGATCATGCTTGAGAGGTCATACAATAGTCTGGTGGACTACGTATACGGATACTCATCTAAAGCCAATGATGTGGGTTGAGTCCAGAGAGTTGTTCTACGACCAATATATACCCATGAAGATGAGGTTGAGATTGAGGGAGGAGTTTCTGACCCTGAGATAGGGTAGTTGGACGTTGATACAGTATATGAAGCGATTTCGGTATTTACTTCAATTCTCTATGGATGTGGCCGGGACTGAGCAACTACAGATATACTATTTCACACAAGGGGTTGATGACAGGACTGTTGAGGCAGTAGTGGCATCTGGAGCTCGCACTTTGCAGGAGATATTTGATCGAGCTTTGGCACACGAGAACTTCTTGATGCAGAGAGGGTAGGCGTATTACTAGGTCAAAGGTCTAGACTGGACAAAAGAGATAGAGAGATCGAGATGATAGAGAGGATAGACAGTATGGTGAAGACCGTAGGAATGATGATCGGGCAGCTAGAGCTTAGGGTGTACCCGCATTACCAGTGCCACCGCTGAGATAGGTACATGACCAGTGAGGTAGGAACTGGAAATTGCAGAGTCACGACAGGAGGTTAGGATATGGTTATTCAACTGCATGTTGGCAATGTGGACAAGAGGAGTGCATCAAGAGAGATTGTCCTAAGAGATCAGTGACTCCAGCAGTGAAAACACCGGTGCAGACTCGAGAGCCGGCGCACGTGGTGACTGAGCCAAGCTGGGAGATGTCCTAGCAGTGGGTTCAGGGTATGTTAATTTTTAAATTTTTAATCATTAAAGCTTAATTTCATGTATCCATGATAGATTATTGTATTATGGCATGTGATTGTCATAGGTCGTAGCATGACATGGAATTGTCATAGGTCGTAGCATGACATGGAATTGTGATAGGTCGTAGCATGGCATGGGATTGTCATAGTGAGTAAGAGTAAGTCGTGGCATGACATGGGATTGTCGTGGTGAGTAAGGGAGGATATTGCATTGCATGGGATTGTCATGGTATGTCATGGTTAGTTAGGACTATTAAGTTGGGATACATGATAGGAGAGGTTTAAAGTCACTGGTGTTAGGTAACTGGGTTAGGGAAACTTGAACATGAAAATCGAACTGAGAAAAGGTTGTTGAGATGTTGGGAAAAGAGTGACTAATTCTGACCACCTCGGCAACACGCGCCTATGTCTCAGGGTGACACTACGATCCCTGTGATGGAGTAGTGAAGGTGTTCGAGGGACTGTAGAGAAGGACTATCAAGGTGTGAGGTGTGTCACACAGGGATAGGATAGTTGCATCAAAGTTTACATGAGATTCAAATTTTGATGAAATTCTCCTAGTTGGGAAGAACTGTAATGGCCCAAATTAATTAAACTATGATTAACGTTAATTTCAGAGATTAATGGTCGTAATTCGGGCATTACGTGGACAACTCGATTGACTCGGGCACGCAAATCGAGGAAATATGTTATTTATGGATGGTGGTTGGGTACATGTGGTGTTTAAAAAATTATTATTATATTGCACCGCATGTGTGTATGTTGTTATCGGGTGAGTTTGTGTGACAGGTGTTTGCCTCGAAAGGCGTGTCAATGCAGGTGTCGGGTAGGTGAAATACAGGTATGCTAGGAAACTCAACTAATCCATGTCAAGATGAATAGTAAATCAATTAAAGTGGGTAATGTGACCATAGGCCAAGTAAATTCAAATTAAAACAATAGACTATGACGTGCCTCGAAATGCGTGTCGAGACACAGGGCACCGGCTATCATGTAGCCGAAGGTTAGTGGGACCATTAGTTGGTTAAATATGATAAATAAAATACTAACCACATGGTTTTAAAAAGGCTTAAGGTAATGTGACATTAATGGAATAAATAAGCCTATAGTTGCATGGAATAAAAAGGGACCTTGAGATGGACATCGAAATCATCACTTTGAGTTACTCTAAGAAGGGATTGTGCTATTGGAGCCATCAAGAGGTGTAGGACAACATGCTTGTAAACCACAGCATAATCCTCGAGATACATACGCACACTTGATTTTAACCAAACATATATATATATATATATATATATATATAAGAAGTTAGTTGGATTCCTATCAAACCACTCACATATTACATGCAAAACCAGAGAAATTTATTGAAGATTTGAGCTGGAGATTCATCACCTTAGAGACCAAATTAAGGGAAGCAATTAAGTTAATCATCTTCTTCATCTAACACACTTTCTAATGAACCCATTTTCGATAGTTTTTTATGTAATTTGAATATGAGCTTTAGGTCAATGATTTCTTGGGTTATCTTGATGAATTACATGTTATTAGATCAATAGGGTAACCAATCGAGAGGAGAAAATTGGTTAAAATTAATGTTTTGGAAGTGTTTAGTTATTGTTTTGAAGATAATTGTGTATGGGAAGCATGTATAAACCAATGGGTAACCAATTGAGAGGAGAAAAACATAATTCTCAATTTGAGAATTATGTCACTGAGGATAAATAGTGCGCTACCAAGAACGGTTAGCGTGCTAATCGTTCTGGGTTGCTAACTATTCTTCGTCCCGAAGAACAGTAGCGCACTACACATGTCCCTTAGCGCAGTAACTGCAGATCAAAATGGAAATTAAAGGCTATTTTGGTAAATTTTTCACTTAATACATGTCTAAACACTAGGGAATGACCTGAAAATATAAAATTGGACATCAAGGACTTAGGGGACCGTAACTTGGTGTAAGGGAGCTGTCGGGTCGGATACGGGAGTACGGGGAAGTCAGAGCATGGATTGAGGTGCGTAAACCCATTGGAATGCCTCACATAATTCATGTTTTTGTTTATCGATTTCGTATTACATATGTGACTGCTGGTGGGAACACATGGGGTTTTCACTCCTATTTCGATTTGCGTATATATTAATTGTGGCTAAATCGCTTGCACGGGTTACTTGTGATAGTGCTCGTGTCGATGACAGTAAAATATATCTACGACCGTCGAGAGGGATTTGGGTGATCTTGATGTTTAACAGCGTCAGGAAGGGACCTGTTGGGTTTTTAGGGTTCATACGCAGCAAAAAAATTCAAATTTTTTTTTAAAAACCCCAACAGGATCGAAAATAAGTTCTATTAAATTAAATCTACGAAAGTAAATCATACCTTATTCCATGATTTCTTTTTTGATTGTTCGATTTTCAAGACGTTCAAGTGTGTGTCCTCTATCAGAAATCCACACACGAACGGTGACCACAATTTGGAGTGCTAGTCCCAAGAGAGATTGAAAAAGATTTTTCTTTCTCTCCCTAAGTCCAGAGAACTCAAAAATTGTAAAACGAAATTCTTATTTCGTTTTTAGGGTTTCACCCTTTATTTATATGTGTAGATAAGCCCTCAATTAAAATCATATTCGTAATACATTATTCTATTTAGGCAGTTTAAACAAATTACATATATGCCCCTATTAATAAGTTATCATATAACAAATCGTAAGGGCTTTTATGTCATGAATTTTATCATATAAAATTCATTACTCTGGATCAATTGCAATTGTGCAAATCAATTCTTAATGTGCGACCCAATAGGTTCATGCGACGTTGGCAGTGAACCAAAAACCATTTTGGTACACAAGTCATAAGCAGTCTCTAGCAAGGCATTACGACTACCCTAGTAGCATGAATATCAACATCGATACAACCTAATTAATAACATATATCATATCCTTTTGTTGTGCGATATCCTTTGATTAAACATAAGACATGAAAAGTCACCTTTAATATTCAATCGTACTAGTCTCGGTCTTTAGGTAAATCAAACACATCCAAGTGACATTGATCATATCAATTCACATGGACTTGGCCATTATCAGTCTATCTTATTGAGGGATCCACTGATATATCTCTATACGAGAGTGACAAATTCTATCTTGATTACACACCTTCACATATTATTCACACGTTAACCAATCACAATCTTTATCATTGTCTGGTTAAAGACAACATTTGATTGTGTCAAATTATGATGCTCATAATAATGAAGTTTATGGTAATCTCAAAAGATCTCGCAACATTGTCTTCTGTAGGAACTTTGCAAATCTTCACGTCCCCCCTCTAATTGATTTCTCGAATGAGATGAAAACATCTAAGTATATGTTTAGATTGGTGGTGTGATCTTGGTTCCTTGGCATGTGCTATCGCCCCGTTGTTGTCACAATACAAGCAAATGAGGTTAGCTATACTTGGAACCACACCAAGTTCTGAGATGAACTTTTTGATCCAAACTGCCTCCTTAGCTGCATCGGACGCTGCAATATATTCAGCTTTTATTATAGAATCTACGACAGTTTCTTGCTTCAAACTTTTCCAGCTCACTTCGCCTCTATTCCAATTAAACATATATCCAGACTGCGATCTGAAGTCATCTATATCAGTTTGAAAACTTGCATCTCTGTAACCACTTACAACAAGCTCGTCTTCCAAACTTTCATAGACCAAGAACACTTCTTTAGTCCTTCTCAAGTACTTAAGAATGTTCTTTACTGCTATCCAGTGACTCACCGGGATCGGACTGATATCCGCAAGTTGCGCTCAAAGCATATGATACATCAGGTCGAGTGTATAACATGACATACGTGATAGATCTAATAGCTGATGCATATGGAATCATATTCATGCGCTCTCACTCATCATTAGTCTTCAGACATTGAGTTTTGCTGAGATATATACCATGAGACATTGACAATGACCTTATTTTAGAGTCTTGCATATTGAACCTATTAAGTACCTTATCAATATAAGCACTATGACTTAGACCGATCAGCCTTTTAGATCTATCCCTATAGATCTTAATCCCAAAGATGTAGGCTGCGTCTCCTAAGTCCTTCATTGAGAAACACTTCCCTAACTAAGACTTGACACTCTACAAGGTTGAGATATCATTTCTAATGAGTAATATATCATCAACATACAGCACCAGGAAAACAACCACGCTCCCACTAACCTTCTTGTATACACAAAGCTCATCTTCGTTTTTAATGAAACAAAATTCCTTAATTTCTTCATCAAAATGAAGATTTCAACTCCGAGAAGCTTGCTTTAATCCATAAATAGATCTTTGAAGCTTGCACACCTTCCTAGAAGTCTCAGGATGAATAAACCCTTCAAGCTGTATCATATACACATCCTCAAGTAACTTTCCATTTAGAAAAGCTGTTATGACATCCATTTTCCATATCTCATAGTCATAATATGTGGCTATGACAATTAGAATTCTAATGGATTTTAGCATGGCTACATGAGAAAAAGTTTCATCATAATCAACACCTTGAGTCTGTCTAAAACCAATTGCGACTAGCCGTGCTTTATAAGTACGCACATTGCCATCCATGTCAGTTTTCTTCTTGAAAATCCATTTACATCCAATGGTCTTACCACTTCAGGTAAATCAACCAGGTTCCAAACTTGGTTATCATACATGGATCGCATATCAGAATTCATGGCACTAAGCCATTTATCTGCCTCAGGGCTAGAAACAGCCTCCTGATAAATAGTAGGTTCATTTTGATCCATAAGCAACACCTCACTACTATCAGTAATGAGAAATCCAAATCTCTCAGGTTAATGTCTTACCCTATCAGACCTACGAGGGCCTTGTGATACTTGTGGGGGATCAATTAGTTCAAGACTTAGTTGATTTCCCACTGGCGATTGAGTGTTTATTTGTGGTTCTTGAATTTCTTCAAGACTTACTTTATTCCCACTGTCGTCTTTTGAAATAAACTTTTTTTCCATTAAGACACCATTTCGAGCAACAAACACTTTGTTATTAGCGGGATTATAAAAGTAGTATCCTATAGTTTCTTTAAAATAACCAACGAATACACACTTGGTAGATTTGACTGATAATTTTTCTGAGATTTGTCGTCGTACGAAAACCTCACAGAGCCAAATCTTAAGGAAAAACAAACTTGGTCTTTTCCCAAACCACATCTCATTTGGTGTTTTATCAACCGCTTTAGAAGGAACACGATTTAATTTAAATGCAGCAGTTTTTAAGGCATAACCCGAAAAGGAAATAGGAAGATCTGCATGACTCATCATAGATCGAACCACATTCAATAAAGTCCAATTTTTCCTCTCAGAAACACCATTCCATTGTGGAGTTGTTGGGAGAGTTAACTGTAAGACAATCCCACAGTTTCTTAGATGATCATCAAACTCTTGACTCAAATATTCATCACCTCGATCTGATCAAAGTGCTTTAATAGTTTTACCAAGTTGATTTTGCCTTCGTTCTGAAATATTTGAAACATCTCAAAGCCCTTTCACTGTGTCCAGTAAAGGAACTCTTTGTCATCTTTCCTAGTAAACAAGATACACATGTTTCATATGATTCAAAATCAAATGAATCTAAAATCTCATCTTTATGGAGTTTAGAAATGCGTTTCTCATTAATGTGGCCAAGGCGATAATGTCAAAGGTAGGTTTAATTAAAATCATTTGACTTGAATATCTTTGTATTTACGTTAAGAACGAGAGTATCTGTGGACCTTTTCATGTTTAGAATATAAAGACCATCACACAAATCAATATTCGCATAGAAAATGTCTTTACGAGAAATGAAGCATTTATTATTGGCAATAATAAAATTAAAACCATCCAAATCCAAACATGAAACTGAAATGATGTTTCTGCTCAAGGCAGGGACATAATAACAATTATTTAAAACTAAAACAAGTCCACTAGATAAAATTAACTCATAGCATCCTACAGCCAACGCATCAACCTTTGCTCCATTTCCAACTCGAATGATGACTTCTCCTTTCTTTAGCTTTCTACTTTTGGTGAGACCCAACACATTAATACAAATGTAAGATCCACATCTAATATCCAATACCCAGGAATCACTAGTAGAAAAGTTAACTTCAATAACATAAATACCTGAAGCAGTAGTCGCACTACTCTTTTTTTTTCTTTAGATCTTTAGGGTAGAGCTTGCAATTTCTAAACTAATGTCCAGACGCATGGCATAAATGACGATTTCATTCTTTTTCCTTTTCCTTTTGGGACTGTGAAGTAGAAGCAGCATGGGGCTTGACTTGTTTCATAAGCTTTGAGTCACAACAGCCTTAGTGACTTTAGCTTTGCCTTTGCATTTGCATTTTTTCTTCAAAGTCTTTCCTTTCTGAACCATCAACATACTAGCAATGGGTTTCTTGACATTCTGCTCAGCAGTTTTAATAATCAAATGCAACTCTGAGATAGACTTCTCCATGTTATTCATGTTATAGTTCATAACAAATTATGAATAACTATCAAGCAATGAATTCAGGATCGAATCCGTAGCCAACTCTTGGCTTAAAGGAAATCTAAGTCTATCAAGATGGTCAATATAGCCCTTCATTTTCAGAACATGAGGACTAACTGATGCACCCTCAACCATTTTGTAAGAATAAAGGTTCTTGATAGTCTTGAACCTTTCTTGCCTAGCCTGCTGTTGGAACATTTCCTTCAGCGTCGTAGCCATGTCGTAAGCTTCCATGTGTTCCATGTCCTTCTAAGTTTAGGAACCATGGTTGCTAATATAATGCATGCAACATCAGTTGAGTCGTTAACATGCTTAGTATGCGCATCCTTCACGGCTCTTAAAGCATTGGCTAGTGGTTCCTCAAGTTTCTGAACCAATTAAGAAAGTTTGTCCCAGACAACTTATCATTCTCAAAGATAGATCGCAGTGACAAGCGATTAGTGTGATTTGAATAGGACATAGATCTACAACAAAGATTATGCAAAAGTTCATTTTAGTATAGAGGAATAAACCCCCACTAAATTAACAACCCTCCTTAAAAATGCTTTGTTAATTTAAGGGACTAAAATCCATGTTTCACCTAATTCCAAGACAGCTAAGGCATAACACTTCGAATTATGTTATTTACGTAGGTACCAATTACCAATTACATCATATGTAACTTTTAGTTATTTTATGAGATTATGGCATCTTATGTCTTAACATGTTTTATCTCATCTAGTGCCTAAAGCCCAAAATCGTTTTGATAGCTTTATCAAGTCTAACCATTTCAAACAATAGAGTAACCATTACTCAACTTGCCTCACCAAGATAATACAATACACTCTACGGAGGTAGACTCATATTGATGTGATCGAAGCTTTGACAAGTATTTGAGAATGAATGACACTTGACTTAAAATTTGAAAGAGGGATTTTTGTTTGTTTTAGTGATCATAATTAAATAAGATAAATATCATACATTACAATGCATGAATAACCACTAAAAAGTCAGGAAATCATACAAATATTGACTATTGTACGAATTTTGGAAACTACGACAGTTAACAGTGGTCCCGCTGACCGGTCAGCAGACGGCGATATAGGGGCAACGCCCCCGTTTTTTTATAAACAACAAATCTCAATTACGAAAATGGAAAATCGCCTAAAATTTCTCATAATTTAAGTCAATCCAATCAACCAAAACTGCCCTTATTTTAAATCTGAAAATATTAATTAAAATATTTTTAATTATCTCGAGCCCACCATTAACTTAATATCTTATTCTAATACAATTAAAATACAAGATACTTTGAATCCTTATCCAATTAGGATTTGTTTTATATCTTGCATATCTTATAGGATTTGTAATTCTAATCCAATTACAAGTTTATTTCCTATCTTGTAGGAATATACTAACGGATTACTATAATGAGATATATGATCAAAATCAATTTCGAGATATTATTCGTGCATTCAACATCATAATCATATTAAATTAATCATATTAACCTAATCATGATCTCTATCATGGAAACATACATAACTATTGAACAAAACAAAATATGTGTTCAAGATCACAATTATATTAACCTAACATGAAGTCTACCATGAACATACAAAATTCACATCGCTCAATATAAAATATATGTTAATCGAAATATTCTAAACATTAATACTATCATTGAATCATATCATGCAATGTATCAATATACATGAATTAACAACATGCGTTAAAAGCAATTCTTGATAACAATTATCACATAATCTATATGTATATCATATATACATTCATCAAGATTTTGTTTTCACACATATATCATATATACATAAGTGAATACATGCAAGCGTTTAATAGAATCGAGCCTAATGCTCTGATACCACTGTTAGATTTTTGGGGTTCATACGCAGCGAAAATTCAAAACAAATTTTGAAAAACCCCAACAGGATCGAAAATAAGTTCAATTAAACTAAATCTACGAAAGTAAATCATACCTTATTCCGTGATTTCCTTTTTGATTATTCGATTTTCAAGATGTTTGCGCATCCTCTATAAGAAATTCACACACGAACGATGACCACAATTTGGAGTGCTATCCCCAAGAGAGATTGAAAATGATTTTTCTTTCTCTCCCTAAATCCAGAGAATTCAAAAATTGTAAGACGAAAATCTTATTTCATTTTTAAGGTTTCGCCCTTTATTTATATGTGTAGATAAGTCTCCACTTAAAATCCTATTCATAATAACACTATTGTATTTAGACAGTTTAAGCAAATTACACATACGCCCCTATTAATAAGTTCTCATATAACAAATTCTAAGAGTTTTTATTTCATGAATTTTATCATATAAAATTCATTACTCTTGACCAATTGAAATTGTGCAAAGTCATTCTTTGTGTACGACTCAATAGGTTCATGCGACGTTAGCAGTGAACCAAAAATCATTTTGGTATACAAGTCATAAGCGGTCTCTAGCAAGGCATTATAACTACGTAAGTAACATGAATATCAACATCGATACAACCTAATTAATAACATATATCATATCCTTTTGTCGTGCGATATCATTTGATTAAACATAAGGCATGGAAAGTCACCCTTAATGTTTAATCGTACTAGTCTGAATTTTTAGGTAAACTGAAAAACATCCAAGTGACATTGATCATATCAATTCACATGGACTTCGCCATTATCAATCTATCTTATCGAGAGATCCACTGATATCTCTCTCTATACGAGAGTGACAAATTATATCTTGATTACACACCTTCACATATTATTCACACGGTAACCGATCACAATCTTTATAATTGTTTAGTTAAAGACAACATTTGATTGTGTCAAATTATCATGCTAATAATATTGAAGTCTATGGTAATCTCAAGTCGAAGGACTAAATGATATACCTATCATGAGTTATACCTATGACTTAATCTATGTAGTGTTCTCATAGCGGGTCGTTCCAGTACATTATTCCCTAACAAGTACTCACGATCCTGATTCGTATCCTTATACGCTTGATCATCACTTGACCATCAATCAAGATTCACACTAGTCTTAATTCATTATAGTTCTTTGTATAATGACCGACTAGAGACATTTATGATATTTCAATAAATACACATGGATCTTACTATAAGGTAAACATACAATCATTTATAATAAAACAGTAAATAAAACCTCTATTTTATTAACTAAAATTATAAGATAAACAATGTTTGTAGATTGATCTAAGACACATGCCCTGATAAGACCATGTTGTTTACTGAAGTTGGGGTTTAGTCACTATAAGCCTGTAAGTATATACGTGGTTCCTATTCGATTTATCGATTACTGACTAGTGTAGGTCAAGGTTTTCTCGTGATTATACGGATGTTTAATGATTTATGATTTATTTCTAAATTGATTTAGTTGGTATATGCTATTTTTTATTTCACACTATTGATTTTGCTTGTCATGTGCTGCCTACATTCATGAGAATATGACGTACTGTTGACAGGTGTTATATTTGTATGTCTTGTAGTTTGTAATTTTATTTCATGAATATTGTGGACTTTTCTTGGGATTTTGCTCACTGGACTCGTCACTGTATTTGTTGGGTGACTGAGTGCAGATCCTTCGACGAGCAAGAGCAAGGGCAAGGAGGTACTGGGCGACTACCTCTAAGATAGTAGAGTCAGCTCGAGTGTGACTACAATATGTATTTATTTTAATTTTATTGAGTTTTGGGAACTATAGAACACTAATTATATGTATATGAATCTTTTGTTTATTTTGCCTTGATATACATGGTATCTTTTGCCGGGTTTTCCACTACTTAGGTTTATTAAATACTGCATAACTTACTTAATTTAAGACTTCTATTGTAAAATTGTAACATAACTGGATAAATTGATTAACTAGCTAATGGAATCGTTAATATTTATATGAAAATTAATTAGCTAGGTTAAGGTTAAATGGAAAAGCGTAAGTAGTCAGGTAGGTCGCGGGACGTTAAGGATAAACGAGCCATGACGTGGCAAGGCTTAGTGACGGGATGTGACGTGGCGGGTAGAAAAGCGGCATGAAATTTGGGGCCGCTACAAAATATTGCAAAGCTGCATGATCTGAATAAACTATTACCTTTGTTCGTAATAAATATTGTCTAAATTTCTCTTAAGGCAAACACTACCGCTTAGAGTTTTTTTTAGTTGTGGTGTAATTGTTTTGGTTGGATCTAGTGTCCTAGAAGTATAGTATATAAGATTAGATTCTTTTCTTGCTTTTTGACCTAAAACCGTTCCAACTGCATAGTTACTTGCATCACACATAATATCAAAGGGTAATGACAAATCTGGTGATTTAATCACAAGTGTGGTTGTTAAAGAATCCTTTAATTTATCAAAAGCTATCGTGTAATTATTTATAAATTCAAAAGGAATGTCTTTTTGTAAAAGTCTGCATAAAGGTTGTATAATTTTAGAGAAATCTTTTACAAATCTTCTATAGAACCCTGCATGTCTAAGAAATGAATGTATTTCTCTAACCGTGATGGGTAAGGTAATGTTTTGATTACTTGAATTTTTGCAGTGTCTACCTCTATTCCTTTATGTGACACTATATGTCCTAATATCAATCCTTGGTCCACCATTAAATGACATTTTTCATAATTTAATACTAAATTCTTTTCTATGCATCTTTTAAGTACTTTAGTGAAATTAAATAAACACTCATTAAAAGAATTACCACAAACTGTTAAAACATCCATGAAAATTTCAATGAAAACTTCCTCATAATCATAGAGAAAATTAACCATGCACCTTTAAAATGTTGCAGGTGCATTACATAAACTAAAAGACATACATCTATAAGCAAATGTACCGAAGGGGCAGGTAAAGTTGGTTTTTTCCTGATCTTCTGGGGCTATAGGTATTGGGTGAAATCTTAAATAACCATATAGGCAATAGTAATAGGTTTTTCCAGCTAATTTTCCTAACATTTGATCTATAAACATGAATGGATAATGGTCTTTCCTAGTTGAGGCATTCAACCTCCTATAATCTATACATACCCTCTAACCAATTTGGATTCTAGTTGGTACTAATTCTCCATGTTCGATTGTTATTATTCTAATTCTTATCTTTTTACGGACTACTTGGATTGGGCTTACCCAATTGCTATCAGTTATTGCAAATATTATTCATGTATCTAATAGTTTTAATGTTTTAGCTTTTACTTCATCCATCATAGGTGAGTTTAATCTATGTTGAGGTTGTCTAGAAGCTTTTGCGTTGTTTCTAGGTTTATCCAAAGCTTTAACATAGTTGGACTTATTCCTTTAATGTCAATTATGGTCCGTCCTATTGCTCGTTTAAATTCTTTCAATAAATTTATCAACTTATTTTCTTCTGGACTAGTTAATTCATTAGAAATTATTACTGGTAATTCATCATAGTCCCCTAGAAAAACATATTTCAAATGATCAGGTAGGGATTTTATAACTAATTATGGGGCTTTAACTATATAAGGTGAAAGTTTTGAATGAGATCTAGATAATTCTAGGTAATAAGTAAGTTATGGTAGTTCATTATATGATTCTAAAATACTTATTAACTTTTTTGCTTCCTTATCTCTATCATCATCCTCTTCTAAATCTTCAATTGCCAGTTCTAATTTATCTATTTTATATTTTCTTAAAGATTTGTCTATTAACAGATCTATCATATCTACTATGCATATGGAAGAAACATCCACTGGGTATTTCATTGCAACATATATATTAAAATTCACTGCATCATCATTGTGACAGCCCCAACCCTACAAATTGGGCACCGCTCGGCACTGGGCCTCCATTAACCCTCGGTAAACAAGTGCAGAGTTAATAAATGCCTAATCAACCTCATAGATCGGTCTTCGGTACCTGATATTCCACACAATAGAGTATATACATATGAAATCATATGCAGTGGAATTTAAATGCGATGAAAACCCGATAATAATTAAATTAAACACAAAGAGTTCTAGGTGTGCAAGCTAGAAAGTGGAAACCCTGTACAACGGATACAATGTACAAATTATAATGACAAAAGGAAATACATGTATCGCTCAACCCAAACACTCACGTATAAAAATATAATAAATGTAATATAGATACACCAAATGACCTACGTATACCACACATTAATGATCTCGAGCTTGGAAATTATGCATGCAATTATCACAAAAAATGGAGATAATTTCAGTGAGTGAATCTAGAAGAAGTTCAATAGTAATTCAAACTAAACAATAAACAAGTTTATAAATCATGCTGGAAAGAAATGAAGTTGAAAAGAACAATAAATTGCATGATAGACAGACTATAATGGTGATTGATAGAGATCAAGTGACTCGGAAGCAAAGGATATGCGGTTAAGTGGTCTTGACACTCTACAAGTGGGCTCAAAGCCACTTATAACATGTAAGTGTCAAATATTGGTACGGAGGGACCAAATTCGCCTCAACCGTACCATATTCGTTCGACATTATCAGCTCACTTGAGCCGCAACCCGAGAAAATTTCAAAGGGAGCCACATTTGCAACCAGATGCTCAATCGTAAAGGAATTGAAGTCCAGTGAGGAACCACAACACATGGCGGATGCTCACTTAGAGGATTCAGTCTCATCTAGGAGAAACGCGCACGACTCAGATGCTCAACCCATGAGTAAACAATGACTCAATTCAACTACTTAAACCATAAGTCACTCGGTAATGAAGTAGAGCTCAACAATATGTATCATTTCCATCAAAATATGCAAGGAAATGAAAAGAATTAATATTAAATTTCTTACTAGTTTAGTTAAAATACAATCGGATAAATCGCCACGTCCAATTGATTGTTCGAATAGCCTAGTTGAGTCCTTGCGTATCTACATTTATGATAAGTACAACAAAATCGTTTTGACTATATTTAATTATTTAAGGACCAATTGCTAAATCAAAACATTATTCATATTTTATGCGTTCCTTAGTTCATGAATCTACCAATTATAATTTCCAAGTAGCATAGCTTACATTCATGTATTAGTAAAATAAATTTATAACTTTTCACGTAGGCATTTATGTTACAAACTCTTCTAAGTTTATTTGACTCCAATAAATGGTTTTCAAAGGTTCGATGCTACCAAAACACTACTCCTTATTTCCAACTTAGATTGCTCACGACTTCGAAATCAATAACTAACACTTCAAATCAAAACCAATGATTCGATGAAAATAAGAATGCGGTGAAGCAAAACAAGGTAAGAACAATAAAACTTGGTTTTGCAACTTAAATAGATTCAAGTCGACTAATCTAGACTAAAAAAAAATCTAAATCACCACATAAAGTTCATGTTCGACTTAAAACCCTCAATTCACCATTTTTGTTAGAAATTCATAACTTGATTAAGTTAAGTTCATTTTTGAGAAAAATGAATTGGAATCTTTTTTTTTTTTTATTTCTCAACTTAGATCAAGACCTATCCAAATCGATTAGTTTCATCCATATTTTACAAATAGCGATTAAGTCTATTTTAAAGAGTCCATAACTCAAGTATTTTCGTTTGAACCAGCACAACTTAAAACTAAATGCTTTGACTCAAAAGTCATGGCAACAACTTGAAAATCATGGAAATCTACTTCACTTTGTTCTTAAGATAAAAGTAAAGCTAAATGACTTAAAATGCTTATTCAAACAAGTCATGCTTTCTTTTGAACGTTTCATGAAACATTTGGAGTTCATCTCCCTTTTAAAATCATTTGCAAAACTTGAAATTCTTGGAAAATAAGTTCAATAATTAATAATGACCAAATCCTTTCTGTGAGTTGACATCAAAACATAGCAATATACCAACGCATTGTCCATATTCATTCTATCAAAATGTCACCAATGCAAAAACTTTTTTTCAAGTTAAATGAAACCAAACATGTGTTTAAAACAAAACTAGAGTTTCATGAGACTTTCTTTGAATCCTCCAACTCATTTCTTAGCCAAAGGATCCATAGAAATTTATTAGAAATGAAAGTCTACTAAAATCACAATCTATTGTTTCAAAACTTTATTTTGAATGGTAGAGACCCTCTTGGTAATTTCATCGAACACATAGAGTTCATTATCCACCAATACCATCTACCAAGTATAAAAGCTTTCGAAAACAAGTTCAAAATCGTTGATAAAACTCATTATAATGCGAATCGACTAATAGAGATTCTTTTCCAAAGTTAGACACAAGAACAAAAAGTAAACCATCTATAATTTGCTAACTTCCATCAACCAAGTCTTGTTTAAAATGAAATTTGAGAAGGTTGGAATCTCACCATGCCTTCAATAGAGGTTTTTTACTCCTAATCTAGTTGAGATTTAGTCCTAACTTCAACCATGGAGCATTGATTCACAAGGCATCCAATCCTTGCAAATATCCATGATTATCTCGCATCTTCTTCGTAAACTTGCTCGCCAGAGTTGCACCGTTGTCCGCCGTCGATACCTCATCGAAACGCCGCCGCCTCGCTGAAGACGTTATTGCGACGACGCCTGTGAGCCCGCAATGGTTGCTTTCCACGTCAGAGCCGTCACCTGCCACAGTGTCGTTGCCTAGTTGGAGCGTTAGACCTTCGTAGTGCTGGAGTGTCGCCGAGGAAGTCGTCCGCCGCTGTGGTCCGTTGTGCTCTCCTCCTCATACTTTCACGTTTGGAATGGAGGTAGGGTTCAAACCCTTTTTTTTCTCTTGTTTCATTTTTGATCTGTTGCAAATAATTTGTATATATATATATATATCAATTTTACTTTCTTTTACTAAGGCTAAGTCCTACCCACTCATATCTTCCACGTATTAAAGCAACACTAAATAATAGATCTAAAGGTTTAGATGAGGGCCGCTAAGGGCACCCTACCTTTTCATGAAGGCACCCAAATTATTTGTAAAAATTCCAGCAAAACTGAAAAATACCATTTTGCCCCTGTATATATAATGATTCAAACCCCACAAATCATTTTGACAAAGAAAAAGGCACCCCACCACCAAGCTTTCTTGAACCACAAAGCCACATTGCGTTTGGCGGCGTTAATCGATTCTTGCGGATTGACATCATCCGACAACGATGTAACAATGTTTACAACCATATGATGGTTTCTTAGAACTGTTTAGTTGGGTAAAGCCGTGAAAATGATGATTTGTTTGTCAACGTAGGGTTTGGTAATTTCCTCAAATCCGAACTTGTTTCCACTATATAATGGAGGATTGTCTTGCTACGGTGCAAGAGGAGGTTGAACTTGAGGTAATTTTGCGAATTTATTGTGTTTTTTATGAGGTTATCCGAAGTTTCTGTCGATGTGCGCGATTGTTCGACCTCGCAGGACCGAGATATATTGAAATGTCTCGGTCATAGAGGACCGAGCCTACTCTAACCCTCTCGCCGATGTACAACCGAGAGTAGGAGAAAATTCTCGGTTGTACACCACCGACGCCACATTACCTATCACTAATTGTAGCTCTCGTCATGTCTCGGCTGAGATAACTGAAGTATTCTCGGCCATGCGTAACCGAGACACTGCGAACTCTTCCGGCCTTCGTGGCGAGATCATGAGTTCCCAAAGATTTAGCTTATGTCTCGGCCATGTTTGGTCGAGACACTTAACACAGTCTCTGGCCTGTGTGGCCGAGAACCGCGATTTCCCAATTTTTTTAACTATTGAACAAACCACCACTGTAAATCACAACTACTCTACCAAATGTAACTTAATTACACTAAATAAGGTGTGTCCGACGAACTTCAACCGAACCCTAACTTGGAGACGAAATCGGCTCACACCACGACCCTACGAACGCAAAAAAAGTCGTAAACCGAAGGAGAAACACAAGGTGAGACACGATTTCGGAGATTCCTCTCACTGGTCGGTTCAAACCAAATGGTTTCTTGGAGTCAAGATCGGTGAAGGTGGTGGAGGGGGTGGTGGGGTGCAGCGGGTTTTTTCGTGTTTGTGCAGGAGGGGTATTTTCGGGATTTCGTGTGTAATTTTTGGGTGCCCTTGGTAATTTGTTTTGTGCCCTCAATAACAGGGTGCCTTCATGAAATGGTGGGGTGCCCTTAGCGGCCCTCGTTTAGATCTGTCCTAGTCACTTTGTGACACTAAAATAAATATGTTTAGTGCACACCACCTTTGTTTAGACCTTTACTTAGTCAATTTTAAATAAATTCACAATCTAAAGTCTCATCGTCACGCGAATTCAATTTAATTACTCAAACCATTCGCAATACCATATACTACACGTAGTAGCATGCCAGACACAATTTAAAATCATTTTATTTATTTTTATAAATATTTGCGCACTTCCACTTACTGCGACTCTTGATCGTGTATTAGACCACTAATAATTCGTGAGTAAGAATTAATTAACTAATTAAAAATACGAGTCGTTATAGCGTTCCTAACTAAAAGAAAATTTCGTCATCGAAATTAGAAAAAAGTTACGCAAGTGACTAGATTAAGTGGGGATAACGTTTGAGTGCAATTTTTTTTCACCTCGATTCTATGATTTCCTTACATCTTAACCTAGGTGCTCTCTTATGATAGTTCACATGACCAATCAGTTTATCTAGTTCTAATCTAACTATTACTTAATCTGTTTGGCATCCTCTATGTGATCTCTTACATCACGTACTTAGACAAACAATCTTCCTCACTTGCTACCAAATTTGTAATACAAACATGAGTCTGACCTCCAGAATTTAGATCAACCATGCGGTCTAACTGTTAGACTGAAAAGCCATACTTAGATGTATTCCGGTGTCCATCAATGTCAATAACCCTACCACAACCTAGTAGTAAAATAAACCATGCCATAACCTGGCAAAAAATATAAGGACCGTAATCTAATATAATGGGCATTAGCACACTCTCTGATTTACAATCTCAGCTTCATATGTTTAAATTGATTAGTTGTACAACAAGTATTTCGGTAAAAGTTGGAAAAGGTTAAACAAACTTAGGCGACTAACGTATGATTATCTTTAAGCATCCGCAATAATATGATCTTCATAATTTGTGTAAGTCAATGATCACGTTAGATTATATGAAAAAAATAACTTTTTGAGTTTTTTTGTTCATTCTTAATCCAACCATGCTTATTGTCCAAGCATCTAACAAATCATGCTTCAAACATTTTCATTAAGTTCACTTCCCCATAACACAATATCCTTTATTTAGAGTTGTCAGTTAGTCAACCTTTAAACAATCATCAGTTTTAAGACAATCTATAGTATTGAAGTTTAATAACGGTACTGGAGTGGAGTCTCGAAAGATCCTAGCCCCAAAGCATGATAAGTGTCATTCAAAACCTTGAAGAAATCTAGCCCTATCTATCTTCAGGTTTTCTTTCGAGCAACTCGTTCACTCTATTCACATGTGCTTGTCCTTTTCTATCGTGATTTGTTAAGTGCATTACTTTTGTCTTATAGCAACTCTACACACTCCCATTACTTTTTTTAGAACATGCACTGCTTGCACATAAATTTCCTTTAGTACGCTTACTGGCGTGCTTGAACCAATTTTAGATATGTGAGAATCTTGAGATGTACAATCTTGTAGGATTAATACTTAGGTTGCCTCTAACCTTTACAATAATCCACGGACTCTAATTTTGCCCGTAACACTTAGTTCATCTTTAAGTCCCCAAATATGGAGGTTGACTTCACCAGCCATAGAACTATAAATGAATAGTGTCACTAAAGTGGAGTTACTTGGGCTTGTGATCCAGCACTACTACTCCAGAGCTTTGGTCAAAGCTATACGAGTTTGTACATACCTTATTCATCAGCTCTCAAGTCATCTCAACACTCAGCTTCCTTAGAGTCTGCGTTAACTCGCTCGTCTTACAAATCTTGGTCTTTTTTTCATTTATTTAACACATAGTTCTTTTTATTAAGTTTGGTATGGTCACTTCATTCGACTACGCATCTTGTACGCGCTAGCTCAGATCAAAGTCAACCCTAACTTAATTTACATCTCATGGACACACAAGAATGCATGACTATCGATCCTGACCAAGATATTCATTATTGTTCACTACACATCCTTCCTTCAACAAGATTTTATGTTGCATCAATAATTAAGTTTATTAGTGCTTGAATTTCATTCTCTATATTAAAGTGTAATACATATTGTAACTGACATAGTTAACTTTTTTTTAGAAAAAGGAATTAAGCATTGTTTATATGTACTTAAATTCCTATCTCAGATTTACATGCCTAAGCTAGCCGTGGAAATGTCAGAATAGTGTTATGTGATTCAAAGTTGACTAGTGTCACAAATTTCTCAAGATTTGACAACTTGGAATCATCAAACGCTACGTTCTCTGCTAGTCTTCACTTCTGACTTTATTCATAACAAGTTTCAATTTAATATAATGAAATCTATTAACTTTTCTATACTTTGGTATCTATACAATTTACTTCTATCCAAAGATTAATCATCACCATCAATCTTTTTTTGTATCAATTTCCTCGAATTTGATAAATTTATTTTCTATCTCTTACGATTAATTAAACGTGCCTTACGTGAAACACAAGAATGAATACGGCTATAGATGTAGTTATATCGTATATCTATCGATACCATATAACTCATACAATCAAATATCATATGATAACGTTTATTCAAAATTTTCCCCAGTTTCAAATTCACTTGCTTCACAACTAAGTCTCAAAGTTAGGATCATAGGGTTTCCACACTAAATTTGTTGGTGTTCCTAACTCTAAAAGTCTGTGTTCGCGAACTAATTTGGTTGTAGGCTTATCAAGAGCTAAAGTCAAAACCTTAGTCTCTGATACCAACTGTGATGTCCCCAACCCTAAAATTAGGCACCACCCGACATTAGGCCTTCATTAACTCCCGGTAAACCAGTACGGAGTTAATAAAGACATAATCAGCCTGACAAACTGGTCTTCAGTACCTGATAGTTCACACAATAGAGTATATATCTATATATATATGAAATCATATACATCGAAATTTAAATACGATGAAAACCCGGTTACAATTAAATTAAACACACAACGAGTTCTAGGTGTGGAAGCTAGAATTTGGAAAACCCGTACAATGGATACAATGTACAAATTATAACAACGAGGGGAAATACATGTAGAACTCAACCTAAATACTCATTTATAAAATATAATAAATGTAATGTTGATATACAAAATGACCTACGTATGCCGCACATCAATGTTCTCAAGCTCGAAAATTATGCTTGGAATTATCACCAAAAGCGGAGACAATTTCAGTGAGTAAATCTAGAACAAGTTCAACAATAATTCAGATTATGCAATAAACAAGTCTATAAATCATGCTGGAAAGAAACAAAGCTAAAAAGAACAAAAAAATTGCATGATAGACAAACCACAATTGTCAAAGATAAAGACCAAGTTACCCGAAAGCAAAGGATAGGCGCATAAGTGGTCTTGATACTCTACATGTGGGCTCAAAGCCATTTAAACATGTAAATGTCAAATACTGGTACGACGACACCAAGTCTGCTTCAACCGTACCAAATCCGTTTGGCAAAGTCAACTCATTTAAGCTGCAGCTTAAGAAAATTTCAAATGGAGCCATAGTCGCAACCAGATGCTAAGCCGCAAAGGAATCTTTTATGTCTTGTGAGGAAGCACAACACATGGCGAATGCTCGCTCAGAGGATTCAATCTCTTATAGGAGATACGAGCGCGACTAGGATGCTCAACCCACGAGTAAATAACGACTCAATTCGACCACTTAGACCTAAGTCACTCATTAGGGAAGTAAAGTCAACAATAGGTATCATTTCCATCAAAATATGCAAGGAAATGAAAAGAATTAATATTGAACTTTTTTACTGGTTTACTTAGAATAAAATCGCACTAATCACCACATCATATTAATTGTTCGAATAGCCTAGTTGAGTCCTTACGTATCTACATTTATGATGGGTACAACAAAGTCATTTAGACTATATTTAATTGATTAAGGACCACTTGCTAAATCAAATCATTATTCATATTTTAAGCGTTCCTTAGTACATGAATCGAACAATTACAATTTCCAAGTAGTATTGCTTACTTTCATATGTTAGTAAAATAAATTTATAGTTATTCATGTAGGCATTTACGTTACAAAATCTTCTAAGTTCATTTGACTCCAATAAACGGTTTTCAAAAGGTTCGACGCTACCAAACCACTACTAATTACTTCCAACATAGATCACTCACGACTTCAAAATCAATAACTAACAATTCATATCAAAATTGATGATTTGATGAAAATAATAATGCAGTGAATCAAAACAAGGTAAGAACAATAAAACTTGGTTTTTCAACTAAAATAGATTCAAGTTGACTAATCTCGACCAAAAGAAAATCTAAATCACCACATAAAGGTGAAGTTTGACTTAAACCCCTCAATTCACCAATTGTTGTTAGAAATTCATAGCTTGAACAAGTTAAGCTCATTTTTGAGAAAAATGAATTGGAGTCTTTTTTTTTATTTCTATCAAGACCTATCCAAATCGATTAGTTTCATACATACTTTACAAATAGTGATTAAGTCTATTTTAAAGAGTTCATAACTCAAGTATTTTCATTTGAACCAATACAACTTAAAATAAAATACTTTGACTCAAAATTCATGGCAACAACTTGAAAATCATGGAATTCTACTTCACTTGGTTCTTAGGATAAACGTAAGACTAAATGACTTAAAATTCTTATTTAAACAAGTCATGCTCTCTTTTGAATGTTTCATCAAACATTTAGAGTTCATTTCCCTTTTAAAATCATTTGCAAAACTTGAAGTTCTTGGAAAATAAGTTCAAATAATTAATAATGATTTAAATATTTTTCGTGAGCTGAAATCAAAACATAGCAATATACAAACACATTGGCCATATTCATTCTATCAAAATTTCACCAATGCAAGAACCCTTTTTTAAGTTAAATGAAACCAACCATGTGTTTAAAACAAAACTAGAGTTTCATGATACTTTATTTGAATCCTACTACTCATTCCTTAGCCAAAGAATCCATAGAAACTTATTAGAAATCAAAGTCTACTATTAAAATCACAATCCATTGTTTCAAACCTTTATTTTTAATAGTAGAGACCCTCTTGGTAATTTCATCGAATACATAGAGTTCATTATCCACCAATACCATCTACCAAGTATAAACACTTTTGAAAACAAGTTCAAAATCGTCAATAAAACTCATTATAATGTGAATCAACCAATAGATTCTTTTTCAGAATTAGACACAATAACAAAAGGCAAACCCTCTAGAATTTGCTAACTTCCATCAACCATGCCTTGTTCAAAATGAGAGTTGAGAAGGTTTGGGTCTCACCATGCCTTCAATAGAGGTTTTCAACTCCAAATCTAGTTGAGATTTAATATTTCTAACTTCAACCATGAAGCATTGATTCACAAGGCATCCAATCCTTGCAAATCTCCATGATTCTCTCATATTTTCTTCACTGTCTGTCGTTGATACCTCGTCGAAATGACATCGCTTCGCTAATGACGTTGTTGCGATAATGCCTGCGAGCTCACTGTGGCTGA
This sequence comes from Stephania cephalantha, assembly GCA_039657325.1. Lineage (NCBI taxonomy): Eukaryota > Viridiplantae > Streptophyta > Magnoliopsida > Ranunculales > Menispermaceae > Stephania > Stephania cephalantha. The sequence continues at coordinate 19,695,057 of CM077574.1, read as the reverse complement.
TGTCCACATTGGAGCCATCGCCTATCATAGCACTGCTGCCTAGCTAGAGTATCGGACCCTAGCGTCGCCGGAGAAGCTGTCCGCCGCTGTGGTTTATCGTGCTCTCCTCCTTGTGCGTTCATATTTAGAATGGAGGTAGGGTTCAAACCCTTTTTTTCTCTTATTTCGTTCTTGATCTCTTGCAAATAAGTTGTATATATAGAGATATTCTACAATGGAGCTCAAATATATATACTCATGCCATGGAAACCCCTCAAAATGTGTTATGCATTAAACGATTGATGCATTAATGACGCCACGATTAATATGTTGAATTAGAATCCAATGGTTGTAAATAGTGTACCCATGACATGGGTATATATTTGGTTCCCATGGTAGTAGTACCCATATATACATATATCAATTTTACTTTCTTTTAGTGAGGCCAAATCCTATCCACTCATATCTTCCTCGTATGAAGCAACACTAAAGATCTAGGGTCATTACACCGTACATAATAATAGATCTAAAGGTTGAGATCTATCATGTTCACTTTGTGACTCTAAAATAAACATGTTTAGCGTACACCACCTTTGCTTAGACCTTTACTTAGTCAATTTTAAATAAATTCAGAGTCTAAAGTCTTATCGTCGCGCGAATTCAATTACTCAAACCATTCGTGATACCATATATGACACGTGATAGCATGCAAGACACAATTTAAAATCATTTTATTTGTTATAAATAATTGCACACTTCGACTTACCGTGACTCTCGATTGGGTATTAGACCACTAATAATTCGTGATCAGCGATTAATTAACGAATTAAAAATATGGGTCGTTATAATCATCTACCTGTATTGTTAATGTTCCTTTTGAAACATCAATATTTGCTTTTGCTATTTTCAAAAATGGTCTTCTAAGGATTAGATAAGTCCTATTAGAGAAGTTATCTTTTTTCATATTTAAGACATAAAAATCTGCTAGAAGATTAAATCATTATCCTTGACTAGTACATTTTTGAGTAAGTCTACTAGTTTAATAGTTGATCTATCTCCTAATTGTACGACTATACCAATTTCTTCAAAATGTACGTCTGTCATTTGTAAGTAAATAGATAAAGGCATAACATTTATGGAAGCTCCCATATCACAAAATGCTTTAGAAATTCATATATTCTCAATCATACATAAAATGAAAAACATTTTAGGATTATAACATTTAGGAGGTAACTTCTTTTGAATTAGTGTTGATACGTGTTCCCCTAGACTCACCTTTTCATTAGCCTTAATCTTATTAGTGCATAAATCTTTTATAAATTTTTGATACTTTGGTACATTTTGAATGACTTCAAACAGAGTTATATTAACTACTACTTTCTTTAATGTGTCAGATATTTGTTTTTCTTCCTGCAGTTTCTTAGCCTTTTTATTATCTTCTAAACGATGAGGGAATGGTGGTTTTACATTAATTGGTCTATCTTTGTCAAATTCATCACCCTTTTCTTTGGGAATCGCATTATTTGTTACTTCAATTTCTTTCTTTTTTTTGCTTTTATTTCTTTTCTAGAAACTAATTGGTCTGGCATTTTAGGTTCATCCATATGCTTACCACTACTTAATGTTATGGCTGGTGCTTTTTCATATATAGTAGGGTAAAGTTGAGATGTTAATTTCCCTTGATTACATATTCACTCATTTGTATAGCCATTTGACTCAATTGGTTTTTCAATTCGGTCATATCATTTTGTAATATTTGAATTATTTGATCTTTTTCTCTTTCTAAATTATTCATTGTTTTATACCTTTGATAACCTTGATTGTTAATATGATCGCCTACATTCGGTTGTGGGTAATTTGCATAACTATTAAAGTTATAATTGGCATCAATAAACCCATTATATTGGTTCATTATAGCATTAGCTTCTTCTATTTTAGTTTGTTGTTTCAAAGGATATTCATCATTAGAATGACTTAATTCATTATAAGATTTGAATGTGCTTGATCTATCTTTTAATAATAATTCAACCATGGCTTTTAGTTCGTTTATCGTATCATATGGTGTTTTATATGTCCTATTCATGTCATTTAGATTATCTTTGGTAGGTTCACTCTTCTCACTATATTGCTTGGATTGTTTAGCCATTTTATTTATAGAGTCTCTTGCTAAAGTTTGTGTTTTGTCGAGCATAGACCCTCCACATATTGTGTCTAAAATGTCTCGTTATAAGTAATGTAATCCTTCAAAAAAATATTGCATTAAAGTTTTATTTGTAAATATATGCATAGTACATAATGAGATCAATCTTTGATCAATCTTTGATACCTAACCCAAAATTCATCAAACGTTTATCTAATTTCTATCCTAGCATTACTAATTTTCTTATATATAAACTTATTTCTCTTAATGGGACATATTGATCAAAAAAGACTTATAACATCTCTGACCCGTTTGTTATGGAATTTTGAAGAAGGTAAAATAACCAATCTAAAGCGTGACCTTTCAATAGGAAAGGAAAAGCTTTTAATTTTACATAATCTATTTTTATATCTTTGGGTTTTAACGTGCTTACTTTGTGTATGAACTCTCTAATAAACTTTTGAGCATCTTCATTATCTTCAATATAGAAACACGGTAAAAAAAATTTGAGTCCGAACATCAATTCGAATTCTAGAAATTCTGGTGTGAAAGTTATACATATAAGTTCTTAAGCCGTGACATTCCTATCAGATTGCCTAAAATTTAATTCTTCCTCGTCTTTTGCCATATTATATGACTTTTAATAAGAAGATTTCCAAGAGATTATTTTTTAAAATATCTGGCAACGGTGCCAAAAATTGACGAGTGTCGAGCGTGCACAATAATTTCTTATATTTTACAATTAACTTGTAGTAGTGGTAAATGAGATATCGTCTCCATAAGGATTTTTCAAATCTCTTAAGAATTAAGGCTACCTTAAAGTTTTATCAGATATAACTTGTTATTAACTTAATTAATTTAATTAAATTATAATTAAACACTTAATAATATGCAAATAAAATAAATAATTAACTAAAATAACTAATCTATAAACAAATTAAATTTAATAAACTAAATTAAGATACTCAAACTAATATTTTAAATAATCAATAAATGAATGTAAACAAAATATCTAATGTAATATACTCGAATTGTTTTAAAACACTAAAATATAACATCACTTCATAATATAGCTATAATTATTTCATATGGAATCTTGAAATCATTAAATCTTAATTTATAATAGGTTGATAGCCTTTAGCCAGCCACATATTTTTCTAAATACAATGGAAATGCCACATTCTTATTATTGTAAATCTACCCATTGGATAAAACGCAACACCGTAGAAATAAGATATCATTACACTCAATGAAAATTATGCCTAATCGAAGCAAATATCAATTGAAGTCGCATAATAAATGACTTAGAACACAATCACATAAAACATCCACTCGAAAAATGCCATATAGATTAATCATAGTTACTACTTATATAATTGTTGTCGATAACTATAGACATAGAATTGAATACTCTATGTTAAGGAACATATTGGCCACTATGCACTAAACATAAAGAATTACTAGTAGTAATACATAAAACAATGGAATACTGAATAACTTTAGTGAAACACAAAGATGGTAGACCACTTTCAGATGTGATTTAGTACTAGTATTAAGACTAGTTGAGAAATAATGGAAGTTATTTAGTAAATAAATTAGTGGTTGATGATAAAATACTATTTGAGGTTAGGAAACCACTAATGTATTTATACTTCATAAATTGTTATGAAGTAGGAAAATCTAGTTATGGTCTAAATTCAAATTAGAATGTCAAGTAATTTTTGGATGATGAATGGTGAAATTGAAAATTTAAAACTGGTGAAACTTGAAGATAGTTCAATCCAGAACATAGCAGTGAGTTGTTAAGATATCCTGGTCTAATGTTTTAGAGTGGTATAGTCTGAATTAAGGAGAATGAATGATCAATGAATATGAGAAATCAAAGAATAATATACGACAGTGGGAATGAATATTCATTGCCCAGGGTCGACAACTCATTATGATAATAAGGTGAAATCAATTATTATCAAGAGTTAGTTGAGATCTAGTTGTCACTATTGTGTGATCAAAGTTAAGGATATATATATATATATATATGATTTTGATTTTCAGGTTATTGCTGGATCACTTTAAGTGGATGGTGAAAACCATTAGAAATTACTAGAACTCATGCTATGTTCATGAATGAAGGGTGTCGAGTTTAGAAATCTTATTTTAATTAAGTTTTCATTGAGTTATCATTAATAACATCAAATCTTTGAAGACTTAGAAAATGCACGAGCATTATCGTACATAATTGCAAATCTTTACGGTAAATTGGTTCAGGCTAGATTTTGCAAGTGCAAGTGCTAAGTTTCAAAGGTAAATTACTTATATGAGTGTTGAATATTAACAACAAATGAGGGGATTTAACTAGGATTGAGAAAGTTTGGGGTTATCCTATACTCAACATAAAGGCAAAGGAATAAAGTAATTTCAAAATAATTGAATATTGCAAGCGATTGATCCAGGGATCTTTGGTATCGTTATTAATTTATTCAGTTAACTCAAGTATGAGAATTGTGTAAGTTAAAATTGGATACAAGGATGCTTTGGAGGAAGTTGAAGTATAGTTTGACTACAATATATGCTTGATGATACCTGAATTATGGAAGAAGTTAGAGGTTCATTCTAAAAACTTTTATTCATGTAAGAATATGTGTTGGCATAATAAAGCAAAATTGTGGCTTACACTTCTAGATATATATCTAGTTCAAGACATTTGAGAAGAACTATTATGGATTGATAATCTCGAGATAGGAATTTTGGTAGTCGTACCAAATATGGAAAGAATCGTTTGTAAAACCAGTGGATTGGTGTAAGGTTAAAGTAGTGAGTTTCAAATTGTGGAAGTTTGAAAAAAAATGTAATTGTCAGAGTGATAGAAATGGAAGGTGAGGTTGATACCTTAGATTTCTAAAAAATTTAGTAATTCACTCTGAAACATCACTCATTAAAGGTGATTGTGTTGACAATGACTTGAATAGAAAAAACAAAGAATGTAGTTACAATAAAAGTTGTTCAGTAATATCTATTGAGTGAGATGTGTAATGATAAACAATCGAAGTCATGTGCAGGCACATCATCAGCTGAGTTGTCTGGATTGGTAATTACATTTATGTTCTTAAGGAGCTCAGATTGGAGCTTAGCTAATGATGATTGATTGGGTGGTGAATTATTGGAGAAATTGATTGATATTATCTAGCAGGTCAAGGTTTGACTACTAGTTAGTGGTATTTTGTATAGTTAATCTCATATCAAAACATTGAGCATGTAAAGAATGTTTTGGAACTCGAATCAAAAAGTGAGGCAAGAATATTATGCGAATCTCATGGATTTTTTTTAAAATATTCATTCAAGTGAAATCCAAAATCATTATGATAAGAATGAGTTGTTGGTGACCTAGAATGAAAGTTGATGGTGTCAATTTTATAAAGAAATATGAGATATATCAACAAGTGGAAGCTGAGTGTTATTAACCTGGAGAGTTATATTATTCTTGCCATGAATGAATAAGGAATTCATGCTCAGAAATTTATGATGGATTAACCTAAGTTGAAATGACAACTGAAGGTTGTTGATATTGTAATTGTAGGACATATAAAGTCTGAAATATCTTGCTAGTATCGTGGTTTAATTCTTATAGAAGATTAAGCGAGATATATGTGTATAGAAAAAGTTGGGAGTTTATGGAGAACTGGGATTATTATTTTGGTGAGGAATCGAAAGTCCGCTTTCCAGTAGGGGAAGAAATGTATAATAGCTGGGAAGGACCTTTCTCAATCTTAACAAAATATATTTGCAGCTAATCTTAGTTCCAAAGAATATAATTTTCAAGCTTGTGACTTGGAAAGTGGTAGTTATTGGAAGAAATATTTTGTTGTGTGAGTTCTTTGGTATTGATATTATCAGGCTATAAATGTTGGGATGTTTCCCTTAAAATTTTTATGCTTAACTTCGTCGTCAATTGGTGTAGGACGAGAAGTAAAAATATAAGCTAATTGGAGCCTGAGTAATTTAAAACTACACAAGGGTGTTAACAGACTATCAATATGCAATTACAACTCAAATAAATGAAAGGAATGTATTGACAAGCATCATAAGATGTTGAAATATTCCTCAAAGATTATGATTTCACTCTGGAGTATCATTCAAGCAAAGTAGATGTGGTTGCAGATACCTTGAGTAGGGGAAGAACAGACAGAGAGAATGTAGCTACTACTACAGCTTCTCAATTTAGATTTCGGATGAAGCATCTGTGATGATGATTAGTGAAAGTTCAGCTGGCAGATCATCAACTGAGAGAGCTAGTTCCAAAGCTAATAATTTGTTCTTCTATGCTCAGATTCTAGCCGAACCCAAGATAATTCAACGGGTGATTAATTGTTAGAAAACTTATCAGGATTATATAACGCATCAAAGGTTAGTGGTTAGTGTAGATCATCCTAATTGGTCAATTTCTGATAATGGTGCGTTATGGTTCAGAGATTGATTATGGATTCCAACTTAGGATCAGTTGAGGTAGGAACTCCTATGGAAATCTTACAAATCCCTTTACTATATTCATCCATGAGGCATATATATTGGTGGCCTGGGATGAAGACTCATATTGTAGAGTTCGTAAAAAGATGGGAGATATGTCAGCAAGTTAAGGCTAAGTATAGAAAATCTAGAGGGTTATTGTATTCTCTGCCTATTTCTGAGTAGAAATAGGAACATATACTGATGGATATTGTTTTCGGTCTACCTCTAAGTTAGTGTAACTATGATGCACTATGGGTTGTAGTTGACAAGTTCACAAATTCTGCGCATTTCTTGCTAGTTTTCATGTGAGATCATCTTGATAAATTATATAGGGTGTACGTAAGTGAAGTGTTGAGATTTTATGGAGTTTCAATGTCGAGTACTTTGGTTAGAAATCTGAGACTCATATCCACACTATGGAGTGAATTGCAAAGACAGCCGGGAAGTGTTCTTAATCTTAGTACGATATACCATCCACAGATTGATCGGTTGATTTTGATGCTAGAGGATATGCTTCGAGCTTGTCTCTTTGGAGTTTGGTGATAAATGGGAGAAATAAGTTCCTCTATATGAGTTCTCTTATAATAATAGCTATCAGATTAGCATTGGAACAACACATTTTGATGCTTTGTATGCTTGACCTTGTCATTCACTTGCGTGATAGGCAGAGGTTGGAGATACAGTTTTGTTGGGGCCAGAGTTGATTCTGGACGACACAAAGAGAATTCAACAGATTCACCAGCATTTGACTATGACACAACTAAGGCAGAAGATATACGCTGATAAACATCATAGTTTTTTGGAGTTTTCAAAGGACGATAACGTTCTTTGGAAATTCTCACCTATAAAGTGACTGTACAGATTTGGATTGTGAGGTAAGCAAGCTTTAAGGTACTTTCGTCTGTTAAGAGTGAAAGAAATAGTTGGTCCCATTGCTTACAAGTTAGAGTTACCTCCTTAGCTAATCGGAGTTCATAATGTCTTCTACATTTCTATGCTTCGCAAAACGGAGACTCAGTTTACTTCAAGGATTGATTGGAATGAATTTGATCTTAGGGATGACTTATCTTACGACGTGTAATCGATTGAAACTCTTGATCATAAGATTCAGAGGTTGAGAAACAAAGATATTCCTTTGGTTAAAGTGAAATGGCAATTTCACGGAGATGAGGAACTAACCTGGGAGCAAAAATCTTATATGAAGGAGCAATTTCCTTTTCTATTCGAAACTATAGGTAATTTTACATTTACTTTAATTTCGAGGAAGAAATTGCTTTAAATTGGAGAGACTGTAACTACACTTTACCTTAAACTAGTTATTAGTGTTAATCCAAATCCTAATTAACCTGGGTTAGGCTCGTGGTTAAGTCTGACATACCTCGATTTCCAAGTGCGTGGGTTTGTGTGATAATATGTGTTTGTTTGGAGTCTTTATTGAATTTATAGGTTATAGTATTAAAAGAGAATTTATATACAAGCTTATAATAAAAAATACATAAATAAATAATAAATAGCTAGTACACCAAGTGTGACAAGGGGGTCGTGAAATGAATGTGCACACTCAAGAATACTTACAGGCATGTCCGGTGGATTTGTTGGCATGAAAAAAACACAAAGTATATATATTTCTATATGATTGATATATATAATAAAACTATAAGTTTGGTTTAAATTATATGGATTGTTCGATTGCTTCGAGATGAGCGTAAGTGCAGATGGTGTTAAACTTGTGTCACTTTTGGGTGTGTCATTTTAACACATCATTCACTTGATCAGCCTAAAGATAGTTTGATGTGTATCTCGATGAAAATCTAAATATTTAAATAAAAAACTTTCAATTTTATCCTTATTATTCACTAATCAATCGAGAGAGTGAGGGATAAGAGCGCTAAGGGTTTTTGGATTTGAGGAGTTATTAGGAAAGGATCCTCAACTGAATTGAAGTGATCAAACCACCGTCAGATCAAAGATCATCATCTTGCTAAGTTGAGTTTTGAGTTTCAAATTGAATTCTTAGGTAGATAATGATTTCTCTATGAATTGTTGTTGTTAGTGATTGGAAAGTGGTTTATACCTCACTAGAGGTCCACGCTGATGTATTAGGGGACTGCTTGATGTTGCTTCGTAGTTTAATGGATTGTATAAAGGCTGTTGCCCTACTCACTATCGAGACCGCACTCCCTTCATGAGTTAGGATGAACCTAGTTGGTGGAGCACACTCCACCAAGTGAGGGAGCGCGTTCCTACTTTAGAAAACAACAACTGTGTTGTAATTTACTTAGAATGACCTGAGGTCTTGGGGACTGACTTAGGGGTTCTAAACATAGGGTACTAAGCCTAAATTAACCATAAATGGTTTGTAATAGGTGTTGGAACACCGGGAAAACGTAAGTGACCCAGAAACTTAGAAAGTTTGGAAACAAAAACCTTAAATCAAGGTAAGTATAGATTCGCTTATTTATCAATGTTGCCTAGATATGTTAGTATGTGTAGTTCATAATATATTTGGACTGAATAGGGGACTATGTACATTGTTATGTTTTTACTAAATGGAAAATGGTGTCTAATGTGATCTACGAGACCAACTCCTGGAACTGAGACTAGGTTATATAGGATGCAGGGTTGATCTCCCAGCCTATATGTAACTCTTACTGAGTTAGATATATTGCGTAGGTTAAATAATCACTAGAGGGTTTATGATAGAAGCATTGGATGTTAATGGATTGGCTAGACAGCACATCAACCAATGTGTTGGTCTAGCAATCGCATTAATGTTGTCAGTGGGTAATCGACCTAGTTTTACAAATAAAATTGAAATCAAAGTGTAATAGTCATTGACGGTTTGACTTGCATCCGTTATTTATTGAATTATATACTAGTTATAATCTCGTTAGTTATCATTGTTGCATATTGTTATTGCATATTGTTCTTGATTATTATATGGAATGTTGATGACTTTGTGAATCCTTACTTAATGAGTAAGTTGGAGTGCTCGCCCCAATTAATATTTCAAGAATATTGACGAGCGCTACGACTACAAAACAGAGAAGGTTTAGGAGTCTTGATTTTCTCTTCCATGTATTGAATCTTCCCTTGTCTTATATATTTTTATTGAATTAAAGTTTTGTAATATCACAAGGGCTGGGAGGTTTGATATAACCGAGGTTTATTCTGGTTGCATATGGTTTTGTATATCGTATATAATAACGTAAAAAGTTCTAATTTCTGCTGCGTTTAATACTTGTTTTACCTCGATATTTGATATACGATTGTGCTTATCAGGAGATAGAAGGAGAGGGTGCAAGCTCTAGTTAAGTCTAGCGAGATTATTAGGGCTTAGTTAGGGTTTCAGGCCGAGTATCACCTTAATCGGTTTAGGGGATGCTACATATTCAGTGTCCTATAGGAATCGCTAAGAATCACTGTAATAAAAGTCATGTTCTTCTTTGCTTCCTTAATGATAATTCTTTGTATACTTCTTCAACTTGATTAATTCCTTCATAATCTTTCCTTTTTCGTTTATTTCTTCATATTCTCCATTTATTACCTCAAATATCAAAAATAAGAGAAAACCCAGTGTAATATAGTCTTTTACATCTAAAATCATCCTTAAATGAATTATAAAACATGTCTAATTATTGACTAGTTTGTATATAAACATGGCAAATAACCTTTGTATAACAAGATTCTTAGCAATATGCCTTGTTCATTTTGCACTAACATTTCGATCTTCTACCCATTATAAAATGTCTAGCTCATCTTGCATTATCGTTTCTCTCCCACTGTTTTCATCTCCTTCACTACCTCTCACTTTCATATTCTTCTCTTTCACTCCCCATCTCACGAGCTCTCTTACTCTTGGCCTCACTATCACTCACAACCCTCCCCAACTCTCTACTCCATTCCACCCAACTCATTTCCTCTTCGCCCCACCTCACTCTCTGCCTCCCCTTGGCCATCTCGTTGGCGAATCTCTCGACACCGAGGTAAGTAATAGTGGAGGTGATTTAATGAAGAAGGTGGTGTGGATGTAATGATCTCGGGGTGGGTTTAGTGTATGTGTGTGGGTTTCATGTATGTGTGTGTACCTTGAGATTCATGTCGATTTCGCAATGTAAATGGCAACCTCAGAATGCGCATTAAAATTACACACATCCAAAAGCGCCTCAGGATGCATGATAAAATTACACGCATCTTGAGAATGCCTCGAGATACGCATAAATGTTGCACACATCCCGAGTTTACTCGGGATGCGTGTTGATTTAAAAATATAATTAATAATATATATGTATATTTGATCGATAAAAACAAAATAAAATAATAATCGTTAGGAAGAAAAGCAATAAAGGCTAAATTCAAGAAAATTGGGTGAGTCAAGGTTTGACTAATATGGTATGACCAAAGTCGTGGCGAATGTTGTCGCAACCTGCAAATATGATATTTTTAGAAATTGAGGTAAATAGAAAGAAAACTAAACCAAATAAATTAATGTTTAAATTGGATTTTGAGACTAAATTATGGACTTAAACTATCGATGAAACACTTGTCGAGTAAGTGTTGGGGTCCAACCGTGGATACCATAATTGGAATTTTATCTAGAGATACGTGCAACAATCAAAAAGTGTTTCTTAGGCGATTCACATCAAGATCAACCTCGTAATGCATTTGTAATTAAAATAAAGTACGAATAAAACTCATAATATAGTCTAATAAAGATTGTGAAATAATTTAGGGAATTCGGACGAGCCAAATACGGGACGATAGTACGAACTTCGAGTATGTCAAGCGACCTACGTGACTAAGCGATTTACATGGTTATTTGTAAGTAATCCAGTAGGGGCATTATCAGTAGTTCTCTTCTACTTCTTGAGTTTAATTTCTTTAATTGTGTATATTTATGGGATTCAACTCCTAGTTAGAGTGTCCGAGGGCTAAGTGAGTCAGGAAGGTAATCTTCTGTGTATGGCGACCGACTCACAATTGGAACCATACCCTGAGTTATTGGATTTGGGTCGTAGATGTGAGTTGAGGTATTCGGGGCGCCGTTGATACCCCTACGTTCACGAGAATTTTGAATCTGCAGGCGTTACCATGATTTTAGCTTGTGGCTACGTATTCGCAACTCTATGGATTTGAGACCACTTGGCTTATCTCTTTTGTTTCCACGACACTCTCCTTTCACAGCTTTTATTTCTAGTCTATTTATCACGCACTTACTTTATTTCATGTTCTTTATATTCCTGTATGATTTATTGACTATTTATTTAATTCTTTAAGTATTGTTAAGACTCATCTGAATTTACTCACTGAATTGTCTCCTTCCATTGTGACAATTGTAGGCCCCTCATCTTGTAAGGGCAAGGAGCCAGTGATTAGTGATTATTTTTTAGGACTCTCGGAGCGACTCATACTTTTGTGATACTATATGTTTTTTTATTATATTTATCTATTTTGATGTTTTGTAAAATTTTGGGATAAGCGATAATTTGATACATGTATAAGCTTACTTTTGCCACCGTACTTATGCATGTTATATATTATAGTGTTCCACACATAAGCAAACCCGTTTTATATGTTTTAGAGTTATTTAATTTGCTTTGTTTATTTTATTTCCATGTCTTATTAATTTAAATCTCCCAAACTTAATAACTCAATATTAAAACATAAAACTAATGAAAAAAATCATATAAGAAGGCTAACTAGACTTGCGTTGATCTTGCGGGGGTTGATCGAGGATCCACATAGGTCTAGGTTGGGTGGGACCCAATTTGTGGGAACTGGGGTCGTCATTGTATGTATCAGAGCGCAAGGTTGATACCTTAACTCCAGCTAATCCAACAATTCAATTAAAGTATGAAAAAAACTTTAGAGTAAGGACGACAATGTACTTAGTGTGGTGACCCTATGATCCTGACTTAAAGTCTTAGTTGGGAAGTGAGGTGAGTTGGAAAATAATAGATTTTAAGTGTACTTGTTAATCGTTGATTGTACTATATTATATGCCAGTAGTTGTAGAGCTAATTAAGAACTCGTAATCTACATTACGAACCGTGACGGTCGATCAGTTTGAGCGGATCCTCTAGATATTGAGGGAACAGTCTGTACCTTCATCACCATCGTCTTCATCAATAGTACCCCTTGCTCTGGATGTGAATGTGCCAACTATACAGGCAACTTCTGCGACTTCTACTTTGCCGGCAGCATGAGTATCAATACCCGTAGAGATACAGCCACTTCCGTGCCTACAGAGACGAGTATTAGGGCAACATCCGATGTTAGGCAGTCTCGCGAGTTTCAGAGACATAGACCTAAAGAGTTCTATGGGGGCACCGATCTTGAGGCAACAAAGATATTTATGAAGAGTTATGAGAAGATCCATAATAGTTTGGCTATGGCATAGCGCATGAGAGTGAACATATCTTCAGAGTCACTATTAGGGGAGGCAGATGGCTGGTGGCGCAACATGGTAGCGACTACAAGAGTGCCCAATGATTGGGCAGAGTTCAAGAGATAATTCAATTTGAAGTACTTTCCACCTTCAATCATGAGACAAAAAAGGTCGGAGTTTGAGACTTTGAGATAGTTCCTTGGTGAGAGTGTGATACCAAATATAGGTTGACATTTATAGTTGTTATAGTATGTCGGTGGTATAACGTACACCCATTTAGACCAGGCACACTGCTTCATGAATGGGCTTGCTACGTGAGATTAGAGGTACAGTGGTTAGTACCATGCCGAGTACTTTACAAAGAGATTACTAGTAGAATTTGGTTAGAGAGACTTATTTTAGTACACAGCCAGATAAGGACAATGTTTGTCGCTTCCCTATCCCAATTAGGGCAATACGCGGCCTGAAACCCTAATTAAACCCCGATAATCTCTCTAGATTTAACTAGAGCCAACAACTCTCCTTCTATCTCTAGATAAACACAATTGAATATCGAATATCGATGTAACAAAAATATTTAACACAGCAGAAATTAAAACTTTTCTCGATATTAAACATGATATACAAAACCAAATCCAACCAGAATAAACCTCGGTATATAAAACCTTTCATCCCTTATGATATTACAAAACTATAATTCAATACTAATAAGTAAGACAAGGGAATATTTATTATGTCGAAGAGAAGATGAAGACTCTTAAATCTTTTTTATCCCATAGTCATAGCGCTCGACAGTTTTCTTGAAATGTGAATTGTGGTGAGCGCTTCAACTTGCTCAGTAAGTAGGGATTCACAAAGTCATCAACATTCCATATAATAATCTAGAACTATTTTCTCTAATGTATATATGATATATGTTTTGAAAACATGATCTTGATTAATATATATGATGTACATATAGGATCAGTGATAATTGTTATCAAGAATTAGTTTTAAAGCATATTTTTAATTCATGTATTTGATACGTACGCATGATTTGATTCAATGATAGAATTAATGTTTAGAATATTTTGATTAACATAGGTTTTTTATATTGAACGATGCGAATTTTGTATTTTCATGGTAGAATTCATGTTTAAGTTAATGTGATTCTGGTGTTGAATATATGTTTCGTTTTTGTTCAATAATTATTTTGTATGTCTCCATGATAGAAATCATGATTAGATTAATATGATTAATTTAATATGATTCTTGTGTTGAATGGATGATTAATATTTCATTTCTTGATTCAATTGCTTGTTTTATATGAATAAGAATCGAAATTGCTTTTGAACATATATCTCGTTGCGGTTATCTATTAGTATATTATTATTAGAAAGAAGATAAACTTGTAATCGGATAAGAATTACAAATCCTATAAGACAGGTGAGATATATAACAAATTCGTGTTGGATAAGGATCCAAAATATCTTAAATTCTAATTCGATTAGGATAAGATATTAAGTTAGAGGTGGGCCCGTGTTAATTAAAAACATTTTAATTAATACTTTTTGGAATTAAAATAAGGGGCATTGATGATCAGTTGGATTGACTAAAAAAATGAGAAAATTTGGACGATTTTCAATTTTCGAAACTAGAATTCTTTGTCATATAAAAAAGGCGCTGCCCCCTGTACCCCCATCCGCTAATTGGATAGCACGACCACCGCTAATTGTTCATAGCACAAGGAAATTCGTATGATAATCAATATTAGTAAAATTTCCTAACTTGTTTAGTGATTGTACATGCATTGTAATATATGATATTTAACTCGTTTAACTTATGATCACTAAAACAAATAAAAACCCATCTTCCAAATTTTAAGTCAAATGTCATCCATCTCAAACACTTGTTAAGGCTTCGATCACATCAATATGGGTTTGCATCCGCAGAGTGTATTGTGGTATCTTGGTGAGGCGAGTCGAGTAACGGTTACTCTATTGGTTGAAATTGTTAGAATTGATAAAGCTATCAAAACGGTTTTAGGCTTTAGGCACAAGATGAGATAAAACATGTTAAGACATAAGATGTCGTAATCTCATAAAACAACTAAAAGTTGCATATGATGGAATCGGTAATAGGTACTTATCTAAATAACCTATTTCAAAGTGTCATGCCTTAGCTGTCTTGGAATTAAGTGAAAAATGGATTTTAGTCCCTTAAATTAACATAGCATTTTAGGAGGGTTGTTAATTTAATGGGATTCTATTCCTCTATACTAAAAGAACTTTTGTGTAATCTTTATTGTAGATCTATGGCCTCTTTTAATCACACTAATCCCTTGTCACTGCTATCCATCCTTGAGAAGGATAAGTTGTCAAGGATAAACTTTCTTAACTGGTTTAGAAAATTGAGAATTAATCTTAAGCATGAACGTAAGTTGTATGTCCTGGATGATTCTATTCCTGAGGAACTACTAATAAATGCATTAAGAGCCATAAAGGATGCACATATGAAGCATGTCAGCGACTCAACTAATGTTGCATGCATTATGTTGGCAACCATGGTTCCTGAACTTTAGAAGGACATGGAACACATGAAGCTTACGACATGGCTATAATGCTAAAGGAAATGTTCCAACAGCAGGCTAAGAAAGAAAGATTTGAAATAGTCAAGAACCTTCATTCTTCCAGAATAGCTGAGGGTGTATCAGTTAGTCCTCATGTTCTGAAAATAAAGAGATATATTGACCATCTTGACAGACTTAGAGTTCCCAAAATCCATGAGTTAGTCACGGATTTGATCTTTAATTCACTACCTGATAGTTATTCACAATTTTTGATGAACTATAACATGAATAACATGGAGAAGTCTATCTCAGAGTTGCATTTGATGCTTAAAATTATTGAATAGCATGTCAAGAAACCCATTGCTAATGTGTTAATAGTTCAGAAAGGAAAGGCTAAAATTGTTAAGGCTGTTGTGACTGTCACAAAGCATATGGAACAAGTCAAGGCCTAAGGCTACTTCTACTTCATAATCCCAAAAGGAAAAAAAGAAAAGAAAGAAATCATCATTTCTGCCATGCACCTAGGCATTGGTTGAGAAATTGCAAGCTCTATCTTGATGATCTAAAGGAAAAGAAGAGTTGTGCGACTACTGCTTAAGGTATTTACGTTATTGAAGTTAACTTATCTACTAGTGATTCCTAGGTATTGGATATCGAATGTGGATCTCACATTTATATGAATGTGCAAGGTCTCACCAAAAGTAGAAAGCTAAAGAAATGAGAAGTCATTCTACGAGTTGGAAATGGAGAAAAGGTTGTTGCATTGGCTATAGGATGCTATGAGTTAATTTTACCTAATGGACTTGTTTTAGTTTAAAATAATTGTTATTATGCCTTAAGCAGAAACATCATTTCAGTTCATGTTTGGATTTGGATGGTTTTGATTTCATTGTTATGAATACCATTTTTCGTAAAGAAGTTTTCTATGTGAATGTTGATTTGTTGATGGTCTTTATATTCTAAACATGAAAAGGTTTACATATATTCTTATTCTTAATGTAAATACAAATAGATTCAAGTCTAGTGATTTGAATCAAACCTACTTTTAGCATTGTCATCTTGGCCAAATAAATGAGAAACAAATTTCTAAACTCTATAAAGGTGGACTTTTAGATTCATTTGATTTTGAATCATATGAAATATGCGTATCTTGTTTACCATGCAAGATGACAAAGAGTCCCTTTACTAGACACAGTGAAATGGTAAGTGATATATTGGGTCTAATACATACTGATGCATATAATCCTATATACACTATGGCTAGAGGTGGTTATCAGTACTTCTTTACTTTCACTTATGATTTCACAAGATATGGTTACATGTATCTAATGAAACATAAAGGTAAATCTTTTGAGATGTTTTGGACATTTTAGAATGAAGTGCAAAATCAACTTGGTAAAACTATTAAAGCACTTTTATCAGATCGAGGTGGTGAGTATTAGAGCTAAGAGTTTGATGATCATCTTAGAAACTGTAGGATTGTCTGATAGTTAACTCCTCTAGCAACTCCATAATGGAATGTTGTTTTTGAAAGGACAAATCGGACTTTATTAGATATGGTTCGATCTTTGATGAGTCATGTAGATTTTACTATTTTCTTTTAGGGTTATTCCTTAGAAACTGCTGCGTTTACACTGAATCGTGTTCCTTCTAAAGCGGTTAATAAAACACCATATGAGATGTTGTTTGGAAAAGTACAAAGTCTATTTTTTTAAGATTTGCAGCTGTGAGGTTTTTGTACGACGAAAAATCTCAAAAAAATTATCAACTAAATCTACTAAGTGTGTATTTGTTGGTTATCCAAAAAAACTATAGGATACCCCTTTTATAATCCCTGAGAACAAAGAGTTTGTTGCTCGGAATGGTGTCTTTATAGAAAAAAAGTTTATTAAAAAAAAACAATGGGAACAAATTAAGTTTTGAAGAAGTTCAAGAACCACAATAAAACACTCAACCGCCAGCGAGAGATCAACAAAGTCTTGAACTAGTTGAACCTCCACAGGTATTATAAGGCTCACGTAGGGCCATTAGGGTAAAACATCAGCCTGAGAGATTTGGATTTCTTATTACTCATAGTAGTGAAGTGTTGCTTATGAATCAAAATAAGACTACTACTTATCAGGAGGCTGTGTCTAGCCCTGAGATAGATAAATGGCTTAGTGCCATGAATTCTGAGATGCAATCCATGTATGATAACCAAGTTTGGAACCTGGTTGATTTACTTAAAGGGGATAAGACCATTAGATGTAAATAGGTTTTCAAGAAGAATATTAAAATTGATGAAAATGTGCATACTTATAAAGCACGGCTAGTTAAAGCCGCATATTATGACTACGAGATATGGCAAATGGATGTCAAAACAGCTTTTCTAAATGGAAAGTTACTTGAGGACGTGTATATGATACAGCATGAAGGGTTTGTTCATATTGAGAATTCTAAGAAGGTATGCAAGCTTCAAAGATCTATTAATGGATTAAATCAAGCTTCTTGGAGTTATAATATTCATTTTGATGAAACAATTAATAATTTGGTTTCATTATAAATGAAGATAGGCCTTGTGTGTACAAGAAGGTCAATGGGAGCATGGTTGTTTTCTTGGTATTGTATGTTAATGATATATTACTCATTGGAATCCCAACCTTGCTGATTGTCAAGTCTTTGTTAGTGAAGTGTTTCTCAATGAAGGACTTAGGAGATGCAGCCTACATCCTTGGGATTAAGATCTATAGGGATAAATCTAAAAGGGTGATCGGTCTAAGTCAGAGTGCTTATATAGACAAGGTACTGAATAGGTTTAGTATGCAAGACTCTTAAAAGGTCGTTGCTAATGTCTCATGGTATAACTCTCAGCAAGAATCAATTTTTGAAGACTAATGATGTGTGAGAGCGCATGAATATAATTCCATATGCATCAGCTATTGGATTAGTCATGTATGCCATGTTATGCACCCGACCTGATGTATCATATGTTTTGAGCGCAACAAGCAAATATCAATCTGATCCGGTGAGAGTCACTGGATAACAATAAAGAACATTATTAAGTACTTGAGAAGGACTAAAGGAGTGTTCTTTGTCCATGAAAGTTTGGAAGATGAGCTTATTGTAAATGGTTATATAGATGCAAGTTTTTAAACTGATATAGATGACTTCATATTGTAGTCTGGATATGTGTTTACTTTGAATGGAAGCGCAATAAGCTAAAAAAGTTCAAAGCAAGATACTGTGGTAGATTCTACAACTGAAGCTGAGTATATTGCAGCGTTTGATGCAGCTAAAGAAGCAGTTTAGATCAAAAGGTTTATCTCCTAACTTTGTGTGGTTTCAAGTATAGCTAACCCCGTTTGTTTGTACTGTAACAACAATGGGGTGATAGCACATGCCAAGGAACCAAGATCACACCACTTATCCAAACATATACTTAGACGTTTTCATCTCATTTGAGAAATCATTGAGAGGGGAGATGTGAAGATTTGCAAAGTTCTTACAAAAGACCATGTTGTTGATCCTTTGACGAAGTCTCTTCCATAGACGAAACATGATGGTCATGTTAGGTCATTAAGTATTAGATACATGAATAATTGGCCCTAGTGCAAGTGGGAGATGTTGGGGCATGTGCCTGAGGTAAATATACAAACATTGTTTATTTTATAATTTTAGTTAATAAAATTGGGGTTTTCATTTGTTGTTTTATTATAAGTGATTGCTTGTTTACTTTATAATAAGATCCGTGGGTATTTGTTGAAATATCCTACATGTCCTTAGTCAGTGATTGTATTGGGAACTATAATGAATTAATACTAGTGTGAATCTTGATTGATGTTCATATAATGATCATGCGTATAGGGATATGAATCGAAATCATGAGTACTTGTTAGGGAACAAGGTACTAGACCGACCTGCTATGAGAACACCACATGGATTAAGTCATAGGTGTTAATCATGATAGCTATATCATTTAGTCCTTCAACTTGAGATTACCATTGACTTTAATATTAAAAGCATGGCAATTTGACACAATCAAACGTTGTCTCTAACCAGACGATTATAAAGATTGCGATTGGTTAATGTGAATAATATGTGAAGGTGTGTAATCAATATAGAATTTGTCCCTCTTGTATGGAGAGAGATATTAGTGAATCCTTCGATATGTTAGACTATTAAATGGGCAAGTCCAAGTGAATTAATATGATTAATTTCATTTGGATGTGTTTAGTCTACCTAAAGATTGAGACTAGTATGATCGAACATTAAAAGTGACTTTCCATGTCTTATCTTTAATCAAAGAATATCGCATGACAAAAGGATATGATATATGTTATTCATTAGGTTGTATCGATTTTGATATTCATGCTACTTGGGTTGTTGTAATGTCTTACTAGAGACCGCTTCTAACTTGTGTACCAAAATGATTTTAGTTCATTGCCAATGTCATATGAACCTATTGGGTTGCACACAAACAATGGCTTTGCACAATTTCAATTGGTCCATAGTAATGAATTTTATATGATAAAATTCACGATATAAAAGCCTTTACATTTTTTTATATGATAACTTATTAATAGGGGCGTATGTGTAATTTGCTTAAACTGCTAAATACAATAGTTGTAGTATGAATAGTGTAGCATCCCTTATCTCGATTAAGGCGATATTCGACCTGAAACCCTAATTAAGCCTTGATAACCCAGCTAGACTTAACTAGAGCCAGCAACTTCTCTGTTAGTACTTGATAAACTCGACCTATATATCGATATCAAATAAATAATATAAAGTATACGCAACGAAAAATTAAAACTTTTTTGATATTTAATTAATATACGGTAATACAGAGTTTATCAAAACCCAAAACCTTGGTTATAAACCTCCCGAACCTGTTTACATATATCAAAATATATCAAACGGTGTATATATGTACAAAAAGGCTCATTACGTCGTAGAGAAGACAACATGACACCTAAATCTTCTCTTTGCCTTTCGTTGAAGCGCTATGTTGCGAACCTGAAATATTAAATTTGGATGACCGCTCTAACTTGCTCGATAAGTAAGGATTCACAAAGCCATCAATTTTCCATATAATAATCAATAAAATTATGCAATAAAAATATGCACCAATGTTAACTAAAAGAATATGGAAAGCATATAAATCAATACATAACGGATGCAAATTAGATTATCATTAACTATTACACAGTGATTACCATTTAATTTATAAAACTAGGGTCGATTACCCTTCGATGCCATTAATGTGATTGCTAAACCAACACATTGGTCGATGTGCTACCTAGCCAATCCATTAATGCCCAATGGTTTTATCTCAAACCCTCTAGTGAGTATGTAATTCACGCAACCTATCGAATTGAGTTGGAGTTATATATAGGTCGGGAAGGTAACCCATCTCATATAAACCTATTTTCAAAATGAGGAGTTACTCTCATGAATCACATTAAACATCGTTTTTTTTTTATTAAAACCATCACAGTGTACATAGTCCCTCATTCCAGTTCATAAACTACATGAACTACATATACTAAGATAGCCAAAAAACATTGATAAATAAGCGAATCTGTACTTACCTCGATCTAAGTTTCCGTTCCAAGTTCTTAACTTTTCGGATATTCAGCTTTCCCGGGGATCCAACACCTATCACAAACCATTTGCGATCAATTTAAGTCCAATACCTTATATTTAGAACCCCTATTTTAGTCCCTAAGTCCTCAAGAAATCCTAACAATTTTCTAGATGGGATCGCGCTCCCTCATTGGGTGGAGTACACTCCAGCAGTTGAGTTCATCCTCATTGATGAAGGGAGCGCGTTCCTCCGCTAGGTGGAGCGCACTCCACCATGTATAACAACATTAAATACTATTCAATCAACTAATCTTTACAACAACATTAAATACTCATAAAATTCATCAGGGAGGACCTCTAATGAGGTAACAAACCATTTCCAGTCATTAAACAACATAATTCATAGATATATCATCATTACCATCGAATTAAGCTTCAAACAACACAAAAACTATACTTAACAAAGTGACGATCTCTAGATTTCTAGATGTTTAAGCTCCTTAATTTACGTTGAATCAGCTCCTTGAGTGATTATTTTGATCAGAACCTCAAACTCTCAGCTCTCTCTCACTCTCTCGATCGAATTATAGAGATAAGTATGATGTTTCTAGTTTAAACATATGAATTTTTCTTGAGATACCCATCCTGCTATCTCGAAACTAATCGAATGATTGATACGCTAACATGACACTCCTTAAAGTAACATACATGTTGACACCATCAATACTTACGCTTCTCTTGAGACGATCCAAAAATCCATATAATTCAAACCAACTTTTAGTTTCTAATATATATTGATATATCCAATATATATAAATATATATATCATGTATTTTCTCGCCGATAAATTCAACGGACATGCATGCGAGTATTCTCGGGTGTGCACATTCATTTCACGACCCCTCTCGTCGCACTTGGTGTACCGACTATTTATTGTTTATTTATTTATTTACCGTTTATACGCTTGTATATAAACTCTGTTTTATACTCGAACCCACAAAATTCATTAAACATTCCAAACAAACACAAATCATCATGCAAACATACACTCACGCTAATCGAGGTACGCCGGACTTAACAACGAGCCTAACACGAGGGTTTAGTTTAACACAAATCACCAGCTTAAGGTAATAGGTCATTACAATCTCCCAATTTAAAGTAATTTCGTCCTCAAAATTAAAGTAAACATAAAATTACCTATAGTTTTGAAGAGAAATGGAAATTGCTAATTCATATAGGACTCTCGCTCCCAGGTTAGTTCCTCATCTACGTGAAATTGCCATTTCACCTTAACCAAAGGAACCTCTTTGGTTCTCAGCCTCTGAATCTTACGATCAAGTATCTAAATCAGTTTTTCATTGTAAGATAAATGTTCGTGGAGATTAAATTCATTCCAATCAATCCTTAGAGTGAACTGAGTCCCTGTTTCGCGAAGCATAAACACAAGGAGGACGTTATGAACTTCGACTAACTAAGGAGGTAACTCTAACCTATAAGAAATAGGACCAATACTTTCATGTACTCTAAACGATCCAATGTACCTCGGAACTAGCTTACCCCACAACCCAATCTAAATATGCCTTTCATAGGTGAGACTTTCAATAGGACAAAATCGTCCTTTTGAAAACTCTAAAAACCTATGATGTTTATCAGCGTATCTCTTCTGTCTTAGCTGTGTTGTCGTCAAACGCTGGTGAATCTATTGAATTCTCTCTATGTAGTCCTGAATCAACTCCGGCCCCAAAAATACTATATATCCAACCTGAGCCCAACAGTAGGTGAACGATAAGGTCGACCATACAGAGCTTCAAAATGAGCCATTCCAACGTTAGCCAAACAGCTATTATTATAAGAAACTCACACAGGGGAATGTATTTCCCCTAGTTACCACCAAACTCCAAGACACAAGCTCGAAGCATATCCTCTAGCACCTATATCAACAGCTCAGTTTATCCGTCGAGTGAGGATGGTATGTCGTACTGAGGTTAAGAATAGTTCTCAGTTGTCTCTTGCAATTCATTCCACAGTCTGTATGTGAATCTCAGATCTCTACTCAAAGTAATAGACACTAGAACTCCATGAAATCTCAACAC
Organism: Stephania cephalantha; assembly: GCA_039657325.1. Taxonomy (NCBI): domain Eukaryota; kingdom Viridiplantae; phylum Streptophyta; class Magnoliopsida; order Ranunculales; family Menispermaceae; genus Stephania; species Stephania cephalantha. The sequence continues at coordinate 19,671,841 of CM077574.1, read as the reverse complement.
CTAATGTACGTACACCTCACATAATCGATCAAAAGGATCTCGCATGGAAATTGGCAAGAAATGCACAGACTTCGTCAACCCATCAACTATAAGCCATATCGCATTATGCTTACAATGACTTAGAGGTAGACCAAAAACAAAATCTATCGATATATGTTCCCATTTCCACTTAGGAATAGGCAGCGAATGCAATAACCTTCTAGGTTTCCTATGCTCAGGCTTAACTTGCTGACATATCTTACATCTCTTCACGAACTCATCAATATCACTTTTCATCCCACGTCACCAATAAACACGCCTTATATCATGATACATCTTAGTATTACCTAGATGAATAGAGTAAAGAGATCTATGAGATTCCCGTAGCAACTCCTGCCTCAACTAATCCTTAGCTGGAATCCATAATCTATCCCTAAATTGTAACGCACTATCATAAAAAACTGAGCAATCAGGATGATCTACACTAGCCACTAACCTTTGGCACACTATATAATCCTAATCAGCTTTTTAACAATCAACCACTCGCTTTATCATTTCCCGGTCAGCTCGAATATGAGCATATAAGAACAAATTAGTAGTTTTGGAACTAGCTCTCTCAGTTGATGATGTGCCAGGTGGACTTTTATGAATCATCATCACTGAAGCTTCCTCAAGAAGTCTAAACTGAGAAACTCTTGCAGTAGCTACGTTCTCTCTGCCTATTCTTTTCCTACTCAGGGCATCAGCAGCCACATTTCCTTTGCCTGGATGTTACTTCTGAGTGAAATTATAATCCTTGAAGAACTCAAGCCATCTACGCTGCCTCATATTCAATTCACTCTAAGTAATTAAGTATTTCATACTCTTATGATCTGAAAATATTGTACATTTCTCACCGTACAAGTAATGCCTTCAAATCTTCAAGGCAAAAATAACCGCAGCCAGCTCAAAATCATGAACTGGATAATTTCTTTCATGAATCTTAAGTTGCCTTGAAACATAAGCTACAACCCCGCCCTCCTGCATCAGCATACTACCGAAGCCTGAATGAGAAGCATCAGAATGAATCACTAATTCCTTCCCTATTGAGGTAATGTAAGAACAGGTGTCGTAGTCAAACTATCCTTCAAACCTTTGAATGTAGCCTTGCACTCATCTAACTAAACAAAGTCAACGTCTTTTTGTGTTAGTTGAGCAATTGGCAGAGCAATACTAGAGAAACCTTCAATGAATCATTTGTAATAACCCGTTAGCCCCAGAAAACTGTGAACCTCTTACATTGTGGTAGGAGTAGGCCAATCCTGGATTGCCTCAACTTTCGTTGGATCAACAGATATACCCTCAACATTAATCAAATGTGCAAGAAAATTGACCTCTGAAAACAAGAAGTCGCACTTACTAAACTTGGCATACAACTGATTATCCTTCAGAGTCTACAATATAACTCTGGGGTGGTGAGAATTCTCTTCCTCAATTTTTGAATAGATCAAAATATCATCGATAAAATAATCTTCAATGGAGACTCGGACCTAAAAAATACTAGCAGAAGTATCTTCAGACTAACAGACTTAAGAAAGTAAAAATAAATAGTATCTTCCTAAAGATGAAGCTTTAGAAAATCGAATAGCCTTTGGAATAGATTATCAAGTAAGGCTCGAATTGCTGCATCAGCTCCTTCTCTTGCTCTTTCATAATGAACTAGTCAAGATAGGGTTTAAACACCTAATGCATCAATTCCATGAACATAGCATGAGCATTACTGAGCCCAAATGGTATCACTATAAACTTGAAGTGCCCATGGTGATTATTGAAAGCCGTCTTCAAGATATCCTCATCCCTAATCCTTAGTTGATGATACCAGATCTCAAATCAATCTTCAAGAAATATCTAACACCCTTCAACTGATCAAACAAATCATTAATCCTGGGCAATGGATATTTGTTCTTGATAGTCACCTGATTCAACTATTTATAATCAATACAAATGCATAGCGTTCCATCATTTTTCTTCACAAAAAGAACTCGTGCTCACTATAGTGACATACTAGGATGAATAAACCCATTCTGTAGTAAATCCTCAAGCTAAATCTACAACTCACATAATTCTTTCGGTGCCATACGGTACAGAGGAATATATATATGTCTGATACTACGAATAAAATCAATGATGAAGTCAATGACACGTGGCGGTGGAAGTCTAGGAAATTCAGCTGCAAAGACTTCTAGAAATTCACAAACCATGGGTATCTCATTAACCTTAAGTTCCTATCCAGGCTCTCTAAATGTGACAACTCCTGCCATAACTTCTAAATCTTGAGGACTAGCTTCCCTTTCACGAGTTGCAAGTCGTGAAGGATTATAGCCTTTATAAACTATAATTTCAGAAAGGTTAGGACTCTGAAAGATTACTATCTTATGGAAACAGTCAATACTAGCATAGTATGCTGATAACCAACCATCCCTAATAATGCAACAAATTCTAGGAACTCCATAACCATTAGATCAATTGGGAGTTCATTCTCCCCAATTTTGACTACACATGTCTCACATATTAGGTTAGGATAAACCTTTTCACTTACTGTTGTGATTAAAATCAACAATTGCCTCAGCCATTTCATGAGTCTGCCCTCATGCTAGTGGTGCAGTATTGCCTACCAATGTGGCCGGCGGCATAAAACATTCTCTATGAATATGCCTCGTCTGCCCATACATATAGCATTTCATAGAAGCCCTATAAGGAAAACTACTGGCTTGAGTAACCTACCTCGATCCTCTCGTTTCTGATATGAATGTGCACTACTCTAACCTGTACCTCTAGCCTGAGGTGGTGGCAAAGGTAGTTTGGCTACTAAAGCCTGAGAAACTAGTGGAACCAGTGCACTAACAAGTTTCATCCCCACATACGCTGACTGTGTAGCCGCTCTAGCTACACTCCTCTACTTCTTCCTTGGCTGGAAATAAACAAATTCCTGGGTTCTCTGACTCCCAAGGAATTGTTGTACTTGTGGTGGCGTAATTATTGTTCCGGAAGGTTTGGTTAGCATTAATGTTTCCACCTCCATCGCACCCACAAATATAAAACCACAGTTAGTGCAAGGATAAAAGGAAGCCACAACTCGGATCTCATAATTCATCCCACCAAGAAACAAATCAATTTTTTTCTCCTCCAGCTCTACCATCTCATGAGCGAATTCACTCAACTCAGTTAACCTCCTTTCATACTCTTGTATAGACAAAGCTCCATATTTCAACTATATAAACTCAGTCTTCTTCCTGTTCCTGACTGATTTTGGGAAATAATGTTTGTAGAATATAATCCTAAACTGTGGCCAGGTGGTGACAGTATTCCATTCCCTCTCTAGGGAATTCCACAACTTTCGTGCATAATTTATTAGCAAAAAATGTGACCAGTTTAACCTTAAACTGGTCCTCAACATTTACAGTAGCAAATCGTTGCTCCATCTCTAATATTCAGGTCTCAGCTACCCCTTCCTCCATTGTGCCATCGAATCTTATAATATTGTATTTCATTAGTCCTTGCGGGTTTTAAGAAATGCAACATTCTCATAATCAACATGCACCTTGGCAGCTGTCTCCGACACCTGAAAATGTGCTAATGCTAGTTGGGTTGGAGATGCTATTGTCTCATCTTTTCCCTCAACTTTGCGAACCTTGAGACTGGTCGCAGGCTATGCCTCATCTCACTGTATTGGTGGTCTCATCTGAGTCATTAGCATAGCCATAAGTTTTGCCTAAGACTCCATAAGCTCATTCATTTGCTGCTCCATTTTAGATTTCCATTGATCCTCAATCTCCTTGTTACCTTGAGGTCTAGGCCTCTGTGAACCCTTTCCTTGATCCACCATTAGATTCTGAAGTCAAAGGAGAGACGAAACCATGAGGGTAACATTCAGAGAAGTCAATGAAATCATATATATAGTAAATAACAATATGTGCAGCAAATAACGTATAATAATGCTTTCATTTTCATTTTCCCCCTAAAACACAATGAAAATCATTTATTAAACCCTAAGTTTATTTATTACTCAAGACAACTCTCAAAATCAATAAACTTAGGTTTCGGTACAAATGAATATGCTATCACTTCGAAAACAATTTGAAAGTGAAATCGAGGTTAAAGCCTTGTCCATGATACCAAATTGTATCAACATTACCAATTAACTCCAAAGTGATAAACCTTAGGCTCTAATACTAAGATATAGCATCCCCTATTTTGATTTAGGTGATACTCGACCTGAAACCCTAATTAAGCCCCGATAACCTAGCCAGACTTAACTAGAGCCAGCAGATTCTCCGTCAGTACCTGATAAACTCAACCTGTATATCGATATCGAATAAACAATACAAAGTATATGCAGCGCAAAATTAAAAGTTTTAAGATATTTAAATAATATATGGTAATACAAATTTTATCAAAACCCAAAATCTTGATTATAAACCTCCCAACAGTGTTTCTATACATCGAAATATATCAAACAGTGTGTATATGTACAAGAAGGCTCATTACATCGTAGAGAAGACAACAAGACACCTAAATTTTCTTTTACCCTTTGCTAAAGCACTAGGTTGCGAACCTGAAATACTAAGTTTGGGTGAGCGCTCCAACTTGCTCATTAAGTAAGGACTCATAAACCCATCAAAATTTCATATAATAGTCAATAACATTATGCAATAACAATATGCACCAATGTTAACTAAAAAGAATATGAAAAACATATAAATCAATACATAACGGATGCAAATCAAATTATCATTGACTATTACACTATGATTCCAATTTAATTTATAAAACTAAGGTCGATTACATATTGACGCCATTAATGTGATTGCTAGACCAATACATTGGCTGATGTACTGTCTAACTAATCCATTAATGCCCAATGGTTTTATCCAAAACCTTCTAGTAAGTATGTAGTTCATGCAACCTATCGATTTCAACCTGAGTTATATATAGGCCAGGAAGGTAACCCATCTCCTATAAACCTATTCTCAAAACCATGAGTTACTCTCGTGAGTCAAAGTAAACACCATTTTCCATTTATGAAAACCATCACAGTTTTTGTAGTCCCCCATTCCAGTTCATAAATTACATGAACTTAATTTACTAAGATAGCCAGGCAACATTAATAAATAAGTGAATCCGTACTTACCTCGCTCTAAGTTTTTATTCCAAATTCCTAACCTTTTGGGCACTCAAGCTTTCGCAGGGATCCAACACCTATCACAAACCATTTATGAAAAACAAAGAATACAAGATAGCATAATTGAAACAATTAAATACTCAAGAGGTGTTTCTTAAGGGACTTACACACCTCGAATTGCACTCTGAAGTCCTGAAAACACCTCGGTCTAACCCCGATATGCTCTCGGCTACCTTACCATAGCCTCCAAGTCCCCACTGATCTATTTCCATTGTTTTAGAGTGACTTGATTTGTTTTTATTAAGTTTATAGTTCTATTTCTTAAAACAACCCTTTAATGACTAATAAAGTTTTAACTTTCATTTTGGGATCATATGTTGCAACGCAAATTAGACCATTATATATTCCAAATCATCGAAGACACTTGTCAAAAAAGTTTTGCCTATGTCGTTGCTTTTTGAAAAGGTCTAGTTTAGGTAATTCTGATTTAAAATGAAAGAGATATCAAACTTTTACTAAAAACTACTCCAAATATAATCAAATCAGACCAGAAATCTTGTAAAACTCATATCTCCCAATTTATAGTTCCAAACATTGTAGTTTTTTGTCAAAAGATAGCCAACATACCCAAAAACAATGTACTAAAAGATGAGCTCATTCCGATAAGAATTAAGAGAGTTATGCATTGTCAAAGTTCATTTTAAAAATCATGTTTTAGTACATCAACTGCCTAATTGTAGAGAATTTTTTAGCTAGAATGAGTTAAAATTTCAAAATATCTCTAGATACAAGAGGTTTAGATCTCTAAGTAAACTTTTCAACTGCGTAGGATCCGCCCTATTTGGAGTTTGTATGAGAGAGTTATGCTTAATTTACATAGGTTAGGTAAAGAAATTTGCTAAGAACTAGTCGTGTATGCATCAAGAACTCATGAAACCCTAATTTCTTGCAAAAATGAATTTGAAACCATTATTGATCATCAAAATCAGTTTAAAACACTAATTTAGACAAGAAAAATAGTAGCTTAATCTTTGAAATTCACTTTTGCACAAAGCCCCTAAAACTTGAGTTCTCATGTACACATTTGATAAATTTAAACAAGTAAAGAATGGGTTTTTGTACCTAGATGATGAAATCTTGGATTTGATCTTCCTATCTTGATTCCTCTAGTAGATTGCCTCCATTCCTCCTAGTTCTTGCCAAATTTTCCAGCACTCTAGCCCAAGAACAAAATTTTTTATTGTTGCATGGAGAGATTTCCCACTAAATTAGCTATATATAGGTTATGTTAGAATCAATTGTGTTCACGTATCTTGAGATCAATGTAATGGTCATTGTTAACTCCTACTCCACTAACTTCCATCTTGTTGACACTAATTCCCAACTCAAATCTCCTAGGATTCCATTCTAGTGTGAATCTCGAGGCAAATATATGACATCAATTTTTTCATCCAACTATATGCATTTATAATCAATTGATTTAATTAATTTAACCTAAGCACTTTGATACATATGTAGGCTATTTAGGGTCTTAAATTGGTGTACTACCACTTACCCTAGTACCTAATTACCCGGCACCCATTACCCCGCATCTTGGCACGTATCTCGAGGCACACCAATCCTTGATGTACCCAATTATTATGACTTAGCCAAAAGTTTGATTATCTATTTTATGTCATATTCACTTTTGTTCTAGTCATTTTATTTAAGTTAGCATTATAAGACTTAGTGCACCCTTACTATGCCTACCCGATACCCGCGTCAACACGCTTTATGAGGCGTTTACCCGTCACACAATCTCACACGGTATGGCAATATAAATACACACATGTATGAGTTATGAAATACATAATAATTAATATCGCAATTATGCAAACAATAGACAAAAATAACCATTTATGCCCAATCAGCCGTGTCCTAGCCTATCCGAGACGTCCACGTGGTCCTAAGTTCACGTTTGAGTCTGAAAATAACTTGAATAATGACACCAATAAATAGGGACGTTACATGATTGCAGCATCTATCTAACTAACATAACGTTTATTTTGACAAAATACTGCCAACAAGGATACACCAACCAGTAAGCTAGGGTCTAAAATCTCCCCCTTTTAAGCCAAATTTCGACGTTACAATCGTAAAATATATAACATTGATAGATAGTTATTGATTAGGGAGGCTCGGATAGTAAACTTAATTGGTTATGAATCTAAAGATTTGGAACTTAAAGCAATGTGTAGCTTATGTTATTCACACTAATAGGTGAAGATCTAGTTTGCTAATTAGAATCTTTTCCGTCACAACAATGGATTGAAGTGGCTTTGAAGGAAATTTGTCTATTCTAATTAGGCATTGCACACACAATAAAGATGATGAAGTGAGTTGAGAAGCATAGTTATTCATTACTTAGGTGAAGTTGGGAACTAATATATTCTTAATATAAGAGTTTTAAAGTGTTTACATTATTTTGTTAGATTAGATTAGTTTAAAAACCAAATTAAAAAAGATTTCTTTAGCTATAAAGTAATTCTGACTATTTAATACCTATTGCAATACATTTTTTTCCCTGAGGATGATATACGTAATCAACACAAGTTAGTTACATTATTACTATAATTGAGCCATTATACTTGTGGCCCACATCAAGTTTTTTGCGCCGTTGCCTCGAAGATAGGTAGCCATTTAAACCTAGTTTGAAAATTTGTTAAGTTTTATTTTAAGTACTTTTCTTTCATGTTTATAAGAAAAGAAAAAAATAAAAGTTTTAAGTTTCAAGTTTGACATCTGCAGTTGATCTTTTATGTTTTCTTTTCATGGAGAATTAGTGCATGTGTAGTAAAGGAAAGAATGACTTGGTGCCTTACGACCCTGAGATTGATAGAACCAAAAAAGGAAAGAAAAAGAAAGGAATCAAGATGGCTGAGGATCAAGTGAGAAACCAACAACAGGGCCGAGGGAGTAGCCAACCCGAATGTGATCTGGTAATGTAGGACAGAGTGCCGGGACAGAGATTTCTTCGTGACTACTTCAAGTAAAAAATTCAAGAGACTTACAACATAGTAATGAGGCTTCCAACCAACACCACTGAGTTTGAACTGAGATCAACTTTAATCAACATGGTGCAAAATAGCTTGTTCAACGGGCTAGCAAATGAAGATTCAGTTGCACTTGTAGAGAATCTCTCGGAGAAATACGACCATCGTGCACATTACCGGAGTTATAAATGAGGTGATCAGGATGAGACTTTTCCTATTCTCATGTGGTGGAAAAGCTAAATCCTAAATCCAAGGACTGGAAAAACTGGGATTATGACTTCATGGGCAGAAATCAATGAAAGATTTCTAGACAAGTTTCTTCCCCAGTCAAGGTCAGTGAAAGGAAACTAGAAATCAACCAATTCAAGCGGGAAGATGCCAAGTCTCTTAGCGAGGCTTGGTAAGATTCAAGGAGATGCTGAGGAGATGTCCTGGACATGGATACATGAAATGGGAACAACGCCAAATCTTCTACTATGGGATGAAACATAACACCAGAACACTAGTATATACCACAGAAGGTGGTTCTCTACTAACCAAGGATGAGGATGAGCATTGGATCTCTTAGATCTTATGTCTCAGAACTCTACAGTCGGTACTCGTTCCACAGTGAAGAAACTAATAGGCGTATATGAGATTCATTCACAAGCTGCGATCATGGAATAACTATCTAACCCGAGTAGTCAAATGGCGAAACTTCGAATGGGACAATAAGATCCACAAGTACAATTTATACAGCAACCCATTAATCACAAAGCCATGGTGGTTAATCTAATGGACATGCAGCAAGGAACGGAGCTTGAGGAGATCAACTTCATGCACAACTAGAGCTATTGAAACAACTTCTGGTAAAGAGGAAAGGCTCCTCAAAGGTTTTATCAAAGATACAACAACAACCCTACCTTCTCATATAGAAATCTTGATAACGCACCGAAGTTACCTCCAGGCTTTGACCAATAAGTCCAACAAAGGAAGCTAGGGCAGAGCAAATAGATGACTTCATTGAAGTCAATTGAGAAATTCTAGCACGCCATGGACATGAGTAATAGGGAACACCATGAGAAGCATGAGAAAGAGATGGAAAATGTGAAGCAAGCTATGAAGAGAATGGATGATGAAAGATCACAATCTATCAAGAACCTGGAAAGACGGATTGGTCAGTTAGTCATTGCCTTGAATTCAATGAAGGAAGGGAATTTTTCGAGTAATACTATTACAAATCTAGAGGGAATGTTGGTGCTATTTACATGATGAGCACTACGGGAATGAAAAAGCCGATGTAAGAGCAAGTGATGTACAAGCCAGAAAAGGTAAACACGATGACAGTTAAGAAGACAAAGAAACTAGATGAAGTGCAAAAGAAAGAATTTTTAGAAAGATACCCCCATGGTTATCAAACTATGTTAATTACTTGGTGTGCTAATAAATGACATGTTACAAGCAGATTTGAAGATTAATTATCCCGATACAACAGAGTTGCAAGTAGTTAACGGTAACTCGGTACCAACAATCAAGAGAGTCTTGAATGTGCATGTGAAAGTGGGTAGATTTACATTCATCACGAATTTCAAGATTATGAATCATGACATGAATGATGATGTGATTATGTCTCACGGCCCAAATTCCTAATCCTGGTTTATTTCCTTAAATATGATCGTTGAACCATGATGTGGGACCTGCATCGAGATACATGCACTGACCGAGGCAATGTGATCGAGGTATATGTTAGTTTTGATTCGATGTATGCCTATTGTATTGTATATGTATAGACTACTAAGTCACTTGTACTTGCGTATAGATGTCGAGACGTGAGCAGGGACGTGCCTCGAGACGCATGTCAATTTGGAACCGAGGTAGATAGTGATGTAGTAAGTCTAATTTAAATTAATGTAACTTAATTAGCTAAATTTGAAGTGGCTACAGTTAATTTACATAAATGTAGCCTAAGTAAGAAATTTTAAAACATTAGTCATTGATGTTCCTCGAGATACATGTGGACATCACAAGACCAATTGAGTATGAATGTGTGTTATCAAGGATGAGTTAGTAGAGAGTTAATGAGTTTAAAATCAAGATGTGGGCCATTATATTAGCCTCGAGATGAGTGTATACATTAAGATAAATGGCTATAGTTCAACCTTATATATATATAAATGGATGAGATGAACATGCAAATGATTTCAATTTATACTTTATGAGATAAGGAAAATCTGGAAAGAAAGATCAAAACAGGATCACTAGAGGTGGGAAATTCTGGTAAATTTGAAGGAGATATATCAAATTAGAGGTGTTGTACAACTTAGTAAGTTGATCTACACCTTTAGTTTTGTGTAAATTTACGATTTGATGATGTATATATGAAGTGTATCTTGTTCTTGTGGTTGTGGAGGATGTATTGGGTCTCTGGTGGAGGAGAACAGGGATCCAAGGCTTCAGGGATGGCCATGTAGAGGAGAAAACTCATAATTCAAAGTGCAGAATTTAGGGTTTTCTTGTGTGCTTGTTAGCACGTTAAGAGGGTCTCTAGTGTTATAGATAAACTTCCCAACGAGCTAGGTGCTCTGGATAACAAAATTTCAGCAATGTTTATAAGACTTTAAAAACCTTTAACTTAGCTTAAATCTATACAAAACCATTTGAAAACATTCTAAAACAAATCTAATGATACCAAGAACCTAGGAATGAGTCTTGGGGGTTCGAGTACGCATTTTGAGGTGTCGAGAGACTGGTTAAGCTAGGAAATTTGTGTAATTTGTAAGTAAACTGATTGAGATATTTATTTACATTTCATTCCTATTATACTATTCATTTACAATCATTTAGACTAATTTATCTGCCTCGCGCTATATGTCATGGCTTTTTATTTTATCTCATTTCATGAGTTTGCTATCATGGCATTGTTTGATGATTAAATGGTTTCATATACTCTAAATCTTGTGTTATTTCATTCTTCGTTGTTAAGAAATTTAGCCAAAAAGAAATATCATGCTATTAGGTAGGTGATCTATTTTATGGTTGAATTTATTTTCTTTGTGCATTAGTTATGCAACAACTTTGTTGGATTCCTAAACCGTATCATTTCTTGAATTATGAAACTAGTTCATGTATCTAGGACTATGATATGATACAGATGGGTGCGACACATGGTTCACTAGATTTCTGGGGTTGTCGGCATCTCACTATGAATTTTTTAGCATAGTTGATATTATTATGCTTTCATATACTTGTTGTATATTTGAGAATGTGGATAAATGTCTCTCAATGTTACTTTCTACTTTCTTGTACTCATCGTCCTTTTTATGACAATGGGTGCAAATCCATCGAGTAGCAGACTGGGAAAAAAGAAGTTCGGCGACTACCTTTGAGCCACATGAGTGCTGCTACCTCTGATATTGTAGGTTTTGATTTTTGTTGTATGACTTACTTATATTTCTTATATACTTTTGGGGTTGTATATTATAGGTTGCGAGATAGTTACCCGACCAGACACACGTTGATATATTGTTATCGATGTTTTGTTGTGTATATACATGTGATATTTGTTTCCTGGTTTTCCATATACTTAAGATTTATATTAATGGCTTCTGCTAATTTATTAAGAATTTCGCTAAATAAGATTAAGTTATAGAAATTTTAAATTAACTCTGAAATGTTAAAATAGTACAAAGATGATTTAAATGATTATTTGAAAAGTAGCTAATGAGAAGATAAGATTAATGGTTGACTAATACGTTGTTAAGTCTTATATGGTAGAAGTTAAGGCTTAGTGGCGGGATTTGACCGGGTGATGCCCTAATTTGAGAAGGGGTCATAACAGTCGGTATCAGAGCCAACATTCTATATAATCAACATATAAAATTGAATAAAACACAAATTTTAGATATAGAGACTAGATGATCCTTGCCTAGAAATCATTAGTTGGGAAACGAGTGAAAGTGGGTTGGGGATTTTTATATGTATATGTTAGTTTCTATATGTATTTATAAGCGATATATATGTAATAGCTGATTTGCGTTTGCTATCAACTTGTAGACATCGATGGCGGATTCAGGTGATAGAGGGGATGTAGGTGGTAGTGGCAACTAGCCTCCTATTCCACCTACTGATGATTATTAGAGGCAGTATGACCGAGTTTTAGCTTAGGGACAACAGTTAGCTGATTTCATCGCTATGATGACAACTTGTTTTGCATCACAGCATAGACACCAGCCCCCACTACTACTACTACCCTCACATTATCGGTGCCAAAGCTTCCTACTGCGACACCAGTAGCTCGTGGAGTACAAACTATTCTAGTTATGATAGTACTAGCCACATAAACAGTTGCTATAGTGTCGTATTCCACTCCTATATCTTTTAGTTTGTCAACCAAGGTTCAGTTGGTGAGGGATTTCATCAGACTTAAGCCAATTTATTTTGACGGACAATGAGACTTTTAGAAGAGTGAGAAGTGGATATTATCTCTGAGAAACTTTATAGGATTTTGAGCATTGAGGATAGACTTCGGGCTGAGATTTCATTGTATAAATTGTAAAAAGATGCCAATGTTTGGTGGCATGCGACGATATCTTCGGATGGTGATTTTGAATCTTGGGATGCATTCAAGAAGAATTTCTATCAGTCGTACTTCCCACCTGCAACAATAAAGAGGTTGAGGAATGAGTTCATGAATTTGAAAGAGAGAGCTGATAAGTCAGTGATGAGCTATAGAGATAGATATGGATATCTGAGACAATTTGCTGGAGATTTAGTGAGAGATGACTCTAAGGATATGTGTCACTTCGGAGATGGATTGAGGCCAGATATATGGTTTTATATGATCAGTTCAGGTGCAAGGACCTTGGGTAAGATATATGAGCGTACACTTTCTCACGAGACTTATTATTTAAGTGGAGTTGTAAATGGGACACTGATGGTGCGTGCCGCAAGTATAATGGCTCGCTTGTAGTAATAATATAACCAACTGATGTTGACTACGGATATCATCCTCAAGTAAAGGTTTTTGCACTAGTTGTTTATTACCTATTTAACTTGAACTATTAGTAAGGGATTCACTTATTAACTTGTTTTATAGCTAAACTAAACTATCTAACAAATCAATGTAACTTTACTTAAACTCTTATATTAAAGATATCTTAGTTCACAACTTCACTTAGGTAATTTGGTACTAAGCTATGTATTCATTTTTACATTTTAATATGTTGTGTGTAATGCCTAATTAGAAAAGACATATTTCCTTCAAATCAACTTTGACCCACTATCGTGACGGAGAAGATTCTAATGTGCAAACTAGAACTCCACTTATCGGTGTGAATACCGTAGGCTCCACATTGCTTTAAGTCATAAATCATTGGATTCATAACCAATTAAGTTTAATATTCATGCTTCCCTAATCAACAACACTCGATGTTATGTATTTTACAGTTGTACCGTTCATGTCTAGATTAAAAGCTTCAATGGCCATGATAACTCCTAAAGCCTATGTTCATTAAACACGTGGTCAAGATGTCTAAAGCATTACACTCAGAATTAATACAAATTCTAACCATTGCACTTTTATTATCATTTTTTGTTCCTATTCAAAGCATAGCATTCATACCATTGGATCCATTGATCCCTAAGATAAATGGACTACTCGCGCTTTATTGAAACACACACATCACAATTTATTATGGGAATCATTGCAAATCAGGGATGAATATAAATATTACCTTGAATTAATCAACAAAACCAAAAGTTAAATTGCAAATGTAAAGTCTTCAATATTTTCTTCACATAAACTCCTTAATACTCAAACTCAATGTAAGACCTATGCTAAATTACTCTACAGGTGGTTAATAGTTGGTATGTGGTGAGTTTACCACGTCTTGGTACCTATTTATACTCCCTAATAACAATTACATACCCTACTTTACAATTTAACTCGAATTAAAACTCTAATTTCTATTTCTCGCTTGTTGGGTGTTGTCACTTATTGCCTCGACGTCGTACATTATAAGCCACAGTGTCGCCACTGCGTCGGCTATGCATTTGTGTTTTTTCACTCCTTGGTGTTTCGGCGCTATCCACCCTGTCTTAGCGTCCCATATATATCCACAGCGTCGCCACTGCACCGGACCTTAAAACTTTGTTTTTTTATTTTATTTTTGCTCCCACATATCGTGCCTTATGTTTCCACATTTCACTTTCCTACCCACAGAGTCACATCATGTATCCACGGTGCCAACCTTGTTTTTGTAGGTTTTTGCTTCGTTTCTTCTCATTTTTCCTCATTTCCTTCCTTTACACCTTGATTCCCTGAAAATGTAATAATACCATGAATCAGAACTCATTTGAGGATATTTATACTAAATATACAACTAAACTAACCCTATATATAGGTATAAATAATCACTTATCAAATACCGCAAAACTTAGGATTTTGCATGTCTCGAGCAACGGTATATTTTTCTAAGTCTTATAATAACTAATTCTCATTCAATTTACATTGTTCCATGGAGTATCCTTTAATTTACTAAGTTTCAAGTTAACATTCTACTCAAGAGTTTTTCTTTGCAAAAACTTATATTTTTAAGATATGTAGCTTTAACAACGTGTATAACTTCACTTTCAAAACATTAAAGTAGATCACAACTAAAAACCATCACTACTCACAAGTTTATTTAGTTTCAACACTCAAGTAGCAAATATACAATCTCATGATTTCTCATTAAGCTTAGGAATTCACAAATAAGCAAAGGTCAAACTCATCTTTGGTAGACTTTAGCACTTCAAGAGTCTATAAGACTTAAAATAATTGGAATGGAAACTTAACTCAATGAGCTACTCGTACTCGAGCTAAATCTTTTATTTGATGAGTTTTAGTTTACTTCCGCTTTATTTTCTTAGTTTTTTTTTCTTTTTCTCTCTTTTCTTTTCTTCTTCTTTTCAATTTTTATTTTTCAGTCTCCGCTCCTTTTCCTATGTACTTCATTCTTTTCACAATTTTCCAACCATCAAGTTCTCTGCTCCATTTCCTATAGAACGTGTGGGATTCTCTCATTTTTTCTTTATTTCTAAAACTCTTGTTAACACTTCTCACTTTCACTAAATCAAGTAAGTTAACTATAACTTTTAGTTTACAATGCTTATTTCTTCCCCTCTTTACACTAAGTCTATATTTACTTTGTATTATCATGTAAGAGTCAAACTTATTATAGAATCCTTAAAGATCTAATTTTTTCCACAATAAGTGTTATTATTTCTTGCTTTTGTTTCAAGTTTAAGGTCTTCCCAATCTATAGGTTTCTAATCATAAAATCACATTGCTACATTTCATTGTTTCTTTTTCAAAATTTAAAAACATTCTCTTTAGTTTCATATCAACAAGATATTTGTAGTTATCCATCCACAATTAAATGCATGAACATGCAAATGAACTACTTATTCATTACATATTACTATATATAACCTAATCTATAGTACTTAAACATTCATATAGTAAGTAAAACGAAAAATTTATACACTATTATGTTTTCCTCCTTAATTGCTTCAAATTATCATTAAAATGATCATACGTGCAGTGTTTATCCTTATTTCTCAGCCTATCTTACCACTTCCCATATTATATTACAGTGTCGATGCCCTCAAACTTAAACCAGACCTTATCTTTAAGGTTTAAAAGTAAGCTTGAAACATGAAAATATCAAAACAAACAAACATATATAATAACACGAGTTATAACAAACTAAACTAAAGATATAATCAAACATGTACGTTGGTGCTGCAGGAAAATCAATTGACCTATCAGTAGGTCTCAGCCATCTTCTCCTCTCATATCT
The DNA here is from genome assembly GCA_039657325.1 of Stephania cephalantha. Taxonomy (NCBI): domain Eukaryota; kingdom Viridiplantae; phylum Streptophyta; class Magnoliopsida; order Ranunculales; family Menispermaceae; genus Stephania; species Stephania cephalantha. The sequence continues at coordinate 19,655,849 of CM077574.1, read as the reverse complement.
AGCTATGTCTCTATGATGATCAACAAACAACATGAAATTGTGCCGCCCACCCGTCGATGTTACTTTTTTTTCATATCATACTCATATCTCTGCATGGTTGCCTGGTATCGCGCCCTTTCTTCCTTGTACTATCTCCTCATCTCTACTATCCACAGCCTCGGCTTTCATGGAGTCAAATCCTTAGGTGGTGGTACTGGTGCCTATAGTTGGGGAGGTGGTGGAAAGACTTCAGGACCTTCCAAGTCCTGCTCTTCAAACTCTGGGTCTATAAACTCGTAGCCCTTAACAAATCTTTGATTTTGTTGCTCCTCATCTTCTTCATTTTCCTCATCTTCTAGCTATTGGGCTAGTTCTACTATTGATGCTTGATCCTATTACCTCTTGGCTAACACTTCAGCCTCAAGTCTACCTCCCTCGAACCTCTATCTCCTTCTCCTTGGAGTCTTAGTAACCAGCTGGTGATTTCAAAGTAAGCTGAAAGATTCCTCCATGGTTGGTTAAGCTTCTATATCGAATTCTTCGTCGTCTCTCATCGGCACTCCGGCCCTCAAACACATTTGAGAAATTAAGATAGAAAAAAGCAACTTGTTGTCCCTTTTCGACATGATGGACTCCCTTAGACTAGTGTGTATGATCTCCCCGATGTTAATCTCCCTAAACTTCGTAATCTCATAAAGACAAGTCGTTTTCAACTTGTTGATCTCGCCCTACTGAGAAGTAGGGTATAGCAATGCAACAAGAAAATGTTGCCACATTCTATAAACTTTTCGAATGTCACCCTTCTTAATGTGCTTTGGTACATTCTCAGCTCTCATTACCCATCTTTGTTGTCTTGGGATAACCAATGCATCTTCTATGGCTCTAAATGGGTATAAGTTGTAGGGTCTCTCATATAATCTGGCTAGGAAAGTCGGTGCAGATTCATACATGCTTAATTCCTCCAACCCATAGAAGTTATTGATCTCACATCTATTGAAAGGAACTAAAACCTCTCTCACCTTCACTGGCTCATCCTTAGCCGTGAACTTTACATTAGCAGAGAACTCAAAAATAATCTCACTCACTCCTTTAATTTCTTTCTCCCTATAATCTTGAGTAAGTTGCTCCCAATTTTGGTACCTAGTGAAATTGTTCACTCTTTTATCATACTTGGCCAGAAAATTAATTCTCTTTTTACAAATGAAATCCCTATGTAAAAGTCTCACATATCATTCCTTAGCCTCTTTTCAAATGAAAAATTTAGATTTAAAAGGTCTAGTCTCTTCATCATTGGGATTTCTAGAGGTAGATGCCACAAAATCATTTTCTCTAGTTCGGTTTACTTGTTTCCTTGTTTTTGTCATTTCTTCCAATTTAAGCAACTATACAACAATGCAATGCAACTCGATTTTCAAATCACCTAAAAATAAAATTCATATAACATGGATCATGCATATGCCAAATAATGCAAAGAAATCAACTAAGTCTCCATGGATGATATTAATGCTCACATTCACACAATCTTGCAAAACCTACCTTACAACCTCAAATCTGCAATTTCATATAATATCATCAAAAATTTTAAAATTCAAATCATAACTAGATGAAATTGTAAATATACCTCAATGTCGGATTAAATTCTGATGTAGATCACTCTTCCAAGTCTTTTTCAATCCAAGCCCTTTAACTTTCTCACCAACTAGAACCCTAGCTCTCATTGGAATCAAATTCCAAAACTCCAAGCCACATCTTGTGTGAATCCACAATGGGCTTGTTTTTTCACTTCAATCACTAGGAACTCACTAATCTTAGTTAAAAATGATAAAATTTGGCTCTAGAGGGATGTATGCTTAGTTGTTAGGGTGGGGTTTTAGTGCAAGTATGAAGAATGGTGTAAGAATGGGGTTAAAACTCCTTTTCTCGACCTTGGTGTCGTGCTTATAGAGCTCGACACTGTGACAGTGCCGCCATTGCGTCAACGACGCAATGGGGTGTTGTTTCATTTTTTGTAGCTACCATCTCGGTGTTGTGGCCTTTTCTCATAGCGCCGTGGGTAATACCCATGGTGTCAACCTCACAGCCCACATCTTCGTATATATTTTTTTTGCTAATTCTCCTTCGGCGTTCCTCCACCTCTTTGTACAACTCACACAATGTATCATGATTGCATAAAATCCATGAAAATATAAAATTAATAAATTTTACCTTTCAATTTTCTCATGCACCTTACCTTCACTGCATTGAACTCCTTTGCTTATTTTCGCTTTTTCATGAGTTAGTGAGACATTTCTATTCCAGTGAATCATCACCCGGCGAATGGTCTTTTCTGCGCTACCTCCCAGTAGTGCTTAATTTATCATCATTAGCCTAACACCTTTTCGCTCATTTAGTCCGAGTCTAAATCAAGAAGCTCCATTTGCATCGGAGATTATGATTTCATTCCCGTTCGGATGTACTTCTTCAACATCAACAAAACAACCTTCTCAGCATCATCGCCCTCATCGATACTCATCGTGATCTTACTCTTTATTATGTACAAATTTTTTTTAGCTGTATCTAAGAATGGTTGTCCAAGTATAATAGACACATCAACGTCCATATTGTGGTTCACGACCACAAAATCTGAGATGAATGTTAATCTACCCACTTTCACATGCACATTAAAACTCTTCCTATCGTAGGTATCAAATTACCATCTGCTACATGCAAGTTCATCGTATCCGGACAATTAATCTTCAAGTCGGCATGTTTCATGTCCATTAGTTGCATGACATTGACTGAGGCTCCTGTATCACATAAGAAGTTTCTAAAACAATTCCTTTCAATGTTTATCAGTATGCTTAGCTCTCTAAGGTTTCTCTTTTTGATCTGTTGAAGTCGCAGGATGAACTTGATCTTTGGTTCCAATTTCTTCAGAACCAACTTGATGTCATTGCCTTGTGGGTCTTCTTCAGAAGTTCTTTATTTTTTTCCTTGGCCTTCCATTGTTGCTTCCCTTTCTTTTTCTTCAAGGCATTGATTCATTACTTCTTGAAACCATTAAGTTCATCTTACCTCACTTCCATTTTGTGCTCATGAATCTCTTCATGCTTTCATATAGCTAAAGTGTTGAACATTTCGGCTTGTGAATCACTTGGTCTTTTCATGGCCCCTTTGTTGCCGTAGTGCTCATTATGCAAATAGCACTCACATTCTCCTTGGGGTTGGTAATGGTGTTGCTAGGAAATTGTCCTTCTTTCCTCGAGTTCAAGGCTATCATAAGTTGACCAATTTACCTCTTTAGATTCTTGATGGATTGTGACTGCTCATTATCCATTCTTTTCATGGCTTGCTTTATTTCTTCCAACTCTTTCTCATGCTTCTCATAGCGCTCCCTATCTCTCACTTTCACGGCTTGCAAATACTTCTCGATTGACCTAGTGAAGTCATCACTTCGCTCTACCCCAGCTTTCCCTGTTGGACTTGTTATTCGAAACCTTCAGGTAACTTCAGTGCATTATCAGGATTTCCATATGAAAAGTTTGGGTTGTTGTTGTATCTTTGATAAAACTATTAAGAAGCCACTCCTCTTGGCATGATGTTGTTCTTGTAGCCTTGGTTGTTCGTGAAGTTGATGTCCTCACACTCCATTCCCTGTTGTATGTCCATTTGGTTAACCACCATCCTTTGTGATTTATGAGTTGTTGTGCTACTTATGGACCTTGATGTCCCATCTGAAGTTTCGCCATCTGACTGCTCAAATTTGATAGTTGTGTCATAATTGCATCTTGCGATTCAATCTCGTAGACACCTGCTATTTTCTTTACTGTGGAACGAGTAGCGGTGGTAGAATTTTGAGACATAAGATCAAGGAGATCAAATGCTCCATCCTCATCCTTGGTAAGCAGAGAGCCACCTGATGCAGCATCTTCTAGCGTTCTCGTGTTGTGGTTCATCCAATAGTAAAAAATCTAGAGTTATGCTCATTTCACATTTTCGTGTCCTAGACATCTCCTCAGCATCTCTTTGACTCTTTCCTAAGCCTCGCTAAGATACTCGGTGTCTTCTTTATTTAACTGATTAATCTCAAGTTTATTTTCGCTAACCTTCACTGGGAGAAGAACATGTCAAGAAATCTTTTATTGATTTCCACCCATAAAGTCATACTCCCTGCAAAAAGCCCTTGGAACCAAGATGTGACTTTTCCACCCATCGAGTCATACTCCCTGCATTAGATAGCCTACTGAATAGGTTATTTTGTACCATATTTATTAGAGACACTCTCAGTTCAAACTCGATGGTGTTGGTTGGAAGCCTCATCACTCCATTGTATGTCTTCTGAACTTATGGCTTGAAGTAATCACAAAGGCAAATATGTCCTCGCACTTTATCTTGCACTACCAGATCACCTACGAGTTGGTTATTCCCACGGCCCTGTTGTTGGTTTCTAAATTACACCTCAGTCATCTTAAATCCTTTCTTTTTCTTTCCTTTATTCATTCTATCAATCTCTGGATCTTAAGGCACTAGGTCCTTCTCTCCCTTGCTACGCATGAACTAAATATCCCTGAAAAGAAAACACAAAAAGATCAAATGCAAAAAATCGAACTAAAACTTAAGCGTATTTTTTGTTATTTTTTATAAACTAAAAATTAAAATACTAAAAATAAAACTTAGTGACTATTCAAACTAACTAAATAATATTAATTAATACATATCCCCAGCAACAGTACCAAAAACTTGATGGTGCGTGCGGCAAATATAACAGCTCGCTTGTAGTAATAGTGTAACCAACTTATGTTGACTACGGATATCATCCAAAGGTAAAGGTCTTGCATTAGTTGTTTATTACCTATTTAACTTGAACTATTCTTAAGGGATTCACTTTTTAATTTGTTTTATATATGAACTAAACTATCTAACAAATCAATGTAACTTTACTTGAACTCTTATATTAAGGATATCTTAATTCACAACTTCACCTAGGTAATTTAATACTATGCCTTGTATTCATATTTACATCTCAATATGGTGTTTGCAATGCCTAATTAGAATAGACAAATTTCCTTCAAATCCATTTCAACCCATTGTCGTGACGGAGAAGATTCTAATGTGCAAACTATAACTCCACCTATCGGTGTGAATAACGTAATCTCCGCATTGCTTTAAGTCCCAAATCATTGGATTCATAACCAACTAAGTTTACTATTTGCGCCTCCCTAATCAAATACTATCAATCGATATTGTGTATTTTACGGTTGCACCATTCATGTCTGAATTAAAAGCTTCAATGGCCATGATAACTCCTAAAGCCTAAGTTCATTAAAGATTTGATCAAGATGTCTAAAGCATTACGCTCAGAATCAATAAAAATTCTAACCATTTAACTTTTTATTATCAATTTGTGTTCCTATTCAAAGCATAGCATTCATACCACAGGATCCATTGATCCCTAAGATAAATAGACTACTTACACTTCATTGAAACACACATATCACAATTCATTATGGAAATCATCACAAATCATAAATGAATATAAATATTACCTTGAATTAATCAATGAAAACAAACTTGAATTGCAAACGTGAAGTTTTCAATGTTTTCATCACATAAACTCCTTAATACTCTAACTCAAATACCTATGCTAAATTACTCTAATGATGGCTAACAGTTGGTTTGTGATGAGTTTACCACATCTTAATACCTATTTATACTCCTTAATAATAATTAGAAACGCTACTTTACAATTTAACTCGAATTAAAACTCTACTTTCTATTTCCTACGTGTCTGCTGTTGTCACTTACTGCCCCAGAGTCGTGCATTATAAGCCATGGCACTGCCACTACATTGGCTTTGCATTTGTGTTTTTTCATTCCGTAGTGTCTCGGTGTTGTCCACCCTGTCTCAGCGCCGTCCCATATATCCATTGTGCCGCCACTGTGCTGGACCTCCAGACTTCATTTTTTTATTTTCTTTGCTCTCCCACATTGTGCCTTATGTTCCCATGCTATGACTTTCTTTCCCATAGCGTCACATCATGTATCCACATTGGCAACCATCTTTTTGTAGGTTTTTGCTCTATTTTTTCTCATATTTCCTCAATTCTTTCCTTTAATAATTCCCTGAAAACGCAATAATACCATGAATTAAAACTCATTTAAGGATGATTTTACTAAATATACGACTAAACTAACCCTATATATATATATATATAAATAATCACTTATCAGACACCGTTACGACCAGCATTGTCATTTGATCAGGTCGTAGAGTTAGAGAAGAGGAGACAAAGTGGCGAAGGACAAAGGAGATGGGATCGAGGGCAGCTACATCGGTTGTACCCTACGCATCATACCCTTCTCCACTACCCTCTTGCCACCTCCAATTAGACTAGTTTTGCCAGTTCCTCCTACTTTACCCACTTCTCCAGCACCACTAGTGCTACATTCGTAGCAGTAGGGTGGTAGAGGGCGAGGCAGAGGTAGAGGTTGAAATGGTTCCTAATAGGGAAAAAGAGAGGCACGGGCCCAGGATTAAGCAAAGGGTCAACGTAGGCCGATTATTTACTATAGATGTGGTGAGGATGGGCACATATTGAAAGATTATCCACAGTCGACAACAATATACCCACAACATATTCAAAAGGGTGCACAACAAAATGCAGATGCTACATGAGGACTTATTGATGGTACGGTTTCTATTTGTGGTAGAGATTCTTAGGTTTTGTTTGATTCGAGTTCTATATCTTTCATTTCTGGTCGCATAATATCTTAGGTTTAATAACAGGTTGAGTTAGTGTACATTTGATTTTGAGTACCGCAGTCGAGGATAGGGTTTACCCTAATTGTCTTGTTGAGGGATATACAGTAGAGATAGGTGGGGTAGAGTTACTTGCAGTCTTCAGAGTGCTCGAGTTTTTAGGTTATGACGCATTATTAGATATGGATTGGTTAGCAGCATATCATGCTTATATCGAATGTTTTAGCAAAACAGTGATATTTGAGATCCTAAACGTCTGATATTCGCATATAGTAGTATACCGAAAGCCGAGGGCACGAGAGGTCGACTTGCGACTAGTAAAGAGATGGAGACTCTGGTATCATTATATGCAGTAGTTGAGAGTCAGGGACCCAAATTTGAGGAGATTCAGGTTGTGTATGAGTTTTAAGACATTTTTTTTCAAATGACTTACCTAGTTTACCACCACCGAGAGAGATAGACTTCATTATTGAGTTGGTACCAAGTACCATACCTATTTCTATACTGCCATAATGCAAGGCTCTAAGAGAGTTGGAGGAGTTGAGGAGTCAGCTCTAGGATTTAGGACAAAAAAGATTCATCACACCTTCAACAAGGTCAAAGTCAGGAACAAGTATCCACTGCCACAAGATTGATGATTTATTTGATAAAATGAAAGGAGCACATTATTTCTCCAAGATGGACCTGCATTCAGGGTATCATCGGCTTAGGATTAGGGATGAAGATAGTTCCAAGACAACATTCAGCGCGAGATATGGACTCTATCAATTTACGATCATGTCTTTTGGGTTGATCAACGTCCCATCCATGTTTATGGATTTAATGAATCTATTTTCTTGACCGCTTCATGATAGATTTCATTAATGATATATTGATTTATTCGACTCGAAAGGATCACGAGCAACACCTTAGGGATACATTATAGACTTTGAGGGAGCATAGACTCTATGACAAGTTCAGTGAATATGAATTTTGGCTGTCAGAGGTCAAGTTTTTGGGGCAAGTTGTTGGAGTAGCAGGTATTGTAGTGGATCCGACCAAGATTCAAGCTATTATGGATTAGTCGACACCGACATTAGCTAAGGAGATCATGAGTTTTTAGGGTTAGCAGGGTATTACTATAGGTTCATGAAAGATTTCTCAAAGATCGCTTCATCAATTACCAAAGTGACCCAGAAGGACGTCAGATTTGATTGATTTGAGGAGTGCGAGCATGCATTTGCTCAATTGAAGAAGTTGTTGACCACCGCACCAGTGTTAATGTTGCCAAAGGCTGTACAAGGGTTCTTAGTGTATAAAGATGTTTCTCATATGGGTATAGGTTGTGTATTGATGTAAGATAGAAGGACAATGGCTTATGCGTTCAGACAACTAAAGATACATGAGAAGAATTATCCCACTCATGATTTAGAGTTCACAGTGGTGGTGTTTACTCTGAATATTTGGAGACATCATCTGTATGGAGAGATATTCACATTCTTCACTGGTTCACAAGAGTCTGAAATATCTCTTCACATAGAAAGAACTGATCATGAGATAGCGTAGGTGGTTGGAATTTCTAAAGAACTATGAATTTTCTCTTGAGTATCACCTAGGAAAAGCTAACATAGTTGTAGATGCACTTGAGTAGGATACTGAATGGAGATATCAAGATTGTCAAATGTCTTATGATGCATAAGTATGGATTACTCGAGGCAGCGGTGATGTTAAGTTAGTCAGATATTCCTACAGACACTCGGGTGATGATATGTGCACAGATGAGGTTACAAACAATGTCTACACAAAGAGTGTCAAAGGTTCAGAGAGCTGACATTCTAGAAGTGAGATTTATTAAGTTGGCTCAAAGTACTAATTATACTAATTGGACAGAGATGATGAATCGATGTCTAAGATTTAAAGCTAAATTATGGATACCGTTAGTGGTGGAGTTGAGAGATGAGATTCTTTAAGGGTCACGCCGTTCCCAGTTCACCGTTTATCCAGGCAGGATCAAGATGTATCATAATATGAGAAGGCATTTCGGGTAGCCTGGGATGAAGGCGGACGTTTTTGAGTTCATTAAGAGCTGTATGATTTGCCAGCAGATGAAGGGTGGGCATCCTAGACTTGGAGGGTTATTACAGTCGATTCCCATTCTGCGATGAAAATTTGAAGACATTACCATGGACATTTTTAGGGGATTTTCATGGACTTCCAAATGACATGATTCTATTGGGTTGATTGTGGATAGATTGATGAAATCTGCCCATTTCTTATCAGTTGCAGCTCACTACACATTAGACTAATTGACTGTATTATTCAAGAGAGAGATTATCAGGTTACATGGGGTATCATTGACTATCACGTCAGGCAGAGATGCAATGTATACATCCAAGATGTGGCGAAGTATGCATGAGCAATATGGTATGCGCTTATAGTTTAGCACATTTTTCCCTCTCTGACTGATTGGCAGAATAAAAGATTGATTCAGGTTCTCGAGGATATGCTCCAGACTTATGTATTGGAGTTTGGCGGATCTTGAGAGGAGTACCTACCATTTTGTAAGTTTGCATAGAATAACAGTTATTAGGCTAGCATTGAGATGACACCATTTGAGGCTTTATATGACAAACAGTGTCACTCGCCATCGTGTTGGGCTGAGCTAGAGGATCGGGAGTTAGTGGGGCCACAAATTGTTGTTGATCACACATAGAAGGTATGGCAAATTCGTTAGAGGCTTAAAAGGGCCTTGGAAAGGTAAAAGAAATATGCGAGACATGTATCACAACGATCTTACGTACACTGAGGGAGCCTTTATGTATTTGAAGGTTTCTCCTCAAAAGGGTCTTGACATATTTGGTTTGAAAGGCAGGTTTGCACCGAGACTTATCGAGCCTTTCAAAATCAAGAAACAGGTTGGGAAGGTTGCTTACGAGCTTGAGTTACCTCCACAGATGTCAGGGATTTATCAAGTCTTCCATATTTCTATGCTTTGATTGGTTAAGTCAAAGGCAGGCTTACGACTAATGGTTGACTTGAGGCAGATTGACTTGAGTGGGGATGTTACTTACAAGGAGCAGCCAGTAGAGATCCTAGACCAAAAAGTACAACAATTGAAAGGCAAGTCTATCCTGAAGGTATTAGTCAAGTGGCAGTTCAAAGGTGACTCATAACTTTCTTCGGAGCAGGAAGACTATATGCGAGATAGGTTCCCGTACCTTTTTGAGTCAAGTATGACATAACTTGAAGTTTAATTTTGAGGAAAAGATTTCCATTAGTTGGGAAGATTTGTCACGGCCTAAATTCTAATCCTAGTTTAATTCCTTAAACAAGATCATTGACCCGTGACATGGGACCGGCATCAAAATATGTGCACTAACAGAGGCAATGTGTCTGAGGTATATGTTAGGTTAGATGTGAGGTATGCCTAGTATATTGTATATGTGTAGACTACTAAACCACTCCTACTTGTGTATAGTGTCGAGACGTGAGTGGGAATGTGCCTCGAGATGCGTGTCCACGTGGAACCGATGGTAGAAAGTGATGTGATAAGTCTAATTTAATTTAATGTAGCTTAATTAGCTAAATTTGATGTGGCTATAACTAATTTACATAAATGTAGCCTAAGTTAAAAAATTCAAAACATTAGTCATTGATGTTCCTTGAGATATGTGTGGACACATCACAAGACCAAATGAGTATGAATGTGTGTTATCAAGAATGAGTAAGTGGAGAGTTAATGGATTTGAAATCAAGATGTGAGCCATTAGATTAGCCTCGAGATGAGAGTATACATTAAGATTAATAGCTATAGTTCAATCTTATCTATATATATAAATGGATGAGATGAACATTCAAATGATTTCAATTAATACCTTAGGAGAGAAGGAAAATCTAGATAACAGGGAATTTGAAGGAGATAGATCAAGCTAGAGGTGTTGTACAACTTGGTAAATTGATCTGCACCTTTAGTTTTGTGTAAATCTATGATTTGATGATGTAAATATGAAGTGTAGGCTGTTCTTGTGGTTGTGGACGATGTATTGGGTCTCAAGTGGAAGAGAACAGGGATCTAAGGCTTTAGGGATGGCTATGTAGAGGAGAAAACTTAGAGCTCAAAATGCAGAATTCAGGGTTTTCCTGCACATAGCGCACTAGTCGTGATTGCTAGCTTGCGTGTAGCGCACTAATAAATATGGGTGGTGCGTTAAGGAGGTCTCTAGCACGCTAGATAAACTACCTAGCGCGTTAAGTGCTCTAGACAACAAAATTTATGCAATGTTTATAAGACTTTAAAAACCTTTTACTTAGCTTAAATCTATACAAAACCATTTGAAAACACTTTAAAACATATCTAATGATACCAGCAACCTTGGAATAGTCTCGGGGTCCGGGTACGTATTTTGAGGTTTTGGGAAATCGGTTAAGCTATGAAATTTGTGTGATTTGTATGTAAACTAATTAAGATATTTATTTACATTTCATTCCTATTATGCTATTCATTTATAGTCATTTGGACTGATTTATCTATTGTACTATAGATGCCCTGACTTATAGTTTTATCATGGCATTTTTTGATGATTAAATGGTTTCATTGACTCTAAATCTTGTGCTATTTCATTCTTGGTTGTTATGGGGTTTAGGCAAAAGGAAATAGCATGTTATTAGGTAGGAGATCTATTTTATGGTTGAATTTATCTTCTTTGTGCATTTGTTGTGCAACTATTTTGTTGGATTTATCGACCGTGTCATTTCTTGAATTATGAAATCAGTTCTTGTATTTAGGACCATAATATGGTAGATATGGGCATGGCACACGAGGTCACTAGATTTCTAAGGTTATCAGCATCTCACATGTAGCATCCCTATCATAATAAGGGCGATACACAGACTGATACCCTAATTAAGCTCCAGTACACTAGTCAAACTCAATTAGAGTAACAACGCATAGTCATCTTTTAAACGTGATAATCTCAATATAATATATCTTATATCGAATAAATAATTGAAAATGCTACGGAATTAAAACTTTTTCGATAAAATATAAGATATACAAAAATCAGCATAAACCTCGGTCGTAAAACCATATCCCCACCCTATTTATTACAAAATAGCAATTCAATACAATATATAAATAGTAGGGAAATCAATTCACCGTAAAGAAGACAATAAACTCCTAATCTTCTCCGTTCTTGAGTTGAAGCGTACGTCGATAACCTGAAATGTTATTTGGGGAATGAGCGTTCCAACTTGCTCAGTAAGTGATGCTCGTAAACGTATCAATTATCAACCAATATCGATGAGTTAATTAATAGCAATATGAATCCAAAACATATCTATTCAAGTATTAAAATGATATAACAATAGATAACGGAATGCAAGTTCATAGGTTAATTGCAACTATACTCGTGACTTGTAATTTTATTTCAAAACTAAGAGGTAAACTCATGTTACCCTGAATTATAGTCCACGAAAACTCACACGTTGGCCGACATATGATTTATGTGGTGTATCCAGGCGTATCATGGCTACCAACTCAAATAGGAAATCAATAATCGGGTATCTCAAGGTTTCTAAAGGGAAAACGATGGTAATGATCCAACACTTCCATCGTCACTCCAGCCCGATCATCCTGTAGTACCTCTTTTCGAGAATTTAACATAAAAATAAGTTCAAGTCACGGTACATTACCCCATTCCCAGTTCTTAATGTTATGAACTAAATATACTAATTACATTGCATAGTTGATAAGAATACGAGTCCCACTTACCTGTGCCGAGCTTTCCAAACTTTATACCGATTTATTTAACTCCCAAAATCTATAAATTTTTCCCCGTCGATCAAAAACCTAAATTAAATAAATTGTCATCAATTTGGGTCTAATACTCATTAATTATAACCCTTAAATTAGTCCTAGTTAAATCTGGAACCAATTTGCTACTTTTTAGGTCAATCTGACTATTTCACATTTTTCGAGGTAAAAATCCTGGGTAAAAAGTCCCGCACGAATCCCAAATTCTTTATTTCCATAGAAATTCTACATTTATATTTATTTGGTCAAAATATAATTTTTTAGGATTTATTTCCTATTTTCTGGATTTTTTTTTGAATTTCCAGCAATTTCTCTTTTTTATTTGGAAAGGGGTTTAGGCCTAAATCGGGCCGAACTAGCCCTGTTCAGGGGCCCAACCCCTTTCTTCCTCATTAAGACCCCTGTTTCAACAACAACTCAAGATCGATTTCTTTTTTCTTCTAATTATTGGGGTTGGGTTTTGCCCCAACCCCGGGCACTCTTGGGAGGGGAGACGACTCCCCTGCCATCTCTTTCCTCAGACAAACTGCTATATAGTTCGACTGAGCTCCGATCCCCCCATTCATTTCCAATGAAACAACAAGCAATAATAGCAACAACAACATAACTCACCATCATCATCTACATCGCCTTTCGCTTTCCCTCCTCGTTCGAACTCTCTCTTTATTTCCCACTATTTCGATCATCAAAATGAATTAAAAAGGTGACGATTCAGTTTTTGCGATAAATATGGAATTTCTTCGAGACTTTCATAGCACGAATCTCGAGGCAGATCTGATGGCTCACTTTATTTCATTTTATATTTTATTTTTCTCGAGTTATGTGTTGCGTATCTCGAGATTGATCTTGTGGCTATTATCAAACCAATCTCCTCTGATCGACTTATTGTAATCAAATACAAGTTTTCTCGAGATCCGCACACATAAATCTTGAGGACAATCTAAAGGATGCAAGACAAAATCAAATTCCTCAAAGTGACATTAAGTTTGACACATGTATACACATATCCATTGATTATCATTGAGATGTTGCATACATCTCGAGGCATGGGGAAATTCATCCAAACTCACCAACATACAGCCCATTCACATCCTCAATGCTCACGCTACGTGTATCTCGAGGCATCGTAATTCAACCACCCATCATACACATTATTCATTGTCTCGACTCAAGTATAACACATATCTCGAGGTGAATGCAATGTATACTTTCATTTATATATTTATATAATATATATATATATATATATATATATATAAAACTTGCATTTCACGCCTATAAATTCATCGGGTGTGCCAACGACCACCCTCGAATGTGCACACCGTTGTGCATCCGACGCGTGTCACCTCGACCCCGCGAGTCACTAGGCGTTCATCAATTATTAATTATTTTCAATATGTATGTATATGTACAATATATGTTTATATATACAATATATATAAATATATATAAGCATATATTCATACATTTTTAATTTTGTCGTACGTTCCAACGAGTTCACTCAGCCATGCACGCTACCCCACAACCCATGTGTGTCACCCTTGACCCACACACTATATTAGGTGTCCCCTAATTTATCAATTGTTCAATTATAGGCCAATAAATCCAATTATTTCCATAATTAATAATATAAACCATCCAAACACCAAACGACACGCAAATCCACGCACATATAATCGAGATAAACCGAGCTTAACCACAAGCCTAACTAATGTTAATTAGAAATTAGATTAACGCTAATCACCCGCTTAAAGTAACGGATCGTTACATCACCACTAGCTTGTACACCATACGTGGTATGAGACTTGGGGTTGTTTACAAGTATATTTTATTGTGTTATTAGCATTTGTGAGGATGTGAAAGCATTCATGAGATTGTTTACGCCATAAATAGTGGAATAAGGCTGACTTGATGTAACTTATAGACGAGGCCCTAGATCTTTATTGCTTAGTCGAGTGTTTGTTTCATATTATTTTACTAAAGTATCTTATAGCATGATTTTTTAGCATTGTTTTTATTGTAATGCTTTCAGATACTACTTGTATATTTGGAAATGTGGATAAATGTCTCTCAATGTTACTTTCTACTTTCGTGTACTCATTGTTCTTTTTATGACGGTGCATGCATATCCATCGAGTAGCAGACCAGGCAAAGAGAAGTTCGGTGACTACATCTAAGCCACTTGAGTGTTGCTACCTCTGATATTGTAGGTTTTGGTTTTTGTTGTATGACTTACTTATGTTTCTTATATACTTTAGGGTTGTATATTACGAGTTGCGAGATAGTTACCCGACTTGACACATGTTGATATATTGTTATCGTTGTTTTGTTATATGTAGATATATGCATGTGATCTTTGTTTCCTAGTTTTCCACTTACTTAGGATGCATATTAATGGCTTCTGCTAATTTATTAAGACTTTCGCTAAATAAGATTAAGTTATAAAAACTCTAATTAACTCTGAAATGTTAAAATAGTATAAAGATGATTTAAATGATTATTTGAAAAGTAGCATATGAGGAGTAAGATTGGAAAGGTTGACTAATACGTTATTGAGTTATATGTGGTAGAAGCTAGGGCTTAATAGCAGGATTAGGTCGGGCAGTGCCCTAATTTGAGAAGGGTTCATCACACTATGATACTTGGGCGGCCATTCTTGAACACTGTCAATGCGGTCTTGCACATGAGGAAGAAAATGATCACAATAAGTATCGAGAAGGATGTTGATGCCGAGAAGATTGTCTTTATTGAAGAGCAAGAAGTATATCTGAACGGGAGAGATATCGTCATCTCCAACCTACAATTAAAGTATCTCAATTTATATTTAGACTAAACTAAGCGCTACTAGTAGGCAACACAGGGGATTTAAATTTCAAGTTTATTAAATTTTAGTCAAATAGTTATTTAGTTTAGTTAGGACATTCCAACCATTTTAGTTTTCTAAATTTTGAAAGTTTTGTGCTAATTGTGCAGGAAATACCATTTGCCTAGTGAAGCTTCATTGAAATGGAAAAATCTCAACATATATGACTGATTCATAAAAGAGTTAAAGGGATATTTATTATTCGTATTTTGTATTATTATATGTTAGTGTTTTAGTGTTTTATGTTTCAGGCTTTTTTCAAACCTTGAGGACAAGGTTTGGTTTAATTCTAGGGGCATCAACACTATACTATGGGAAGTGGTAAGAAATGATGAAATAAAGATAATCACTGCAGGTACGATCGTTAAAATTTTATTTTTGAAGCAGTTAAAGAGGAAAACATGGTAGTGTATATATTTCATCTACTTATTATTTGAATGTGTTTAAGTAGTATAGATAAGGTTATATATAGTAATATGTAATGAATAAGTAGTTCATTTGCAAAGTTCATGCCTTTAATTGAGGATGAGTAAGGATGCAAGTGTCTTGTTGATATGAAACTTAAGAGAGTGTTATTAAGTTTTTGAAGAAAATGAGAAATGTAGCAACAACGATATGATTTCATTATTAGAAACCTAGAGTTATGGAAGACCATGGACTTGAAACGAATGCAAGAAAAATACTAGAACACTTCTTATGAAAAAAGTTAGATCTCTACAGAATCATATAATAAGTGTGAACCTTACTTGATAATAAAAAGCAAATAGAGACTTAGTGCTAAGAGGGGAAGAAATAAGCATGATTTTTAATGAAAAAGTTAGAGTTAAAACTTACTTGATAGAGTGAAAGTGAGAAGTGCTAGCAAGAGTTTTAAAAAATAAAAAATAGAGATTCCCACAAGTTCTATAGGAAAAGGAGCAAATAACTTTATGGTTGGAAAAAGTGAGAAAAATAGAATCCATAGGAAAAGGAGTAGGGATTGTGCAATCAAAATATATGAGGAGAAAGAAGAAAAGAAAGAAAAAAAGAGATAATATTAAAACTCTTCAAATAAAAGATTTAGCTAGAGTACAAGTAGCTTAGTTAAGTTTTCTTTCCAACTAAATTAAGTCCTTTGCACTCTTGAAGTGCTAAAGTCTACAAAACTAGTATGATCTATACTTATTTGTGAAGCTTAATGAAAAATCATGAGATTGTAAACTTGCTACTTAAGTGTCGAAGTGAAACAAACTTGTAAGTAGTGATGGTTTTGGTTGTGAACTATGTTGGTATTTCGAAAGTGAGTTGTATTTGTTGTTAAGGCTACATATTTTGAAAAGTACAAGTTCTTGGAAAGAAAAGCTCTTGAGTGGATTATTGACTTGAACTTAGTTTGATTAAAGGATACTCCATGAATGACGTGAAGTAAATATGAATTTAAGTAGTAGTAGTAGTAGTAGTAGTAGTAGTAGTAGTAGTAGTAGTAGTAGTAGTAGTAGTAGTAGTAGTAGTAGTAGTAGTAGTAGTAGTAGCAGTAGTAAAAACACTTAGTAAAATATACTTTTGCTCGTGACGTGCAAAATCTTAAGTTTGGGGGTATTTGATAAGTAATTTTTTAGACTTATATATAGTATTAATTTAATGGCTTATTTAGTATAAATATCCCTAAATAAGCTTAAATTGATGGTATTTATGCACTTTCAGGCATACAATGCATAAAGGAGACAAACGAGTAAATTCGTGAAGAAACAAGGCTAAAAGATACAAAAGTAAGGTTGATGTCATGGCTAAGATGGTTGACACCGTGGCAAGAAAAATGAATAGCGTGGGCACAACGTGAGAGACCAAGAAAAAGAGAAAATCGAGTCAGCATGGCCGGCACAGTCATGGCGCCGTAGGCTATAAGGGACGGCGCAAAGAGGCCGATGCAAGGCACCAAATCTACTGAATGGGAGAAAAAGCACACAAAGTGGCCGAAGCTATCACGCCGCCATGGCATTACACACACAACACCAGATCATTAAGTGACAGCGCTAAAACTAAAGAAAATATAAATTTAAAGTACTATTTCGAGCGGAACTGTCTATTAGGGTTTCTAATTGTTTTCTAAAATATCTTAGGAGTATAAATATGTATTAGAACGTGGTAAACTCATATAATACCATACACCACCATAGATTGAAGACTCACATGTAGTTATTTGGTATTGTTTTTATTGATTAGTTGAAGTTGTACGTTTAATCTTTGATTGCAATGAATACCATTATGTGGATGTTTATTTCAATGAAGTGTGAGTAGTTCATTAATCTTAGGGACCAATGTATCATATGTTATGAATGTTATGATAAACTAGTTAGGAGTGGATTATAAAGATAAAAAGTGTAATGGTTAGAATTTGTATTGATTCTGAGTGTGATACTACGAACATCTTGATCACGTGTTTATTGATAATAGATTTTTGAGAATATCATGGCCATTGAAGCTTTTAATCTGGATATGGACGATGCAACCGTTAAATATATAACATTGATAAATAGTTATTGATTAGGGAGGCATGGATAGTAAACTTAATTTGTTATGAATCTAAAGATTTGGAACTTAAAGAAATATGGAGCTTACGTTATTAACACAAATAGGTGGAGTTCTAGTTTGCACATTTGAATCTTTTTTGTCACGATAGTGGGTTGAAGTAGATTTGAAGGAAATTTGTCTATTCTAATCAGGTATTGCACATATATAATAAAGATGAGAAAGTGAGTTGAAAAGCATAGTTATTCATTACATAGGTGAAGTTGTGAACTAAGATATTCGTAAATATAAGAGTTTAAAAGTATTTACATTGTTTTGTTAGATTAGTTTAGTTTAAAACCAAATTAAAAAGGACTTCCTTAGCAACAGAGTAATTTTGACTGGGTAATACTGAGTGCAATACAAATTTCCCTAAGGACGTTATCCGTAATCAATATAAATTGGTCACATTATTACTACAATCAAGCCGTTATACTTGCAACCGGCATCAGTCAGTAGGCGTCTCCAATCTAGAAAGTCCTAGCATGTAGTTGATTGAGGCATGACTGAATGGAATATAGTAGCCATGAACAAAAACCTTGTCCTGCGGCAGCGTCCACGAAATTGTCAAGAAGATTACTATAGAATTCTTTGACAATGGAGTCGTCGTCGAAGCCTTTATGATTTACCAAACCGTAAATAATAGTCTGTACTAGTAACCTGTCTAAGCCAATTTCATGAAAATGTGAGAAACTGATCGGTTGATCATACCAGTATTTTTTTTTCACCATTTCTTCGAATCTCTCCGCACATTCTAATGACCAGAAATGACCAAAGGCAAATGGAATTGGAACAACAAAGTACTGCGAGATGAAAATGATCTATGTCTGGTTAGAGGCTTTGCTGATAGCCTCGGCTTCATCAAGAATCCTCTTCAATGAATTAGAGGAAACCTTGTCATCATCAACTTTCTTCTTTCCCTTGGCAGCAGTTTTGGCTTTCTTGAAAGAGCCATATTTTCTTCGGCGGACAGCCCCCGATTTAACCCTTGTGCTCTCTACAGCGATTTGGGGTTCCGACAGAGTACCGATGTAGAATTTATTGTATGGATCATATAGTATATGCCATTCATCTCCAGTGTTGAAAGATCAACCGTTGCAGTAGAGTCACCATGAGAGGTTGAAGAAGATGATTGAGACATTCTTGCAGTAACTCAAAGTAAGAAAGATACTAAAAATAGCAAAGATGGAAAGGAGGTCATAGCAAGAGATAAGAGTTTGAATTAGGAAGAATGATTTGTGGTAAAAAGATAATCGAACAAAATCAGCAAGGATAAACCCAATTTAGAATCAACTCTCATATAATCCCTTAAGATTTAATCTGTTGCGTCTAAAGGAACTAAGTTTACTCCCCCTCACCAGGTGTAACGATTAGTTTTTTTACAGCCGACTTAGTAGGAGCGACACGTGTTGCAGCAAAATCCAAGTGACTATTTCTTGGTCAAACACGTATGCAGCTCATAATAAAATATCGAACACAAAAGTATTTGTGTGTTCGCACATAACTGCCAGGTTGCAGTAAAAACCCATACTGGTGATAGCAAACTCCAATATCATGGCGAAATCTCTCAAAAGTTTGTGTATCAAGAGCTTTTATAAATATATTAGCTAGCTGCCTTTCTGTAGGAACATGTTGAATACTAATTAAACCTCTTTTGATTAGATCTCTGATGTAATGATGACGAATATCAATATGTTTTATCCTAAAGTGTTGAACTAGATTCTTTGAAATATCAATGGCGTTTTTATTATCATAGTAAACTATTAATTGAGAGAACGTAATACCATAATTTTTAAGCATTAACTGCATCCATATTAACTGCATACAACAACTGTCAGCAGCAATATATTCGGTTTCAGCAATAGATAGCAAAATGCAGTTATGTTTCTTATTGTTCCAAGTAATAAGATTAGAACCCATATAGTAACATCCACCAGTAGTACTCTTTCAATCATCAATATTTCTAGCCTAATCAGCATCACTATACCCGATTAAGTTACTGTCACCACCTTTAGTAAATAATATACCAAAGTCAGTTGTTCCGTGCACATAGCGCAGAATCTTTTTTATAACAACCAAATGAAACTTTTTTCAATATGCCTTAAAATGAGCACAAATACCAACACTGAAAGCAACATCTGGCCTGCTTGTAGTAAGATATAATAAGCTACCAATCATGTCTCTATATAATGTAGGATTGACATCAACACCTTTGTTATCCTTGTGAATCTTCTCACTGGAGGTCATTGGTGTTCGAATAGACTTAGCAGTGTCCAATCCGAAATGCTTATCAAAAGATTTAGCCTATTCATTTTGAGATATAAATATATTGTCTTGAGACTGCGCAATCTGCAGACCCAAAAAGTAAGTAAAATCTCCAACCATGCTCATCTCAAGTTCTTTCTTCATCAAATCAACAAATTTTGAAACTAGCTTTGCAGATGTAGCCCGAAAAATAATATCATCGACATAAATCTGTGCAACCACAAACTCGTTATTCTATTTTTCAGAAATAGACTCTTATCAGTAGACTCTCTATTATAACCCTTCTATAGTAAATAAGTAGTCAACCTTTCATACCAAGCTCATGAGCTTGCTTCATACCATAAAGTGCCTTTTTTAGATAATAGACATCATTAGGTTTATCATGAACCTCAAATCCTTTAGGGTGTGCAACATAGACTTCTTTTTGCTTATACCTATTTAGGAAAGCACTTTTAACAGCCATTTGTTGTAACTTGAAACCTCTGTTACAAGCATTGCCTAGCAGTAAATGAATAGATTCCAATCGTGCAACTTGAGCAAACGTCTCATCAAAATCAATACCGTTAACATATGTATATCCTTTTGCAACCAATCTAGCTTTGTTAGGAACAATGATACCATTATCATTTGTCTTATTACGGAATATCCACTTAGTACCAATGATATTAATATTAGTAGTTGTGGAATAAGCTCCTATACATCTTGTCTGACAAACTCATTAAGTTCCCCCTGCATAGCATTCACCCAATATTCATCAATTAGAGCCTCCTTCAAGTTTTTGGCTCAATCTAAGATTTAAAACAAGCAAAGCGTGCCATGTTCCTGTAGTCAACAGGAAGAATATCTTTAGTTTACACTTGATCATTACCTGAGCGAATAATTTGCTCAATTGGATGATCTTTCAACATCCTCGCCTATGGAGCAATAGATGTAGATGTAGAATTAGGTTCTATTGCAAATGATTTCGGATCATCATCATTATCATCTTCATCATCAGATGGATTAGTGATATCTGAATCAGATGGTTTCGCAACAGGCTGAGTAATAGGTGCTGAGCTAAATGGTGTTGCCAGCTCATCATCATCATCCTTTTGAGAGGATAATTGTTCTATTCTAGCACAAACATCAACTATAACCTTGATAGATTCCATCACAGTCATAGTTCGCTTATTGTAGATTCTATAAGCTTTACTATTCTGAGAATATCCAAGAAAAATTCCAACATTGCTTTTGGAATAAAACTTTCTTAGGTGATCTCTATCAATCAAAATGAAGTAGGTACTTCCAAATACATGAAGATGTTTTAGAGAAGGCTTTTTGCCTTTTCATATTTCATACGGAGTTTTGTAGTCACTGGCCTAAAATAAACTATGTTGATAATATAGGTAGCAATATTTACTGATTTCCCCTAAAGATTCTTAAGCAAATTTTTCTTAGCTAGCATGACCCTAGTCATCTCCTAAATTGTGTGATTTTTCTATTTAATAACACCATTCTGTTGTAGTTTCTTAAGAGTAGCAAATTAATGCTTAATCTTGAATTTAACGCAATAATCAACAAATTCTTACTTAATCCTAAATTCAGCATGATAATCAACAAAATGCTGATTCTCAAACTTTCTTCCATGATCATTACGTAGTCGATCAATAGATACATCCTCATTCATTTTCTCATTTAGAAGTTGAACAGATAACTTCTTAAAACTCATCAAATGTTTCTGCGTTTTCGTGTAGCAAACGAATCCAAGTAAACCTTGAGTAGTCATCAACAATAACAAAAACATATTTCTTTATCCCAAGACTTTCAACTTTCATAGGGACAAACAAATCTATATGCAATAATTCCAACATACATGATGCCAGTATGTCATTAAGGCGAGCGTGTGTAGACGAGCATTATTTACCCTTTTGACGTGGCTTATAGATAGAATCAAACTTAGAGGTTAGTTTAGGGATACCTTTTACAACATTATGAGAGAGCAATTTCTTAAGTTGCTTGAAATTAAGATGACCTAGCCTTTTATGCTAAAGCTCTGTATTAGATAGAGAAACAAAGTTGCATATAACTTGCAGCTTGTGAGGCAATGAGGAATGTTTAAGCATCATATAGCAATTGTCTCATGTTCGGATCCCATACATAATGTATTGTCTTTCTTCATTGATTATCTGAAAATGATCTTTAGTGAAGTTGACAAGTAATTCTTGATCACACAACTGACTTATACTGGTCAGATTAAATTTCTACCCTTCAACATGTAAAATTCCTTTAAGATTAGGCAGTCCCACAACATTGAGAGTTCCTTTGCCAACAACCTTGCCTTTCTTTCTGTCACTAAAAGTAATAGCACCTTCCTTAAATAATTCATAGTTCTTAAGAAATCTTTTATTACTAGTCACATGTCAGGAACAACCACTATCCAAATACCAGAACTCGGTCGTAGTTGTTGAGAGTTGTAGATGTTGTCATTGCCTTATGAGATTTTGACAAGTGTCGAGCATGCACAATAGTTTTTCATGTTTTTCTATTATTTGTAGTAGTGGTAAATGGGATATCATCTCCACAAGGATTTTGCAAACTTGTAAGGAATGTGTTTTTTATTTTGTTTTTCTAAATTCAGTTAATCTAATTAAATGGGAATTGAACTACTAAATAACCAAAAACTATGACTACTAACTTAATTAACCAAACTAACTAAACTAATTCAAACAATTCAATGCAAACTTAATTAAATAAAATTTCAAATTCAATATAGTATAAATATCTAAACAACCCCCCCCCCCCACTAAACAATGTAATATACTTGGATTGCATTCAAGCACTAGAACATAGCATTACCTCATAACTTAGTTATAATTATATCACATGAAATCTTGGAATCATTAAATCCTAGTTCATAATAGGTCGATAGCCTTTAACAAACCATCGATTTTCTTATATTAAATGGAAAATAGCCATATCCTTGTCATTTTAAATCTACTTATTGGATAAAACGCAATGAAATAGAAATTACAATAGCATTAACACTCAATGAAAATCATGCCTAATCTAAACCAAATATTAATCAAAATATGTCGATCAATAAATAACTTAGAACACAATCACCTAGAACATCCACTCGAGTAATTTAGCTCTATAGATTAATCCTAGTTACTACTTCTATAATTGTTTTTAATAATCATAGACATAGATTCAGAATAAAAATATTATAATACATATTTTCAACTATGCATGCAATACAAGAATCATTAGTTGTAATACGCAAAAACAACTTATTAAAATCATGATTGTTGTGGATGAATAGATTTAAAGCATTCAGTAAAGGATTCATTAATTATAACTATATAGCAATCCAAAGTATATACATGTCTAGGGTTTGTTTAGATTAATAAACTACTCACTTGACATGTGTCGAGCGTGCAAAATAGTTTCTTGTATTTTTCTATTATTTGTAGTAGTAGTGAGTGGGATATTATCTCCACCGGCATTTTGCAAACTTCTAAGGAAAGTGCTTTTCTTGTTTTTCTTAATTTAGTTAATCTAATTAAACGAGAATTGAAATACTAAATAACTAAAAACTATGACTACTAACTTAATTAACCAAACTAACTAAACTAATTCAAACAATTCAATGCAAACTTAATAAAATGAAATTCAAATTCAATATAATATAAATATCTAAACAAATATCTAAACAAACCCCCACTAAACAATGTAATATACTTGGATTGCATTCAAACACTAGAACATAACATTACCTTTGTAATCTAGTTATAATTATATCATATAGAATCTTAGAATCATTGAATCTTAATTTACAATAGGTTAATAGCCTTTAGTAAACAATCGATTTTCCTATATGCAATGGAAAATAAGCATATCCTTATCATTGTAAATCTACCTATGGGATAAAATGCAATAAAACAAAAATTACGATAGCATTAACACTCAATAAAAATCATGCCTTATCTAAACCAAGTATTAGTCAGAATATGGCAATCAATAAATAACTTAAAACACAATCACCTAGAACATCCACTCGGGTAATTTGGCCCTATAGATTAATCCTAGTTACTACTTCTATAATTTTTGTCAATAATCATAGACAAATTCAGAATCAAAATATTATAATACATATTTGCAATTGTGCATGCAATACAAGAATCATTAGTTGTAATACGCAAAAACAACTTATTAAATTTGTGATTGTTATGTATGAATAGATTAAAAGCATTAAGTATAGGATTCCTTGATTATAACTATATAGCAATCCAAAGTATATACATGTCTAGGGTTTGTTTAGATTAATAAACTACACACTCATACTGGAAATAAATAACACAATAATATAATTAAAAGACATAACTAAATAAATACCTCTTATTTAAATAAACAAAACTCCAATGTTTCTTCGAATATAAACTTAATAAAAACTAACTTACGGCTCTCACAAACTTGTTAAGAGAAAAGGGGGCTTAGAGAGAGTGCTAGTTTCGAAGCCTTAAGGTCATATTCATAGTTTTCTAAGCTATAAAATTATAAATAAACTCAAATTCTTCATAATAATCTAAAAAACTATTCATCGAACTTAGCGATTTGTCAGCGAATCCACTTTTGTTCACAAATCGCTGAGAAAATCACTAGAAATATCTCTCTGTGCTCCACCGATTCATCTAGCGATTCCCTTGTAAATTCCAATTTGCAAGCTATTCATTGGCTCTTCTCTTTTGTAGATTTATGCATCGAATCCTTTGTATTCTCATATCGCTGGGAAATCGCTACACTTTTTCTTTCATTGACTGCTTTGCTCTTCTTTCTCTTTTTCTTCCATTCTTTCATTTTTCCTAATTAAATCTTGAGATCACAAAAATAAGAGAACACCAAGTGTAATATCATTATTTATATCTAAAATCAACCTAAATTATACTATAAGACATGTCTAATTATAGACTTGTCAAATACCCTCAAACTCAGCACTTTGCTGTCCCGAGCAAAGGAATACTCTCAATCATATTCTCTTTTTATTCTTTATATCATGATTTCAATCTAATTTATCTTAACTTTAAACAATAGAACTTTTAAATATATGTGAATTTCAAATAGAAACATAATACCCCTCAAGTAAATAGAAGTTATGATAGAATAAAATGACTTATAAAAAATGAATCATCCCTTAATGATAACTCAACAACTCAATTCAATACCTCTTAGAACTTAAAGCTCAATCAATACCAAGGCCAGTACACGATATAGGTTTTCTCAATCTCCAGTGACAAGCATCAAGCTTACGATGACTAGTGTAGAATTTCAAAACACAAAAACTACTAGATTAATCTTAATTTTAGAAAATACTTTATAAATAGTACCACAACCAAAATCAATAGAAATTTTGTCAAAATACCAATGAATATATTGTTTGAAATATTTTAGACAAAGAAATAATTCACTCAACCCTTGCTTCAAGCACTCGAGCTAAATCCTTTTTTAAGAGTTTAAGAACATCCGCCATTTTCATCTCTCATTTTTTTCTACTTCATTGTAATTATTATTTTTTATTATTTTTACTTATTTATTATTTTCATTTGACTTTTGAGTTCCAGCTCCATTTCCTTTGGAAATTCTCACATTTTCCCACTATAGCTTCCTTACTCCATTTCATATGGAATCTATAGGACTCTCTATATATTTGTAACTCTTGTCACATATCACTATCCACTAAAGTTGAAAAAAGTATTCTTTCTAACTTATAGAAGTTCATTGGTTTCTAACCCATTTCTTCTTTCAATTGTGGCATAATAATTTTCTATATATATATATATATATATATATATATATATTATAAAAGTACTTAATCAATAGCCTTTGTATAATAAGATTCTTAGAAATCTATCTTGTTCATCTTGCACTATTATTTTGATCTTCTACGCATTCTTATGACTAACACAAGGTAATCCAGTACGTATATCAACTAGTAAATTTAATTAAAAGGATATAAAAAATTTACTCCTATCATAAAATTCACTTGGGTAATAGTAATATCACTTCCATTCAAAATTTAATATATGTATTCATTTTCATTCTTTTACTAACTAAAAATAAAGAAAAATGAAATTCATACTTACTTGAATTCAGAAAAAATTTGAAAATTTTCATTAACTCACTTGAATACTGGATCAAAAGTTTGAACTTTGCATCAATTCTGAACTTGTCTTCTACCTTTCTTTTATTTCCTTGCTTTTATTGTTATCATTGTCATACTTCACCTAAAATACCCATAAACGCATTCCAAACATTGTCCTTAAGATTTAAAAAACTCAGTCGGGTTTCCAATAAAACATATATACCTCGTGAAGTATAAACAAATTGATATAATCATAAATTGGATAATCAATATATAAATTAAGTATAGAAATATTTTCTTCAAACATAGTACATTAAAACGTCACCAATGTGTAACAAATATTGCTTCACCATCAAATGTATCACATGAAAGCTTATCACCAAACATAGTATCAAAGACAGTAATTCATTAATACAGATCACATAGTATCATCACCAGAGTTACATGTAAGACCTCACACATCATCACTCAGAGATAAAGGAAATAAAGTAGAGTAAATAAATTAATGTCGTCGTCCTAAAGTCGCATCATCATCATCTTCCACTGGGTTAATCCTTTCAGACTGGTAACTCGCAGCGGGATCATAGAGGTTGTATTCCTGACCCAGAGGTGGTTTATCATAAAAAAAACCATTATTCGGTAGCCTCATTTGTGTAGATGGTATAGAAACCTCTGCACCTCCTCGTCTTTTATGTCTTCTTGACATCGTCCTCTCCATCATATGAATACCCCTTATTAAGGCCCACTGGTTCTCGAATACCGGTTCTTGATTCCTCAGAGTTCTCACTTGATTGCACATAATTGAACCTATAAAGGCCAACTTTGACTCCTCCATGTAAATTCCATCAAAGTCCGTAACAGGTTGCTCCACATTCAAATCATTTCTAGCTCTCGACATTTCTTCTAAAACTCTACTCGTTTCATCTCTAATCTTTCTTTTTTGCTCCATCTCTCTGCTAGCTATTTTAGCCTTCTCCATCTCATCTTAAGAGTCTCCATATCCATCAATTTCTCCATAACTCTATATTACTCCTTCCGTGATAGTCTTCTCCGATAAAATGTCCATCTCAAATCATGCCATATTTACTCGATCTTCTCTACAAAAGTCTGTGATCATCAAAGGAAATGGTAATCCATCATTCTTCTTCATTGTGATGGCACTCCTTCATAGATAATCTTGCCAACATCTAAATATCACAATCCCTTCATAATGTGGTAAAGCAAAGCCGCTATGTAGTTCACAATCTCGTAATACTGCAAACTTGGTTGTAAGCTGGCCTTGACGAAATAACACCACACTTTCACGATCTTCCTAACAAATTTGGTAGTGATGTGTTTTGGGTACTTGTTCCGAGTCTAAGATGAATTCATCACCATGGATTGCCTCTAATCCTCCCCTAATTTTGTCAGTAGGGTAGTGGAACTTAATCAAGTATTCGGGCTTTGGGTATTCATCGTTCTCTTTTTAGTGAACTTCCAGTAAACCAAAATACTGATTTATTCTCGCACTAGAATAATCCATCGTTCTTCCTCTAACTCGTGAATCTATCTTATTGTCACTTCCATAAGCATTCGCATAAACCTGTCTCACTAAAATATCGCATCCCTTCTCACTAGGAATATTCCCAAGGTCTAAATGCTTACAGTCCCTAGTAAATAATCTCTAGTTTCTCGCATCAATGATATCTAAGATCTGTAAAGACCCTGAATTTACTAATAGTAAATTAGTTCCTAATCAGAGTTACCAATCTGTGATGTGGCAAAGAGCGCATACATAGTTTGAGTACTCAGGTTAAGGACTGAGCAGTATAGTATTTTTGAGTGATGAATGCCTAGTGTGATGTATATGTGTAGAATTTTAAGTCACTCATACTAGTATATAGAAGTCGAGACGTGAGTGAGACGTGCCTTGAGATGCATACCGGCATGGGACCTGGGTAGAGAGTGATGTGCTAAGTTAGTTTAAAGTTAATGTGGCTTAGTTGCTATTTTGATATGGCTATAGGTTGATATATATTAAATGAAACCTAAGTTAGTTAAATAAAACATTAGCCATTTGATGTTTCTCAGGATACGTGTAGATACATAAAGAGACCAATTGAGTTTGAAATTGTGTTATCAATGGTGAGATAGTGGAGATTTAGTGGATTTTAAGTCATGATAAGATTCATTAGATTAGACTCGAGATACATGTGCACAGTAAGATCAATGGTTATAACTTAATCCTATCTACATATATATAAAGATGAAATGAACATGCCAATGGTTTTATTTTATAACTTAGAAGTTAAAAAAAAAGCCAAAGAGGAAGATTTGAGAAGAAGATTAGCAAGTTTATGTGGAGAAATTCTAGTGTGTTTGAAGGAGACCATCAAGCTAGAGGTGTTCTACTACTAGGTAAATTAGTTTACATCTTTAGTTTGTGTAATTTGCTGAAATTATGATAATTTTTGAAGTGTTTGTGTTATTACTTTTGTTAAGGGGCATTTTAGTGAATCGAAAGGTGGTGATCAAGTTAAGGAACTCACACCATTAGGTAAGCCAATCTGCACAACTAGCTAACAAAGTATTAATAAAATTAGAGGTATTAGTCCAATTCTGGTTTTTGTTTGATTTTGGAGGGTAAATGAAGTTGTTTTTGAAATTGGTTTACATATTTGGATTCCTTGCAAAAACCAATAAATTTGCTATCAAGAAAATTCAGATTTCAAGTTGAATTGACAAAGTTATGGGGTTTTGAAATTGTAGGTGTTCTTGAAGGATTTTTTAGTAAAAGCTTTGAGTTTGGTGTTTTTCTAATTAATTCAATCCAACTTTGATAGTTTATATAAGTCCTAAAACACCTAATTAACCTTAAGAAACTAGGGAAGAGTCTCAAGAAGTTGTTGGCAAGATACGGGGTGTAGGGAGGCCGGATTAGCTTAAGAACTTGGCTTGGTTGGTAAGTAAACTGATTGAGATATTTATTTCCATTTCTTTTCCATTATGCTTCTTGTTTAGAGTCATTTGGGCTGATGAGCCTATTGTACTCTTGTTGCCATGACTTTGTTGTTTAATCTCATGTCATAAGTTTGTTATCGTGGTAGTGGTTTATGTTTAAGTGGTATTCAATGACTCTTATTCACGTGTTATGTCATTCTTGGTTGTTAATTGTGTAAATCAAGTAGAACAGCATGCTATTAGTTGGAAAATCTATGGTAATGTGAATCTATTTCCTTTATGCATTAGTTCTCAATTTCATTGTTGGATTTCTAATCTGTGTCATTTCTTGTGTTGTGAAAGTAGCTCTTATATGTAGGACCATTATGGAGATAGGCGCAGCACACGGAGTATGGGACCCGAGGTTATCAACAAGTAAATATATATATATACAAGAAACGGGCAACATAAGTATATTTACGCCCTAAATAGTAGAATAGAGTTGATGTGATGTATTTTTATTGTCAACCGGCCCTAGATCATTACTGCTTAGTCGAGTGTCAGTCTCATGATGTTTAACTTAAGTATCTTATAGCATGATTCTTGTTTCAGTTTTCTTTGCTACTATTATGCTTTCAGATACTTGTCATATATTTGGAAATGTGGATAAATGTCTCTCAGTATTACTTTCTACATTAATGTACTCACCATCTTTTTTATGACGGTCGGTGCAGATACTTCGAGTAGCAGACTAGAGAAGGAGAAGGTTGACGATTAGTTTTGAGCCAACAATAGATAGTTCCTGCTACTTTTGTAGGTAATCATTTTATGTATCTATTTCTTATGCCTTTTTGTATAACTTTGTGTTGTATATTGGGTGGAGAGACTAGACTTCCAAACTGTTTTATGTATTACTTTGGTTAGTTTATATGATCGTCTACTTACCCAATTTCTAAAGTAGGTGTTTTTTTATAAATGATTCCTTTAATTTTATTAAGTCTTCTACTTATAATTAAGATAATGTTAATAACTTCTTAATGAACTATGAAATTATAACAAACAACTAATGGTTATATCTATGTTGATGGTGTGTAATGAAATGGAAAAACTGACAAATAATTTGTTAAGTCCTACATGGCGAGGGTCAGGTCTTAATGACGCGATTAGGCCAGGTGGTACCCGGTTTAGTGAATCGGGACGTCACAATTGGTATCAGAGCATAGTTTTATAGAACCTTAGGGACAGACTATAGAGTTGTCCAAAATTGTGATAGCAATATCTCCATTATAATTGGTATGAAAATCTAAGTTCTCGATAAGTACACAATGAAACGTGAATAAAACACAAATCTTATATGTGGAAACTAGACGGTCCTTGTCATGAAAATATTAGTTAGGAAGTGAGCGAATGTGAGTTGGGGATTTCTATGTGTATATGATATTTTTTATACGTATATTTACGTAATATTTACGTAGTAGCTGATGTCACAATCGCTATCAACATGCAGACTATGATGGCAGATCTGTGAGAGGGTAAAGATGGTAGTGACAGCGATAGCCACTATCATATCGGTTGAGGATTTCTTGAGGCTATCCAATAGAGTTGCGACACAGGGTGAGCAGTTGGCCGACCTCATGTCAGATATGATGATACGTATGTCCGCACTTGCACTTGCACTTATAGATTCAGCAGAAATTGCATGACTGAGGTCGAGATGCACCGAGACAGGGATGGACTCTTACCACAGTTATAGAGTAGATGAGACCACCAACATGTTATAGATGTCGTCAGGTTGGATACATGGCTCTTCAGTGTCCACAACCCGCGTTTATTTTCTCCAGTCAGCGATAGAGACTGGAGTTAGAGATAGTGAAGTTAGTCTATATAGAAAGAGATTGATGCATAGTTAGGCAACCTCGACGGCACCTAGAAGACAGCCGACGTGTTATAGATGTGGACATACCAGACACATGATTAGACGATGTCCGTAGCCTCGTGACTATCAGCAGCCTGCCATGCATCCACATACCGAACATGGAGCTCATGCGGAGGCAGAGCTAGACCTAGAGATGGAACACGACCCTGGTGAGGATAGCAGTTCTTATTGCGTTATTCATGCACTATTCAATTTAGGTATAACAGTAGTTGTACTAGTGATTTAGAATTTTTGATCACCATACTGACGAGTATGACTCGAATAAGTCCATATCACATGGCTTAAAAAGATAATGAAAGTATTGTTGCCAAATAAGCACACTCAAAACATTCATAAGGAAAATTATGCCTAGTGAGATTTCTTTTAAGTACTATGACCAGAGTGTCATATATTATGATAGTGTGCATGTGGTAACTAAGCATAGACTCACCCAACGTAATATTTGAACCTAGGATAAGTGGTCAGTGGATCCACATGCGGTAACTGGGAACACGGACTTTGGGGCTAATATCATTTGAGATTTTGGATAGGGTAATTATTATGAGAATGAAGTGAAAATAAGTTCTTCTATATGCTTTAGATAATGAAGAATTTAGAGTCGACTAGCGGTTGACTCCATCGATTTAGAAATGAGACAGAATTGTGAGATTAAGCATGTGATTAAGTTTAATTTTGAGGATGAGATTTCTATTAGTTAGGAAGATTCTAACGGCCCAGAATTTACTAATAGTAAATAAGTACCTAATCAAGGTTACCAATCCAAGACGCGGCAAAGAGCGGATACACGATCTGAGTACTCAAGTTGAGGACTAAGTAGTATAATATTTTTGAGTGATGGATGTCTAGCGTGATTTATGTGTAAACTATTAATTCACTTCTACTAGTATAAAAAATTCGAAATGTGAGCGAGATGTACCTCGAGATGCGTACCAACATGGGACCGGGGGTAGAAAGTGATGTGGTAAGTTAGTTTAAAGTTAATGTGGCATAGTTGCTAATTTTATATGGCTATAGGTTGATATATACTAAATGAAACCTAAGTTAGTTAAATAAAATATTAGCCATTTGATATTTCTTGGGATACATGTCAATAGCTATAACTTAATCGTATCTACATATATATAAAAAGATGAGATGAACATGCAAATGGTTTCATTTTATAACTTAGAAGTTAAGGAAAGCCAGAGAGGAATATTTGAGAAAAAGATAAGCTAGTTTATGTGGAGAAATTCTAGTGTGTTTGAAGGAGACAATCAAGCTAGAGGTGTTCTACTACTAGGTAAATTAGTCTACATCTTTAGGTTGTGTAATTTGATGAAATTATGACAATTGTTAAAGTTTTTGTGTTATTATTATTGAGGGGGGTTTTAGTGAATCAAAAAGTGGTAATCGAGCTAAGGGACTCACACCATTAAGTAAGCCAATCAACACAACTAGTTAACAAAGTTTTGATAAAATTAGAAGCGTTAGTTAAGTTCTGATTTTTGTGTGATTTTATAGGGTAAATGAAGTTATTTTTGAAATTGGTTTATATATTTGGATTCCTTGCGAAAAACAATTAAATTTGCTATCGAGAAAATATGGATTTTGATTTGAATTGACAAAGTTATGGGGTTTTGAAGTTGTAGGTGTTTTCGAAGGATTTTTTAGCATAAACTATGAGTTTGGGGTTTTTCGTATTAATTCAATCCAACTTTGATAGTTTTTATGAGTCGTAAAACACCCTAATTAACTTCAGGAAACTAGGGAGGAGTCTCAAGAGGTTGTTGGCAAGATACGGGGTGTTGGGAGGCCGAATTAGCCTAAGAACTTGGCATGGTTTGTAAGTAAACTGATTGCTTCTTATTTACAGTTATTTGGACTGACGAGCCTATTGTACTCTTAATGTCATGACTTTATTATTTCATCTCATTTCATGAATTTGTTATCATGGAATTGGTTTATGTTTAAGTGGCATTCATTGACTCTTATTCACGTGTTACGTCATTTTTGGTTGTTAAGTATGTAAATCAAGTAGAATAGCATACTATTAGGTGGAAGATCTATGGTAATGTGAATCTATTTCCTTTGTGCATTAGTTCTGCAATTTCATTGTTGGATTCCTAATTTGTGTCAATTCTTGAGTTGTGAAAGTAGTTCTTATATCTAGGACCATTATAGAGATGGACGCGATACACGGGATCACCAAATTCCCGGGGATGTCGGAATCTCACCGCTAGCTTATGCGACACATAGGGTGTGGGACCCCGGGTTGTCGACAAGTAAATATATATATATATGAGAAATGGGCAACTTGAGTATATCTACGCCCTAAATAATGGAACAGAGTCGATGTGATGTAATCTCATAGTTAACTAGCCCTAGATCAATACTGCTTAGTCGAGTGTCAGTTTCATGATGTTGAACTTAAGTATCTTATAGCATGATTCTTGTTTCAGCTTTCTTTACTACTATTATGTTTTCATATACTTGTCGTATATTTGGAAATGTGGATAAATGTCTCTAAGTGTTACTTTCTAAATTATTGTACTCACTGTCCTTTTTACGACGGTGGGTGCAGATACTTTGAGTAGCAGAGCTGGGAAGGAGAAGGTTGACGATTAGTTTTGAGTTGACGAAGGATAGTTCCTGCTACTTTTGTAGGTGATCATTTTGTGTATCTATTACTTACGTCTTTTTGTATAACTTTAGGTTGTATATTAGATGGAGAGACTAGACTTCCCTATTGTTTCATGTATTACTTTGGTTGGTTTATATGATCGTCTGTTTACCTAGTTTCCATAGTAAGTGTTTTTTTATAAATCCTTCCGCTAATTTTATAAAGTCTTCTTCTAATAATTAAGATAATGTTAATAACTTCTTAATGAACTCTGAAAATTATAACTAACAACTAATGGATATATCTATGTTGATAGCGTGTAATGAAATGAAAAACCTGACTAATACGTTGTTAACTCCTACATGGCATGGGTTAGGTCTTTATGATGGGATTAGGCTGGGCGGTACCCAATTTGGAGAACTGGGCCATCACAAGATCCTAGGCCTATATTTCAACCCATTCTTCACATTGAGTCCCCTCACCGAGTTTAACTTCCTTCATCTCTTTATATTGTTCTTAATCTTGGTAAAGGCCTTATCATTGACAAAGTTTTCCTTCCTAAGAACATAGTTCTTCACTCCCTTTGATATTTCTTTGTCTACTCCCTCCTCCTCATTCTCATATTCTTCCTCAAAATCATAGTTAAATGATAAAGGTGGACTAGGCTCTCTTTATGGTATAATCCTAAGTGTATTGAAAGAAATTCCCGTGGGTCAAATTGGGGAAAGCTTGGATGTATCCTTGGGTTTCTCTCTTGACTTCCCCTTTCCTTTCTCCTCCCTCGAGTCTCTACCCTTCCACCTCCAACCATTTCATTAGGTACAAGTAAGAAAAAAGCCTGTAAAACCCTATAAAATCAGATTGTCGGAAAAGTGTTTACTAAAACTCAACCTATCTATCTAATAAGGAGAAATTCATCGAAAAAGTCGTTTATAAATCGAAAGTTTGAAATTCATATGAAATTCATTGATAAAACATCATTGATAAAAACAATTGTTCGTAAGTAATTCAAGTCATGCGATAAAAAAACACAAAAACCAACAAACTCATTTGAAAGTTAGTCTCAAATTAGTTTGCGTATGAAATTCAATCCATTTGCCATATACTAGAAATAGTTGGAAAATTCGACATTAATAAACAAATTACCACACCACTCCCATACTAGTAATATAATTGAAAACATTTAACATCAAAACCAATTTTGAACAAAAATTTCGAAATTTAAGTTCTAACCTGAATAAAAATCTAAAAATCTATAAAAAAACTTAAAAAAACCAAAAATATAATCAAGAAAAGGCTATGGTTCTCATTGATTAGTGACACGTGCCGAACGTGTCACTAAAATATAGTTCCTAAACCAACTATTTTAAAGAAAGTGGTAAAGGGTCAATCCCACAGAGATTGGTATTCTTTCTAAGGTTTTAAGAGAAAGAGAAAAATGAAGGTTTTGAGAGAATAAACAATTAACTAATCTGAATAGCAAGGAATTAAATTTAATAGGGAAAAATAGTTTTGAAATCAAGTAATTAAAATTACATAGGTCAAGACATATAAGTTTGGTTCAATAAAAAATTGGATTTTGTCTTCAATCTATGTAAATTATGCAAATCAAAAGTATACAAGTATAGTTATAGACCCGGTAACGTACGCGGTTCCTCGCACTTCCTAATCTCGATAGCCAAGGTACGACAATGACTACTTCTCTAGCCAAACGTATAACCTTATACTCAAGCGAATTGGTTTTAACACGATGAACGCAATGGGTTTTGTGAAGGCACTACACTTAGACAACTAGATCACTAGTGAGTCTGATTTAGCCTAGATCCCTAAGGTGTTTGACCAGTCCCAAAAGGGAAAAATCAATTGGTATGGTCAATTGCCACATATGTGGTCTTATTGCATAAGTACGGATGCTTATGGCTCACTAGCAAAAGAATCAAGGTTTAAATCTAAATTTAACCCTAATTAATCAATCAATAACAAATGGAATAAAACACCAATGAAAAGCAATTAAATTGAAATAAATAAATCTCACAAATCCATAGATAAGAATAGCCAAACCTCCTTCGTTGTCTTGCTTATGCCATGAGATTAGTGTCTCATGTTCGAATAATATAAAAAACAAAAGAAAAGAAAAATAGAGTGGAATAAAAATCGAAGTCGAGAGTTAAGAGAGAGCTTCCCATAAAAAACCTAAGTCTTATTTTTATAAAACCATTAAAATTAGTCTCTTAAAGAGAGAGAATATGAATCTCATGGTTAATTTATTAACATGTTCGTCGAGGCAGATTTGGTAGATATTGTGGCTTTATTACAGGTCTGAGACACGTGTCACGCAGAGATTAGGTGAGCTGTTGTTGCAGATGACATGGCGTGCAGGGATTGGAAGAAGAGGATTGTTGTTGCAACATGCTGGCGAGTGATGAGATGACATGTGGCAGTCTACAGGTGGAGGATAAGACGTGCAAGACGTGCGAAGATGTGGGAGATAGCATATGTATGGATCCCAAGGCACATCCACGGCTGTCGAAGTAAGGAGAATGCACTCAAGAATCGATGGATTTATGGGAGACAACACAGGTACGTGTCTCAAAGATCATCAATGGCAGCTGGATCGAGAGAAGACACACTAGAGAGTTAATCAAAGAAATGGGAGTTTGTGCTGCATGCACCCCGAGGACGGTCAAGTCCCTTATTACTCAACTGTTGTGATATGTGTGCTAATCTCAAGGCCTAAACAAGTGGCTCTGGTGCGCTATGTAATCAAATGTGTACATTTATGCGTCACCTCAGTTGTTCTGCATCTCTTCATCATCTTTACATAACGCATCTCGAGGCAGATTCGAGGTTTTCAGATCACATTGTATATAAATACTCATTTTGAGTAGTTTTTTGCCCTGGATTCAATCGCGCACTCCATTAAACCATAAAATAATAAATAAATACAATTAGGCTAATATTTTTGAGACTTAACTATAAAAATATATATAAATAACCAATATAATACTACATAATTAACGACTTACTAAATACCCCAAAACTTAGGACTTTGCACGTCCCGAGCAAAGGTGTAAATGACAAAACAAAAATAAACTAAACTCCTAATATAATTATGCACTAACTAAACCAATTAATCTTATACTCGATTCCAAATTCATGGAGTCCCTTTGGTTTACATAGTCGCCAAGTTAACAAGCCACTCAAGAAATTTTAAAGTTATGATATGTCAAAAACCACAACCCAAACACAATTAAGTTCACACTTTAAGGACCTAGACTCGATCAAGACAAAAGCTATCAACTACTCACGAGTTTTCTTAGTATATACAATCAAGCACGCAAGTTTACAATATCCGTAAAAATAGCACATCAACGCTTAGAAGGTATCATAAGCAAGAAATGCAACCACACTCTCCACTATTGTAGACTTAAGCACTAACGGGAATCAATAAGACTTTAAATATGTTGTAACATGGCTAGGATAGGGTACCAAAGAAATAACACAAAGGTAATTCAAAACTTTGGAAAACTAAAACTTACACTGTCAAAAGATTTCCTAAGAACATGAAAGTGGTTTATATTGCACTTAGATTCAATTCTCTTTTAATATGTGCAATCCTCACCTTTTTCCAATCACTCGGCTCCCTACTCCATTTCCTGTGGATGTCGTTTTAGCTGGGACTCTCTAATTATGACAACAAATTATTTTCTCTAATTTTTTCTCGTCATGTCTCTTTTTCCAAA
This sequence comes from Stephania cephalantha, assembly GCA_039657325.1. Taxonomy (NCBI): domain Eukaryota; kingdom Viridiplantae; phylum Streptophyta; class Magnoliopsida; order Ranunculales; family Menispermaceae; genus Stephania; species Stephania cephalantha. The sequence continues at coordinate 19,618,350 of CM077574.1, read as the reverse complement.
ATTTTAAGTCTAACACTAGTTTCCAACTAGGTAAAGGAATATATTAGGCTATGTATATGGGTTTAACATTAGGTATGAAAGAAATAAAGGTTGGGTTGGCTCAAAATGGGTTAACTAGGGAAATTACTTTTGGTAGGCTTAAGGCTAATGGTTTTCATTCAAAAATGACCTAAATCATTTTCTCAAAAGTGGTTTAGTCATAGGAATTCAGCCTCGAGTAGGTTACATCCTCGTTGTAGAACCCTATAAATCTAACTTTTTCCATTTGCACAGTTCTGACCGTTTGCCCCCTTTGGTATCTAGCACAAGGCTTAACCCTCATACGAAGTCCCTAATACGAAATCATAAAAATGCAGGGCTACGGGCCAGAGTGAGTGTTTCTCCTGATTTTTCCTAAGTTTCAAGTAAAAAAGGCAACCATAGTTTACTCGTCTATAACCAAAAGCATGAAGCAAAGTTTCGGGTAACTCTAAACAACAACGACAACAACAACAACAACAATAATAATAATAATAATAATAATAATAATAATAATAATAATAATAATAATAATAATAATAATAATAACTATATTAAATACATGCATGAAAGTGTATCAACTCCTAATGAAATGAGAAAGAGAAATATGAAGGGAAAAGAAATGGAAGAAATGAGAGAGTAAGGGATATAAAACACCACCATTACCATCCTTCAATCATATATAACCGCATATAATTGAAAATTTTAAAGGATCTCACCTAGGGTATTTCGCTAAAACATCCATCCAACTTAATCCACAAATCCTAAAGCACCCCCCAAACTTATTTTGAACCTTGTCCTCAAGGTTCAAAACAAGTTAGGAAATACACGCGACAAAAAGAGAGAAGAGTGGTGAAAAAGAACATGGATAAATAAATAAAAAGATGATACAAAGGCATGCGTTTTTTTATAACATAATAAAAGTCTCCAAAAACTAATAAATGAACAAAATCTCTCATGCCTAGGTGACTAGAGAAACTATGGAAAAAATTCATCATAATAAGAGAAAGAACTAATAAGCATAGGAGTTAACTTAAATAATTCCCACCAAATCTTGCGAGCCCGAAGTCTTTCAACTAATGGTGAAATCAACAAGATGATAGAATGAAGTATAGGGTTTTGGGTCTACTAAAGACCTGTCACTAATGCGGTGACTTAAGTTGGTTTATGTCCTAACCAAGTCTCAAAACACCTAAAATCCTAATATATGTTAATTCTTTAAAAAAATGCTCAAATTATGCTAAAAAAATGTAATCCAAAGCCAAAACTAGCAATACTCGAGGGGTGCTTTAGTGCCTCTGGTGCTCATCAAACATTCATAGCACTAGCAAATATCGAAGAAACCAAGTTAGTGTTTTATTGAACATAAGATAAAATTAATAACTAAACTAAAACTGAAATAAATGCTATAAGTAAAAGAAATAAATAAAGCTGGGATGCCTCCCAACAAATGCATTTCTTTTAAGTCTTTGGCTAGATTTGACGTGATTTATCACGTGATGCCCTTTCCTTTCAAGATATAAACAACGAATGGTGCATCTATAACTTTGGGCAATGCAACATGCACGCCCTCTTTCAAACTTGGGAGCTCATTCAAGACTTCTAACATAAAAGATTCTTGTATGATTTAACAAATATGAATGGGAGGGTGGGTGGTTTCACGAACACCTGATGTTGGTCTTCCTCACTCTCTTTCTTGTATGATTTAAAATGACTTCAGTTTTTATCTCATTTTTCTCATTTTTATCTTATGCAATGATAATTTATGGTTTAGTTTGAAGAACTTCAAGTTCATCTGTTGTTTCACTCCAATAGTCCACATGTGTATATTCATTCACCTCAACACTTTTCAATGTATCAACACTCACATTCTCTTATAGGTAAAAATTAGTTGTGTACTACACAACTCTTTCTCGTCAATCATATTTTGAAGTGTGGTATTCATTTGAATAAGCTGAGTATCCAAATTTTGCAACCCTGGATTCATATGTTGAAATTGTTGAAACTCTTCAAGTAGGTGTTCTTGATCAATTATTAATTACTTTATCATATCTTCCAAGGAGGTGCTTTGTTGAAATTGTTGGTTCTCTTCATGATAATGTTGATCAACTTATTGAAAAGGTAGTTCTTGGCTGAAGATCAAGTCATTCATCATGTCTTGTATAGACTTTTTTTTATGTTGAGGAATCTGTGGACTTGGCACGAGCTCAAAAAGTCAGGTTGTGGCGATGCATAGCTAGAATAGTGATGTTTTTCATACTTCGGATAGTAAGGACAATCATATGTGGAATGAGAATAATCTTCACGAATTTCACTAACCTTGACTTGTTGCACAAAAGAATGCATGTTACAAAATCGATGTCCATTATGTGACATACCTTCCCCATTCACATTGTAATAATGTGAGTCTTCAAATCGACCATAATTATGGGAGTATGCGGTCATTGCGGTGTTACCTACATACATGTTAAGAACAAGGGACTAGATAGACAAAATAAATAAATAAATAAAAGAAAACCAAAAAAATCCCCGGAACGGCGTCAAAAATTGACGCACGCCGAATGCGTCAATAAAATATAGTTCATAATTCAACTATTTAATAGATAGCGCTAAAGGGTCATCCGACAGAGATTGGTATTCTTTCTAAGGTTTTAAAAAAAAAGAAAAAAACGGGGGTTTTGAGAGAATAAACAAATTAAAAAATCTAAATAGCAAGGAATTAAATTTAATGGGGAAGAATAGTTTTGAAACCAAGTAATGAAAATTATCTAGGTCAAGACATACAAGTTTGATTCGATAAAAAATTGGAATTGGTCTTCAATCTATGTAAATTATGCAAATCAAAAGTATCCTATTGTGGCTATAGACCCGATAACGCACGTGGTTCCTCCACTTCCTAATCTCAATAACCAAGGTACGATAATGACTACTTCACTAGCCAAACATATAACCCTATATTCAAGCAAACAGAATGACAACAATAGGTTTTGTGAAGGCACTACACCTAGACAACTAGATCACTAGTATGTCTGATTTAACCTAGATCCCTAAGATATTTGACTGGTCTCAAAATGGGCGAATCAATTCATATGGTCAATTGCCCCTTATGTGGTCTTATTGCATAAGGATGAATGCTTATGACTCACTAGCAAAATAATCAAGTTTTGAATCTAAATTTAACCATAATTAATCAATCAATAACAAATGGAATAAAACACAAATGAAAAGCAATTAAATCAAAATAAATGAATCTCACAAATCTATAGATAAGAATAGCTGAACCTCCCTCGTAGTCTTACTTAGGCCATGAGATTAGTGTCTCATGTTTGAAGAATACAAAAAACAAAAGGAAAGAAAATAGAGAGGAATAAAAATCAAAGTTGAGAGTTCTGAGAGAGCTTCCCATTAAAAAAAACCTAAGTCATATTTATATAAAACCATTAAAATTGGTTTCTAGAAAAGAGAGAATATGAATATTGTGGGTGATTTATTGACAAGTGTGCCAAGTCAGATCTAGTAGATATTGCGGCTTTGTTGTAGGTCTGAGACAAGTGTTACGCAGAGATTGGGTGAGTTGCTGTTAGAGATGACTTGGCGTGCAGGGATTAGAAGAAGAGGACTATTATTGCAACGTGCAGGGATTGGAATATGATAGCATAGGTACGTATCTCGAGGATCATCGATGGCAGCTGGATCGAGAGAAAACACGCTGGAAAGTCAATCGAAGAAATAGTAGTTCATTATGCACGCATCCCAAGGGCGGTCAAGTCCCTTATTCCTTATCTCCTATGATCTCTGTTCTCAAGGCCTAAGCGAGTGGCTCTGGTGCGTTGTGTAATCAAGTGTGTATGTTTATGTGCATCTCAGTTGCTCCTCATCTCTTCATCATCTTTACATAACACATCTCGAGGCAAATTCAATGGTATTTGATCACACTGCGTATAAATACTCATTTTGAGTAGTTCTCACCTCGGATTCAATCGCGCACTCCATTAAACCTGAAAATAATAAATAAATACAATTAGGCCAATATTTTGCAAACTCGACTATAAAAATATATAAATAACCAATATAATACTAGATAATTAACGACTTATCACTTACATTCTTAAAAGTGAATTTTTTAAGATTGGAACACTAGAACTCCTCTAAAACACTCCTCCAAGCTCCAACTTTGAATTTCCCTTACTTAAGCCCTAGTTGGCTATACACTCTCAAAACTCACCAAATTTTGGGTTGAATGTGTGGAGATTGAGGTGGGAATTACCTAAATATACTAAAATCTAGCTTTGGAAGGTTGAATCTAGTCGAATATTTGGTCTTTGGGTCGAAAAGTTGCAATGACTTATGAGAGTGAAATGAGTAAATGTGGCAATTTTTTGTTTTATTTTTTAAAAAAGTGTATTCATTATCAGCGAATCAGGGTTTAAATGTATTCACTAGGAAATCGCTGCCTAAATCGTTGAAAACGAGCCTCAGTTGCTCACCAACTAGTTCAACGAATCCTATAAATGCAAATTGTTGTTAAATCGCTGACTTAAAATTAGAACAAAAATTCTGCAAACTGATACCGATTTTCTCAGCGAATCCCAATACAAAATGGAATCGCTAGGAAATCGTTGGCATATTTTAATTGTTTTTGCAATTTAATTTATTTTCCCTTATATTTATTATATATATGTCCAATAAAAAGGTAGAATTATTCAAAATTATTAGAATTTGACAAAGATTTGTACTGAACAATAATTTTATTACTATAAATAATTGATTAACATAAAAACTAATGCATAAAGATAATATAATACAAAAAAACATTGGCTCGATCAACCCACTTATATGTAATTATTTTGAAATTAAATTCCTAAAATATCCCCATTAAAAGAGTCAAAAGTTGAGATAAAATAAAAACAACTAACTAACCATAATATTAAAACTGAAAGTAAAAATAGAGTATGGGCTGCCTTCTAAAGAGCATTTTTTTATTGTCGTTGTCTCGACCGAACCACGTAGTTCTAAACTAGTTCTATAAACTTAAATGCATGATTATCCACTCTAGCACCATTCCAGAAAGTGATTGCTCGGCCATGCAACCTAAACGTGATTGTCTTGTTCAGAGTATCCATGACAGCTTGCGAAATGGCTAAGAAAGGTCGTCCTAAGATTAATATAGGATCTTCATTGATGAAGTGCGGCATAACCAAAAAGTCTGTGGGAATATTGTACTTAACAATTTGAACTGATACATTAGTAACCACTCATATTGGTTTCACTAAATAATTGTTTCATTGAGGAACTTTTTTAGAAGCAAGTACATTCAACTCTAGTTGAGTGTGAAGAAAGAAGTGAATTTGCATATAATTTGCTCTAGAACCCGTATCACAAATAGTTTTACAATACCAAGCCCATTTAACTTTTATGTTTATGTATATATCTCATGGATCATAGGGCTTGACATTTGCTAGATTCTTTTTTTTTCTTTTTCTTATTTTTCGTAACTTTAAACTCCTCCATTTTAAGATCATTCTCAACATCGTTTGGTTGCTTAACCCTTCATTCTTGAATTATTATCTTTTCATTTGAAGTATCTTTAGCACACTCATTCTTTGTCACAACATTTTCGTCTTCCATTATTATTGCGTTATTAACATATACTTCAGCTTTTAAATTATGACGATTTAATTCTTAAGATTCATTATCATTAGTTTGTTCGATATTAGATTCATTAGAATTATCATAGACATGTTTACCATTACAATGAAAACTGGCAATTTTGTTTTCAAATTCCATAGACATTGTTCCTTCAAAGATATTTAACTATGTTTTAGTTGTTTTAAGAAATGGCGTTCCTAAAAGTATAGGCGGAGATTTAGATGATACTGAGTCTTCCATTTTCATGACATAGAAGTCAGCTGGAAATACTAAGTCATTAATTTTTACTAAGACATCTTCTAGTAAACCATAAGGTTTAATAATTGTGTTGTCAGCTAAGTTAAGATTAGGTGTATTAATCAATGAACCTATTTTCAATGACCTATATAGTTTAAGTGACATAACATTAATTGATGCTTCAAGATCACACATAGCAAAGTCTATAAAAGAAGTTCCTAATGTAATAGGAATTCCAAACATTCCTGGATCATAACATTTCTCGGGTATTTTCTTTTTAATTAAAGCAAACATCTTTTGCCCTAAGTTTTCTTTAGATTCTTCAAGAAATTTATCTTTAGACTCAAAGAATTCTTTCAAAACTTTATCATAATAAGAAAATTGCATAATTCATTCCATCAATGATTTATTAATTTCAATTTTCCTAAATGCTTCAAGAATGTCTTCATTATTTTTTTCCTCCCTAACTTCAACTAATCATTGTGGAACAGTACAATATGCATATATATATATATATATATATATATATATCTTCATTCAAATTATCATAAATCTTATCATTTTCATCCTTATCAATTATTTCAGACTTTTGTAGAGATTTTTCATATGCTTCAACTCTGGCTAAATACCATAGGTGTAGCCTTTCAGGATTAAGTATATATTTCAATTGTTTAACCATCCATTCTCTAGTAGGAATCACATTAGCCATCATTTTTTCTTCTTCTTCAATAGTTTTATGTTTTTTTCTTTTTATAACATTTTTTTAACTATCATTTTTCACTTGTATGTGTCTTTTTCATCATTGAATAAAACATTGACCTATGCTTGATTAGTAGGAGCAGTAACAGCTTGAGTAGGTGCTTTAACTTGATTATTCGGTTGAGTACTTAACCTATTTATTTGTAAATTCATTTGACTTAACTGATTTTTTAGTTCATTAGTAGTATTATCAGTCTTAATCTAATTTTGAGAAATTTATGTAAAGTTTTGATGACTTTGGTTCATAAAATCATGCACGATTTGCTATAAATTTAGATTCGTAGATTGAGCAGTTGTGGAGGTTGCTAATTAGGTGCATATTGCATCGGAGCTCTTGGTCTATAAGTACTATAATTTCGATTTTGAGTACTATAATTAAGATTTGGGCGTTGTCTTCCAGGATAATAAGTATTGTTATTATATTGATTTCTTGGAGAGCTAGAAAATTGGTTCATCATTGCATTAACCTTTTTAGTATTCTCTTCTTATAAAGTATGACGCACATCTGTAGAATGTGTAACCTCATTACAGAATCCACAAGCTTTAACTTGATTAGATCTATTATTAATTAATAGTTTAACCATATTAGATAATTCATCAATTTTATCATCAGACATGTTATTTCTTTTATTATCAATTTCACAAATTTTCTTTCTTGAGGATTCAATCTTTTCACCATATTGCTTAGATTGTTTAGCCATTTTATCAATTGTTTCCTTTGGTAAAGTAGGTGTTGTTTCAAAAAAAGATCCACCATATATTGTGTCTGATAACCTTTATTCAAGGTGATTGAGTCCTTCATAAAATGTTATAATTAAGTTTTTTGAGTATATCCATGTCGTGGACAACAAGAATTTAATCTTTGGAATCTATCTCAGAATTCATTAAAATTTTCATCATCTTTCATCCTTGCAACTGTGAATTGTTTTTTATAGGAACTAATTTTTCTAGCAGGCATATATTCATCTAGGAAAGCTTCTAACATTTGAGTCCACGTAGTTATTGAATCTTAGGGGAGATAGAACAACCAATCTTGTTATTGATCTTTCAATGCAAAAAGAAAAGCTTTAAGTTTAACTTGTTATAGGATACCTTCTTTCGGTTTCATCCCGTTAACTTTATGTTGATACTCCCTTATGAATTTCTATGGGTCTTCATTGTCTTTACCATGGAAGTTAGGTAAGGCACTAATAAATCTAGACCTAAGTTCAAATTCAGGAAATTCATCGGGGTATGTTATACATAGAGGCTCATATGTTGTAACATTTTAATTTGCTTGTCTAAAAGTAAGTTCTTTATTATTGTTTTTATTATTATTAATAATTATATTAGCACTATTATTAATATTAATGAAATTTGCATTATTATTACTATTATTATTGTTGTTGTTGTTGTTGTTGTTGTTATCCTCCATACTATTAGCTAAACTTTTAGGATCAAGTTGATGTAAAGATCCTGTAGAATTAGAACGATGAAGTGTGTAGACAATACAACGTCTAAAATCCTAAGAAATTACTTAAAAATCTCCTACAACGGCGTCAAAGATTGACACATGTCGAGCGTGCACAATAATTTTTTGTATTTTTCTATTATTTGTAGCATTGGTAAGTGGGATATCGTCTCCTCATGGATTTTGCAAACTTCTAAGAAAGTATTTTTTTCTTGTTTTTCTTAATTTAATTAATCTAATTAAGCGGGAATTGAAATACTAAATAACTTAAAACTATGACTACTAACTTAATCAACCAAACTAACTAAACTAATTCAGACAATTCAATGGAAACTTAATCAAACGAAATTGAAATTCAATATAATATAATATAATATAAATATCTAAACAAACATCTAAACAAACCCCCCATTAAACAATGTAATATACTTGGATTGCATTCAAACACTAGAATATAACATTACTCGTAACCTAATTATAATTATATCACCTGGAATTTTGGAATTATTAAGTCATAATTCACAATAGGTTGATAGCCTTTAGCAAACCATCAATTTTCCTATATTCAATGAAAAATTGGCATATCCTTATCATTGTAAATTTACCTATTAGATAAAATGCAATAAAATAGAAATTATGATAGCATTAACACTCAATAAGAATCAAGTCTAATCTAAATCAAATATTAATCTGAATATGCCAATCAATAATAACTCATAACATAATCACCTAGAATAGCAACTCGGGTAATTTGGCTATATAGATTAATCCTAGTTACTACTTCTATAATAATTGCCAATAATCATAGACATAGATTCAGAATCAAAATGTCATAATACATATTTGCAAATATGCATGCAATACAAGAATCATATTATAATATGCAAAAACAACTTATTAAAACCGTGATTGTTGTGTATGAATAGATTTAAAGCATTAAGTACATGATTCCTTAAATATAACTATATAGCAATCTAAAGTATATACATATTTAGGGTTAATAAACTACTCACGCATGCTGGAATAAATAACTCAATAATATAATTGAAAGACATAATTAAATAAATACCTCTTCTTGAAATAAACAAAGCTCCAATGTTGCTTCAAACATAAACTCAATAAAAACTAACTTACGACTCTCACAAACTTGTTAAGAGAAAAGATGGCTTAGAGAGAGTGCTAATTTTGAATTCCTAAGGTCGTAATTATAGTTTCCTAAGCTGTTCAAATTATAAATAAACTCAAATTCTTTGTAATAATCTAAAAAGTAGTCACCGACCTAAACGATTTGTCAGTGAATCCATTTTTGTTCATAAATCGCTTAGAAAATCACTGAAAAGATATATTTGTGCTTCACCGATTCATCTGGCGATTCTTTTATAAATTCAAATTCGTTGACTATTCGCTGGCTCTTCTCTGCTGCCAATTTATGCAGTAAATCCTTTGTATTCTCATATCGCAAGGAAATTGCTAGACTTTTTCTCCAGTTAACTGTTTTGCTCTTCTTCCTTTTTTTTCTTCCATTTCTTCATTTTTCATAATTAAATCCTGAGAGCACAAAAATAAGAGAATACCCAGTGTAATATCATCATTTATCTAAAATCAACCAAAATTACACTATAAAACTTGTTTAATTATTGACTTGTCATCACTCATGCTGGAAATAAAGAATGCAATTATATAATTGAAAGATATAATTAAATAAGTACCTCTTATTGAAATAAATAAAGCTCTAATGTTGCTTCAAACATAAACTCAATAAAAACTAACTTACGGCTCTCACATACTTGTTAAGAGAAAAGAAAACCCTTAATTTTGAAGCCCTAAAGTCCTATTAATAGTTTCCTAAGCTATACAAATTATAGATAAACTCAAATTCTTCATGAGAATCTAAGAAACATGTCATCGACTTTAGCGATTTGTCAGCGAATCCTATGTCGTTCACAAATCGTTGAGTTAATCACTTAAATATCTCTTTGTGCTCCACCGATTCATCTGGCGATTCCTTTGTATTTTCCAATTCGTTGATGATTCGTTGGCTCTTCTTTGCACCCTATTTATGCAGCGATTCTTGTGTAATCTCACATTGCTGATGATTCACTGAACCTTCTCTTCAGTCGACTGTTTTGCTCTTTTTCCTCTTTTTCTTCCATTTCTTTATTTTTCCTAACTAAATCTTGAAATCACAAAAACAAGAGAATAACTAGTTTGATATTATCATTTATATCTAAAATCAACCTAAATTACAGTATAAAAATGTCTAAATATTGACTTGTTAAATACCCTAAAACTTAGCACTTTGTTGTCCAGAGCAAAGGAATACTCTCAATCATATTCTCTTTTCATTCTTTATATCATGAATTCAATCTAATTCATCTTAACTTTAAATAATAAAAGTTATTAAATAGAAGTAATCTTCAAATAGAAACATATTACCCACAAGTAAATGGATGTTATGATAGAATAGAATGATTTAGATAAAAAACCATCCCATAATGATAACTCAACCACCCAATGCAATACCCTTTAGAACTTAAAGTTCAATCAATACCAAGGCCAGTACATAATATAGGTTTTCTCAATCTCTACTGACAAACATCAAGCTTACAATGACTAGTATAGAATCTCGAAATACAAAAACCACAAGATTAATCTTAATTTTCGAAAACACTTTATAAAAAGCACCACAATCAAAATCAATAGAGATTTTTCCAAGATACCAATGAATATATTATTTAAACGTGTTAGACAAATAAATACTTTACTCAACCCTAGCTTCAAACACTTAAGCTAAATCTTCTCTTTGAAGAATTTAAGAACATCCGCCTTTTTCATCTCTCATTTTTTCTACTTTATCATAACTATTTATTAATATTATTTTATATATTTTTCATTTTACTTTTGACTTTTGAGTCCCTGCTCTATTTCCTATGCAAATTCTCACATTTTTCCCACTATAGATTCCATATTCTATTTCCTATAGAATTTATAGGACTCTCTATATATATTTGTAACTCTTGTTAGCAATTCTCACCGTCCACTAAAGTTGAAGAAAGTTTCTTTCTCACTTATAGAAATTCTTCAGTTTCTAACCCATTTCTTCCTTCAATTGTGGCATAATAATTTTCTATATATATATACTATAAAAATACTTAATCAATTGCCTTTGTATCACAAGATTCTTATAAGTCTGTCTTGTTCATCTTGCACTATTGTTTCGATCTTCTACCCATTTTCATGACTAACACGAGGGAATCAATGCATACATCAACTAGTAAAGTTAATCAAAAAGGGTATAAAAATTGATTCCTTTTATCATAGAATTCACTTGGGCAATAAAAATATCACTTCCATTCAAAAATCTATTATATATAATCATTTTCATTCTTTTACTAACTAAAAATAAAGAAAAATGAAATTCATACTTACTTGAATTTGGAAGAAATTTAAAAAATTCATCAACTCACTTGAATATCGGATCAAAAGTTTGAACTTTGCATTAATTCTGAACTTGTCTTCTACTTTTCTTTTCTTTCCTTGCTTTCTTTGCTATCATTGTCATACTTTACCTAAAATACCCCCAAACTCATTACAAACCTTGTCCTTAAGGTTAAAAAACTAAGTCCAGTTTCCAACAAATACAAATATACCACATAAAGTATAAACGAATTGATATAATCATAAATTGGATAATCAATATATAAGTAAACTCAATATATAAGTTTCATCAAACATAGTGAATTAAAAATTTGAATAAACCATCACCAATGAATCAAATATAGCATCACCATCAAATGTATCACAAGAAATCACATCACCAAGCATGGTATCAAAAATAGTATATTATCAGTACATATCACATAGTATCATCACCAGAGTTACATGCAAGACATCATATATCATCACTCAAAGACAAAAGAAATAAGGTAGAGTAGAGAAACCAATGTCGTCGTCCTGAAGTTGCATCATCTTCATCCTCCATTGGATCAATTTTATTGGACCGGTAACTCACAGCAAGAACATAGAGGTTGTAGTCTTGACCTGGCGGAGGTTGATCGTCGAAAATACCATCAGTCAGTAGCCTTGTTTATGTAGATGGTACAAAATCTCCGGGAATCCTCGTCTTCTATGTCTTCTTGACATCGTCATCTCCATCCTATGAATGCTCCTTGCTAAGACCCTTTGGTTCTCGAACACCAGTTCTTGATTCCTCAAAGTTCTCACTTGATTGTATAGAATTAAACCCATAAAGGCCAACTCTGACTCCTCCATGTAAAATCCATCGAAGTCCATAGCAGGTTACTCCACATTCGGATCGTTTCTTACTCTCGACATTTCTACTAAAACTTTCCTCGTTTCATCTCTAATATTTCTTCTTTGCTCCATCTCTCTGCTGACTATCTCAACCTTCTCCTCTCGTCTCCAGAGTCTTCATATCCATCAATTTTTTTCATAACTCTCTATTACTATATCTCTAATAGTCTTCTTTGGTAAAACATCCATTTCAAGTCCTGCCATGTTTACTTAATATTCTCTGCAAAAAGTCATGATCATCTAAAGAAATGATAATCCGTCATTCTTCTTCGTTGCGATCGCACTCCTTATCAATTCATAGATAATCTTGCCAACATCTAAATATCTAAATCCCTTCACAATGTGGTAAAGCAAAACACCTATATAGTTCACGATCTTGTAATATTGCAGACTTGGCTGTAAGCTGGCATTGATGAAATAACACCATGCTTTTGTGATCTTCCTAAAAGTTTTGGTACTGATGTGCTTCGGGTACCCTTCTAAGTCTAAAATTAATCTATCACTATGGATTGCCTCTAATCTTCTCCTAATTTCCTCAATAGGTAATGGTACTTTAATCGAATATTCAGGCTTTGGGTATTCATTTTGTTCTTTTCTGTGAACTTTCGGTAAACCAAAATATCGATTTATTCTCGCAGTAGAATAATCCATTGTTCTTCATCTAACTCGTGACTATGTCTTGTTATCACTTCCATAAGCATTCGCATAAAACTCTCTCACTAAATTGTCGCATCCCTTCTCACTTCAAATATTCTCAAGGTCAAAATGGTGATAATCCTTAGTTAATAATTCCATATTTCTCGCATCAATGATATTTAAGATCCTAGGCCAATATTTTAACTAATTCTTTACATTGAGTCCCCTCTCTAAGATCAACTTCCTTCATCTCTCTATATCTTTCTTAATCTTGGCAAAGGCCTTATCATTGAAGAAATTTTCCTCCCTAATAACATACTTCTTCATTTCCTTTGGTATCTCTTTTTCTACTTCCTCCTCCTCATCCTCATATTCTTCCTCATAATCATTACTAAACGATAAAGGTGGAGTAGGCTCTCTTTATGGTCCAATCCTATGTGTATTGAGAAAAATTCTCGTGGGTCTAATTGGGGAACTTGGATTTATCCATGGGTTTCTCTACTAACTTTCTCTTTCCTTTCTCCTACCTCGAACTTCTACCCCTTCCATTTCCAGCCATTTCAATAGGTACAAGTAAAAGAATAAGCACGTAAAACCATTTTAAACAAAATTTTTGGAAAAGTGTTTGATAAAACTCAACTTATCTATCTAATAAGGAGAAATTCATCGAAAAAACTCGTTTATAAATCGATAGTTTGAAATTGATATAAATTCATTGATAAAACATTATTGATAAAAATAATCGTTCGTAAGTAATTCAAGTCATTCGACAGACAAACGCAAAAACCTTCAAACTCATTTGAAACTTAGTCTCAAATTAGTTGGGTTATAAAATTCAATTTATTAGCCATATACTAAAAAAGTTCCAAAATTCGATATCAATAACCGAATTATCACACCATTCTCATACTAGTATTATAATTGAAACATTCGACATCAAAACTGATTTAGAGCAAAAATTTTGAAATTGAGGCTCTAACCTAAATAAAAATCCAAAAATCCCTGAAAATTTGAAAATATAATTGATAAAATGCTAGGGTTCTCATTGATTACCTTCTTGAAAGTGAATTTTTCAAGATCAGAACTCTAGAACTCCTTTAGAACACTCCACCAAGTTTCAACTTTGAACTCCCCTTGCTCATGCCCTAGTTGGCTTTACACACTCAAAACTCACCAAATTTTAGGTTGAATGTGTGAAGATTGAAGTGTAAATCACTTAAATACACTAAAATCTAGCTTTAAAAGGTTCAATTTAGTTAAAAATTTGGTCTTCGGGTCAAAAAGTTGCAATGATTTGTTGGTGTGAAGTGAGTAACTATGGCGATTTTGAGTTTTTATTTTTTTAAACGCGTATTCATTTTTAGCGAATCAGGGTTTAAATGGATTTGCTGGGAGATCGTCGCCTAAATCGCTGAAAATCAGCCTCAGTGGCTCACTAACTAGTTCAACGAATCCTAGTTATAAATGCAAATCGCAGACAAAATGCAGACCTGAAATTACACTAAAAATTCTGCAAACCAATACCGATTTTCTTAGCAAATTCCAGTACAAACTGGAATCGTTGGGAAATCGCTAGCCTATTTTAACTAAGTCTTCAATTTAATTAGTTTTCCCATACGTTTTTCACATATATGCCCAATAAAAAGGTAACATTATTCAAGATTATCAGAATTGGACTATGATTTGTACTAAACAATAATTTCATTACTATAAATAACTGACTAATGTAAAAACTAATGTATAAAAACAATATAATACGGAAAGACATTGGCTTGATCAAACCCCCCTTATATAAAATTATTTCGGAATTAAATTCTTAAAATATCCCTATTATATGAATCAGAAGTTGAGATAAAATAAAAAAAAAACTAACTAACCATAGTATTAAAACTGAAAGTAAAGATAGATAATGGGCTACCTCCTAAAGAGCGCTTTTTTTTACTCTTGTTGGCTAGACTGAACCATACAGTTCTAAACTAGTTCTATAAGCTCAAAAGAAGGATTGCCCACTCTAGTGTCATTCCAGAAAGTGATTGCTTGACCATGCACCCTAAAAGTGATTGTCTTGTTCAGAGTATCCATAATAGCTTGCGAAGTGGCTAAGAAAGGTCTTCCTAAGATTAATAAAGGATCTTCATTGATGAAGTGTGGCATAACCAAAAAGTCTGTGGGAATAATGTACTTGTCAATTTGAACTGGTACATTAGTAACCACTCCTATTGGTTTCACTGAATAACTATTTCATTGAGGAACTTTTTCAGAAGCAAGTACATCCAACTCTAGTTGAGTATGAAGAAAAAAGTGAATTGGCATGTAGTTTGCTCTAAAACCCGTATCACAAATAACTTTAATATACCAAACCCATTTAACTTTTATGTTTATGTATATATCTCCTGGATCATTGAGCTTGACAATTGCTAGATTCTTCTTTTTCTTTTTCTTATTCTTTGTAACTTTAAATTCCTCTATTTTAAGATCATTCTCAACATTGTTCGGTTGCTTAACCCTCCATTCTTAAGTTATTATATTTTCATTTGAAGTATCTTTAACTCGTTCATTTTTTGTCATAACATTTTTTGTCTTCCATTGTTACTGCATTAATAACATATACTTTAGCTTTTAAATTATGACGATTTAATTCGAAAGATTCATTATCATTAGTTTGTTCGATATTAGATTCATCAGAATTATCATAGACATATTCATCATTAAAATGAAAAGTGACAATTTTCTTTTCAAATTCCATATATATTGTTCCTTCAAAGATATCTAACTTTGTTTTAGCTATTTTAAGAAATGTTTTTCCTAAAAGTATAGGTGGAGATTTAGATGATATTGAGTCTCTCATTTCCATGACATAGAAGTTATCTGGAAATACTGAATGATTTACTTTACTAAGACATTTTCTAGTAAACCATAAGGTTTAATAAATGCGTTGTCAGGTAAGGTAAGATTAATAGTTGTATTAGTCAATGAACCTATTTTCAATTACTCATATGGTTTAAGTGACATAACATTAATTGATGCTCCAACATCACATATAGCAACATCTATCAAAGAAGTTCCTAATGTAATATCAATTTCAAACAATCCTGGATCGGAACATTTATCAGGTATTTTCTTTTTAATTAAAGTAAACAAATTTTGCCCTAAGTTTTCTTTAGATTCTTCAAAAAATTTATCCTTAGATTCATAGAATTCTTTCAAAACTTCATAATAATTAGAAAATTGTATAATTGATTCCATCAATGGTTTATTAATTTCAGTTTTCCTAAATGCTTCAAGAATGTCTTCATTGTTTTCTTCATTCCTAACATTAATTAATCATTGTGGAATGGTAGAATATGAATACATATTGTCATTCAAATTATCAGAAATCATATCATCTTTCTCCTTTTCCATTATTTTAAACTTTTGTAAGGATCTTTCATATGCTTCAACTCTGGCTAAATACCATGGGTATAGCCTTTCAGAAAAATGGTGTATATTTCAATTGTTTTGCCATCCATTCTCTATTAGGAATGATATTAGCAATCATTTCTTCTTCTTCTTCTTCTTCTTCTTCTTCTTCTTCTTCTTTAATAGTTTTATGTGTTTTCTTTTTATTACCATGTTTAAGTATCTTTCTGCTTATAGGTATGTCTTTTTCATCACTGAATAAAGCATTAACTCTTGCTTGATTAGTAGGAGCAACAATTGTTTGAGTAGGTGCTTTAACTTGATTACCTTGTTGAGTACTTAACCTATTTATTTGTAAATTCATTTGACTTAACTGATTTTTCAAATCATTAATAATAGTATCAATCTTAATATGATTTTAAGAAATATGTGTAAAGTTTTGATGACTTTGGTTCATAAAATTATGCAAGATTCGCTTTAAATTTGGATTCGTAGATTGAGCATTTAGTTGAGGTTGCTGATTAGGTGCATATTGCATCTGAGCTTTTAGTCTATAAGTATTATAATTTTGATTTTGAGGACTATAACTAAGATTTGGGAGTTGTCTTCCAAGATAATAACTATTGTAATATTGATTTCTTGGAAGACTAGAAAATTGGTTCATCATTGCATTAACCTCTTCAGTATTCTCTTCATGTAGAGTAGGGCACACATCCGTGGGATGTTTAACCTCATTACAGAATCCATAAGCTTTAACTCGATAAGATCCATCTTTAATTAACAGCTTAGCCATATTAGATAATTCATCAATTTTATCAGCAAACATATTATTCTACTATTATCAACTTCATAAAGTTTTTTTCTTAAGGATTCAATTTTTCACCATATTGCTTAGATTGTTTAGCCATTTTATTAATTGCTTCCTTTGCTTTAGTAGGTGTCATTTCGAATAAAGATCCACCACATAATGTGTCTAATACCTTTCTTTGAAGTGATTGAGTCATTCATAAAAATATTCTAATAAAGCTCTTTAAGTATATCCATGTTGTGGACAAGATGAAATTAATATTTCAAATGTATTCCATAATTCATTAAATTTTTCATCATCTTTCACCTTTGCAACTATGATTTGCTTTC
The DNA here is from genome assembly GCA_039657325.1 of Stephania cephalantha. Lineage (NCBI taxonomy): Eukaryota > Viridiplantae > Streptophyta > Magnoliopsida > Ranunculales > Menispermaceae > Stephania > Stephania cephalantha. The sequence continues at coordinate 19,600,751 of CM077574.1, read as the reverse complement.
TATAGGAACTAATTTTTCTAGTAGGCATGTATTCGTCTAGGAAAGCTTCTAACATTTAAGTTCAAGTAGTAATTAAATATTGGGGGAGATAGAAAAATCAATCTTGTGCTTAATATGTTAATGGAAAAGGAAAAGCTTTAAGTTTGACTTCTTCGAGGGTACGTTCTTTCGGTTTCAACCCTTTAACCTTATGTTGATACTCCCTTATGAACTTATGTGGGTCTTCATTGTCTTTACCACAAAAGTTAGGTAAGGCACTAATAAATCCAAATATAAGTTCAAATTCAAGAAATTCATTGGGGTATGCTATGCACATAGGCTCATATGCTGTAACATTTTGATTTGCTTGTCTAAAAGTAAGTTCTCTGTTATTGTTGTCATTATTATTGATAACTCTATTAGCATTATTATTATTAATGACATTGTCATTATTATTGTTGGTGTTATCCTCCATCCTATTAGCTAAATTTTCCCTAAGTTGTTGTTGTCTTAAATTTTAATTAAAAGTTCTATCTATTTCAGGATCAAATGGATGTAAGATCCTATAGAATAAAAAAAGTGTACACCATACAACGTCTAAAATCTTGAGAAATTATTTAAAAATCTACAGCAACAACGCTAAAAATTGACATGTGTCGAGCATGCACAATAGTTTCCTGTATTTTTCAATTATTTGTAGTAGTGATAAATTGGATATCGTCGCCACAAAGATTTTGCAAACTTCTAAAGAAAGTGTTTTTGTTTTGTTTTTCTTAAGTTAGTTAATTTAATCAAACGGGAATTGAAATACTAAATAACTATAAACTATGAATACTAACTTAATTAACCAAACTAATTAAACTAATTCAAACAATTCAATGCAAACTTAACTAAATGAAATTCAAATTCAATATAATTTAAAATTTTAAACAAACCCCCACTAAACAATTTAATATACTTAGATTGCGTTCAAACACTAGAACATAACGTTACCTCATAATCTAGTTATAATTATATCATATAGAATCTTGGAATCATTAAATCTTAATTCATAATAGGTTGATAGCCTTTAGCAAACCATCGATATTCATATATTCAATGAAAAATAGTCATATCCTTATCATTGTAAATCTTCATATTGGATAAAACACAATAAAATAGAAATACAATAGCATTAACACTCAATAAAAATCATGTCTAATTTAAACCAAATATTAATCAGAATATGCGATCAATAACTAACTTAGAACACAATCACCTAAAACATCCACTCGGGTAATTTGGCCCCATAGATTAATCCTAGTTACTACTTCTATAATTGTTGTCAATAATCATAGACATAGATTTAAAAAATCAAATATCATAATACATATTTGCAACTATTCATATAATACAAGAATTATTATTTGTAATACGTAAAAAAAAACTTATTAAAATTGTGATTGTTGTGTATGAATAGATTTAAAGCATTAAGTATCGGATTCATTAATTATACATATATAGCAATCCAAAGTATACACATGTATAGGGTTTGTTTAGATTTATAAACTTCTCACTCATGCATGAAATAAACAACGTAATGATATAATTGAATAAATACCTCTTATTGAAATAAACAAAGCTCCAATCTTGCTTCAAACATAAACTCAATAAAAACTAACTTACGGCTCTCATAAGCTTGTTAAGAAAAAAGGGCATTTAATTTCCAAGCCCTAAAGTCCTATTTATAGTTTCCTAAGCTATACAAATTACAAATAAATTCAAATTTTTATAATAATCTAAAAAACGCGTCACTGACCTCAACGATTTGTCAGCGAATCTTATGTTGTTCACAAATCGCTAAGTTAATCACTAAAAATATCTCTCTGTGCTCCACCGATTCATCTGGCGATTCCTTTGTATTTTCCAATTCACTGATGATTCGCGGGCTCTTCTCTTCTTCCGATTTATGCAGCAAGTCCTGTGTAATCTCATATCGTTGATGATTCGCTGAACCTTCTATTCAGTTGATTGTCTTGCTCTTCTTCTTCTTTTTCTTCCATTTTTTATTTTTCCTAATTAAATCCTGAAATCATAAAAACAAATACCAAGTGTAATATCATCATTTATATATAAAATAAACCTAAATTACTCCATAAAATATGTCTAATTATCGACTTGTCAGACTTGACTCTCTAAACCTTCTTAAATGTTTTTTTTCTTTTTAAGTGTACTCAAATCTTTAAACATCTTATAGCATCGTGGTTTAATATCTACAATAATGATATGTAGGAAGAGGTTTGTTGTCAGCAACAACAGTCATCTTTTGTTTGAGCTTGCAACAACCTTATGTGGTAGAATCTTCTTTGCCTTTGATGTATCAACTTGAGTCTTGATTGATTAACCCTCATTGATTACATTGCCTTTGACAAAGAAGGTTAGGGCATTTGCAGATCCCTCATTATAGTTAAGTCCATACTTAACTTACAAAGATTGACCAGGTTGCAGCATTCTATTTAATTTCTGATAACCAGAATGGACTTTGCAGTAACAGCCTCAGAATTAGAAAGAGCTTTCTTCGGTCTAAAGATTTCAATCTCACGCTCTTTCAACAATGCATGACACATCATGTATTCTCTTTCAAGATTCTTATACTCCAATTTAATATAGAAGAAGTTCATCTTCAAATCAAGATTCTGATCATATAGAGATATCAATTCAATGAATAATAGATCATAAGAAGCCTGAAGATCCTTTGCAGAATCCTCATCATTGACATCAGCACATATTTCCTTGGCCTTTTCTTTACTCATTTCCATGTCAGATTTTATGGAATCAAGTTTAGAAACACCAACAGTAGATAGAGAAGTAACAACAACATCTTACTATATCAATACATCAGTGAGTGTAGTAGTAGTAGAATCATTTGACTCTTTATCACTGTCATCAGAGTCATCATCACTTCGAGAAGCATTTAGAGACTTCTTCTTTTTGTAAGTAGGACATTCAATCTGAATATGTCCAACTCCTCCACACTCATGACACTTAATGCCCTTGAGTTTATTCTTAACATTTTTCTTCTTATTATTAGTAAAAGGCTTGTTGTTGTCATTACTCTTCTTGTAATTTATTTCAGCATAATTTCTCTTATAAGTTTTCAGAAATTTTGAGAACTTTTTTGCCATCATAGCAAGCTCTTCTCCCATAGAATCATCAAAAATAGTTATCTCAACGCGACAAGCATTTTAGAAGAACTAGGCTTTTTGAACATATTGTAATGACCCATTTTATTAATGCCATTATTATTTATTATTTACAGATTATTACGTCAGCTCGGACCCACGTGGATGTCGCATATAGGCTAAGGGGATGCTTTTCTAGGTACTAGCTATATAGCGTTTGATTGGTTACTTTTATTACGATGTATTTCATTTAATATGGCATAAATCATCGCATGTTTGTAAATATCATGTTCTGCTGAGAGAGATGTTGTGATGGGTAATTGCCTCGTAAAACATGTCGACGCGAGTATGGATAGGCGCAGTACGGGTACACTAAGTTTTATTATACTAACTTGAATAAAATTACTAAGAATCAAGGTGAATATGGCATAAAATGGAGAATCAAACTTTAGACTAAGTCAAAATAATTGGGTACATCAAGGATTGGCGTGGCTCGAGATGCGCACTAGGACGTGGGGCACTAGGTGATGGGTAGTCAGGAGTGAGTGAGACCTCAATTGGGTTAATTATGTGATCAAATACACTAACTATATTGTTGTTGTACCTAAGTTGGCTATTTAAAAAGAATTAAATTGATTTTCCTATAATTTGATCAAATTAAATAAAAGCCATTGATGGGCATTATGATGATCCTAGAATGTGTAATACTAGGTTGTTTAGTGTTTCAACGAAGTCATTAATTTATTTGTGACAACCTTAATAAGGACCACAAGATGGTCCTCGTGATACATGTACACAATTGATTCCATCACAAACTATGAATACCCATTTAGTGGAATTTCAATTGGAACACTACTCATTTTCATGGAAACTTTGGAATTTCCAGCAACACTTGATAGAGGTTTAAGAGATCAAACTAGGATCTAGAGCTGGATTACATGAAGATTAAGGGCTATAATCAAGGTAATACACCCCCTCTCCATTAATTTCATCTTCTTCAATTTGTTTTTCATGAAAATGAACTTGGAAAAATTTGGGGTTTAATGGTGATTTTTTTTTAATGTTGTTGTTGTTGTTGTTATTGTTGTGGTTGTTGGGTTGTTGGATGGTGATTAGAACATAAGAGAAAGATTAAAAAAAATACATCACAAGAGGAGGCAGAGAAGAATTGCAAAGATTTGAAATTTGTCTCTACATATACAATGGGGGTAGGCGTGCGTGCGTGCGTGCGACCCTGGGTCGAGCCGGCCCAGGCCCGGCCTAGTTAGGCTGAACCGGGCCCAATCGACCAGCCCCGGTTCAGGTGGGCCCAACCCCCATCAAATAATAAAATTTATTTTAAAAATAAATTAATTACATAATAAATAAAATAAATTATAGAAAAATAGATAAAGAAATTACAAAAAAATCCAAAAAATTCAAAGAAAAATAAGAAATTGGGAAAAAGGTAGAACATTGGACTTCGAGAATATTTCAGGCATTTGGCACCCTGGTGCAACCCGAAAAAATGTGCCACAGCTAAAAATTTAAATAACATTCTAATTTTTAGTTTAATATTAATAATATATCTTAATGTGGCTCTAAATAGATTATAATGATACATTTGGACTTCAGGGGACTAAGGGGACCATAGCTCGAGTACTGGGAGCTAGGCGGGGACAGATTCGGGAGTAACATCACTCGAGTATTTAATTATTGTATTCATTGTTTATATCCATTCTTGGCATATTATTCTATTCCATCACTATTTTGGGATGGTTGGTTGAGATTACTCCCATCGATATATTTGTTGTGTGTTTCTGACATGCTAAACTGTAGCACTTGTGACCAAGCCCTCGGTGAATGGCAACCCGAGCGGCAAACTGGTGCACATGTCGCGTGTCGGTGAAGCATAGGATGTACGTGTCGATGAAGTGTAGGAATATGCCAATCACCCTAAGGAGCCAAATGAAAGAGTAGTGGGGGCACCCACCGAAGCGATCCTGAGGATCTGAAGTACAGTCTAGTCTGACTAGGACAAGCCGCGCTTTGTTTATCCACTTGTTATGTATGCTTGCGATGATCCATTTACAATTGCTTATTCATATTTCCGCATGTTTATTTAACATTTTTTTGGTTTCTCTATTTACTTAAATGCTCAGTGAGTTTCCTTGAGGTTTTACTCATTGGACTAGTCATCAATTTTGTTATGATGGCTAAGTGCAAATCCTAGTACAGCAGGGGCAAATGACCCTTGGCGACTATCTCTGACCGCTTATTGTCTAGGACACTCTCGTACGTGTTAATTTTTGATATTTTGTCATATTTCGGGTGTTAGGGAGACTAGAGAGACATTGTACATGTATATATGCTTATCTTTTGGTTATCACGTCACCTTATATATAGAGTACTTTATTTCCGGGTCTTCCGCATTAGGATTGATGCTCTATGACACACGACATGTATATATATTATGTTTTTATGTCAGTTTAAAACTTTCGTTGTTAATTTAGTGCTTATTAACTTAAATAAGTAAAACACAAGCCATATCTATAACTCACAAACTTCTAAAATAAAAGACAGTAAAAATAAATATACATGACTTAGAAAGGAAATGTCTATAACTGGTATACAATATAGCAACAACACGACAAGTTAGCATGCACACCGAATATGTAGGCATGACAAGCAATGCCAGCGGAGCACATGACCTTACGGGTCAGTGACTTGGACGGTGCATCGGGGCCCACAGGGCGATTAGCAGCACCCACTTGGTGACCTCGGGGCTCGTAGCCAACTCGCATATATATGTATATATATCGAGGTTGATTCAGTGCACGTTTATCGATGTAGATCATAATGGACGGACAGTCTACTACCCCTAGAGATTGGTGAAACTAGTCATCCAATTAAAGTCGCTACCACTGCTACTACATAGAGTGTAGACGATCGACTTGCGGCACATGATGCTCACTTAGCAGAGATCTTACGGTTACTTAGGACTTATATAGTACCAGTCATTGCTACCGCCGTGGTTACAGTTCTCGCCACACAGACAGTCGTCACCCCGGCTGTCCAGCAGGGGCCTGTTCAGGCTACTACTTCCATAGTTCCTGAGACACCTATTGAGAGGGTTACACTAATGGTTATACTGATTGTCGCGCCAGCTGAGATATCGACTCCTACTTCTACACCAACGACCATAGAGACAGCTACTACAGCCACTACCTCCGAGTTAGCATTGATGCTTGAGGCGAAGTTGATTAACGAGTTTATTCGCTTCTAGCCTGAATATTTCTATGGAGGTGGTGACCTATAGGCAGTCGAGATATGGTTACTTTCACACAATCGGCTGCATAAGCTGTTGAGAGTCGATGAGAGTATACAAGCATGGGTTTCTGGATCGTGGTTTAGAGAACCTGCAGTTATTTGCTAGACTACATATTGCGACACCCACCCAGAGCAGACGACATGGGCACACTTCGATAGGTGTTTCATGATGAGTATATCCCCATAGAGGTTTAGTTACGTTTAAGAGATGATTTATTGGCCCTGAAATAGGGTAACCAATCGGCATTACTGTATATGGAAAGGCATCGGTATCTGCTACAGTTTGCCATGGATGTTGTCGTAATGGAGTGGTTACGGATTTATTACTTTGTACAAGGATTAGTAGAGTTCATCACTAGTGCGATCGTGTCGACTAGGGTGCATACATTACATGATATATATGATTGAGCCTTTGCCCATGAGACGTATCTAATGCAGATGGGTGATAGGTAAGTACTTAGTTCAGGACAATCTACGAGGCAGGCAAGGCAGAGTTCTCAACCGAACAGGATGTCGAAAAGATAGAAGGATAGATCTGATCGAGACTTCTGTTGAGATACCAAACAATAGGGCAGGGACAACAGTGATGATCAAGGTGGAGATAGTTTTGTTATAAGGACAGGAAGCCAATTCACGCTATTGTACCTGCACCACCTGAGCAGCATCGATAGCAGCCTCAGCAGTATCGTCAGGATAGGGATCATAGAGGCCATAATAGGAGCCAAAAGGGCCACGGTTAGGGTTAGAGATCCGGAGACAAGCAGGATGGAAGGCAAGAGAAATGTCGATGTCATCATTGTGGTCAGATAGGGCACATGAGTGATTGCGGGCACCACTATCAATATTAGGTGCACAACAAGGTCAGGCTAGAAAGAGCACATATAGTTGCATAGCCGGACATAGATGCGACCTGATAACTCGCCGAGGGTATGTTATCTATTATGGGTAGACCGATGCATGTTATGATAGACTCTAGTAGTAAATTATCATTCATTGTTGGTCGCATGGCAGGTGAGTTAGGGTTAGCATCACATACGCTAGACACACACATTATCCTCAGTACGGCCCCTAACGATAAGATATATCATAACCGAATATTTTGAGACTGCACGATAGAGGTAGAGGGGCATCATTTTCCAATAAACTCACGAGTCCTAGAGTACCTCAAATTTGACGCACTTTTAGGGATGGACTAGTTGGCAGCGTATCATGCACAACTGGATTAGTTCCAGAAGATCATCACGTTTTGTGATCTGGGGATTCTAGAGTTCACATTTACCGGAGTCGTGACTGTACTATTTATTACTAGAGGTTGACTAGTTATGACTCAAGAGATGGAGGTGTTTGCAGCAGTAGTTGTGTCATAGCTGAGGACAGAGATCATGATTAAGGATGTCACAATGGTTAGAGAGTTTCTTGATGTTTTTCTAAACGATTTGCTAAAATTACCACCACTTAGAGAGGTCGAGTTTATCATTGAGCTTCTACCAGGGACGTAGCCGATTTTTAGTAGACCTTATAGGATGTCGGCATCCTAGCAGGAGGAGGCGAAGAGATAACTTAAGGATCTATCATAGAGGGTTTCATCTAACCTAGTATGTCTCCTTGAGGAGCGCTAGTATTATTTATGAATAAGAAGGATGGTTCCATGAAGATATGTGTAGACTACAGGAAGCTGAATCAGGTGACAGTCAAGAACTATTACCCACTCCCCAGGATCAACGATTTGTTAGATCAGTTGTAGGCGCCAAGTTTTTCTTAAAGATTTATCTACATTCAGGTTATCATCAATTGAGGATTCGAGAAGAGGATATCAAGAAGATCGCCTTCAGCACCAGATACGGGTTGTTTGAGTTTACAGTCATGCCATTTGGGTTGACTAACGCCCCGACAATCTTCATGGACTTGATGCACAGGGTCTTGTGACCATACTTGGATAGATGTGTTATTATCTTTATCGACGACATCTTGATTTATAGCAGGACTCATGTGGAGCATGATAGTCACCTCAGGACAATATTGATGACATTGAGGGAGCATAGGCTATATGCCAAGTTCAGCAAGTGTGATTTCTAACTGAGTGAGGTGAAGTTTCTTGGACACGTCATCAGCGATCAGGGTATCTTTGTGGATTCAAAGAAGATTCGAGCTATTATTGACTGGAGGACACCTGAGTCTGTTTTCGACATCTGGAGTTTCTTGGGGCTAGCAGGGTATTATCGCTAAGACTTTTCTATGATTGCAGCACCGATGACCAGAATGGCTAAGAAAGATGTGCGATTTGATTGGTCAGATGAGTGTGAGCGAGCATTCTGGAGTTGAAGAGGACATTGACATTATTAACAGTATTGACATTGCCAAAGTTAGACAAGAGTTTGTCAATTTACACATATGCCTCAGGATTTGGCCTTGGATGTGTATTGATACAAGAGGGCAGACCAATAGCTTACTTATCCTGATGTCTAAAACCCCACGAAGGTAATTATCTAGTGCATGACTTGGAGCTCGCAGGAGTCGTGTTTGCACTGAAGGCCTGGAGGCACTATCTCTACGGAGAGAAGTTCGTTTTGTACACCGATCATCAAAGCCTGCGACACATTTTTACTCAGAGAGATCTGAACATGCGTTAGAGAAAATGGCTTGAGCTATTGAAGGACTACGACTCCACCATTGAGTACCATCATGGTAAGGCGAATGTCGTAACTGACGCATTAAACAGAAGCGGGATTAACAGTCAAATAGTTGTTCGACGCATTACACATGACAGAGATTCTTGCGATAAATGAGTTGCATATTGTTGCTTGATGACGCAAAAGTATATATTGAGCAAGTGGCAGAGTGTCAAAGGACTGATAGTTTGTATGACAAGTTTAGTAGGTTGACATAGGATCCCAAGTATACAAATTGGTCGGAGACAGAAGATCAATGTTTGAGTCACAGAGGCAGATTGTGGGTACCAACAGTTCCAGAGTTACGAGACGGTATTCTAGAGGACGCCCATAAATCTCGTTACACACTTCTTCCTGATCGGACCAAGATGAACCATGATCTAAGATGACTATTTTGGTGGCCAGGGATGAAGCTGATGTAGGCACATATGTCAAGAGTTATCACATATGACAGCCGGTGAAGGCCGAGCATAAGAGACCGAGAGGGTATTGCAGCCATTGCCTATTCCATAATGGAAATAGGAGCACATTACTATGAATTTCATCAGTAAACTACCACAGACTTCTAGGAGACATGACATCTACTAGGTAGTGATTGATAGACTAACAAAATCGGCACACTTTATACCAGTTTCCATTATATCTGACGAAGATCACAGACTTACGTATAAGTTCTCGGAGAGCATGCAGGAGTAGTTTGGCACAAGGTTGCAGTTTAGTACGGCTTATCACCCTCAGACCGATAACCAATCAGAGATATTGACGCAAGTTTTAAAGGACATGCTCAGGGCTTGTAGCTTGCAGTTTAGTGGTTCATGGGAGGACTATCTACCGCTATGTGAGTTTACCTATAACAACAGCTATAAGGCAAGCATCGGGATGCCTCTGTTTAAGGCGCTGTATGGGAGGCCATGTAGATCACCCACGTGTTGGACAAAGCCGAAGGATACTGTGACAGTTGGGCTAGAGATAGTTGTTGACCACATAAAGAAGATTTGGCAGATCAAGTAGAGACTTCGGGCAACCCAAGATAGATAGAAGAAACATGCAGATAAGTATCACGAGGGTCTGAGCTATGAGGAAACGACATGGTATATTTGAAAGTTTCCCCTTGGAAAATTCAGCAGATATTTAGGAATAAAGAGAAACTGGCGCCGAGATTCATTAGAACATTCGGGATCGCAACACGAGTTGGCAGTGCGGTGTATAGACTGAAATTACCGCCACAATTAGCTGGGGTTCATCCGACGTTCCACATTTCTACGTTGAGGCTAGCTAGGTCAGGATCGAGACTATTAGTTGATGTGAGACAAATTGAGGTTCAACCTTACGCGACTTATGAGGAGTAGCCATTGGAGATCTTGGACCGCAAGATACAGACTATGCTGAACAGGGAGAACCCTCGAGTATTGGTTCATTGGTAGCATCACGAGACTGAGACACACCTGGGAACTCGAGTCTACTGTACGATAGCTTTATCCTTAGCTATTCCACGGTACGATCGTCTAGTTTTACCTAAATTTCGTGACAAAATCTTCCCTTGCTGGGAAAAATTGTAATGGCCCATTTTATCAACATCGTTATTATTTATTATTCAGAGATTAGGACGCCAGCTCAGACCCACGTGAACGTTGTAGATAGGCTAGGGGCATGCCTAACTAGGTACTAGTTAAATATTGTCTGATTGGTTGCTTTTATTGCGATGTATTTCATTTAATATGGCATAAATCATTGCATGTTTGTAAATATCATGTTATATCGAGAGAGATGGTGTGACGGGTAATTGCCTCGTAAAGTGTGTCAATGCGGGTATCAGATAGGCATAGTACGAGTACACTAAGTTTTATAACACTAACTTGAATAAATGACTATGAATCAAGGTGAATATGGCATAAAATAGAGAATCAAACTTTAGGCTAAGTCTAAAAATTTGGGAACATCAAGGATTGGTGCGCCTCGATATGCGTGCGAGACCCGGGGCACAGGGTGTCGGGTAGTCGGGAGTGAGTGAGACCACAATTGGATTAATTATGTGATTAAATACACTAACTATATTATTGTTGTACCTAAGTTGGTTCTTTAAAAAGAATTAAATTGATTTTTCTATAGTTTGATCAAATTAAATAAAAATCATGGATGGGCATTAAGATGATCCTAGAATGTGTAATATTAGGTTATTTAGTGTCTTAATGCCGTTATTAATTTTACTAGGTTGTTTAGTGTCTCAATGAAGTTATTAATATGTGTGTGACAGCCTTAAAAAAGCACAAGATCGTCCTCGGTATACGTGTACACAGTTGATTCCATCGCAAACTATAAATACCCATTTAGTAGAATTTCAATTGGAACCACTACTCATTTCATGCAAACCTGAGAATTTCTAGCAACACTTGAGAGAGATTTAGGAGTTCAAATTGGGATCTAGGGCTGGATTTCTTGAAGATCAAGAGCTATAATCAAGGTAATGCACTCATTATCTATCAATTTCATCTTCTTCAATTTGTTTTTCATGAAAATGAGATTGGAGAAATTTAGGGTTTAATAGTGATTTTAGCTTTTGTTGTTGTTGTTGTTGTTGTTGTTGTTGTTGCTAGATGATGATTAGAATAGAAGAGAAAGATTAAAAAGAAATACATCACAAGATGAGGCAGAGACGAATTGCAAAAGACAATAGGGTTTGGGCGTGCGCGTATGCAACCCTAGGCCGGCCCTGCCCAATTGGGTCGAACCGGGCCTCGGTGAATCGGGCCCGGTTCAGGTGGGCCCAACCCCCCATTAGATAATAATTATTATTTAAAAATTAAATTAAATACATAATAAATAAAATAAAATGATAGAAAAATAGATAAAAATTACATAAAATTATAGAAAATTAAAGAAAATATAAGGAATTGGAAAAAAGGTAGAACATTGGACTTCGAGAGATTTTTAGGCGTTTGCCCAAGTGTAACTCAAAAAAATGTGCCACAACTAAATTTAAATTAAATTCTAATTTTATGTTTAGTATTGATAATCTAACTTAATATGGCTTTAAATCGATTAAAATGATACATTTGGACTTTAGGGGACTGTAGCTCGGGTACCGGGAGCTAGGCGGGGTCGGATTTGGGAGTTCGGGGAAGTCGGAGCGCATGTTTGAGGTTTGTAAAATCCACGGGAACGTCACTCGAGTATTTAATTAATGTTTTCATTATTTATATCCATTCTTGGCATATTATTCTATTTCATTACTATTTTGGAATGGTTGGTGAGGTTACTCCCACCGATATATTCGTTATGTGTTTATGGCACGTTAGACTGTAGTACGTGTGACCAAGCCCTCAGTGAATGGCAACCCGAGCTGTTGATTGGTCTACGGATCGGTGAAGCATAGGAATAGGCTAATCACCGCGAGGAACTAAGTGAAAGAGTAGTGGGGGCACCCACTGAAGCGATCATAGGGATTTGAAGTACAATCTAGTCTAACCTGAACGAGCACACACTTTGTTTATACACTTGTTACGTATACATGTGATGATCCATTTAGAGTTGCATGTTTATATTTCTGCATGTTTATTTAACTTTTTTTTTGCATCTCTATTTACTTAAATGCTCAGTGAGTTTCCTTAGGATTTTACTTACTAGACTCATCATTTGTTTTATTGTGATGGCTAAGTGCAGATCCTAGTACAAGCATGGGCAAAGGGATCCTAGGCGACTATATCTGACCGCCTACTGTCCAGGACATTCTCGTACATGTTAGTTTTTAATATTTTGTCTTATTTTGGGTATTAGGGATACTAAAGATACATTGTACATGTATATATTCTTATTTTTTGGTTATCACACCGCCTTATATATAGAGTACTCTATTTTTGGGTTTTCCACATTAGGATTGATGCTCTATGACACTCGACATATATATATTATGTTTTATGTTAGTTTAAGAATTTCGCTATTAATTTATTGCTTATTAATTGAAATTAATATAACTCAAGCCATATGTATAACTCGCAAATTTCGAAAATAAAAGACAGTACACTCTAAATATACATGACTTAGAAAGGAAATGTCCATAACCGCTTTACAATATAGCGACAACATGACAAATTAGCACACATACCGAGGATGCAGACGAGACATGCGCCGCTAGCTGAGCGCGGGACCCAATGGGTCAGTGACGTGGACGATGTAGCAGGACCCACAAGGAGAGGAGCAACACCCACCTGCGACCTCAGGGCGCGGGCCGCCTCACATATTCATCTCATAAGTTTGCAAAGACCCATTAGTTTGTCAAGAGACATCTTAGTAATATCATGACACTCTTTGATTGTAGTAATCTTAAAGTTAAATCATGAGAGGAGACCACGAAGAGCACATCATACTAACTATTCGTCAGTATACTTTTCTCCAAGTTGAAAGGCTTGATTAGCAATGTCTCGTAGAAGACCATTGAAAGAGGCAATAATTTCATCATCTATCATCTCAAGACGATCAAGCATAGAACTCAATTGTTGTAACTTGGAAATTTTGACAAAATTCATACCTTCAAAGATTGTCTTCAAAACATCACAAGCCTGCTTCGCAGTAGTGCAATTTGCAATCAGTTTGAAGCGTTTAACATTAGTAGCACTAAAGATAGAATTGATTGCCTTATGATGGGCAATCTTCTCCTTTTTCTCGGTGTCTGTCCATAAAGATGCAGGTTTTGGAACAGCTTTTCCATTTTTATCTAGTTGCATTGGAGCAATGTATTCTCTCTCGAGCAATTCTCTAACAACTTCATCAATGGCAGAGATGAAGTGAGCCATCTGAACATTCCAGTAGGCATGGTTCGTTGTCGTAACAACTCATCAATTGATCCATGGTGAAAAAACTCTCCAGAATCTCACCCTTCTATACTTAAGCTCTGATACCACAGTTAAAATTTTGGAAACCAGAGGAACTAAGGAGATTAATGAATCAGTGATGAACTAATAAACATACATCAAAACTAAACACTGAATTGATATCGCAGTAAGACTTGAATGTCTTCCTTTGTGTAGGCTCAGCCTAAATAATCAATTAATCAAATTGATAATGTGTACAATCACTATAATGATCTCTCATTCTCATAAAACTCAAGTAAAAATGATGATCCACATAATGGCGATATCGAGTATTTATAGACTCAATCTATCTACCCCATCTAGGAATTCAGTCATAAATACAATTCAAATCGGAAAACCTCATCGGTCTCCAATTGTGATTTCTATTGGAATCATCTAATGTTCAACAACTAAGTATTTTATTCCTGTAAGAATTTTGACTCGTCGTTTCCATAAAGTTCTTCAATCCTTTATGCACCTTTCTCTCGAATTTTGTATTTGTAATCCATCTCGAAGTTCTCTGCTCGTAGTATCAAACTTCTTCACTGTTGAAGACTAATATTAATAGTTACTCTATTTTAGTGTCCAACTCGTATTCAATTCCTACTTCGACTTCATATCTGTCTACTTTGACTTTGATACTGTAATCTTCACTAGAATTTGTATTGTAGTCTTTCTTGAGTTGTATCTACTCTTGGACATCTTGCTTAGTCAAGTTTTTCATCTTGATTCTAGCTTCTACCTAACTAACTTAACTCTTGTTTTGACAATATACTGCCAACAAAGATAGACCGACCCAAACGCAGTAAGCTAGGGTCTAACAATATATGTGTGTATGTGTGTGTGTGGTCACTGAGCGAGAGTCTCACCACTAGGCCTATGCAACAGGCGGGCCTGGGCCGGGCCTAAGTTGGTTTTTTTTGAAGCCCTGTCCAAGCTCGCCCAAGCCCACTACGAGCTGAGCTTTGGCGGGCTTTGGCGGGCTTTGACGAACCTAATTGTGGTTGTTTACATTTTTTAAAATCAGATATATTTAATAAATCTTAAGTATTAGAAACAAGATAAGGTGGTGTAATGGTTAGGATGTTTACTAATACCAAGAGGTCTTGAGTTTAAAACTCACAAACAACTTTTATTTTTACAAGAATATATAAAAATTGCAACAATCTAAAATGCGAGTCGGGCTTGAGCTGAGCCTGGGCCAAATACCTAAACCCAAGCCCGCCCATTAGCTGGTTGAGCTTTCGCGGGCTTGACCCCGGGCCGAGCTTTTATTAGATTTCAATTACCAAGCCCAGCCCATGTTGCTCGGGCCCAGCCTGAGTCGGGCGGGCCCCCGACCCGCTGAACAGGTCTACTTACCACCACTAGGTTTGAACCCATGTTGAAGTGGTTGGAGGATCCACCTTAAGTAGTTGAGAAATATGAGGTTTAGGGCTAGTATCGTTTGAAATCTTTACTGAAATAATTGTAAAATAAAAAAATAAAAATTATCTAAATTGTTGTATGCCCTTAGACTGTATATAGTCTAAGAGTTCACTGGGCATCGACGCAGTTATAGGGTACTACGTTTTAATATAGTAAACTTAACAATTGCAATAAGTTTAATTTTGATGACGAAACTCCTATTAGTAGGGAAGATTGCAATGGCCCAAATCAAAAATAGTGGATTTGTCCTAAATTAAGGGTCACCGACCTTGACATGGCCCGACGACAAGTACATAGTACGACACTCGACTTGGAGGCCAAGATGTATTATATATTTGTTTGGTGATTTCCTAGTGTGTCTGTGTGTATATGTGTAGACTGTTGAATCACATTTATTTGTTATGTATATGTTTCGTAACACGAGTGGGGACATGCCTCAAGTTGCGTGCAGGCATGGGAACTAAGTAGAGAGTGATTGGTGAGTTTTAAATTAAAGTGTACAACATTAAATGAAATCAAAACATGTGTATTAAATAATTTGGACTATAGTTCACAAATCAAATAAATCAAAGTACCTAAGTTTATGAAAATAAACATAGACCATGGGTAAGCCTCAAGATATGTGTTGGAATGAAATCCATGAAATTTATGTTTGTGTGTGTGTGTGTGTGTGTGTGTAGAGATAATGGGATGATTATAGGCCTTAGATTTACCTAGAGATGAACCATCAAGTAGAAATATAAGGTTGATAAGAAAGATCAAGTAATAAAACAACAAGGATTCTGAGGTGAAACACATACTGGGATTTTATATTTCAAGAGTTCAAGAGAGCTAAATTCATAAACATTAGGATCTACAACAACAAGACTTGAAGATCAAGAACCTAGGTGAACAAACTCACTACTATGCCCTAATTTTCATTCATGCATGTGAAACTTAAGTCATGATTCATAGTAATTTTGATAAGAAAAGAAAATTAAGGTCATTTCATCTTAGTTTTTACCAATTTGAAAATACAATTAAAGTTTCAAGTTTAAGTTTTAAGTTTTTAAGATTTTGGGTCAAATTGGGGTTTCTACATGATTTGAATATCTGAAATTTTGATCGAATTAAGGCCCTTGTTGTCATAAACTAATTTGATATTTAGATTCTTCATGAAGTTTTTCTCAATCTACTATATTGAATTCTTTTTTTTTGGGTAAGGAATGAATTTGTTATGAATTTTTAAAAGTAATGAAAATTTTAATCACAAAAGCTGAAATTTTGCATGTTCTTATTCCAAACCAGTCTATGTAATTTTGTCATATCTTTCTCATTTTAAATCCAAATTGACTCATTCAGGTGGCATCGGAAAGTGTAGCCATAACGCTAAAACTTTAATCTCATGCACTATTTGAAAATTTGGACTCCTTCCTATTCAAAAAATGCTCCGCAACATTGACGATGAATCTAAAATTCTTAGGTTTCACAGTTTTTGATAATGTCTTGATGTTTTGAGCATAACTCCTTCATTTCTTATTGGATTAAGCTCATCTTTTAGTATGATGTTTTGGGTATGTTTGTAGTCTTCAATAAAAATATCATGATTTTTGAAGCTATGGTTTAAGAGAAATGAACTTTTTCAAGTTTCTGGTTGGAATAAAAAACTATTTTGAGTCATTGTGGTAAAAATTACATATCTCCCTCGTTTCTTATCAAAATTGCATAAACCTTATAGTTTTGGAAAGTTAAGACATAGCTCTACAACTTCTTTTTGGACTATAATACATAATTTAAACGTTTTAGTAATTGAGATCAACTTACAATTTGTTGCACCAAAACCATTTTTATTTTAATAAAGTAGATCTCAACATACACAAATTATTAAGGGGGGTGATTTTTAAAATTAGAATTTAAACCACTTAACCAACCTAAAACAAGTTAAATTCAATTTTTTAAGATACCTCGGAAGCTTAGAGAGGACTTACGGGGCATGGAACGCAAATTTGGAGTGGTCAAAAGTCGGTTTAGGCTAGTAATTACGTGCATTTGAGGTAAGTAAACCTATCGAGCATTCATTTCCATTTCAATTCTTTTTTATTGTTGAAACACAATCATTTGCACTATTTTTACTATTTTGAATCTCCCAATGCCATGACATGTATTAGTGTATTATATATCTTTAGTATAAGTACTGATTTTATAGTTTTGAATTGTATGTTGGCGTTTCATTCTATTCATTTTCTTATCATAGTTTGGACTTTTTATTGTTGTTGATCTCCTGACTTATGTTTTATGAACTAGCATGCTATTGTGGTATCATTTTGTGTTGTTCACTTACATGTTCATATGTTTGTGTGTGGGTTTTATTTAGGCTCATGTTATAGGATGATGTATAGTGTTTGTGAAGTAGTCCACACATTTGGGTTCCATGATTTTTTTACGAGTGAGTACAACACACGGGATTAGAGTCCCTGGGGATGTCGACACTCCTTATTGGCTTAAGTGACGTAGCTCATGACCAAATATATAATCTGATGTGATGAAGCTCACGACTGACTAAACCTCAATTTGTGTGACTATCCGACCTATTCCTTTTGGTGTACTTGGTACCTGTTTGCATACATTCCTTTTAGCTTTTCTTTTGTTGCTAATTGTATGCTTTTAGTTACCGTTTCTTGTGTATTTGGAAATTTGAATAAATTGCCGCAAGATTTAATCACTGGGATTGTCATCTTTGGTGAAAATTATAGATCTGTCATGTATCATACTGAGGAAAGAGAAGATAAGCAAATGCCTCGGAGTCATATGCGACTGTCAGTTACTCTTTTATTTAGGTTTACTTGTTTGTATTTATGATCTATGTCTTTGATACATTTTGGGTTATATATTTAGGTTAAGAGACTAGACTCCCTGGCTGATGCATGATGTTACACTATTTATCGCCATTCTTCGTTTAAAACCTCGGAAGCTCTTTGCAATTTCATGTTGATTCTAAACCATATCCTCTTGATTCCTTAGAGTTTGCATCTAATTACACAAAATTGACGCCATCATGGCCATCTTTGTCTCATCCGTATACATGCCAGAGTAATCTTCTGCACGTTGTTCTGAACTATGGTCCATCTTCTCTTTATATGCGGTAGTTTACATTTTTTTCTAAAACTTTTATATCTTCTACTCATATTTGCCTTCTTTCTGCAGTCTTTTTCATGTGTATCTCATTTCTCTCTCTCTCTCATCCTTTGAATCTATATAGCCTTGCACTTGTTTGGTGCTCTCTATGTTTTCATCAGTGATAGTCTTGTTAGGACGAGCATTTATCCCAAGATGTATCATAGGAACTCGGTCTTGTTAACAACACTTTATGATCATCAAGGGAAATTGTAGTCCTTTATTCTTGTTTGTGGTCATGGCATTTCTAATCGAATCATAGATGACCTTGCTAATATCAATATAACCTAAACCTTGAACGATGTAATACAACAAAGTCGCCTTGTAATTCACAACTTCATAATATTAAAAACTTGGATGCAGGCATGCATTAACAAGATAATTCCATGCTTTTGTGTTTATTTCAAAAATTCTTTGTTTGAATGCGCTTTGGATACCCATCCTTATCCAAAATGAATTCATCCCTTGGGATTGCTTCTAATCCATTTCTAGTTGTTTCATAGGGAAATTCATGTTTGGGTCGATACTCTGGTTTTGGCTAATTATTATTTTCTATTTTATGAAATTTCAGCAATCTATAGTATCGGTTTATTCTTTTAGGTGAATAATCCACTAGTCTTCCTCTGACCATGGATACAATTTTATTGTTACTTCCATGTCCATTAGCATAAAACTCTCTAATTAAAATCTCACAACCCTTCTCTTTAGGAATCCCTATATCATCATCAACATTATAATCCCTAGTAAATAATCCTCAGTTCTTCTCCCTTATTATATTCAAAATCCTAAGCCCTTACTTCAACTCATTCTTCACATTGAATCCCTCTCCAAAATTTATTTTCTATTTTACTTAATGTTGCTCGTCATTCTAGCAAGAGCCTTAGCATTGATTAAATTATCCACATTAAAAGGAATATGCGGATTCACCTCGACTTCCACACTTTTCGAATCATTACTATAATCTATCGGTGGAGTAGGTTCTCTTTATGTTCTAACTCTAAGATTATTAATTGAAATTCTCATTGGCCTAATTGGTGTATGTCAAACTTTGAACTTTGTTTTGGGTTTTTTATAATTGTTTCCTTTCCTTTCTCCTCTCCTGAACTTCTACCTTTTCCACTTTCAGTCATTTTTTTCCAAATCAACTAACACAAGTCCAAATAGAAATTTAAACATATAAATCGTAAAAAATCATTTATCAGAAAGAATTCAGTAGAATTCATAATTCTAATTCATTAAAGAGAAATTCATTTGAAAAGCTAGTTTGAAAATCAATCGGAAACTTAAATAAAATTAACATCGGAGTTTTTACTCAATATAAACTTAAAATTGATTTTTCCATAACTTTCATGATATAAAAGAATTGTGTGATAAATTCAAGTCTTTCTTAAAACAAAACACGCCTTTTCTATTCTATTGAAATCAATGAAATCATTTATCAATACTAACTAGATAAATTTCAATAAAACAATTTTGAAAATAATTAAAAATTTTAAAAGATTTATCGAAAACCAAAAATTTCAATTTAAAAAGCTAGTGTTTTATCGTGATTGCCTTCTTGATAGCGAATCCTTCAAGATATAAGCTCTTGAACTCCTCTAAATTGATCTTCCAAGCTCCTACTCGAAATTTCATTAACTCTAGTTTGGTTCTACTCTCTCAAATTCATACTTTTTTGGGTTGAATGAAACTAGATTGAGGTGAGAATCACTTTAATACACAAGAATCTAGCTTAGGAAGGTTGAATCTAGGTAAAATCATGTGTTTGGATCAAATGGGTGCAATGGTTGGTGTGTGTAAAATGATTTATGTGTGGCGAGTTGGGGTTATGTTTTAAAAACTTGGAATCAAACCCAGTGAATCGAGGTTTTAAGTGGATTCGCTACATAAATTACTAAAATTTAGGCTCTATGCCTCACCGATTTTTATAGTGATTTGGCTAGTAGGGCCAATTCACTACTTGACAAGTCATTAATTAGACATATTTTATACTTCATTTAAGGATGATTTTAGATGTAAAAAACTGTATTACACAAGGTTTTCTCTTGTTTTTTATATTTCAGGTAATAAATGGAGAATATGAAAAAATAAATGAAATAGGGAAGATTATGAAGGAATTAATTAAGTAGAAGAGGTATACAAAGCATTATCACCAAGGAAGCAAAGAAGAACTGGACTTTTGTACCAGCGATTCTTAGAGGACACTGAATCACTAGCCAAATCGATGGACACAAGAAAGGATTGGTGACCTCAATTTTTTGGATTTACCTAGCGATTTTTATCACACCCAAATCGTAGTGAATCACTATGTAAGATTTCGTGAAATTTAGATGACTACAAGTTGTTTGAGTTGTTTTGGGATGTTTACTACTTAGAATATTATAAATACTAGCCCAAGGTTACAAAATTAGTTGCCCTTGAGTACGTAGATCAAGATTTCATTGCTCTTGGAGTCATTGTCTATTACTTTCATATTTTATTGCTTTTGGAGAAGATTTGAAGATTCAAGTATTTTAATTCAGAGGTATTTTCAATTATATATTTTATTTATATTATTGCAATGTTATTCATGATTACGAGTGAGTAGTTTATTTAATCTAAACAAAGTCCGAATGTGAACTAGATCAGTTTTGCAATGTAGTTATGATGAGATGAATATGTGCTTAATGCTTTAAACCAATCATATTCTTTGATTCACTAATTTAATAGGTTAATATCTATTGATTTTAATCATGATCTTTGTATTGCATGCATAGTCTAGAATGTGTATTGTGATATATGGTTTCATTATCTATTTGAAGTAGTAACTAGGATTGTTTGAAATGCAAACACCGTTTAAATGTGCTAGGTGAATTTGAGATCTAAATCTAGTGTTGAAGTGGCTTTCCGAAGATATTAGATTTAGTAGTTCGGAGTTCTCATAAAGTTTGGTGCGGTTCTAGTGCGTGAAGTTAATGTCTTTGTGCAAATAAAGGAGTTAGTTCAACAAGATTAGAACGTGGCTTTTCCACCGATATAAGGGAAACAAAGACCTGGCTAAAGGTTGTTTACTTACTTATGATTAGATTTTAATGATCTATCTTGCTTTATAAAGTATGCTCATGACTTTATGGATCGGATTTACATGTTTGGAATGCAAAATTAGTTTATGTTTCATTATTCTTGATGTTTTTTTAGATATTTATTTATTATTGAATTTAATCTATTTGATTGATTGTGAATCTGGATTGTGTCAGTTAATTAAGATAATATAGTTAGTTAAGTATTATTATATTATAGTTAGTTATTATTTAGTTTATTATTATTAATAAAATAAAAATATAAAATATAAAAACCTTTAAAAGTCATTTTTCTAGAGAGGTTTTGATAAATCCTTGTGGAGACGATTCACACTTGCCATTACTATAAATAATTAAAGTAAATATAAAAGGGGAAATAACTGTACACACCCGACACATGTGGCATCGTTGCAAGGGATTAAAACACAATTTCTTAGGAGTTTTATACGTTATTGTTGTGGCATGTGCCCTAGGTCAATCTACAAACATTGTTTATCTTATGATTTTAGTTAATAAAATAGAGGTTTTCATTTGTTGTTTTATTATAAGTGATTGCATGTTTACCTTATAGTAAGATCCATGGATATTTGATGAAATATCATAAATATCCTTAGTCGATCATTATACTGGAAACTATAATGAATTAAGACTAGTTTAAATTTTGATTGATGGTCATGTGATGATCATGCGTATAGGGATATGAATCGAGATCATGAGTACTTGTTAAGGAACAAGGTACTGTATCGACCTGCTGTGAGAACACCACAAGGATTAAGTCATAGGTGTTACTTATGATAGGTATATCATTTAGTCCTTCGACTTGAGATTAACATGGACTTCAATATTATGAGTATGGTAATTTGACACAATCAAACGTTGTCTTTAACTAGACGATTATAAAGATTATGATTGGTTACCATGTGAATAATATGTGAAGGTGTATAATTAAGATAGAATTTGTCACTCTCGTATAGAAAGATATCAGTGGATCCCTCGATATGATAGATTGATAATGGCTAAGTCCATGTGAATTAATATGATCAATGTCACTTGGATGTTTTATGTTTACCTAAAGATCGAGACTAGTATGATTGAACATTAAGGGTGACTTTCCATGCCTTATGTTTAGTCAAAGGATATCGCACGACAAAAGCATATGATATATGTTATTCATTAGGTTGTATCGATTTTGATATTCATGCTACTTGGGTAGTCATAATGCCTTGTTAGAGACTGCTTATGACTTGTGTACCAAAATGACTTTGGTTCACTGCCAACGTCACATGAACCTATTAGGTTGCACACAAAGAATGGCTTTGCGCAATTTCAATGGTCCAAAGTAATGAATTTTATATGATAAAATTCATGACATAAAAGCCCTTATGATTTGTTATATGATAACTAATTAATAAGGGTGTATGTTTAATTTTCTTAAATTGCCTAAATACAATAGTTGTATTATGAATAGTAGTTTAAGTGGGGGATTATCTACACATATAAATAAAGGGTGAACCCTAAGACAATATAAGATTTATGTTTTTGCAAATGTCTAAGGGTGTGTTTGATAGCAAAGAAAATGAAAAAAAAATCATAGAAAATTGTCTATTTTTTTTGTGTAACCGTTTTTTTCCATTGTTTGATAGCTTTGTAACTGCACTGACAAAAAAAACAACATTTCCCTATTTTCCTCATTTATTTTCTCATCTTTTAGCGTAGAAAATCGAAAATCTATCCATCTCTCTCACGAATTGATCATTTCTTCCACCCAAACAAACTTGGCCTCTGCTACTCTTTCGCGGATATATAGTTTTTCTTTCTCTCTTCGTCTCCGGCTTCGTCACCAACATCATCGTCGAACCGCCCGACATCGACGATTATTTAGATGCGCATACGGATTGAACCATAAAAGAAAATTCTTTCTCGTGCAATCGAACAACTATGAGAAAATTTTCTTTATAAAATTCTCTCAAGAAGATTTGCTAAAAAAAAGTTTTTTCTCATTAAAGAATTTTTTTGCTATCAAACACACCCTAATTCTCTCGGATTTTAGGAGAGAAAGAAAAATATTTTCAATCTTTCTTAGGGCGAGCACTCCAAATTGTGGTCATCATTCGTTTGTGGGCTTTCGATAGAGGACGCGCGCTTGAACGTTTTGGAGATCGAACAATCATCGAAGAAAATCATAGATTAAGGTATGGTTTACTTTTAAGATCTAGTTTAATGGAACCTATTTTCAATCCTGTCGGGGTTTTTCAAAAAAATTATTTTGAATTTTTCACTGCGTATGAACCAAAAAAAAAACCGAACAGTGATTTCATAGCCTTAGGCTCGGTTCTATTAAACTTTTGCATGTTTTCTCTTATGTATATATGATATTTGTATGAAAACATGTTCTTGATTTATGTATATGTATGATGTACATATAGGTTCTGTGACAATTGTTATCAAGAATTGGTTTTAAGGCATCTTGTTAATTCATGTATATTGATACATACGCATGATTTGTTTCATGATAGTATTCATGTTTTGAATATTTCGATTAACATATGTTTTTAATATTGAACGATGCGAATTTTGTATGTTCATGGTAGAAATCATGTTTAGGTTAATGTGATTCTAGTGTTGAATACATATTTCATTTTTGTTCAATAATTATGTATGTCTCCATGATAGAAATCATGATTAGGTTAATATGATTAATTTAATATGATTCTTGTGTTGAATGAATGATTAATATTTTGAAATTGATTTTGATCATATATCTCATTGTGGTTATCCTTAGTGTATTCCTATTAGATAGGAAATAAACTTGTAATCGAATATGAATTACAAAACCTATAAGATAAGTCGAGATATATAACAAATTCTAATTGGATAAGGAATCAAAGTATCTTAAATTCTAATTAGATAAGGATTCAAAGTATCTTAAATTCTAATTGGATTAGGATAAGATACTAAGTTAAAGGTGGGCCGAGTTAATTAAAAACGTTTTAATTAATATTTTTTGAAATTAAAATAAAGGGCAGTTTTTGTTAATTGGATTGACTAAAAGAATGAAAAGTTTTAGGCAATTTTCAATTTTTGGAATTGAAATTTATTGTTTAAAAAAATGGGGTAGCTGCCCCATGTACCCTCATCCGCTGATCGGTCAGTGGAACCAGCGCCCGCTGAACAGCCAGCGGGACCACCGTTAACTATTCGTAGCGCAAGAAAATTCATATGATAGTCAGTATTGGTATAATTTCCTAACTTGTTTAGTAATTGTTTATTCATTATAATATATGATATTTATATTGATTAAATTATGATCACTAAAACAAATAAAAATCTCTCTTCTAAATTTTAAGTCAAGTGTCATCCATTCTCAAACACTTTTCAAGGCTTCAATCACATCAATATGGGTCTGCCTCCGCAGAGTGTATTGTGTTATCTTGGTGAGGCAAGTTAAGTAACAGTTACTCTATTGTTTGAGATGGTTAGACTTGATAAAGCTATCAAAACGGTTTTGGGCTTTAGGCACTAGATGAGATAAAACATGCTAAGACATAAGATGTCATAATCTCATAAAAATAGCTAAAAGCTACATATGATGTAATTGGTAATTGGTACCTACCTAAATAACTTAATTCAAAGTGACATGCCTTAGCCGTCTTGGAATTAGATGAAACATGGATTTAGTCCCTTAAATTAACATAGCTTTTTCAGGAGGGTTGTTAATTTAGTGGGAGTCTATTCCTATATACTAAAATGAGCTTTTACATAATCTTTGTTGTAGATCTATGGCCTCTTCAAATCACACTAATCCCTTGTCACAGTGATCTATCCTTGAGAAGGATAAGTTGTCCTGAACAAACTTTCTTGACTGGTTCAGAAACTTGCGAATTGTTCTTAAGCATGAACACAAGTTGTATGTCTGGGATAATCTTATTCCTGAGGAACCACCAGCTAATGTTTTCAGAGTCGTAAAGGATGCACATACTAAGCACGTCAACGTCAACTGATGTTGCATGCATTATGTTGGCAATTATGATTCCTGAACTTCATAAAGACATAAAAAACATAGAAGCTTACGACATGGTTACGATGCTTAAGGAAATGTTCCAACAACATGCTAGGCAAGAAAGGTTTGATACACTCAATAACCTTCATTCTTGCAAAATGGTTGAGGGTGCATCAGTTATTCCTTATTTTTGAAAATGAGGGGCTATATTAACTATCTTAACAAACTTGGATTTCCCATAAGCCAATAGTTGGCTACAGATTTGATCATAAATTCATTACCTGATAGTTATTCACAATTTGCGATGAACTATAACATGAATAACATGGAGAAATCTATCTTGGAGTTGCATTTGATACTTAAAGCTGCTTAGTAGAATGTCAAGAAACCCATTAATAATGTGTCGATGGTTCAGAAAGTAAAGGCTTTGAAGAAAAAAGAGCAAAGACAAGGCTAAAGTTGCCAACCCTTTTGTGACTATCACAAAGCCTATGGAACAAGTCAAGCCTCATGCTACTTCTACTTCACAGTCCCAGAAGGAAAAGGAAAAAAAAAAATTGTCATTTCTACCATGCAATTGGGCATTGGTTCAGAAATTGTAAGCTCTATCTTGAATATCTAAAGAAAAAGAAGAGTAGTGCGACTACTGCTTCAGGTATTTACATTATTGAAGTTAACTTGTCTACTAGTGATTCTTGGGTATTGGATACCATATGTGGATCTCACATTTGTATTAATGTGCAGGGTCACACCAAAAGTAGAAAGCTAAAGAAATGAGAAGTCATCCTACGAGTTGGAAATGGAGCAAAGGTTTGCTGCGTTGGCTGTAGGATGTTATGAGTTAATTTTACCTAGTGGACTTGTTTTAGTTTTAAATAATTGTTATTATATCCCTGCCTTAAGCAGAAACATCATTTCAGTTTCATGTTTGGATTTAGATGGTTTTAATTTCGTTATTGCGAATAATAAATGCTCCATTTCTCATAAAGACGTTTTCTATGCGAATGTTGATTTGTGTGATGGTTTTTATATTCTAAACATGAAAAGGTCCACAAATACTTATATTCTTAATGTAAATACAAAGAGATTAGAGTCAAATGATTTGAGTCAAACCTACATTTGGACTTTTAGATTCATTTGATTTTGAATCATATGAGATGTATATCTTGTTTACTAGGCAATATGACAAAGAGCCCCTTTTACTGGACATAGTGAAAGGGCAAGGGATTTATTAGGTCTAATACATACTGATGTATGCAGTCCTATAAACACAATGGCTAGAGGTGGTTATCAATAATTCATTACATTTACTGATGATTTCAACATAGATGGTTACGTGTATCTTATGAAACATAAAGGTGAGTCTTTTGAAATATTTCAAACATTTCATAATGAAGTGCAACATCAACTTGGTAAAACTATTAAAGCACTTTGATTAGATTGAGGTGGTGAATATTTGAGCCAAGCGTTTGACGATCATCTTAGAAATTATGGTATTGTCTCACAATTAACTCCCCCAGCAACTCCACAATGGAATGGTTTTTTTGAGAGGAGAAATCGAACTTAATTGGATATGGTTTGATCTATGATGAGTCACGCAGATCTTCCTATTTTCTTTTGGGGTTATCCCTAAGAAACTGTTGCATTTACACTAAATCGTGTTCCGTCTAAAGCGGTTAATAAAACACCACATGAGATGTGGTATTGGAAAAGACCAAGTTTGTCTTTCCTTAAGATTTGGGGCTATGAGGTTTTTGTATGATGACAAATCTCAGAAAAATTATCAGCCAAATCTACGAAGTGTGTATTCGTTGGTTATCCTAAAGAAACTAGAGGATACTACTTTTATAATCTCACTGAGAACAAAATGTTTGTTGCTCGGAATGGTGTCTTTATGGAAAAAAAGTTTATTTCAAAAGACAACAGTGGGAATAAAGTAAGTCTTAAAGAAATTCAAGAACCACAAATAAACACTCAACCGCCAGTGGTAGATCAACTAAGTTTTGAACTAATTGATCATCCACATGTATCACAAGGCCCTCGTAGGTCTGATAGGGTAAAACATCAGCCTGAGAGATTTGGATTTCTCATTACTGATAGTAGAGAGGTGTTGCTTATGGATCAAAATGAACCTACTACTTATCAGGAGGCTGTGTCTAGCCCTGAGGCAGATAAATGGCTTAGTGCCATGAATTCTGAGATGTAATCTATGAATGATAACCAAGTTTGGAACCTGGTTAATTTACATGAAGGTGGTAAGACCATTGGATGTAAATGGGTTTTCAAGAAGAAAACTGACATGGATGGCAATGTGCATATTTATAAAGCACAGCTAGTAGCAAAAGGTTTCAGACAGACTCAAGGTGTTGATTATGATAAGATTTTTTCTCCTATAGCCATGCTTAAATCCATTAGAATTCTAATTGTCATAACCACATATTATGACTATGAGATATGGCAAATGGATGTCAAAACAGCTTTCCTGAATGGAAAGTTACATGAGGACGTGTATATGATACAGCCTTAAAGGGTTTGTTCATCCTGAGAATTCTAGGAAGGTGTGCAAGCTTCAAAGATCTATTGATGGATTAAAGCAAGCTTCTCGGAGTTGGAGTCTTCGTTTTGATGAAGCAATTAAGGAATTTGATTTCATTAAAAATGAAGATGACCCTTAAGTATACAAAAAGGTCAGTGGGAGTGTGGTTGTTTTCCTGGTACTATATGTTGATGATATATTACTCATTGGAAATGACATCACAACCTTGCAGTGTGTCAAGTCTTAGTTAGGGAAGTGTTTCTCAATGAAAGACTTAGGAGATGCAGCATACATCCTTGGGATTAAGATCTATAGGGATATATCTAAAAGGCTGATCGGTCTAAGTCAGAGTGCTTACATAGAAAATGTACTGAATAGGTTCAATATGCAAGACTCTAAAAAGGGTCATTGTCAATGTCTCATGGTATAAGTCTCAGCAAGACTCAATTTCCAAAGACTAACGATGAGCGAGGGCGCATGAATATGATTTCATATGCATCAGCTATTGTATCTATCATGTATGTCATGTTATGCACCCGACCTAATATATTATATGCTTTAAGCGCAACAAGCATATATTAGTCAGATCCCGATGAGAGTCACTGGATAGCAGTAAAGAACATTCCTAAGTACTTGAGAAGGACCAAAGAAGTGTTCTCAGTCTATGGAAGTTTAGAAGACGAGCTTGTTTTAATTGGTTACACAGATGCAAGTTTTCAACCTAATATAGATGACTTTAGATCGCAGTCTAGATATGTGTTTACTTTGCATGGAGGCGCAGTGAGCTGAAAAAGTACGAAGCAAGAAACGTGGCAGATTCTACAATATAAGTTGATTATAATGCAGCGTCCGATGCAGCTAAGGAGGCAGTTTGGATAATAAAGTTCATCTATGAACTTGGTGTGGCTCCTATTATAGATAACCTCGTTTGCTTGTATAGTGACAACAACGTGGCGATAGCACATGCCAAGGAACTAAGATCACACCACCGATCCAAACATATACTTAGACATTTTCATATCATTTGACGAATCATTGAAAGGGGGATGTGGAGATTTGCAGAGTTCCTATAGAAGACAATGTTGTAGATCCTGACGTGCGCCGAACGCGTCAATAAAGTAAAGTTCATAAACCAACTATTTTGTAGAATAGTGGCAAAGGGTCGATCCCACAGAGATTGGTAGTCTTTCTTAGGTTAAAAACAACAAAAAAGGAAAATCGGGGGTTTTAAAATAAATATTAATTTAACTAACTAATCTAACTAAACTAAATAAATAAAATAACTAAACTAATTTTGAAAACAGTTAATTAATACCTAAGTCTACAGTTCCACAAATCAGGATCAAGATTTAATGGCAATCATGGTCGTCAATTTTCCCAAAAAGTCATTAATTTATATTCTCCTAGATTAGCTATAGAAAATCGACATCCGCCAGATATTCCTCGTTCCCCTAATCTTGATAGTCAGGACGTCCGCCACTAACTACTTCCCTAATTAATGTATAACCCTAGACATCCGCCAATCAGGTTTAACACACTAACCGCAATAATATGGGTCTGTGGGAACACTAATCCTAAATAATCGGGTCGCGTCCGCTCCCGATTTAACCTAGATTCAATTGTTGCACACTTAAGAATCGAAAGGGTTTGACAGCAAACGGGTGAGTGTTTATTACTTTATTGGTCTAAAAGCACAATTACACGGATACTAATAGTCCAAATAACTGCAGATTGTCCACTTAAAAGCATGCATCGGCCGTATACATACCCTAGATCTAAACCATATACTTTAAAATCAACAACAATGAAATAGGAGAATTTAAACTAAATTAAATAATAAAATAAAAGATCTCACATAATATGTCATGAATCTATGATCCCGACTTATTTCCACTCCGACCTAGGCAATGAGTTGATTAACCGGACATCGTCGTCGAAGAAAGTCGATAACAAAACAATAATAGTCGGTGTTCCTCAAATAATAAAACATAAGTTCCTAATATATAAAACTACTGTAAATTGGTTTCGGGAGGTAAGAGAAACTAATTTTGGGGGTTGGGGAGGTGACTCGTGCGCCGAGGAGCATCGTAGGGCTGTTTTTGGCTAAAAACTTGGTGTCCGCCACGTGTTTGGAGCCTATTGGTCGAGAGTGCTATCGCTCGCCACGTGGCAACTTCTGATTGGAGAAGACCCATGTTGATGACGTGTTGCTGGTGTAGTGGGTGAGCGCCACGTGGCGTCGCTGGAGGCGGAGAAGAATCACATGAAATCGTGCAAATTTCCGGGAGCTTGTGCTGACGCGCATCCCGAGGCAAATCGAAAAGCTGATGAACGAATGAAATGTGTTGATTTGTGACGTGGCTGCAAACGCTGATGTGGCGGCATGGGATTGGTGGAGCTGCTGTGATGACGCTGTGGACGAGTGGTGTGCGTGACACTTGCCAGCAGGAAGAGAGAAGAATTGGTGTGTGTGTGTGTGTGTGTGTGTGTGATGGAAAACCGCCGACGTGGCAGCGTGTAATTGGTTGAGAGAAGATATGCGCTGATGTGGCAACGTCTAATTGATTGAAATATGTTGTCTCCTGTTCAACCCACCGCGCAACACGTAACTTGAGGCAAACTGTCCGGCATCCGATCACTGCATGTAAATACTCCATTTTGAGTATTTTTCCGCCACAAATTCAACCGCGCACTCCGTTTCACCTGAAAATAACATATAAATATAATTAATATATATTTTAGAGACTTTGAATAATTAAATATACTAAAATAAAGTAATAAATAACTATAAATACTGACTTATCGAATACCCCCAAACTTAAGACTTTGCACGTCCCGAGCAAAGGTGTAGATGGCAACACAAACTAAACTAGACTCCTAATATAATAATGCACTGACTCAACTAATCCTATACCCGACCCAAATTCATGGAGTTCCTTTGATTTACATAGTCACCAAGTTAACAAACAACTCAAGAAATTTCAGCGTTATGATATGTCAAGACTCGCAACCCAAACACAATTAAGACCCCACTTTCAAGACAAAGATCTGATCAAGACAAAGACCATCAACAACTCACGAGTTTCATTAGTTATATATTAAAGCACACAAGTTCAAATTTCACATAATCTAGTGAAAGCACTCGAACTAAATCTTTTATTTGAGGTGTTTCAAAACTTCCGCCTTTATTCATTATTTTTATTATTATTTCACATTTTTTTCTTCTCCAAATCTTTTTTCAATTAATACGGTCCCTGCTCCATTTCTTGTGGACCGATTTTCTCACTTTTTCCCACCACAAGTTTCCCTGCTCCATTTCCTGTGGAAACCTGTGGGACACTCTACACTAAGAAAACTCATGTTAGTACTTCTCACTTTCACTATAATCAAGCAAATCCCTCAATGTAGGTTAAAATAATATCACTTGCACAAATTTGACCGTCTACTCATTTTCGTTATCTAGCACAAAGTCTAACCATCAACTAAGTCCCTAATCATGAAATCATAAAAATGCTGAGCTACGGACTCGATTAAGTGTTTCTCTTAGTTTTCCCTAAGTTTCAAGTCCAAAAGGCAACTGTAATTTACTCATCCACAACCAAATGCATGAACAAAGTTTCGAGTGACTCTAAATAACTAATAAAAAATAAAAAATATACTAAATACATATATGCATAAAAGTGTATCAACTACTAAAGAAATGAGAAAGAAGTATGAAAAGACAAGAAATGAAAGAAATAGAAGAAATGATATAAAACACCACTATTATCATCCACAATCGCATATAACCGCATAAAAAAAATAAAAGATCTCACCTGCGATCTTTCGCAAAAAAATTCATCTAAAGTCCAACCACAATCCCTAAAATACCCCCAAACTTATTCTGAACCTTATCCTTAAGGTTCAAAACAAGTCAAGGCATCCATCCAACAAAAAAGAAAATGACAGTGGTAAAGAAAAACATGTATAAGAAGATGATATAAATGCATGCATAACAAAAGTCTCTAAAAACCAGTGAACGCATAAAATCTCTCATGTGTAGGTGACTAAGGAAACTATAAAAGAACAATCATAACAAGAGCAAGAACTAGTAAACATAGGAGTTAACCCAAAAAATTTCAATCAAGTCTTGCGAACCCGAAGTCTTTCAACTAAGGGTGAATTCAACAAGATGATGGAATGAAGTCAAGGGTTTTGGGTCTACTAAAAAAACTCGCTACTAATGCGGCGACTTAAGTTGGATATGTCCCAACCAAGTCTCAAAACACCTAAAATTTTATAAACATGGTAATTCCTAAAAAAAATGCTCAAATTATGCTAAAAATGTAATCCAAAGTCAAACCTACAAAACTCAGCGCTCCAATCCTCCAATGAACGTCAAACGTAATATATCACCTGTAAAAATAAAGAGACCAAATTAGAGTGTTATTAAATATAAGAAAAACTAAAACTGAACTAAAACTAAAATAAATGCAAAAAGTAAATAAAATAAAATAAAAACGAAGCTGGGCTGCCTCCCAACGAGCCGCCTTTCTTTTAAGTCTTTGGCTAGACTTGGCGTGATTGATCACGTGATGCCCTCTCCTTTAGAGATGTCAACAACAAACGAGGCATCTACGTATTTGGGCAATGAAGCATGCACGCCCTCTTTCAGATTTAGAAGCTCATTCGGGACTTCCAACACGAAAGAATTTGTCGCATCAGGATCGTCCAACACGAAGGTGTCGGCAGTGCAGAAGATCTGCGAACGCTCATTTACTTCTACCCCCATATAAGGTGTACCAAATGTGCATGGGAGGATGGGTAGTTGCACCAACACAAGAGGTTGGTCTTCCTCGCTCTCTATCTGCGGCTTCTCCGGCTTGTCTGAAATGACATCAATTTTCATCTCATTTTCCCCCTCATTTAGTACAATAACAATCTCCGGCTCAATTTGAAAGACTTCACATTCTTCCGATGTTTCTCTCCAATAGTCCTCCACCTGTGTAACCTCATTCACCTCAAAATCTTTCAACGTATCAACACTCACATCCTCCTCTGGGTTAAAAATTGGTTGTGTACTACACAACTCTTCCTCATTAGTCATATTCTGAAGCCTGACATTATATTGAATAAGTTGAGTTTCCAAGTCCTTCAAGCCTAGAATCTCAAAATCAATTTGTCGGATCTCTTCAAAAAGTTGTCGAAACTGTTGATGATTATATATCAATTGCTTCATCATATCTTCCAAGGAGGTGCTTTGATGAAACTGTTGATTTCCTTCATGTTGAGGAACTTGTGGGTTTGACATGAGCCCAAAGAAGTCGGGTTGTGGCGATGCATAGCTAGAATAGTGATAATTCTCATACTGTGGATAATAGGGACAATTATGTGCGGAATGAGAATAGTCTCCACAAATTTCGCAAACCTCGACCTATTGCACAAAAGAATGCATGTTAGAAAATTGATATCTATTATGTGACATACCTACCCCATTCACATTATAATAATGTGAGTCTTCGAATCGACCATAATTATGGGGGTAGGAGGAATCCATCGCGGGGTTGCCTGCATACATGTTAAGAGCAAGGGACTAGATAGGCAAAAAAATAAAATAAAAATAATAAAATAAAACAAAGAAAGATAAATACCAATCCCCGGCAACGGCGCCAAAGATTGACGCGCGTCGAACGCGTCAATAAAGTAAAGTTCTTAAATCAACTATTTTGTAGAATAGTGGCAAAGGGTCGATCCCACAGAGATTGGTAGTCTTTCTAAGGTTAAAAACAACAAAAAAGGAAAATCGGGGTTTTAAAATAAATATTAATTTAACTAACTAATCTAACTAAACTAAATAAATAAAATAAGTAAACTAATTTTGAAAACAATTAATTAATACCTAAGTAACACCTAAGTCTACAGTTCCACAAATCAGGATCAAGATTCAATGGCAATCATAGTCTTCAATCTTTCCCAAAAAGTCATTAATTTATATTCTCCTAGATTAGCTATAAAAAATCGACATCCACCAGAAATTCCTCGTTCCCCTAATCTCGATAGTCAGGACGTCCGCCACTAACTATTTCCCTAATTAATGTATAACCCTAGACATCCGCCAATCAGGTTTAACACACTAATCGCAGTAATATGTGTCTGTGGGAACAC
Source organism: Stephania cephalantha (assembly GCA_039657325.1). Classification (NCBI taxonomy): domain Eukaryota; kingdom Viridiplantae; phylum Streptophyta; class Magnoliopsida; order Ranunculales; family Menispermaceae; genus Stephania; species Stephania cephalantha. The sequence continues at coordinate 19,566,466 of CM077574.1, read as the reverse complement.
TAATCCTAAATAATCGGGTCGCGTCCGCTCCTGATTTAACCTAGATTCAATTGTTGCACACTCAATAATCGAAAGGGTTTGACGGCAAACGGGTGAGTGTTTGTTACTTTATTGGTCCAAAAGCACAATTACACGGATACTAATAGTCCAAATAACTGTAGATTGTCCACCTAAAAGCATGCATCGGTCGTATATATACCCTAGATCTAAACCATATATTTTAAAATCAACAACAATGAAATAGGAGAATTTAAACTAAATTAAATAATAAAATAAAATATCTCACATAATATGTCATGAATCTATGATCCCGACTTGTTTCCCCTCCGACCTAGGCAAGGAGTTGATTAGCCAAACATCGTCGTCGAAGAAAGTCAATAACAAAACAATAATAGTCGGTGTTCCTCAAATAATAAAACCTAAGTTCCTAATATATAAAACTACTAAAAATTGGTCTCGGGAGGTGAGAGAAACTAATTTTGAGGGTTGGGGAGGTGACTCGTGCGCCGAGGAGCATCGTAAGGCAGTTTTCGGCTAAAAAACTGGTGTCCGCCACGTGTCTGGAGCCTATTGGTCGATAGTGATGTCACTCGCCACGTGGCAGCTTCTGATTGGAGAAGACCCATGTTGATGACGTGCTGGCGTAGTGGGTGAGCGCCACGTGGTGTCGCTGGAGGCGGAGAAGAATCGCGCGAAATCGTGCGAATTCCTGGGAGCTTGTGCTGACGCGTATCCCGAGGCAAATCAAAAGCTGCTGAACGAATGAAATGTGTTGGTTTGTGATGTGGCTGCAAACGCTGATGTGGCGGTATGGGATTGGTGGAGCTGGCTGTGATGACGTTGTGGACGAGTGGTGTGCGTGACACTTGGCAGTTGGAAGAGAGAAAAATTTGTGAGTGTGTGATGGAGAACTGCCGACGTGGCAGCGTGTAATTGGTTGAAGATATGCGCTGACGTGGCAGCGTCTAATTGGTGGAAATATGTTGTCTCCTGTTCAACCCACCGCGCAACACGTAACTCGAGGCAAACTGTCCGGCATCCAATCACTGCATGTAAATACTCCATTTTGAGTATTTTTTCGCCACGAATTCAACCACGCACTCCATTTCACCTGAAAATAATCAATAAATATAATTAATATATATTTTAGAGACTTTGAATAATTAAATATACTAAATAAAGTACTAAATAATTATAAATACTAACTTATCAGATCCTTAGACGAATGCTCTTCCACAAGTGAAACATGATGGTCATGTTAGGTCATTGGGTATTAGATACATGAATGATTGGCCCTAGTGTAAGTGGGAGATGTGGGGGCATGTGCCCTAAGTAAATCTACAAACATTGTTTATCTTATAATTTTAGTTAATAAAATGGAGGTTTTCATTTGTCGTTTTATTATAAGTGATTGCATGTTTACCTTATAGTATGATCCATGGATATTTGATGAAATATTTTAAATGTCCTTAGTCGATCATTATACTGGGAACTATAATGAATTAAGACTAGTGTAAATCTTGATTGATGGTCATGTGATGATCATGCGTCTAGGGATACGAATCGAGATCATGAGTGCTTATTAAGGAAAAGGTACTGGACCAACCCGCTATGAGAACACCACATGGATTAAGTCATAGGTGTTACTCATGATAGGTATATTATTTAGTCATTCGACTTGAGATTACCATGGACTTCAATATTAGGAGCATGGTAATTTGACACAATCAAACGTTGTCTTTAACCGAAAAATTATAAAGATTGTAATTGGTTACCATATGAATAATATGTGAAGGTATATAACTAAGATAGAATTTGTTACTCTCATATAAAGAAAAATATATGTAGAACCCTCGATATGATAAACTGATAATGGTCAAGTCCATATGAATTGATATAAGTAATGTCACTTAGATGTTTTTAGTTTACCTAAAGATCGAGACTAGTGCGATTTAACATTAAGGTTGACTTTCTATGTCTTACGTTGAGTCAAAGGATATTGCACAACAAAAGCATATAATATATGTTATTCATTAAGTTGTATCGATTTTGATATTCATGCAACTTGGGTAGTCATAATGTCTTGCTAGAGACCGCTTATGACTTGTGTACCAAATTGGTTTTGGTCCATTACCAACGTTGCATGAACCTTTTTGGTCGTACACAAAGAATGGCTTTATGCAATTTCAATTGATTCAGAGTAATGAATTTTATAGGATAAAATTTATGACAAAAAGCCCTTACGATTTTTTATATGATAACCTTTTAATATGGGCATATGTATAATTTACTTAAACTACCTAGATACAATAGTTGTATTATGAATATGAGTTTAAGTAAGGGCTTATCTACACATAAATAAAGGGTGAAACCCTAAAACAAAATAAGATTTTCGTCTTTGCAAATTTCGAGTTCTCTGGATTTTTGGAGAAAAATACAAACGTTTTTAATCTATCTTAGGGCTAGCACTCCAAATTATGGTCACCATTCGTGTATGGATTTCCGATAGAGGACGCGCGCTTGAACGTCTTGGAGATTGAACAATCACAAAAGAAAATCACGGAATGTATGGTTTACTTTTTAGATCAAGTTCAATGGAACCTATTTTCGATCCTGTTGGGGTTTTTCGAAAAAATTATTTTGGATTTTTCACTGCGTATGAACCTAAAAAAATCCAACAATTATATGGTCTATCCAATTCGTTGTTATAATTCCATATGATCCTTACATTCGTTTGATCATAAGGTAGATAGGACATTCAATCGTAATTTAAGAAAACAACAATGTAGATGATGCCAACCTACCTCAATGGAAGCCAATAATAATTTTAATCTTAATAATAATAATAATGATAATATAGAACTTACTTTTAGGCAAGCTAATCAAAGTGTCAATACTTATGAACCAATGTGTATCGCCTATCCTGAGGGATTTTTCGAATTTGAACTTAAATCTAGATTCATTAGTGCTCTGCCTAACTTCTACAGTAAGGAAAATGAAGACCCATAAAAACTTATAAGGGAATATCAACACGAAGTCAATGGGATGAAACCTAAAGACTACACATTAGAACAAGTCAAACTTAAAGCTTTTCCTTTTATATTGAAAGATCAAGCACAAAATTGGTTGATTTATCTTCTTACAGATTCGATAACCACATGAGCTCAAATGTTATAAGCTTTCCTATATTAATATATGCCTACAAGAAAAATTAGTACTTAAAGAAGAAAAATTATAGTCGTGAAAATGAAAGACGATGAAAACTATTATATACACTCAAAGAGCTTTATTAGAATACGTCTATGAAAGACTAAATCATTTTGAACAAAGACTATTAGATATCGTAGGTGGTGGATCATTATTCGATGTTACACCAACTCTAGCAAAAGAAGTTATTAACAAGATGGTTAAACATTCTAAATGATATGGTGAAAAGATAGATACATCAAGAAAGAAAGTTTATGAAGTTATTGATAAATCAAGTAATAAATTCGACAAAAAAGTTAAAGAATTATCTAACATGGTTAAAAAACTATTAAAAGATAGATCAAATCAAGTTAAAATATGTGGATTTTGTCATAAAGTTACACATCCAATGGATGTTGCACTACTTTTTAAGAAGAAAACAATGAAGAAATCAACGCGATTATAAACCAATATTCTGGTTCGCCTAGAAACCAATACAATAACAATAATTATTACAGTGGAAAACCAAATTCAAACTTTAGCTACGGTCCACAAAATCAAAATTATACCACTTTAGACCGATATCACCTACACAATCTACACCAATGCAACAACCTCAAGAAATTATTCAACCTACGTAACCAAATCTACAACAAATATTGCACAACTTTATGACTCAAAGTCATCAAAACTTTACGCAAATTTCTCAAAACCAAATTAAATTAGATACGCCTATTAACAAGCTTAAAAATCAATTAAATCAAATAAATCTACAAATCAACAAGTTAAGTAATCAAACTAAAGCAAATGCTCAACCTACGAACACTACTACTCAAGCATAAGTTAACGCTTTATTTTATGAAAATGAAAAAGAAATGATTACGCAACAAAAGACACCAAAAAGAGGTAAAAAGAAAACTAAAGCACCTAAGACAATAAAATAATAAGAAGAGGAGATGATGGCAAATGTCATTCCCACTAGGGAATGGATGGCCGAGCAACTAAAATATACACTTTTTCCCGAAAGGTTATACTCAGGGTATTTAGCCAAAGTAGAAGTCCATGAAAAATCTTTAAGAAATTCTGAATTAATTAACCAAGATAAAGTAAATGATATTTATAAGTCAAATGAAGATATGCATTCTAATTCTACCGTTCTACAACGATTAGCAAATGCTAAGGAGGAAGAACTTAAAGAAGACATATCTAAACCATTTAGGAAATTATAGATTAATGAAAACTTAGAACAAAAGATTTCATCTTTAACAAGAATGCCTAAGAAATGTTCCCACCCAGGAATGTTTCTCATATCAATCACAATAGGTAATTCTTCTATTGAATTTGCTATGTGTGATCTCGAAGTATCAATTAATGTTATGTCACTTAAACTTTATGATTCATTGAAAATAGATCGTTAACTAATACGCCTATTAATTTTATTTTAGCAAACAATATCATTATTAAATCATACAGATTATTGGAATACATCCTAATATAAGTACATGATTTAATATTTCCAGCTGATTTTTATGTCATGAAAATGGGAGATTCTACATCACCAAGTCCTTTGCCTATACTATTAGGTAGACCTTTTCTAAAGACGGCTAGGACTGAGTTAGATATTCCAAAATGAACAAGGTCTATAAAATTTGAAGATAAGATTGCCAAATTCAAGATTAATAATGAACATAACTATGAAACTTATGAAGAATATGATGAATTATTTGATAATGGAATAAATGATAATGACTTTTTAGACTTAAACTATTATGATAATTCTAACGCTAAAATTTATGCAGTCAATCGAGTAACAATGAAAACTGATAAAGGGATTTCAAAGAAAGAAATAGTTGAAGAAATTCAAAAGAAAAGAATGCAACTCAAGAAAGGAAAGTTAAGCAATCGGAGAATGGAAAAGTCATTAACAAGACAGAAGTTTCTAGATCCTAGTACAATAAGAAAAAGAAAAAGTCGAACTTGAATCCTATAAAGCTTAATGATCCTGAAGGTATACACTTGCACATTAAAATCAAATGGGCTATTTACTACAGAGCTCAGTGTGATACGAACTCTAATGCAAATCTCATGCCCATATATTTCTTTCTACACACTCAATTGGAGTTGAATTCACTTGTTTCTGAACGATTCCCTTTACCAGATGGAACTTCAATTCAACTAATAGGAGTGGTCACGTATGTGCCAGTTCAAGTAGACAACAATATCGTACTTACAGATTTCTTGGTAATGTCACACTTTTCAATGAAGATCCTCCTTTAATATTAGGACGATCTTTTTTAGCCACTACTCATGACTATATGGATTGGATTTACATGTTTGGAATGCAAAACGGGTTTATTATTTTTATCGTTCTGGATATTTGATTAGATATTTATTTATTATTAAATTTAATATATTTGATTGATTGTGAATCTGGATTGTGTTATTAATTAAGATAATATAGCTAGTTAAGTAGTATTTATATTATAGTTAGTTATTAGTTAGTTTAATAACTATTATTAAATAATAACAATAATAATAACTTCTAAAAGTTCTTTTTCCTTAGAGGTTTGATAAATCCATGCGTAGACGATTCCCACTTGTCATTACTACAAAATAATTAAAATATTATTATATGTTGTTATGGATATTTTGAACAAAACAATTACTCTGACAATCAATGACCGAGCACTCACTTTCTGAAATGGTACTAGAGTGAAAAACCCTAAATTCAAGTTTAGAGATCCAAACTAATTCTGAAAGGGTTAAGTCGAGCCAACGATGATAAACAAAATCGATTTATGGGAGGCAGCCTATGTTCAATATTTATTTTATGTTTATTTAGTTTTATTAGGAATTTAGTTTAGTTTAGTTTAGTATATTTTTATTCTCTCACTTTTAGACTATTGTATTGGAATTATTTTCGGGTTTTCAATCCTAGGGTGATTTCAATTGAGGGGAGTGATCGAGTTGTTTTTGCTTATATGTCCTTCATGCAAGTCGCATTATTCACTTGCTTATATGTTTATTTATTTGTTTTAATTAATAAGAGTATTTAGTTAGTTATATGTATGTGACAACCCCTTCTACGAAACAGGGCACCACCCGACCTAATCCCGTAATCAAGCCTTAATCCCAACCACGTAAGACTTAATTACGTATTAGTCAGCCTTTCATCCCTATTTTAAAAAATGATCAGATATTATTAGATTTCAGAGTGTCATTATCATTTTCCTATTATCTTGTAATTTACAGATTATGCGGAAGCGTTTCTTTTTCAAAATTCATATGTGTGGAAAACTAGTAATATATAGCATCACACGCATATAATATGAGTCTCAAAAATGGGGAACCGATACACTCAACCCAATGTACAACCCAAAATATATAGTACTAATACAACAAAAGTTGAGTCATACATGATGAGATAGGAGAATCGTCGAGATGCTCAGAGAAAGTCACCGATCTTCTCCTTCCCTGGTCTGCTACTGCTCGACGGACCTACACCCACCTTCGCAAACTAGACGGTGAGTATAGTGATATTTAAGTAATAACTAGAGAATTGTATGCCACATTTCCAAAATATAAGACAGGTATTTAAAAGCATAAATAGCAAAAGAATTGATGAATCAAATAATGCAAGTAAATACCACAGTTAAAAATGTAGAGATTGACATAGGCTAAGTCAAGATGATCTACGTCCGGTCGGCGGTGAGAACTATCACCTCCTTTCCCACTACTATATGGAGCTATGCTAAACATATTCCACACCAAAAGCGGAGTTGCGCTCTACGCATATACATCATTTATCTCATTCTTGCCGATCACCAGAGTCCCATAACTCGCGTGCCGCGCAAGTGTAGTGGTGAGTGCCGGAACCCCGTTAGACCCATGTCTCCGTGAACCACGCATTTATCGTGCAATGGACACTAGATAATCTCTACTTTAATTTTCAAAAAGAAATAGTTCTAATTCTCTAGGAATCAAAATCAAGTTAGACTACAAAGCCCAAATGAATAGAATACAAGACTAGTCAAATCCAAGTTATCCCAATAGCATGATTTTCATCAATGTTTTATCAAAAATGACATCAAGAGTAGGAATCAGAGTCAATGAAACATTTCACAAGGCATCATGTCACAATATTCACTCATGAATAAATACAAGAACAACATGATGTGAGATTTCAAGTAGCAATGTCTACCAATAGACCATAAAATGATAAGAGGCAATTAAATGAAATATGGAATTCTCACAGCTTTACTTACAATTCACACTCTTGTCCTAGCCTATCCGACCCTCGTTACTCCGAAATGCGTGCCCAAACTCCCGGGATCTTTCCTTAGTTCCCTGGAGGTGTTTGATAGGTGTTAGAGTGTGTTTGGACCCATTTATAGTGTTTAGATCATTTTTGCACTTAACTGGTTTTTAGTACTGACTGAGTAATTAGCGCGCTAATTGTGAACAGTAGCGCGCTAACTGCCATATTAGCGCGCTACCTCGGCTGTCTAGCGCGCTAACTTTTGACATTAGCGCGCTAATTCGAACATTAGTGCACTAATTCATCTATCCAGCGCGCTAATCAATATTAGCACCCCAGATTTTTGACCTAGCGCTATGTGCAGCAGAACCCAAAATTATGTACTTTGAATTCCAGGTTTTTGCCACACATAGGCCTCATTTTCGACTTAGGGACCCCCATGCATGTTACATGAGGTCCCTAACACTCATCCCAACCCACATCAGCAACAACAACATCAAATTTATGAAATCACCTAGGTTATGGTGTGGAGAGGTTACCTAGCTTCTTCTTCTTCTTCACTAAAACTCCACTGATTTGCACACTTCTCCTCCTCCAAATTCACACCAACAACCTCTCTTTTCTTTCTTCTTCCTTGCCTAACCGACTATAGTGATGAGTGACCATGTATAGATATGTTTAAATAATGGCCATTGATAATTGTGTGCACACGTGTCTCGAGGCTCATCTCATGGTCCACCTTGTCCCACTTGTCCCTCAAGTCATTTTTGAGTGACTTAACATTTGGACATCTTGCCTCATGATGGGTTAACACGTGTCTCGATGTACATCTAATGCATAATGTTTTATTTCTCAACTACAGGCACATTAATGCTTATATTTGCATGTGACCACATTAGCTACTTAGGACACCAATATAAATTCATATTTACCTCAAATAAATTAAGCTTACCCCAATAAGCCGCTACCTCGGTCCCACGTCAACAAGCGACTCGAGGTACGTCCCCGCTCGTCTCGATACCTATACACCCGTATAAAATTGACTTAATAGTCTACACATATACAATACACTAGGCATACATCACAACAAATATAAAATATACCTCAGCCTTTGCCTCGGTCAATGGACATATCACGGTGTGGGTCCCACAATACGGGTTGTTGATCCTGATTAAGAAATTAAACACGGTTAGCAAATTTTGGGCCGTTACAATGTCTCACTCAAACTTTCGAGTTTTTAGTCAGTTCTACTTTGATATTAGTGATTTTGAATGAGGAATAAGTTAATTACAAGATAACTTGAAAAACAGTAAAATAAGTCTAGTGATTCCCAGCGATTCAATTTAACACTAGGAATCACTGACTAAATCGGTAGTAGTACACAGAAAAAATCAATGCCGAATTTGGAGTATGTGATTCCCAGCGATTTCACTTAAATAAAAATCGTTGGTTAGATCGGTATGTCCTAAAATTTTCTAGCAGCTTAATTATTTTTTATGGGCCCAACGATTCCACTAAAACAGGAATCGTTGGGTACGATTTTTTATTTTTAAAACCAAAAACCCCAAATCGCCATACACTTTACACATTTCACACTTGCAAACCATTGCACCTATTCATTAAAATTAGAATTCCTTGCCTAGGTTCAACCATTCTAAGCTCAATACCATAGTATTTAAGTGATTCCCGCCTCAACCTAGTCACATTCAAACCAAAATTTTTTATTTTTCAAGTGTTGAGCCAAAATTAAGGTTTAGGAAATTTTGCGCCCGACACCGAGGGGCTACAGAGGCTCATTCAGAGGTCCGGGTTGATGCCACTCGTAGATTGCTCATATAGGAAAGGCAACAAGGAGCTAATTTCAGCATTTGTTGAGAGGTGGCAACCGGAGACGAATACATATCATCTGCCGTTTGGTGAAATGGCCATCACCTTAGAGGATGTGAGCCTTCTTTTGCATATTCTGGTGACCAGCATGGTGATAGCGGTAGACAACTTTGGGAGGTACACCTAGGAGTCTCACACAGAGGCGATCGATTTAGTTTTCAAGTTCCTCGGGATTACTGTTAAAGACGCAGAGGAAGAGGTGAACATTACAAGAGGGCTCACGGTTAGGAAGTCCTGGTTAAAGAGTAGATGGTGTCCCAAAGCAAAGCCAAACACTTACCCGAATGAGGAATGCACCGCACGTGCATGTTTGTTATACCTCTAATCGTGCACTTTTTTGTCGGTAAGAGTGGATCACGCATCTCCATTGCCTTGCTCAAGCTTTTGGAGAATTTGGACAAGGTTTGAAGCTATGCATGGGGTGCAGCCGCATTGGCATACCCTTACCAACACCTCAGGTCGGCAACCAGGGTGGAGGTTTCACAGATCGCAGGGTATTTGACCTTGCTCGAGGTACAATCTCAATTCGCATTTGTTTACTATTTCCGAATGTAGTTGTTGAATTGTGCACGAAAAATTCTTACTTGTTGTGATTGTTGTTTTCGCTCCATAAGGATGGGGGAGGTTTCACAGATCGCAGGGTATTTGACCTTGCTCGAGGTACAATCTCAATTCGCATTTGTTTACTATTTCCGAATGTAGTTGTTGAATTGTGCACGAAAAATTCTTACTTGTTGTGATTGTTGTTTTCACTCCATAAGGATGGGTGTTAGAGCACTTTAAATTCTAGCTTGCCGCGCCGAATGCGAAATACATCGACAACGTCCAACCTCATGTTTGTAAGTGGATAAAGAAACACGAGATTGTTACGAACGTGGATAAGTTGGCTTCTATCTGGAGGACACTAGATAGGTTGTGGCCTAGTGAGGTGTGTGGTTGTTTGGTGCTTATTCAATTTTACATTTGAAGGAACTCATTATAATGCATGGATTGATTGGTGCAGGTGACTTGGGATCCGTACGCAGAGGTCAAACCCAATGGCATCGTTCAGCCGGTAGCCTTCTATTCCGGCACAATTAAGTACATGGACATTATGGAGTCGTACCATCCGGAATGGTTCCTAAGACAACTTGGCCATGTCCAAAGCATACCGGACCCTTCTTATCGTCCTCTCGAGACTATCCGAGACCTTCTGCACAAAAGTATTCGGTTAAGTATGGCTTCCAACCGGAGAATTGGGAAAGGTGGCGGAACCACTTACTATCCCCTGAAAGCCGTGGCGAGAAGACACGGTTCGAGTTCATTACTACACTAGATTACCTACCCTGGTTTATACGAGTTTCACATCCTACCATCGAGAACTCAGCCTACACAAAGGCGCGACTGACACTGTTACGGACTACGACTTTATGGAGGTAATTATTAAGCTTATGTTCAGGTTTCGGGTTTTGAAAATTAAGTTTATTTCGTGTTCTAATATATTTTTTGTGTTTGTGCTTATCGCAACAGCGTAACAGGCGAGCACTGGACACCGTGCTGGCATGGATTGACTTGCCGGAGGGGACGGCCAAAATGGAGGCTGCACGGAGAATGGCGAATGAAGGGGTGAAGTTTTTGACAGGGAGGGGTCTTGCCACTACCACCACCAACACTACCACTGCCACCACAAACACCACCACGACGTCTCCAATTGCACTTACCAGAGACTCCCAACATGACAGTGCCCCTATTACATCTAATTCGAGTGCATCACAGCCGCCAAAGACCAAGCGCGTGCACGAGAACACATACCGGTCCCGAAAGGGGAAGAAGAGCAAGAATTCAGTTCTATGAACTCAAAATGTGTGTTAAACTCAAAATTTGTGTTAAACACATTAGCTAATGTGTTAAACTCATTTGTTGAACTTGTTTGGGTGCATCAAATGTGTGTTAAACTCGTTAGTTCTTCTCGGTCCTGATGTGTATGATTGTTTACTATGTTATGTGTTGCTATAATTTGGTTTTACTCTATTGTATGTGTTTTTATTGTGAATGATATTGGTTTGAAGTTTACCCAATTATAACTTGAAAATTTATGTTCAGGAATGGCCTCGGTCCCCCAAGTCCGAGACCAAACATTTTGACTCGGACCTGCAGGACCAAGAAGGCTAGTGATGGTCTCGGCACTACATGACCGACCAATTATTAATGTTAAAAAAACTGAACATATCGGTCACGTAGTACTGCAAGCCTATATATATTGTCGGTCACCCTGTACAAAGAGTAAACCAAACATGCTCAGTAGCTAGTGGCGAGACTAGGTGTACCGTTTCGATGAACATGACACCGAAACGTATGGAAACCCAAAGGTTATCAAGGCACCCAACATCCTCTCAGGGCACCCCGGAAATTATTAGGGCACCACATAAACAAATTCACGTATGGACCTGGTCGGTAGTTGAAGATCGTCATTTCCATCAATGTTTCGGTCACTAGTAACCAAGATTGTTGTCTATGTCTCGGTCACTCATGACCGAAACAGTAATTTGTCTGCGAAAAACGCATAATCTAAGGCCAAAACGTAACACAATGTACTTGACCGTTACGACAACCTATATGGATATATGCAAAATGAACATGTATATATAGTAAGATTCACAAGTATAACATGTGTGCTATGTTATGTTTTGCCAAAATGCACAAGTATACAAGTCATTCTAAAAAATTGGTATCAAAGTTGTTTGTAACTCTAAGGTTCACCTAAGTCTATTACATCACTCGTGCCTTACTGAGAATGCATGACTGGAGTGCTCTCTTGCACGCGGAATCCTGTACCCCACTCCTTAGCATCACTCTCCACGAAGGTGTTCCATAATGCGAAAATGGGAGGAAGGGGTGTATCATTTTTGAACTTTACCTATAAATTGCAAAATCATGTAGACAATAAGTTTTTAACATTAAAAATTGTTAAGGGGAAAATAAAAAGAAATATCAATTAAGTGGAATTATATGAAACTTACCCTAACCCAATGAATGTTGTTGACGTTTGTGACCCCAATAATAACCCTCTCTCTAAAGGTTGAAGGTGGTGAGCTGCGCAAAGGAAGGTAAGTTAAGCAATTGTCACAGGAAACATTCACTAACATGATATTAAAAATGGTTGCTATCAAAAGACCAATATCGGGAAGAGTCATCCACTTTTCGAATCCAACATCCTTAACGACATTGCAATCCACGCAATTCCTTATGGTTCCATAGCCTTGTCCAATAACTTCACTTCATAGAACTTGTTTTTCATCCAATTCACGGAGAAGACTTTCTCTAATTCTCCTCCAAACCATCTCTATCGGGTAGACCGTGGCCAGCGGCAATGCACCGAAAGCCACAATGACCATCACTAGCCACATCGAAGGTACTCTCGACATATGGAACCCATTCTGATTGAATGCTAGAAATGAACCCAACCTTAGACACACCCATTGAAGCTCCACGGGTTCGGTATATTTTGGCAACAGATGGCCTTTGCTTCTTTCGCGAACAAGCAAACTCCTCATGACCGGGCACATATTCAAAAGCACTAGGAAGTCTTGTTATAGATGTATCTTCTTCATCGGCCTTTCTCTTCAATGTTTTCTTATTTCATTTTTTGATGTTTGGTCTCCCTTTTGTCTTCGCCTTAGCAGGAGATGGAATCACTGATGCGGATGAAGGGTTACTAATCTCTCTCAATTGTTGAATGATCCTCAAACAAGCATCCTCATCAACGCAACCTCCGAACTTATCAAAGACTCTTTGGATTTCATCATTGAAGTTATAATCAGCCCGACACACAGGCTGCTCAGGTATCACACTTAACTTCTGCAATGACTATGTATGTCCTTAAATGGTATAGGTGAACCGACCAAAAGATGTACATTAAGCTTATGTGCACAAGGAAGACCATGTGTAGAGCGTATGTCACAACCACAAAGAAAAGATGTATATTAAGCTTATGTGCACAAGGAAGACTATGTGTATAGCGTATGTCACAACCACAAAGAAATTGGTCGCTCCCGACATTCTCTACACGCTCAAATTCTTCACAAATTAACTTGAGTGCTGCTTGGGAGACATAACCCTGCAAATGGCGATACAAAGGGCCCATGAAGCCATGTTGCACCATATTCAAACTCCACTCAAATGATGCATTTATCTTGTTGTGTTGGTTGTCTATCATGCCATCAATGACACCCTAAAACACCTCAAAGTTTGCTTGACAATGCCCAACATGTTTCTTGAGAGTTGAATGCACGGACTCAACTCTTTGCGTCGTAGTCTATCCGAAGTGCATAATCTTATCCGTCCAATTAGAAACAAATATTTCATTGAACTCCCCAACCCAATTCTTCTCCAAATAGTCGACCAACCCTTTCACATCTCCGTAATCATGTTGTATCTCATTATACCTACGTTCAAACGAGGCATCAGACTTCGCATACATCAATGTCGTCCACTTATCGTTAAAAAGTGTGAAGTCCTCATTTCTTGCAAACATTTTTTGGTGTTGGTAAAGACATTTCGATTTATGTGTCACGTGCAAAGTAGGTGAGACGATTGGGGAAATACTTGTTGGATTGCAGTGATAAGTCCCAACTCTCTATTAGTGACAAAAACACCCAGTGAAGACCAACCCTCCAATATTTGCTTCAAAATCTCTAACGCCCATAAGTTGTTGTCCTTGCTCTCCAATGACATAAAAGCAAACCAAACCGAGAAAGTGACCTCAGTCGAAGTCACCCCAATAATCTCCAACAGTGGCATGCGGTACCTATTGGTCTTGTATGTGCAGTCCATGATAAGGACCAAAGGGAAACACTACACCAAATTGATAGAGTCAGGATGCGCCCAGAATATGTCGGTCACAACATTCGTATCATTATCCTTTCTATGCCACGACAAATAGTTATTTTGCTCGAACAATTGCAACAGTTGTTGCATTTGCGTTCTCCTACCTGCTTCACGTTCTCTTTGTCTTTGTCGTGCATTGTAAATCGTATGAAGAGTGGAAGCGTTGTTTTTGTCTTGGCATCACGTTCCCCTCAGTCATTTGTCCCACTACAACCTTCTCATCCTGAGTCAACCAACCAGCATATGAGTGCCTTTCCAAGTACTTCACGGTCTCATGGTTGTGACGCCATCATAGCACATGCAAATACCATAAACAGTTCGACTCTTCCTTGATGTAAATAAGAAAAGGGCACTCACATTTCTTCGTACCACTATGAGGCCTTATCTTATCCTCCCCTTCATCTCCTATGTTCAAATTTGGTGTTTTTTTTTCTCAAGTTTCGTCGCTTTGGATATCCCTATTCTTTGTGAAATACCTCTATATGTACCAGACCTCTCACAAGCAAGCTTCGCCCTACCCCTACGACCAATCCCTCTAGAATCTGACTTCTTCGTAACCAACCCAAATTTTCTTTCTTGTCCCAAGTTTTGAACCCATTCAACATGCTCCTTCCTAGATCCAAATGGTTCTTCACGACTAAAAAGACTTGTGTAGTCTTCAAATTGAGATGTGGATGGCTTTTCCTGCAACAAGGTATGTGTATCGTAAGATTTCAAAATAAAATAAATGAATAAAAAGTGAAAAAATAATGTTTCGGTACTGCGGGTCCGAGAATCATTATAAATACTCGACTATACAAGTCCAAGACTTTGCATCATGTCTCAGTACCTACCCACCGAATCTAACGACACATTGATACTGCATTGTTTCGGTTGTAGTACTCAGAAACTGATCCTTGAGTCACGGCTACGCACAACCGAGACCGTATTTATTGTCTCTCGTCCTGTGTGACCGAGCACTTCGCTTATCCAGTACAGTTTGAAAAATACAAAAAAAACATAAAAATGGAGAAAACAAACCTTATCGTATTCTACGTCCACCTCCCACTCCTTATCTTCACCCATTACACGCTAATCGTCATCTAAAAATGACCAATCTTATTCGGAGGCTTGTACGAGGTGGGATGCGCGGGAAGGGAATCAATTCGATCATGTGTTAATAGTTGAGTTTGAGAGTGCATTTTTGACATTTCCATCCAAAACCTATTTTCACAAAATTTTCCCTGGGTGCCCTGATCATTATGCGGGGTGCACATAGCGTGACTCTTTGGAAAATGATGGTGCCCTGATCATTATGCGGCACCCTGGTTGGGAAGCATGCGTGCGTGTTCGTGGATTGTCGCTAAGATACATGAGCTTTCGGATCCCGATGCGCATCAAAGGAACGTGCACAAACGTTAGCTCGAGCTGGGTGACTAGTTAGGCTACCATTCTCCTTTATTTTTACATTACATAAATAAGGCGAGCGAGCGACACAGTTTCCCTCGATATTGTCGAAAATGGAAGTGGAGTGCGCGTACACTACCCACTCTTCGTCCTACGACCTTCTCCTGCAATCCCTTTTGCTCATACCGATCTCGCATTACTTGTTGGCAATTTCACTTGTCTTCTTAACTTTTCTCTACAACTTCGTCGAGTTTCATTTCTTTGAGGACTTATTGAACGGATTTAGAGGGGACTCAGTGTCTCTGACCTACAATCCCGGGTCGGATGTATACGAAGGCGTCGCTTCGAAATGCCCTTCTCTTCATGGGAGGTGATTACTTTGTTCATCATTTTATTGCTCATGCAATTGGTTTGTAAATTCGTTTGGTTCATCATTTTGTCGAATTTCATTTCTTTGTTCCCAACATTTGATTCATTTTGTGCTGGAATTTCGCTATCCAACTAAAACTGAACAATTTGCATATGCTAAAGTAACTAATTGAATTCAAGTAATTCTGATTAGCGTGCCCCCAAGGGGTGTGGTGCAGTGGCAACGAGATGAGTATCATAACTCTGACTGAGGCTGAGGTTATGGGTTCGACTTGTAGTTGCTACACTATATTCCCTTTGTTTCTCCTGGGTTATGAGGTTAGGGTGCTGACTAACTCCAGCGATATTAGTCTAACCGTACTAAGGAGGGGCTGAAGAAGGTTTGGACATCCATGAATATCCTAAAAAACAATTCTAATTAGGGCAAATAGTCACAATAATGCCAAACTTTCACTTTTGTGTCTAATTAATCCCTAACTTATAATTGTGTCTAAATAATCTCAAACTTAGTGTTTTGTGTCAATTTATACTCAATTATTTTTTTAGGCAAATTGATGTTGATGTGGCATATGAAATTAGTAAAGTTGTTTTTTTATGAGGTGGTTTAAATTTTAAGAAATTAAAGGGGTTGATTATAAATTTTAAAAGTTAAAACCCACAAAGACACAAACAATTAGTTTTATGCGGATCAAACCCAAAGTTTGAAATTATTTTGATGTCAAACTTTAAATCACCTCATTTAGCTAGCAACTTAATTTACCAATTTTATATGTCACACTTCAATTTGCCTACAAAAAGTAATTGGGTCAAAATTGACACTAAACACAAAGTTTGTGATTATTTAGATACAATTATTAGTTTGAAATTATTTAGACACAAAATGAAAGTTTGGGATTATTGTGACTATTTACCCTTCTGATTAATGTCATTTCATAAGCATTTGTATTATACAAATAAGAGTTGTGTGTTAGTAGTGGTTGAGCATCAAACTACATAAGTCAATTTCCCTTTATCAAATCTTATTATTCTAGAAGTGAATCAATAGCTTTTCCAGTTTGATGATTGTCGAGGGGAAATTCTCAGATTGAAAAAAGGAAAACTAATTAATTCTTATAGGCAACTGTATGATTTTTTGATTTAATATATATTTTTTCTAGTAGTTAACAAGGAGCTAAGGATTGAGAAAATCATTCGAAGTTATAAGTAAAAGGGTTGAGTTGTTAACAAAGTTGGAAAGGCAAAACTTATCATCGTGGCAATACTTCTTAGTAGACCTGTTCAACGGGTGGGCTTGGGCGGGCTTGGGCCGGGCCTACGAAGGACGAAGAGTTTTTTTTTTTTTTTTTTTTTTTTTTTTTTTTTTCTCGAAGCCTGTCCAAGCCCCCCCAAACCCAATATGGGCCGGGCTTGGGCGGGCCTAAACGGGCTTGCTAGTGCCGCAATCATGAGTCGTGCGCACAACACAAGTCGTGCGTTAGATTTTTTTTTTTTCGATTTACTTAGATTTTTAGAGATTAGATATTATATGAAAGATTTAGTTGATATTATAAGATGTACAATCGGTTTAGTCTTTTAATATTCATAGTTAACTTGTTTTATATAACTATAATTAATTTAACAAAAGTAACACAAGCAAACTTGTGGCCTAACGGTGTAGGAGCTTCTTGTGAATTTCATGATCGTGGTTCGATCCTCACAGCCACCATCTAGTTTTTTTAAGTTGTATATGGAAATTTAACAGTTTATGTGCTATGCGGGCCAGGCCCGGGCTCGGGTTCAAAAAGTCAAACCAGGACCGTCCATTATAATTGCAGGCTTTTACGGGCTTAGACCAGGCCGGACTTTACTATATTTATAAGAACCCGAGCCCGATTCAAGTCGTGCAGGCCTGGGTGGGCCACGCGGGCGGCCCGCCCGTTGCAGAGGTCTACTTCTTAGAAGCAAAGAAACGAAAAACCACAGGTTGCGTGTTGATACAAGAGTATGCAGTGATCTACAATATATTGTATGTGGTGCAACATTTTCTTATCTTTGAAATGCTAATATGAACACGACATAGACGTCTTGTTTGGTTTGACAAACTTACTATGCTCTAAAAGTCTCAATCTTATGACATCAATTTCTTCTCGACAACAACTAAATTCCTAATTCCTTAGTCTTTAGAGACTCAACATGTGACGTCCCTCACTTGCACTAGGGTCGGGTTGCATGGCCCAGACTGCCACCCAGGCCCAATACTAGAATCGGGCCCGAGCAAACGGTCTGACACGCCTAAAACAACTTGCGGAATAATGCAACAAGTTCATATGGACCAAAATGCGGAATAAAGTGAACAAGATCCATATGTCTAACCATGAAACTATATGTGGATCCTCAATTCATAAATTGTCTTAAAGTCATTAATTTACTAAGAAGAAGTTCAAACTAGAGGAGAGTGAGGTTCAATCTACCCGAAAGACATTCAAAATATAACCCAAGTTTAATAGTTTCACAAACGAATACATAGATAATACAATACAAGGCTCATGATTAGAGAGAAGGCTTCAAGCTATCGCCTCTCCTTTTCTCGATCTAGCGCCAATGTGGATACCTGAGATGTAAGTGGGGTGAGCTAGAAGAACCAACGGAGCTCAATAAGTGAGAAGACAAGCTCAAACACTAACCATGCAAGTATTACCTATAAAGCAAAAACAACTCTACACATGAAGTAGTAAACTAAATTGTAAAGCATTTAATGAAAAGCAATGAAGACATGATTCTTGTTCGTAAAAAAGGGTGTAAACAAGTTCCAAGTCCAGTATAACTTAAAGGTAGATTCATAATTCAATAAGCAAGAAAGTGAGCATCCTTTTGAAACCACATCATGAAAGAGAATTCGTAATTCGTAAATAAATCCATTTATTCATGCAACGGGGTCCAACAAGAGATTTACCATAAGAAATAGTAATGAATATAAGTCATTGTTCCATTCAATGCATTCTAGCTAATGGTATGAATCCGATGACCGAAACACTCACCCTCGAGGTGATGTGAATCATTGGTGGTCACAATGGCCGTTGTGATCTCCAACTAGTTCCATCAAATCAACATTAAGTGTTTCCAAGCCATCACCGATTGTGACCACTTGTGAACTTGATACTGCCATCACCGATTGTGACCACTTGTGAACTTGATACTTCATGGTGCAAATCACTCTCTTTTTGGTAGGATCATAGCCACATCACTGCAATTTGTGGCGCAGACCACTCTCTATTGGTAGGCACACTGCCACACCACCGCTACTCGTGGCGCAGACCACTATCTTTTGATGAGCATATAATTCCATCACCGCTTTTAGATCGAATAACGAAATCGTTCACATCACATGCATTCCATAGATAAGCATATTCATACCATTAACTAAATGCAACCCAATCTCAATTCTTTCGATAAGAATATGAAATTTCTATTTATCTAATATTCAAGCCACATATATTGCATGAGCGAAGCTCCCCACTTACTTTGACTCGCTGTGAATTCTATTCTCGATCCTCGCGTGCTTCGGGTCCAATGTGAACCGCTTTGCGAATCTAAACAATTTAAGACACATTCACATCATCGACAAGTCGTATATTAATCTCAATTTATTCTTAAATTTATTTCGGAATCCACTAGTGTGGGTCCCGCGATTCCCTCATCACCTGGTGCAAGGGTCAAGGGGTGGGACGCGGTAGTGCCTCGTTTGAAAGTAGGATTTATTCTTATCTTATTTCTTATATATATAAACACATAAATATCATATATACATATAAATATATATTTTATAAATTTTTTTATCAAAATAAGGTGACCAGGGACATTTTGTCCCTGGTTTTTAAGGTGCTCAAATGTTTGGCCCCTGACAAACGTTTCTGCCCAACGCGAGGGCTGTCCCTGGGGGCGCTGATTGCACCGCACCCTATTAGGGTTCGTCTCTCTTACATTTTTTTTTAACTAACCCAAGTTTTCAATTAATCAAGAAGAAAGATAATTGTACCTTCGAATGCCACCCCTTTGTATCACCAACACTAAAATTTCCTCCCTTTTTCTCTTTTGATTTTGAACTCATAAATCGATTAATGGTGGCTAGAGTTTACAATTAGATTTATATAGTGGGACCAATTGGTGTAGGTTTTGCGAAATTACTAAATTGCTTCTAGGGTAGGTCTTTTGGGTTTTGGAACGTCACAACATTTCCAATTTTAAAGAACTTTCGTCTTCGAAAGTAAAAGAAAAGTACATCTGTAGCCCAACGAGTCTATTCGTAATGATTTCTTTTATGACCCATTTTATTTAACTGATGCAAATCCACACCCGCGAAATTTGTTTGTACCCCGTGTGAAATAAAATCTTACTCTTGACATGAATTTTTCAATATTATTGTTTTCGTCCCGCAGTCTGAAATTCATAAGGTCTGTGTTGTATAGGCCTCAATAGAGTCATTATACCTTAACTACCTGCCAAGTCCTTGTATCCTCATGCATTTTTGGTATTCCTTTGTAATCTCCACTGAAGTCGTCCAACCAGTAAGTAGAGATAACCATACTAAGATGTGATCTGGTGCCTATCTGTGTCAAAAAATATCTATGCCTATCTGGCAACAAATTCATACCGCCAACTGGTAGTAGGAACAAGGATAGCTATCTGCAATGATATGAACACTAGCACACCATCTCTGCCACCATCTCGGTTGCACATATCAATGAACGACTCATCATGTCGTTGTGACTTATCTGTGGAGGCTACAAATGAGCAGACATAATATTCCTTTTTGAAATTATACCTTAATATCATTGTCATTACACGTTTATCGACGTTAATTTTTGTGGGTTCATAATTCAAGTCAACTCTTGACCAACGGTCCACCTTATAACTTCTCCGTCACATTCAACCGTTTACTTACGCAACAAGCTTCCGTCCTTGGTAAGCTGTGGAATAATAATCATCATCGCTATCCCTAAGCGGCTTTCGATATTCATTTGTATGCATTTTATTACATCGTAATTTTTGTTTCATACCAAAGTCTCCTATCGTAATCACTCGAATTTATGGTGACTTGTCGTATCACATCCTCATACTAATCAACTTTCACTATCCTGGGTGACCGTTTTAAATTCTTTTGGCGTTGTCAAGGTTCACATTTATTACACAATCATCTCTTATCGTCCTCTCGAGCTAACTTTTAGCTCTTATAGTTTATTTAGAACTTCTCTCACTGAGATATCAATGGTGGTTTAACTTCCATGTCGTTTCTTCAGAATATATAACCCATACCTCGGGTTTTGTCATTAAGGACTCGTAACTCACTATGATCCAATTATTTTAAGTTCATAATTCACCATTAACATTTCAATTTGTTGCTTGCGTGCGTTACTACTGTCGCACTTTTATTTATTTATTTATTTATTTTTGGGTACTCAGTAAGTAAAGTGCGCGACTGTGTACTTAGAACTTAGGCAAGCGTACGCGCACGTCATGCCATTTAAAGCCTTGGTTCAATGGTATCCAAACTCACGTTTCTACATGATTCGAAAATTTTCTTGCAACGCTAAACTGGTGATTTCCACTTTTAAAATCGCATTAAGCTCTCAAGCTTCCAAGTGTAAATGACACGTTCTGTTTAATAATTCTTAACAATGTCAAATTTTGAAGATCTCATCTCCACCTTAAGGTACATGTTTCATAACTAGCTTAATATGTCTTCTCATCTTCCTAGTTATCATATTGTTTGTGTTACACAATATGAACTTTATTGGGAGTCGATCCTAGCTTAGGATCCCCAATTTTAAATTGTCAACTTATCATTGGTTCGATCCTTTATCCATCCCAAAACTGTCTAGTTTGGTAGTTTAGGTTCTTACAATAACGTTCACTCTTATTGAGAAATTTCGGGTTACTTCTCACAAGCAAATATTATGATTTCTCGTGACGTCACCATTTCGATTTGAAATTCTAAGTTCATGAACAGGTTATTTCCTTGCAAATCCTATGACTACGAAAAGCTATCGTAGTTAATGTTTTCTTTTTTGGATTCATAATCTTTTTTCATACTACCTATTAACTTATTTGTTTCCCCACAGGTCGATCTTATCTTAAGATCCCCAATTTTTATAATCGACTCATCATTGACTTAGGTTAGGTGACATTAGTTACATTATTTATTCATTGACATTATTTTCATTCAACTACCTTTACAATCATGTTAGGTTCCACTTTACCTCAATAGTCGTTAGTTCACATGTCCATTACCAGACAATCATACCAACGATATTCTTTTAGCTGGGTATCCCCAATTTTAATGACTCACCTATCATCGGGTTTATTACACGACATCATTAACATTGATGTACACCCTTCAAACTGTACAAATTCTGAGGCATATAAAGTATTTAATTTTGAGGCATTTTTTAATTTCTCGATTATGGTACCGTCACTGCGTACCTCACATTCATTTCGAAAACAATTTACTAATTTTTGGTATCCCCAATTTTATTAGTCAACTCACTTCTAGTTAAATTAGAACAATTTATCTTTGTGTCGGTTGCTTTTAATTTATATCATCTTAATCTCGAATCCGAAGTCCTTACAACATCTATAAATTTTTCTTGGCAACGTGATCTTCACACGTGGCAATTTTCATCGAAAAATAGCCCTTGAATTGGGATCCCCAATTTTAGTAACTCACCCATCTTCAGGTGTACTAGTTTGACATTTTGTATTCACTGAATTTTCTAATTGAGTTGTTTTGAGGTACTCTTTAACTTCTCATTTACCGATCAGAACGCCGTATTCACTGAATTTTCTAATTGAGTTGTTTTGAGGTACTATTTAACTTCTCATTTATTGATCAATACGCCGTGTACTTATGTTTCACAATAACCCTCATTTTAGGATTCCTCAATTACGATATTCAACCCATTGAATATTGGTTTAGATTTAACTTTCTTTTACATAAGGTCGATCAAAACTTGAGAGACATGATTGCAATCATCGAAAAGTTAATTCCGAATCAAAACTTTTTCGCAAGTCTTGAGTTTTCATCAAAAACTACTTTTCATGCCGATTTAAGTTTTTTTTTTTATTGATAAATTATGACCACTTGAAAGTTTGTATTCCAACCACGAAATGGTGACATAGGTCTAAACCACTACTTTGCATTTTTTTTTTTCCATTTAGTCAAAAAATCTTTAAATTTAGTAAAACTTAGGTTTCATGCAAATCAAACTGGTCCAAATCGTCATAAGTTCAATCATTCAAGGGATCTCAACCATGTTAGTTGAATATGAGTAAAGTTCTTCTCTTTTTTTTATTTTTTTTTTTTATTTTTTTTTAAACCAAATGAAATTATGTTGACAAATCTTTGAAATACACATAAGTTTATTCACTTTTTTTTTTGGAACCCTAAGGCAAGGAAAATAAGTTGTTTTTTTTTTTTTTTTACACTTGATTATGCTTTAAATCTTGTACAACAAGTAGAGTTCTTCCTTGAAAATCGATAAACATCAATTCGAAACACCCCAAAAATCATGGTCCAATATAGTCAAAAAACTCATTTTTCGAGAAAAATAGATAACGTGTAACAATAAAAGTCAAAACATAGTAATGACCTTTGATTGGGTTAAATCATAAACCATTTATTCGCATATTTAATCAAGAGTTAGACGTTTAAGAGTACATAAGTCCTTCATATCTCGAATTAAGTTTTCAAGTTTAGCTTCCTAGCCAAACTAACTTAATTTTGTTGTTTGAGACCAAAATTTATTTGTATCTTTACTAGGATTGATGCTTCATTTATAAACAAGGCATCATGACTTTTAACCATTTAAATAGAGTCTCAAGTGTCAAAGTTACTTCTTTGAAGTGTGATCACATCACTACTCCCTTTTGCTTATGTAGCGTGGCGTTTCACTGCCCTTCCAAGTCTCATGATTTTTGTTTAAGTATTTTATTTGCTACACTACTATTAAATTTAAGCGCATCCCACTATGTAATTCTCAATCAAAACTTATTCGTTCTCACAGTAGTCGTTGCAAATATCACTTGAAGCACGTGCAGTCTCTCTCCCAAGGAGTTCGCTTCGATTTCCTTGCGCCGTTCATTATCATTCCTTCCACTGTCTCGTGGAACTCAAGTTCCTTATCCGCTCGCGGATAGCTTAAGAGACAATTAGACTAATAGGGAACACAATTATCTATATATCTAACGATATATTCATATATACAAGGCAACAAATAATCAACATAATAAATCTTTTGTCAGATTTCTTTTATCCCATCTCATCCTAGGATTTATCATTTATGTATGTTAAGTTGACGTTGAACCAATGTCCTATACCATTGATTCGTTTCACTTAAAATTGACCTTTAAATCTTCAAGGCTCTAAAAACGTACGTTCCACTAACCTAACGTTTTCCTACGTTCTAATACCTATGCTCTGATACCAACTGTGACGTCCTTCACCTGCACTATGGTCGGGTTGCCTGGCCCAGACTGCCACCCAGGCCCAATACCAGAATCAGGCCCTAGCGAACGGTCTGGCACATCTAAAACAACTTGCGGAATAATGCAACAAGTTCATACGGACCAAAGTGCGGAATTAAGTAAACAAGATCCATATGTCTAACTGTCACGGGCTATTAAGTGAGAGGTTTACCCTAAGGAAATTTTTTCTCGCTCAACCCAACCCGTGGTGCCTAAGGGCCACTTTAGTTCAGCACTACCAATACTCAAAGTAAATGAACGGCAAGTAATGGCACCAAGGAAACGTTTTACTAAGCTCTCAATGGGAATACAACACTGGTACTCTCCGCTTCCCTAAGCCTAGAGCCCATGGCTTTATAGATCAGCCAACAAGTAGTTACATAACCGTCAAGGACACCTGTCCTGTTTACATTGATTCGTAGACTAAGTAAAACCTCACTCCTTGTGGTCAAGGCAGTTACCCAACTGCCTTGTTCCCTTGCTGCCACCTGGTTCCACAACCGCCACAACTGTTTGGTCAATTACCACATGCTCCATGTATTCGGGACATTCTCAGACGTGCCTTGGTCATGCCAGGGGCCATGACCAACATGACCAAGGTAGTTACTTAACCGCCTGGAACCACATTGACTTGGTCCATCCATGTCTCAGGTGACTTGGCCCATGTTTCTCTTAGGGACAGGGACTGCTCGGTGGTGCCTAGCTGAGCCTAGGCACCCTGGGTGTTAGCCGGGGCTCGGTCGAGTCCCACCGGCTCGGGGTGGCTCGGACCATAGGTCCGTGGGTCTTGCCTTGACATGGTGCCCAAGGCATGCTCGAAGGTCTTCCTTGCTGCTATGCCCACGCCGCCCCTAGGAGAGAACACACCTCTCCTTTTAGTAGATGTTAAGCCGTTTCCCCAACTCCAATAGGAAACATCAATAAATGAGGCCAAGCGTACTTTGACTTGGTCAACGCCCAAGTCAAGATTTGTCAGGCCTTGCTCGTGCCAAAGGAACCTTCCAAGGCGCGACCTTGATCGTGCCAAGGCGCAGCCTTGCTCGTGCCAAGGGAATTTGCCAAGGCATGCCCGTGCCTGTGCTAAGGGATGCGCCAAGGCACGTGCCAAGGTGCAAACTCGTCTGCGCCCAGGCACCGTGCCTAAGCGCGCGCCAAGGCGCGACCTCGTCCACGCCTGTGCGCTGCCTCATCCATTCCGCATGCTATCCTGCAACCAAACCTCATGGAACCATCCGAGTCCTCCGAAACTCGGCTATTTGCTAGGTTTCTCGCTCCCCGGCCCACCTACTCGGGTCACGCTATTGAGGGGCTGACAAACATCCCCCCGCCGAAATGTTCGATGCCCTCATCGAACACTCCAACTCGGCCTGTTTACCAGACTGCTGCTCACCGAAGCAACATTTCTCCATCTGATCCCGTACTTGTAGTGCCACCAACCTTGGTGTACTAACTTTGCCCCCGCCTCGTATTGCTGGAACAAAGCACGACCCCTTTCATCCATGATCAGCAAGCCATATGACCTTTTGGTCATCTTCCGTCTGGACGGTAGCAAAGTATTGCTCCATGTCCCAAAGAAAGTTTTCAAGCTCCTTCGCGCTCCGCTTGCCTGAAAATTTCTTTGGCTCCGGCACCTTAGGTCTCACTTTCGCCGCACCAGAAACCTCCGAGGTTCCTCCCACGACTCTCTTTAGCAGATTCACCTCCACAGCCATCTTCTCCACTGTCTCGGTGGTGAGTTCACCCATTGAACGAACATCAGCAACCAAATCCTCGAATCTGGATTCCCACATGGATATCATAGCTTCTTGTGACTCTGTCCTAGCCACCAAGGAAGCCACCAGCATCTCCAGCCCTTCAAAGCGCTGCGCCATCATTGAAGACTCTGCCGCCTCCACCGGAACACCCATCGTTGCCATCATATGTTCTAAGTGAGCTACCCTCTCACTCAGATCACTTGCTGCTCGGGTCGCCATCATCTCCGAAACGGGGCTCTGATACCAATTGTCACGGGGCTATTAAGTGAGAGGTTTACCCTAAGGAAATTTTTCTCGCTCAACCTAACCAGTGGTGCCTAAGGGCCACCTTAGTTCAGCACTACCAATACTCAAAGTAAATGAACAGCAAGCAATGACACCAAGGAAACGTTTTACTAAGCTCTCAATGGGAATACAACACTGGTACTCTCTGCTTCCCCAAGCCTAGAGCCCATGGCTTTATAGATCAGCCAACAAGTAGTTACATAACCGTCAAGGACACATGTCCTATTTACATTGATTCGTAGACTAAGTAAAACCCCACTCCTTGTGGTCAAGGCAATTACCCAACTGCCTTGTTCCCTTGCTGCCACTTGGTTCCACAACCGCCACAACTGTTTGGTCAATTACCACATGCTCTATGTATTCGGGACATTCTCAGACGTGCCTTGGTCATGCCAGGGGCCATGACCAAGGTAGTTACTCAACCACCTGGAACCACCTTGACTTGGTCCATCCATGTCTCAAGTGACTTGGTCCATGTTTCTCTTAGGGACAGGGATTGCTCGGTGGTGCCTAGCTGAGCCTAGGCACCCTGGGTGTTAGCCGGGGCTCGCTCGAGTCCCACCTGTTCGGGGTGGCTCGGACCATAGGGTCTTGCCTTGGCATGGTGCCCAAGGCATGCTCGAGGGTCTTCCTTGCTACTATGCCCATGCCGCCCCTATGAGAGAACACACCTCTCCTTATAGTAGATGTTAAGCTGTTTCCCCAACTCCAATAAGAAACATCAAGAAATGAGACCAAGCGTACTTTGACTTGGTCAACGCCCAAGTCAAGATTTGTCAACCCTTGCCAAGGTATGCCTTGCCCGTGCCAAGGCATGACCTTGCTCGTGCCAAGGCGCGACCTTACTCGTGCCAAAGGGATGCCCCAAGTGTTGCCTTGCTCCTGCCTAAGGAACCTGCCAAGGCGCGGCCTTGCTCGTGCCAAAGGAATCTGCCAAGGCGCGGCCTTGCTCATGCCAAAGGAATCTGCCAAGGCGCGACCTTGATTGTGCCAAGGCGCAGCCTTGCTCGTGCCAAGGGAATATGCCAAGGCTTGCCCGTGCCTGTGCCAAGGGATGCGCCAAGGCACGTGCCAAGGTGCAACCTCGTCTGCGCCTAGGCACCGTGCCTAAGCGCGCGCCAAGGCGCGACCTCGTCCACGCCTGTGCGCTGCCTCATCCATTCCGCATGCTATCCCGCAAACAAACCTCATGGAACCATCCGAGTCCTCCGAAACTCGGCTATTTGCTAGGTTTCTCGCTGCCCAGCCCAGCCTACTCAGGTCACGCTATTGAGGGGCTGACACTAACCATGAAACTAGATGTGGGTCCTCAATCCATAAATTGTTTTAAAGTCATTCATTTTCTAAGAAGAAGTTCAAACTAGAGGAGAGTGAGGTTCAATCTACCCGAAAGACATATACAAAATATAACCCAAGTTTAATAGTTTCAAAAACGAATACATAGATTATACAATACAAGGCTCACGATTAGAGAGAAGGCTTCAAGCTATCGCCTCTCCCTTTTCTCGATCTAGCACCAACGTGGATACTCGAGACGTAAGTGGGTGAGCTAGAAGAACCAACGGAGCTCAATAAGAGAGAAGACTCGCTCAAACACTAAACATCAAGTATTACTTATAAAGCAAAAACAACTCTACACATGAAGTAGTAAACGAAATTGTAAAGCATTTAATGAAAAGCAATGGAGACATGATTCTTGTTCGTAAAAAATGGTGTAAACAAGTTCGAAGTCCAGTATAACTTAAAGGTAGATTCATAATTCAATAAGGAAGAAAGTGAGCATCCTTTTGAAACCACATCATGAAAGAGAATTCGCAATTCGTAAATAAATTCCATTTATTCATGCAACGGGGTCCAACAAGAGATTTATCATAAGAAATAGTAATAAATATAAGTCATTGTACCATTCAATGCATTCTAGCTAATGGTATGAATCCGGTGACCGAAACACTCACCCTTGAGGTGATGCGAACCATTGGTGGTCACAATGGCCATTGTGATCTCCAACTAGTTCCATCAAACCAACAGTTAGTGTTTCCAAGCCATCACCGATTGTGATCACTTGTGAACTTGATACTTTGTGGTGCAGTGCAGATCACTCTTTTTTTGGTGGGATCATAGCCACACCACTGCAATTCGTGGCGCGGACTACTCTCTATTGGTAGGCACACTGCCACACCACCGCTACTCGTGGCATAGACCACTCTCTTTTGATGAGCATATAACTCCATCACCCCTTTTAGATCGAATAACGAAATTTTTCACGTCACATGCATTCCATAGATAAGCATATTCATACCATTAACTAAATGCAACTCAATCCCAAGTCTTTCGATAAGAATATGAAATTTCTATGTATCTAATATTCATGCCACGTTTAATGCATGAGCGAAGCTCCCCTCTTACATTGACTCGCTGTGAATTCTATTCTCGATCCTCGCGTGCTCGGGGTTCAATGTGAACCGCTTTGCGAATCTAAACAATTTAAGACACATTCGCATCATCGACAAGTCGTATATTAATCTCAATTTATTCCTAAATTTATTTCAAAATCCATTAGTGTGGGTCCCGCGAGTCCCTCATCGTCCGGTGCAAGGGGGGACGTGGTAGCGCCTCGTTTGAATTTAGGATTTATTCTTATCTTATTTCATATATATATATATATATTTTTATCAAAATAAGGTGACCAGGGACATTTCGTCCCTAGTTTTTAAGTTGCAGCGGCGAGATTGGCCCCTGGTCAAATGTCCTGGGGCCAAACGGGCCCCTGGATGCGTTGGGCAGGGACATACGTCCCTGCCCAGCGCACGGGCTGCCTTTGGGCGCCCCTGCCAGTGCCCTCGGCCGCCGCCTTTATTGGCGACGCCGATTGGCGCTGCGCCCTATTAGGGTTCGTCTCTCTTACATTTTTTTTAACTAACCCAAGTTTTCAATTAATCAAGAAAAAAGAAAAAGAACAATAAGAAAGATAATTGTATCTTCGAATGCCACCACTTGGTATCACCAACACTAAAATCCCCTCCTTTCTCTCTTGATCTTGAACTCGTAAATCGATTAATGGTGGCTAGGGTTTACAATTACATTTATATAGTGGGACCAATTGGAGTAGGGTTTGCGAAATTACTAAATTGCCCATAGGGTAGGTCTTTTGGGTTTTAGGTCATTACACAACACCTCTTTATAAGATGCTAATACTCCCTTTATGAGACAAGGGGATACTGCACCCAAGGTTTGAAACTTCGACTTCGCCTATGACTTCACTCACTTAAAATTTAGAATTAATTTGAGGAAGTTAACTTCGACAATGGAAGTTTGACAAAAATTTGCCGATATACGGAAGTTTATGGAATTTCACTTTAAATGCTAGAAAACTCAAGTTTCTTCGTAGAGATGCTAGAACTATGTTTTATTTGAATTTACCCAAAGTTTAAGTATATTTCTAGCATAGTCGAAGTTTCGGTTGAAGTTTTAGTCGAAGTTTCAGTCGAAGTTTGCTCAACTTCCACGAAACATGACAATTTTACTTCATGTTTTATTAACTTCCATCGATGTTTTCGAAGTTCGGTCGAAGTTAACCGAAGTTAAGTTGAAGTTTTGCAATTTTTCTATTGCCTATGAACTTCGCTTCGCTCACCTCAAAATCGACTAACTTCGCCCGAACTTCGCCGAAGTTTGTCGATTTTTTAAACCTTGACCGCACCTCTAAACTTAAAGGGTCCTCAAAATAAAATAAAAATTAAGTATAATATTGGAAGTTTTTTTAGAGA
This sequence comes from Stephania cephalantha, assembly GCA_039657325.1. Classification (NCBI taxonomy): domain Eukaryota; kingdom Viridiplantae; phylum Streptophyta; class Magnoliopsida; order Ranunculales; family Menispermaceae; genus Stephania; species Stephania cephalantha. The sequence continues at coordinate 19,536,209 of CM077574.1, read as the reverse complement.
GAGAAAGTATAATGTGTATTGATGATTTGTAAATATACATACAAAATCATGCAAAAGAAACTCCTGTATGAAGGACTAGAGATTCTTCATAAGGGTAACAAATACTTAAAAAAAACCTTCACATTAGATAGCCCAATTTCTAAACCATTTGTCTAAGGACTAGTCCGATCCCAACTTACTGTTGGCTGACCTAACTGCCCCAACTAGTTTCCTTTTTTACCAAACATGTACATACATAAGGGTAACGCTTTGTGCCTCACTATGTGTGAAAATTGTAGCACAAGACGGTGCCAGTCAAGCTTGACTGTGATATTGTAAAAAAGTTGTTTCGAATGATTAAAGATTGATATTGAAGGCAATGAATATGAAGTCTTGAGGGTTAAAACTTGCCAAAAAGCGAAGAAGCCTTTGATGATATTTAATTTTGTGAAAGATATTTGGAGAAGCCAAAAAGTTTCCTAAGAACATTTTGCTTCTTGAAGATGAGGTTTTTCTTTTTCTTTGTCTTTTTTTCGGTCACTGACACCTTCTAGCCATTCGAAACAAAAGTAACCATTTGCATTGAAAGGACCAGATTTGAAATTTCATGCGATGGAATCAAACCTTAGTTGAAACTGACTCGGGAGCTTTTTTTCCTTGTCTATGCAAAAATCGCTATTTATTTATATTGAGTATTTTTACTTTCAAAAAGTTTACCTTTTGGACTGGAAATAACTAACAACATCAAATAATACGTCTTGAGCACTTTAGGATACCAAAAATGGATTAAAAAAATATTTAAAGTTATTTTTAGTTCAAAGATGAAATTTCTAAAAACTTTAAAAACGTTTTGCAAGCTTTAGGCTTAAAACCAAGCTTGCCTTAACATGAATCATGGACTTCGTGAAATAAAAGCTACTCTTCACTTTTGAGTCTTCATTCGTTTGGATTCTCGATCTCATGGTACTTCACTTGAATCTAGTTGGTCTATGAGCATTGAATTTGACTTCTACCTGTAATAACTCTTTGTTGGTCTATCTGAATAATGTCATATTGGAGCTTTGGGCCTCAATCAATTGTTTAGTATAATCATGAGTCAAATATTTGTCGTATTTGAAACAAAGACAATGTAATAACCTAAAAATAAAAAAGAAAAAAGTTTGAGGAAAATAAATTCCAAAATCCACATACTTTTTTTTTCTTTAGGCTTAAAATCTCATTATCTTCTTGAAACCTGATCAAATATTAACTTTAAGTAGTGAATATAAATGATTGCAAAAAAAAAAAAAAGAAAAATTAGTGAATCTAAAACCATTGGCATTAACTAGTAGTCTAGTATATATGATTCGTGACGATAATTGTTTTTCCTTTTATCTAATTATTTTTAGAAGTCTCTTAATTGGCTGTCTCTTAAAACATAAAGTTATTTGCATATGCAACATAATTCTTCGTAGTAATTGTTCTTTATATGATGCTTGATTCTTGGCTAATATCAAGCGTCTTGTTAAGAATGTTAAAACAATAAACATTTGACTATTTTAGTTTTTAAAATTAATTAAATTTCGAGACCCTAAGTTGTTTTCCTTGCATATGCCATTTGTTAAATTTGGTGTTAAGAACACATGTGCACACTCACATATATTTTTCCACATAATATAAAATTGTTAAACTCGTCCAGGTATCTAGCTACACCGTGGCTTTCAAGTCCTCATTTACAAACTGCATTTTTAAACTTCTTCGGGAACCCGCCTGTTCTTAGCTACAAAAGGTATTTACAATCTCTTTATTGAATTTACATAAATCGTCATATGTACAATGTGTCTTGATGAGTATGTTCGGCTTCTTTTGATCAAACATGCGTACAATGTCTTCTCAATGTACAACTTGACGAGTTTGAACCGAACATTGTTCACAAGTTGATTTTTGTTGGCCAAACACGTTGATTTTTTAACCTGCCACACCAAACTATGTGACGATTTCAACCTTGCCACCTTGTCCGTCAATGTCGATGGAAGATAGAGGTGGGTGCTCGCGGTGCTTTCCAAAGGTAGTTGTGGAGTTCACTTTTGGGGATGGGAGAACGTGGGGTTGATAAAAGGGTGTGTTACTTGGCGTGTGAGAAGTGGTTGAGGGCAAGTGCATGTGTCTTTTTTACCACAAGTCGTAGTTGGTCAAAACGACATTGTATCAGCGGGGTGGATATGTCATAAACTGCAACACAATCAACGAATTCTCCATTAGATCGAGTGGAGTGGAAAAGTTTGGGATTGAGGCGTAGTTCTTGTTGTTGTTACCTACTTGATGTTATGCTTTCAATCCCTTGAATCATTTTCAATCAATGCATCTGAATTTATCTTAGGTTTTCCCTATTAATGTTGAATTTATTCAGTTTCTACTGTGTTGAATTCTCTAACAAGACATTTCCGGGTTGTCTTTCGATGTGTCCAAATCACCTCAACACGCTTCCCTAATTCTTGTGTCGATTAATACTATTACTTTTCTTTGAATTTTCATGTTTTCTTATTCTATCATTCCAAGTTTATCACACATTCACCAAACATCCTCCTCATTTTTTATTAATGTCACCTTATCACGCTAAATTTTTTTGATTTTCATCATATATCTTACATGACTTAAATCTTGTTTCTTTTTACCTCTTAATATGGCTAGCCTATAGATTTATTTTCCCCATCTCTATTACCTAACTTTGTATAAAATGTTTCTACGAAGTGTTTTGGATTCCCTAGCTACCTTTTTGGCATTTTTTTCTATCTTATGTATATTGATTATACACATTTTCATCTTCACACTAGGTATTTGCATGTATATCACTCTCTGTTAGTCCTAATTGGCCTTTGGATATTTTCATTCCCCCACTACCTTTCCTTTTTTCTTCTTTTTGTTGTTGTTTGAATGAACTCCACCTCTGTAGAACATTAAATGCGCTACATAGATGGTCCCAAATCCAGATAAAGGAGGAGGGTTTCGAAGCCCATTTTCCATACCAGGAAAGTGGGGGAGGGAGGTCCCAAGCCTTTTTTTCATACCTAAAATGGGGGAGAGTTGTGATAGCTTGACAGACAGTGTAAAACTTTTGTCACTCTTTATGAAATCTATCTAATACATATAAACATTGGGGCGTTCCCACCTAGAGACGCATTGCATTAAAGCCCAGGTATACTGAATTGCACTAAATGAAGCGAAATGGAGTAGTTTGACCCATGTAGCCTACCCCGACTAATTTGGGATTCAGGCTTTGTTGTTGTTGTTAAGTCGAACTTTCAGTCTTTGTATAAATAGACAAAAAATCATTCCTTATTGGCAAAATACTATGTTTTGTTAACATACAAATTGAGATGGGTTTAATATAAGTTTGATGTATTAGAATACATGGTTGTTTCCTAATAGCAATGACTGTGTGGCACGGTTCTTTCTAGTATCCGCCTAACCCGACTCGGTTAGATATACACGAATAAGGTTTATTCGGGTTGAGGCTTTGAATAGGGTATGGGTTTGACCCTCTAGGTATTCGCTACCCTAACGCAGTTATGAAGTGTTACCTTCAAAATGCCAATTCCCTTAACCTTTTACTTATAAAAAGTGTATTTTTCCATTTACCCTTTTTAGAAAACTCGATACAGTAGAAAATAAATACCTAAGATAACTTCAGCTATATTGAGTAGAAGGGATATAAAGAATTATAAAAGCACACCATCAAGGGCATTAAATTGAGCAGAATGAAAGAGTTGATCAATATGGTTGACCCTAACTAATTTTGGATTAATGCTTTGTTGTTGTTGTTGTTGTTGTTGTTGAAGCCATATAAGTTGGATACTTGATGAATTTGTTCAAAATTTTATTTATTAATTATGTAGCTAAATGGGTAATTATATGGGTACTCTTGTTAAATTAATTTTTATAATATATATTTAATTGCAATAAATGGGTATTTAAGCAAGTTTAGGGTACCTACGGGTAATAGAAAAAGGTTTGTGATGGGTACGAGTATCTATATACATCTTATAATTGGGTTAAGGGCAGACTCAAGTATTGAGGCCATAATCGAGTTTAGGAATGTGATACACGACCCAACTCGCACACCCAAAATGAGCCGACACGACCCCTTTGTTATTGATGGAAAGACAAAAGAAAGTTTGTACACCCCAACAGTGATTTCCCAAATTCCCAGAGAAAGAGAGACTCTCTCCTCTCACCCCAGACACTAAAGTCAGTTACAAAACATTCCCCCCCTTACTTCATGACAGTACACCCCATATATACTTCACCCCTGACTCTCTAAACACCTCTGTCCTCATGCGCGCTGAACCTCAGCTGGGCCCACACTTGGAATTGTCACAGACTCTTTTGGCAGTGATCCCCTACTCCCATTTGTTCTTCTAGTATACCACTTCGTGATAGGAGGCCTAACATTACTCCCCTCCTGCAGAACCACCTTGTCCTCAAGGTGGAAGGAAGGAAAGGACTTCCGAACATGGCGAACCAACTCCCACGTGGCATCCGATTCCGGCAGATTAGTCCATTTGATCAGAACCTCGGGACCCGCCACAAGAGCACGATAAGCCAGAACACGCTCTGGTTCAACGACCACCATCACTGAATCAGGGGAGAAGGGTGGTAAGTCGGTGGATACGGGCACGGGTCCAATCACCTTGCGTAACTGTGAGACGCGAAAGACGCTATGGATGGAGGCGGAAGTAGGGAGCTCCAGTCGGTACGCCACGGGCCCAATACGGGCAAGGACTTTATAAGGGCCAAAATACCTTGGACTAAGCTTCACATTGGAACGCCGTGCCACTGTGTGCTGACGATAAGGACGCAATTTTTAGTAAGCTAGGTCACCCACCATGAAAGAGATGTCCCTGCGGTGCTTGTCAGCCTGCTGGCGCATACGGTTCTGAGCTAATTGCAGCTGATCTCGGATCTTAGCCAGGATGAGATCACGGGAGCGCAACAAGGAGTCCAGCTCAGGAGAGGCCGTGGTGGAGGAGACCCCATAACGGACCAGCGGAGGGGGATCGCGACCGTAGAGGACCTTGAAAGGAGAGCATTGGAGGGAAGAATGGAAAGAAGAATTATACCAAAACTCGGCCCAATGCAGCCACTCAGACCAATCTTTTGGTTGTTGATGAATAAAGCAGCGCAAATAAGTTTCAACACACCTATTAACCACTTCAGTTTGGCCATCACTTTGAGGGTGGTAGGCGGAGCTGCGATGCAGTTGAGTATGCTGAAGACGGAATAATTCACTCCAAAATTGACTGAGGAACACCTTGTCACGGTCGGATACGATACTGAGGGGAAACCCGTGGAGCTTAACCACCCCTTTAATGAATACATCAGCGACAACACGAGCTGAAAAAGGATGACGTAAGGGCAGGAAGTGACCATATTTGCTGAAACGGTCGACCGCCACAAGAATGGAGTTGAACCCTTTCGAGGTCGGTAAGCCCTCGATGAAATCCATCGAGATATCGTCGAACACCCCCGCTGGAATAGGCAAGGGCTGGAGCAACCCCCCAGGCGATAAAGTCTCATACTTATTGCGTTGGCAAATGTCGCAAGAAGCAACGAAGGCTTTGACATCATTCTTCATCCCAATCCAAAAGAATTCCGCACAGACAACCGCTTATATGTTTTGAGAAAACCACCATGGCCGCCTATGGGAGAGGAATGGAATTCGGCCAGCAAGCGTGCCTTAAGTGAAGATGAGGCTGAGATTACAGTGCGACCCTTAAAGTGGAGGAGACCCCACTGGATGGTCCACCCCGGTTTTTCAAGAGAGCCCTGCTGGAGACCCTGAAGAATGGGAGCTAAGAATTCATCAAGCTCAACTTCTGATGTGATGACCGAAATATCAGCAATAGAAGAAACTGTCAGAGAGTGAAGTGAGCCTTCAAAAGGGAAGCGAGAAAGAGCATCAGCAGCCTGGTTAGAAGAGCCCGGTCTATACTGGATATCAAAATGGTAGCCAAGTAACTTGATCAACCAGCGTTGGTACTCCGGAGCAACCACCCGTTGCTCGAATAAGAATTTCATACTGCGCTGATCGGTACGCACTAAGAATTTGCGGCCCAAGAGGTAATGGCGCCACTTTTGTATGGCCAAGACAATGGCCATCAATTCACGCTCATAGGCTGATTTGCACCGTGCTCGTGGAGAAAGGGCTTGACTAAAAAAAGCAATAGGGCGGTCGTGCTGAGAGAGGACGGCCCCTACCCCTACGCCCGAGGCGTCTGTCTCGATCACGAAGAGAGAATTAAAATCGGGCAAGGACAACATGGGTACCTCCTTCATCGCTTGCTTGAGGTGTTGGACAGCAAAAGTAGCCTCATCAGACCACTCAAAAGAGTCTTTGCGAAGCAGTTGAGTCAGCGGGGCGGCAATTTTTCCATAATCCCTGACGAAACGCCGATAATATCCGGTGAGGCCTAGGAAGCCGCGCAACTCCTTTGGGGACTTCGGCATTGGCCACGTATCCATGGCTCGGACTTTGTCCGGATCAGCTCGCACCCCCTCACCGGAAATAATGTGACCTAAATATTCCAGGTTAGTACGGCCAAAGCAACATTTCTTTAGATTAACAAACAAGGAATGAGAGTGAAGGATAGAAAGGACTTGATGGAGATGGTCACAATGTGCAGTCATGGACGAACTAAACACCAAAATATCGTCGAAAAATACCAACACGCAACGACGGAGCAGTCTTTTGAAAATGGAGTTCATAAGGGATTGAAAGGTTGCCGGGGCGTTAGACAAACCAAACGACATAACACGAAACTCAAAATGGCCGTCGTGAGTGCGAAAAGCCGTCTTGGGTATGTCAGCAGTTTTAACTCTTATCTGGTGGTAGCCCGAGCGCAAATCCAGCTTGGAAAAAATGCAGGCCCCATGGAGTTCGTCGAGCAGCTCATCGATATTAGGAATGGGGAACCTGTCGAGCACCGTCACGCTATTCAACACCCTATAATCCACACAAAACCTCCAACTGCCGTCCTTCTTTTTCACCAGCAACACTGGGCTTGAAAATGGACTGTTACTCGGTTGAATGATTCCCGAAGCCAACATCTCAGTGACCATCCGTTCAATCTCCGCCTTCTGAACCTGGGGGTATCGATAAGGACGGACGCGAATGGGCTCTACCCCTTCCTTCAACACGATTGCGTGGTCACAGTCACGTGAAGGTGGTAAGGAAGTGGGCTCCTGAAACAGTGAAGAAAAAGAATTCAATAGCTGTTGTAGGCAGTGTGCAATCTCTTCGCCGAACTGAGGGAGGCCGGAAGACTCCAAGCTACAACATTCCACTAAGAAACAGCCTACTCCATAATTGAAAGTACGTTGGAGGGCCTTACAAGAGACACAAGCACGATGAAGAGTAGGATCCCCGTGTAAAGTCACTCTCTCGCCCGCAACTGTAAACGTGAGAGAGAGGTTCTGCCAATCAACTGTGGTGACGCCCATAGTCTTCAACCACTTCATGCCCAAAATCAAATCATGGCCCCGCATGCCAATAGGAAAGAAATCAGCCACCACCTTGAGGTTTTGGAAAAGCACACATAAATCTTTGCAAACGCCTGACCCCGTCAAGTGATTTCCTCCTCCCACAAAGACCCCATACGGAGCTGTTGGTGATAAGGGAATTTGTAGAGCACTAACCAAAGTTGGCGAGATAAAGTTGTGGGACGCCCGGCTGTCGATGAGCACCACCACCTCCTGGTCCGCCGCTCGACCACGGACCTTGATGGTATGTGGATCAGGGATGCTGCCCAAAGCATGAGCAGACAACTCAAGGGTAGCTGGATCAGGTTGGGACTCGGCAGACTCGATGGGAACATCCGTCGAAGACTCCCCTTCATCATCATCAGCAACTAGCATCACATTCAACACCTTCTTAGCACAACAGTGGCCAACAAATCATTTATCATCACAACGGTAGCACAATCCTTGTTTGCGCCGGACCCGCGCCTCAGATTCGGTGAGTCGTTTATGTTTGGGTGGAGAGACGTTGGGCGTGACTGTCGCCGTTGGGCTTGGACTCGACGAGCCAGACGAACCTGGGCTAAGTTTGCCCCCAAGGCCCACTAGGGGTAGACCCTTTGTTTGAAGTGAAGGAGGATCTTTGTGTGGTCCGGCAATTGTGTGAGAGACCCACTGTTGGGCCCTGGGCTCAGATCTGGGGGACAAGCCCAAGAGGGGCAATCGGGCTTTTGCTCCACCAGGCCCAACTCTCGAACCTTCTTTGTCGCTGATCTTCTTCTCCAGGCGGACTGCTCTGGCGATCACGGCCTTCAGCGACGACGGAGGATCGACCATGATCTCCACGCGGAGCCGATCACACAAGCCATTGATGAAGACGTTGATCTTGTGAACTTCAGATAACCCCTGCTGATGGAGAAGAAGTAGTTCAAATCTTTCGCGATAGTCACTTACAGTGGTGATTTGCTTGATGGAAAAAAAATTTTGGCAGAGAAACAATGGATCGGCTTCCGTAAATCGCAACGACAGTTGTTTCTTCATCTCTTCCCAACTCGAGAATGGTTGAATCTGCTCCTCCGTCTGCAGCCAGATCTGGGCCGCTCCCACAAGGCAGACACGCGCCGCCCGGAGTTTCGAAACCTCCGTCATTTCATGAAGAGCGAAATAGTGTTCAGCTTGGTTGAGCCAAACCAAGAGATCCGTACATTCGCATGTGGGCATCTTGATTTTTTCGTACCTCCGAACCTGAGCGATACGGTGTCGAACCCCGATCTGGGTTGTTCGCCGCAAAAATCCCCTTCCCTAGGATCATATCTGGTGGATTTGTCCCTTTTGTACCACTAGATGAACCGATCTGAGGAGATCTGGCCAAATCAGCTCTCTATTGTTGGAATAACTCTTCCATGCGGGACGACAACATCTGGATCTAGGATTGAAGATGATCCTGGAGCTCGGATCGCAGCCCTTTAATCGTTCCTTCCAGATCTTGTACTCTCCTCAACTCCGAGTCCATCGCTTCCAATCGAACGTCCATCTTTGGCCCCATGACAGCGCTTGCTCTGATACCAGATGATACACGACCCAACTCGCACACCCAAAATGAGCCGACACGACCCCTTTGTTATTGATGGAAAGACAAAAGAAAGTGTGTACACCCCAACAGTGATTTCCCAAATTCCCTGAGAAAGAGAGACTCTCTCCTCTCACCTCAGACACTAAAGTCAGTTACAAAACATTCCCCCCCTTACTTCATGACGGTACACCCCATATATACTTCACCCCTGACTCTCTAAACACCTCTGTCCTCATGCGCGCTGAACCTCAGCTGGGCCCACACTTGGAATTGTCACAGACTCTTTTGGCAGTGATCCCCTACTCCCATTTGTTCTTCTAGTATACCACTTCGTGATAGGAGGCCTAACAGAATGGTTGGGCCAATTTCAAGGGTAACCCACCATTTACATCCCTATTTCCTAATATTGATGTCCTCTCTCTCCTCTCTCGGAGCCCCAGTAGACATGTTGTGTTGCAAATTTCTATTCTCATATTCTCAATATTGAAATGCACTCATGCAAGATGTGGCGAATTGTGAAATTTTCAATTTAAGCTCATACCTTGCCACTGTCTAACAAATATTGCTTAGTCCTCCTAGAACTTGAGACTAGGGGGAATGGCTTTTAGATAAGTTTTTCCACAGTCTTTTTCAACAATCCGTCCTCTTTCCGCTTCCCTTGAATTCCTTTATTTTTTTTTTTTTAAGTCAAATCCTCTTGAATGTCAAGATTTTTGTTGGCATATGATTTTTAGGAAAGCACACCACCAATTGCACTAAATCTAGCACAATGGAAGAGTTTGATCTACGTAGCCGACCTCAATTGATTTGAGATTGAGGCTATGTTGTTGTATATGGTTTTGTTGTTGTTGTATATGGTTTTAAGGACGGTGAATCCATGTATTTTTATCAAAACGAATGGCCTTCGTCTGGAAATTTGTAGTTGATGAGTTTTTACGGGAGGAGTCAAAATCAGCTAACATATTTTTCGTTGTCGCTTCTCAAATGCATTTTGGTCTTGGCTGCTTGGGAATTTATCATTTCACACTCAAACCTTACAGGATACTTGTATTAGAATTAAGATTCTTTGGAATATCTTCTTACTATATTTTGTCTTTTTTCCCTTTTTGGATTCATTTGCATAGAAAGAAACAAAAGAGTATAAAGACTTTTATGAGGACCAATTTGGAATTTCCTTATTGCATTTTTAGGGAAGACATTTCATTTATTTGTCTCTTTAGGAGAACATCTAAAAGGTTTTTCTTATCAATATTGACACGAACTCAAACCGTGGTTTTTTGATGCATACATCTTAAATATATGTTGTATAATTATTATTATTTTTTTCTTATAGAAGAAAACATACGATCTTGTCTTAGCAAATACTAGTTTTAGGAAGAGGGAGTCGCATATAATTACTTTTAGTAGTGGTCATAACAAGAGTCAAATAGATTTTCTTTTAACAAGAAAAATAGATAGAAAAATATGTAGAGACTACAAAGTAATACCTGGTGTAGCGCTTATCAAGCTAAAACGACGACATAATATGAATAAAAGAGTTAGCGACCCTAGAATAAAGTGGCGGAACCTAAAAAATAGTAAACAAGTAGAGTTTAGAGAAAAACTACTAAAGGAAAATGTTTGGAATCTTGACTTAGATGCTAATACAATGTGGCTAGAAATGAGTAGTTGCGTAAGGAGAGTGGGATCAAACGTATTAGGTATATCTAAAGGCTTGGGACCACCAAAGAAGGAAACATGGTGGTGGAACGAGGATGTCCAACGAGCAATTAGAGAGATGTATAGGAAAATACCTAAGTGTCAAGATGAAGATGCGTACAATCAATATAGAGAAGCTAGAAAACAAGCTAAAAAAGTAGTTAGTCAAGCTAAAACAAATTTCATGGAAGATCTATATACAAGGTTAAGTAATAGAGATGGCGAAAAATATATATATAGGCTAGCCAAATTAAGAGAAAAAGAAACAAGACCTAAGTCATGTAAAATGTATTAACGACGAAAATCAAAATGTTTTAACACGCGGAGATGATATTAAGGAGAGATGGAGAAGTTACTTCGATAGTTTATTTAATGATGGCCAAGTTGATACTATAATAGATGAAAACCCACACCAAGAAAGAAATGTAAACTATACACGCAATGTTAGAATTATAGAAGTTAAAGAGGCATTGAAAAGAATGAAAATAAGGAAAGCATGTGGCCCAGATAAAATACTCATAGAGGTTTGGAAATGCTTAGGAGAAATTGGATTGACTTGGTTAACAAAACTTTTCAATAAAATTCTAAAATCAAAACGGATGCCAATGGATTGGAGAAGAAGCACGTTTGTGTCAATCTTCAAAAACAAAAGAGACATTCAAAGTTGCTCAAACTACCGGGGAATTAAACTTATGAGTCACACTATGAAACTTTGGGAGAGGATAATTGACAATAGGCTAAGGAGAGAAACAACAATATCAGAGAACCAATTTGGTTTCATGCCTGGGAGGTCAACTATGGAGGTGATTTTCCTTGTAAGACGATTGTTAGAAAAATATAGGGAAAAGAAAAAATATATTCATATGGTATTCGTAGATTAGAAAAAACATATGATAGGGTCCCTAGAGATGTTCTTTGGTGGGTTCTAGAAAGAAAAGGAGTGCATGCTAGATACATAGACACTATTAAGGATATGTATGATGAAGTAGTAACGAGTATAAATACATTTGGAGGAGCTACAAAAGAATTCCCCATTACGATAGGACTACATCAAGGATCGACCTTACGTCCATATCTATTTACTTTAGTTATGAATGAACTCACTAGGCATATTCAAGAGGATATACCATGGTGTATGCTATTGGCAAATGATATTGTCTTAGTGGATGAAACAAAAGATAGAGTGACTATGACACTAGAACTCTGGAGGAATACATTAGAATCTAAAGGCTTTAAGTTGAGTAGGACAAAAACTGAATACATGCACTGTGAGTTTAGAAACACTAGACATCGAGATGATGGAGTGGTAAAATTAGGGGAAGTAGAAGTTCCTAAGGTGAACCACTTTAGATACCTAGGATCAATCATATAAAATGATGGTAATATTGAGAATGATGTCACACATAGAATTCAAGCTGGATGGAAGAAATGGCGGAGTGCAACAGGGGTGATTTGTGATCGAAATGTTCTTACTACGTTAAAAGGAAAATTTTATAGGACCGCAATTAGGCCAGCTATGCTCTATGGTAGTGAATGTTGGCGATAAAGCAACAACAATTACATAAAATGAACGTAGCAGAAATGAGGATGCTTTGGTGGACGTGTGGTAAAACTCGTAAAGATAGAATAAGAAATATAGAAATTCAAAGACAAGTAGGAGTAGCACCGATTGATACAAAGATTAGGGAAGGGCGGTTGCGGTGGTTTGGTCACTTGCAAAGACGGCCTACAAATGCCCCACTAGAAAACTTGACTCAATAGAAACTTCAGAAATTCAACGAGGTAGGGGTAGACCAAAGTTAACATGGGATGCATTAATGAGGAGGGATTTGAATGGTTTGGAAAGCTCACCATCAATTGCACTTAATCAAACACAATGTAAAAGTTTGATCCATGTAGCCGACCCCAATTAATTTGGGACTAAGGCTATGTTGTTGTTGTTGTTGTTGTTTCTTATAGAATAATGAGATATTGTACATGCAGTTTTATGAGAAAAAAATTATTATTGTGTGTTTTGAGAGCTTGTAGTACATTAAACAATGAACTCTTGGCTTAGTTGAATCATTCGTTATCAACTTGTGATCTAAAACATTACTTCTTTTCATATCTACCGTATTTTTGTTTTTCAGGCAACTGTTCCATGCCCAGGATGGTGGAACTATTGCTCTAGATTGGTTGATGGCTTCTGATGGTAAGTCTGAACCTTGTTTCTTACTTTAGAATGTTCTCTCTTCTTTTGCTCATAGAAAAAACTCTAGAGGCATTGTAAGCAACTAGAATTTGAATAGGTTATAAGAGTTGAAAAATTTATAAATCAGAGAAAAAAGGCATTGGCTTCCTGATGTCATTATGTTGATTTCAGCAATTCATATTTCGAGAACCCATATGTTAATAGTTGTCAAGTATTTGAAAGGTTTTCTTCTTTTTTTTTTCCTTTTCTTTTTCTTTTTCTTTTCGCGACTACTCTTTATGGGAGTGAATGTTGGGCGGCAAAGAAAATATACTTAGAAAATGAGTAGCGGAAACAAGTCGACCTACCAATTCCCCAGTTAGAATACTCTACGCAATAAAATTGAAGAACTTCAACGGTATAGGATAGAGCAAAGATAACTTGGATTAATTAGGACAGATTTAAAGGATCTTGGAGCACACCACCAAGTGCATTAAATCGAGCGGCATGGAAGAGTACACCACCAAGTGCATTAAATCGAGCGACGTGGAAGAGTTTGATCTATGTAGACGATTCCACGTATTTTGGGATTGAGGCTTTGTTGGTCGAGAAATTTTCCTTTGCATGTCATGTCTACAATTACTATTATTTGTTCATATTCTTTGGTTGCTTACTTTCTTTTCCATGTATGTTAGAATTATATTCATTTTTCTAATAAGAAACCTACACTTTTCACCACTCTCACCAACAACCATTACACTCACTCGAGGAGACTCGAACTTCCAATCTCATAAAGGTGAGAACATGCCTAATCAATGGAGGTAGCACTTGGCAGGCTCTATTAAAATTATTTTGTAAAAATCTTTACCTATTCCAATTTTAATGAAACCAAGCACATTTTGAGTAATATTGATCACTGGGTCACTAACAACAACTATACTTGTTGTTAGTGTATAGAAAAGATCTTTAATACCCCTTGCTATAGTGTATGTATGCGTCTAATTAATCTGTTTTGTAAATAGCTCTTTTTATAAAGAAAGCTCCATTTCCAAATTTAGAGATAAATTGATACCAAAAGAATATTTTGCTCATTTGATACTTGAAAAACACTTCAAAATATATTTTTTTTAACATATTACCGCATCATTGCATTATTTCTGTTGGAATCTTCTTAAACTTGTTTTAATATTTTTTTTTGATAGGAAAACTTGTTTTAATATTTACTGTAGTTACATGCAACTTAATCACTTGTTTGAGGTTATTATGGTTTTTGAACTTGAGAAGTATTTCTCTAAACACTCCATGAGACATGCTTATGACATTTGGAGTGTTTATTAAATATATTTGCCAAATGGGGTAAACTTTTTATTCTAAGCGCGTTATTGGTAAACCTTCTGCAAGTTTTATAAACTAGAAGCACTTGCTGGGTAAAATCTATGGAAATTTGTGAGCTTCATTAATGGACATCAATGTGTGCATTCGTTTGCTTGGCAGGTTTATAAATCTTGAAAATAGTATTATTAATAATGAACTCATGTGTGTAGATATTGAACAGTCATAGGCGGCCCCAACTAATTTGTATGCTAGATCACATCATGTGGAATACGGTAATGAATAATGTATAGCTTGTCATAAGTTCATAGCATTGGCAGCTAAGTGGTATTGGCGCTTTTAGAGAGAGGCAGATCATTTGTAGGTACGAGACGTTTCAAGCAGGCATGAAACAATGGTATATGGCTTGTTTGTCGATGTTTATAATCAAATCACTTCCACGAACCCATGGAAATTCATTTCCTCATAGTTTTAGGCAATGAAACCTTTTCTTAAATTTAGAGTGGGTAAGGAGGTCAATATCCTATTTTGAGAAGACCCATAGAGTGACCACTCCATCCTATCCATTCGATTCCCAAGGCTCTTTAATCTCTCACAAAAACAACATGACACAACTTTCGAGTTTATGGCGGGGTTTAGCCCTACTTCTTGGTATTTTCGCTTCTCTAGATCTCTTACAAATAGGGAAACTAACGAGTTGTTGCATTTGTTCTCCATTCATTAGGATTTTTCCGTTGATTAATGATTGGGCAAGTTGGACAGTTTATAAAAAGTGGCCATTGCTCATGCAGATCCATGTTTAAACAAATTACCTCTTTTGAAAACGCCCCTATCTAGCCATGGTACAAATTAATATGGAAGATCCTATTCTTTATAAACTTAAGGTTTTCTCTTTGCTTGGGTACCTCAAAAAATAAATACATGCGATAGCCTTCAAACTTCAAAGAAGATTGCATGTTAGCTTTGCAGTTTGCAACAGGGATAATGAGATTTTGGAGCATCTTTTCTTGGAATGCAGCCATACAATAAGGATTTGGAGATGGATGTTGGATGAGATTGGCCACGAAAATGTTCCGCTTGATCAATGGAACACCCTTTTCCCATATAAGGATGTGCTTAGAACCACTAAGATTTTAAAAATAATATGGAACTCTTTGGTGCTTGCTATCTTATGGTTTGTCTGGTTGGGAAGGTATAAAAAGATCTTTGAATTTCTCTCCAACGGAAGAAATGCGGAACATCATAAAGCGTAGGCGATCTTATGGTTGGTGGTGCACCAACTAGTAGGCTTCTAAATAGATGAGTGGAATAGAAACTGGAGATCTGTAATTGAATGAGTAGAGAATGAGTTTTTGGGATTGGAATGTACATACTATCTCTTTTCTTCTTCACGACTAATGTTGCTTTTGTACTTGTAGTTTCTCTTTACTAATACACGAGCTATTTCCAATCAAAGTTAAAATAAATAAGTTCATTTTACATGAGCATGATATTGCATGAGAATAATAGGAAAATTCATGCCTATTGTAGGGCATGCCTTGCATTGAATATTAATCGTACCACATATTACATGGTATTGTAAAATAGCATCTAGTTCATTGGATTACCTATTCTCGTTTTTCCTGTAAATTTTTATCTGATATATGGATTGTAGGGTTATTATGTCTATGTTTCATATGCATTCTTAGTTTCTAGAACTAATCATTGTCGGATTAGCATGTGCTCATTCTTGTTTTATGTTTTGCTAGTTTTTGGAGATGCTTCTGGTATGAGTAGGACTGATACCAAGGATTGCACAACCCCTATTGTGGTTGTAATTCCAGGCTTAACCAGTGATTCTGCTTCTCCAGTAAGTTCATAAATTTGAGTTGTTATTCTTTAGAAGAAATTCCATTTTCTTTTTATAAAGGACCTCAGTCTTGTTGCATTTGGATCATTGATGATGTTATTTGGTAGACACTTATTGGTTCAATTAGACGAGGTCAATGTTTTGGTTAAAATGTAATTGTCTTGTGATTTTGAATTGTCAAATATACACCTATTATAATACCCAAAAAATACATCAGGGCCACCTTTGCTCGATTATAAGCATTTATCGTCCCTAAGAATTTGATTCCCTGACCACCACAAACCATGAGTATCTACAACAACAACATAGCCTCAGTCTCAAATTAATTGGGGTCGGCTACATGGACCAAACTCTCCCATTGTGCTCGATTTAGTGCAATTGATGGTGAGTTTTCCAAACCATATAAATCCCTCTTAATTAATGCGTCCCAAGTTAACTTCGGTCTACCCCCTACCTCGTCAAATTTCTTCAGTTTCTATTGAATTAAGTTTTGTAGTGGGGGCATTTGTAGGCTTTCTTTGCAAGGTGTCCAAACCACTGATACCACCCTTCCCCAATTTTTGTGTCGATTGGTGTTGCTCCTACTTTTCTTTGAATTTTTGTATTTCTTATTATATTTTTACAAGTTTTACCACACATCCACCTAAGCATCATCATTTCTGTTATGTTCATTTTATGTAATTGTTGTTGCTTTACCGCTCAACATTCACTTCCATAGAGCATAGCTGGCCTAATTGCGGTCCAATAAAATTTTCCTTTTAACTTGGTAGGGATGTTTCGATCACAGATCACACATGTTGTACTCCTCTATTTCGTCATTCTCAATATTACTTCCCCTAATTTTACCACTCCATCATCTCGATGTCTAGTATTTTTAAATTTACAGTGCATATATTCAATCTTCGTCCTACTCTACTTAAAGCCTTTAGATTCTAATGTATGCTTCCAAAGTTCTAATTTCCTATTCACTTCATCTCTTGTTTAGTCAACTAGGACAATATCATCTGCTGATAACATACACCATGGTTTATCATCTTGAATATGCCTAGTCAGTTCATCCATAATTAGAGTAAAGAGATATGAGCTTAAAGTCGATCCTTGATGTAGTCCTATCGTAATTGAAAATTCTTTTGTGGTTCCTCCAAATGTCTTTATTCTCATTACTACTCCTTCATACATATCCTTAATAATGTTTATGTATCTAGCATGCTCTCTTTTTCTTTCTAGAACCCACCAAAGAACATGTTTAGGAGCCCTATCTTATGCTTTTTCTAAATCTACAAATACCATATGAAGATTCTTTTTCTTTTCTCTATATTTTTCCATCAATCTTCTTACAAGGAAAATCACCTCCACAGTTGACCTTCCAGCCTTCCAAGCATGATGCCAAATTGATTCTCTGATATTGTTGTTTCTCTTCTTAGCCCATTATCAATTATCCCCTCCTAAAGTTTTATAGCATGACTCATAAGTTTATTTCCCCGATAGTTCGAACAAATTTGAAAGTCTCATTTGTTTTTGAAGATTTGTACAAGCATGATTCTTCTCCAATCCATTGGCATTCGTTTTGATTTTAAAATTTTGTTGAAAAGTTTTGTTATCCAATTTCTCCTAAGCATTTCCAAACCTCTGAGTATTTCATCTGGGCCACATGTTTTTCCTATTTTCATTTTTTCAATGCCTCTTTAACTTCCGAGATTCTAATATTGCGTGTGTACTTCACATTTCTTTCTTGGTGTGGGTTTTCATCTATAATGATATCAACTTGGTCATCATTTAATAAACTATCGATGTAGCTTCTTCATCTCTCAATATTATATTCACGCGTTAAAAACATTTTGATTTTCGTCCTTAATACATCTTACATGACTTAGGTCTTGTTTTTTTTTTTTTTTTTTTTTTTAATCTCTTAATTTGGCTAGCCTATAAATATATTTTTCGCCATCTCTATTACCTAAGTACTTTTAGCTTGTTTTCTAGCTTCTCTATATTGATTATACACATCTCCATCTTAAAGCTTTGGTATTTTCTTATACATCTCTCTTTTAGTCTTAATTTCTCTTTTGACATTCTCATTCCACCACCATGTTTCCTTCTTTGGTGGTCCCAGGCCTTTATATATACCTAACTTTTTTGATGCTACTCTTCATATGCAACTATTCATTTCTAGCCACATCGTATTATCATCTAAATCAAGATTACAAACGTTTTCCTTTATTAGTTTTTCTCTAAACTCTACTTGTTTACTATTTTTTAAGTTCCACATCTTTATTTTAGGGTCCTTGTCTTTTTTATTCCTATTAAGTCGTCGTTTTACCTTTGAACCACATAGGCAAATATTAGATGTGTGAGTGATGATGATGTTTTGTGTAAGAGTCTTGTTTTTATGTGTGAGTGATGTCATAAAAAACATGAGATGTGTTTTACTTCGTTTGTTTGTGTCAGTGACGTCAGCCGATCTGGAAGTTTGTATGAGGTGTAAGAGAGATGGTGAGGTGGTGTAAGAGAATATTAGAAGGTGTAAGAGAGATGATGAGATGGGTTAAGATGTGTAAGTTTATTTCGTTTGTTTGTGACCATGATGTCAGCAGATGTGGAAGTTTGTAGGAAGTGTAAGAAGGTGTAAGAGAATGTAAGAGATGTGTAAGTTTAAATGGTGTGGTGGTGGGAAAAGTTGAAACAAGTGTCACACATGGTGCACGTGGCATGTATAATAGAGTTATTCTCTACTATAAATAGAGACCCTATGACTATTGTAAACCCAAGTTTAAATACATCTTTAGTATTCTCTTCACTTCTGCGTTGTATGATTTACTTTCCTTTATTATTTCATTTATTGCTTGACTATTGTAGACCCAAACGATATAAACGATTTGTAGAACAAGCAATAAAGGAAAGTAAAGAAGAAGGCAGAAGTGAAGCGAACTAAAGATGTATTTTAGCCAAGGTTCGAAACTTCGACTTCGCCTTAAACTTCCCCACTCAAAATTTGGAAGAAATTTGGGGAAGTTCACTTCGATGATGGAAGTTGTGCAAAAACTCCCTAGTATATGGAAGTTTGTTAAATTTTATTTTAAATCATAAAATATTCAAAGTTCATTAAAAAATAGTTAAAAACTACCATAATTGTACAATTATAGTACATTAGAATTACTATATACATCATTTTTCATTAGTAAACTTAGATCCACAAATTCCACACTTGATTATGTTGACTTTTAATGGTATGCATGTGTTTATTTATGTACTTATATTAAATCCCCAAACTCCTAGTGCGTGAGAGAGAGAGAGAGAGAGAGAGAGAGAGAGAGAGAGAGTGTGTGACTTTATTTTCCCTCTTTATTATCATAGTAAGAATGATTTTTTTTACTTCAACTAAGAAAGAATTTTAAAAAATTGAATGTCTGTTTTCTTAGATGCATTGACTTTGTTGATTGTACATGCTGACTGTTGGTAGTTGTTGACAACTGTAATCATTTACTATGCTCATCCAACCAACTGTAATGCATTTACTATGCATTGACTCTGTTGATTGTACATGTTGACTGTTTGACAACTTTACTTTGTGGACTTTTAGAGACATTTCTCTCACTTGATTAACCCATAACCTTACTCTGTCTCCTTCATCTCTATCAAGTTGAGCAGCTCAGATGGAAGAGTTGAGCATCTCAATTGGAAGACAGGAGGTTGGTGCTCCCTTACTGCTTAAGCATCCACCCTCTCGTGATGGCTTTTTCTCCCCCTCTAGCGATGGAAGCTCTGCATCCTTGCTCTCTTTCTCCTTTTCCCACTCTAGCGATGTGCTAGTTTAGCTTTTTTCGATGCCCATAGGGCTAACTTTGACATTTCGATCGAAGCTGTCCAAATTTCGTCGATTTTTGACAATTTTTAGTTGTGTTTTAACAACTTCAATCGATGTTTTCGAATTTCGTTGAAACTAACCAAAGTTTTAGGCGAATTTGTGCAATTTTTTGCTCCCCCTACATTTCGCTTCGCCCCGAAGTTCGACGAAGTTTGTCCATTTTTTAAACCTTGATTTTAGCTTGGGTTTACAATAGTCGGAAGGTCTCTATTTATAGTAGAGAATACCTCTATCATACATGCCACATGTTAACATGTGTGACACTTGTTTCAACTTTTTCCACCACCTCACCATTCAAACTTACACATCTCTTACATTCTCTTACACCTTACACTTCATACAAACTTCCAGATCTGCTGACATCATGGTCACAAACAAACGAAATAAACTTATACATCTCACACCACCTTACCATCTCTCTTACACCTTACATTCTCTTACACCATCTCACCATCTCTCTTACACCTTACCTCAAAAAAATGCACTACATTTACCACTAATTATTTTATTTTCTTTGTAAACTTCATAATTTATTCACATAATATATAAGTTATACATATCCATACTATATATATGCCGTGTCTAAGTACTCGTGTCCAAAGTTTTGGACACTTATGGCCGAGTCCCCAAGGCTTAAAAAATTTAAAATAGCAAGTCTGACCTCAAAACACGTACCTGTACCCGAGTTCAGGTAACATAGGTTCTTGTCCAATCTTAAGATTGTGGAGACTAGAGAGACTAGTTGTATTAGCTTGAGAGTGTGAAGAGAGTAGAGTTCCCACTCTAAACTTATAATCTTTTGTCTTTCTTTTCACGTATATGATGTGGGATTATGCTTTTCTTTTTCTTTTATCTTCAACAAAGATTTGATTGGTACAAGAAGAAGTCCTTAATGCCAAAGTAAGTGGAATCGACTACATGGATCAAACTCTTCCATAGTGCTTCATTTGGTGCACTTAACGGCGTGCTTTCCAAATCCTTTAAATAATTTCTTATCAATGGTCCCAAGTTAGCTTAGGTCTACCCCTATATCTTTGAATTTCTTCAGTTTCTATTAAATCGAGTTTTCTAACTGGAGCACTTGCAGGTCTGTGTTTAAAGGTATCTAAACCAACGTGAATGTCCTAACTTTCCTTCTCTAATTTTTGCGTCAATTTGGTGCTACCACTAGTTTTCATGAACTTTTGTATTTCTTAAGCTATCTTATGAGTTTTACCAGACATCCTCCTAAGTATTATCATTTCCGTTACATTCATTTTATGTATATGTTGTTTCATTACCGCCCAACATTCATTTCCATGAAACATAGCTGGCCTAATTGCAATCCTATGAAATTTCCTTTTACCTTAGTAGAGATATTTCAATTGCATATCCCACTAATTAAAAAAAATATTCACTAACACAAGATACACGACTAAAATTTTGAAAGCAAGAGGAATCGTTATTTATGATTATCTATGATCGATCATCTATCTATTAGCTTGCATGGAAAAGATCAAAATAGAACCCCTAATAGAAATGAAGAAAGAAACCTTGTACGTACAATTACAAACTATAAAAAAACAATTAAAGAAAGTAAGAATAATTATATAGCTTATAAAAAATAAAATAAAAAAATCCAAAAAATTACTTATTGGAAAGAATGATACAAATATAAAACTTGTATAATACATATGTTAAAAATAAATTGAACTCTAAAATTACAAAACAAAGCATAAAAGAATGAATGGTTGAGAGTTTAGGTTAGAAAGCTTGAAGCTTGTGCTGGATCTTTTTCTTAAAACATAACCTATTAACATGAGAGCAAGACAAGGAGAAGAAAATTTCAAGATAACGACAAAGAACACAAAGAATTTCAAAATAGAGACCAAGAAGAGTATTTTAGGGCTCAGGGACCATTTCGAGTGCTGGGAACTTGAGACTGGAGGGAAAATGTGTGTACTTCTTTTAGAAGGGAGGGTCCATTTCTTTATTTAAGGGAAGCACTTGGTTTTTGGTTGTTGGAACTTGGACCAAAATCAAATTAACACCATTTGCCTAGCATCCAATTGAATGTTTTTACAAGAGTTGAACTGTCCAATTTGATAGCAAATTGAAAGATTCAAGTCGATTTGGGATTTTTCTATAGGATTTGAATGGGTATAGGTGTCATATTTGCTTTATGAGATTGATAGTTAGGAGACGAAGAAACAACACAAACATTAAATAAGTGTAATTGTGATGAGGATACTTTGATGGATATGTAGTCAAACTTGTAACAATAGAACAAGAAATACAAAGATCCAATGAAAAGTAGAGGTAGCCCTAATAGAGAAAAAAAAAGGCGATTATGATGGATTGGACAGATCCAAAGATGACATACAAATGCCTTAATAGGTTTGATGAGCTATAAATTTAAGGAGTTTTGAAGTTATAGGGGTGACAGTAGATAACCAGAGATGCATTAATTATAAAAGAATTCCTAACATAATCATCAACTACATTAAATCAAGCTTAATGTAAATGTTGGATCTGTGTGGCCGACGGTCCCTAATTAATGCATATTTGTGTATTCAAATCGTAATGGGTAAGATTCAATTCAAATCGTAAGAAATGGTAGTTGTATGATTTGAATGACTGACAATTCCAACCTCTAAATATTTTTTCCATTTTTTGTTATGTTGTCTAGATTTGAAAGATTTCTAGGAAGTGTTACTATAATTAGGGTATAATTCCTTGTTTGAAGGATGCAATAGTTTAGTAATTTTCACAAAGGACGTCGTTTCTTTTAGTGATTAAATCCAAAGAGGAAGAAATAACATTGCATGCTTCAAAAGATTAAAACATAAATTATTTTTTTCAGTGTGTGTAAATTAAATCCCGAGAAAACAATAAATATATATTTTCTGTTATACTCCAACACTTAATTTTGCTACTTTGATTTTCTTGCTTATTCATATTGCAGTACGTTAAGCATCTTGTTTTCAAGATTGCGAAACATGGATGGAATGTAGTCCTGAGCAATCATCGTGGACTGGGAGGCATATCAATGACTGTAGGTTTCTTATCTTCAGACAGATTTCAGATATTATATTACAGTGGTTCTTATATTAATGTCAAATGACACCTCTCTACTTAAAAAAAGAGAAGAAAATACATTTCTCTTGCTTGCACTAAAATATCTTTATGTTGGGGAAGTATCTCAAATATTTTATAATGTTATGGAATCCTAGCTAATGATGTGATATAGAGGTGAGATGACATCTTCTTTCGAGTTGTAAAAATATTAAGGTTTCACTTGTTAGTTATGCATTATCACGACTCAACCTCTCTCATACTCTGAATTCCTCCTCTCTTTTTTGGGGGCAAATAGTCACAACAATCCCAAATTTTCAAATTTGTGTCAAAATAATCCAAAACTAATAATTGTGTCTAAATAATACCAAATTTTGTGTTTTGTGTCAATTTTGGCCCAATTACTTTTTTGAGGCAAATTAATGCTGATTTGAAATGAAATTAGTAAAGTTGCTAGCAAAATGAGGTGGTTTGAGCTGTAAGAAATAAAATGTGTTGATTGTAAATTTAAAAAGTTACAACCCTTAAAGACACAAACAATTGGTTTTGTGCGAATCAAACCCACAAATTTGTGATTATTTTGATGTCAAAATTTAAACCACCTCATTTGTTAGCAACTTTACCGATTTCATATGCCGCATCTCAATTCGACTTAAAAAAGTAATTATGCCAAAATTGACAGGAAACAAAAAGTTTGAGATTATTTGGACACAATTATTACTTTGGGATTATTTTGACACAAACCTTATTTTATTGGTTACATGAGAAGAGGGTTTTGGAATGGATTAAGCCTTCCATCTTATTCACTTTATTCTCTACATGACCAATAACTTAATATTTGAGTAATAAATAAAGATAGGGTAGTTCTGTTGTATCAAACCAAATGTTTATAATTTAGTCTAAATTAAAATTTATAGATCATAATATGGTGCTTGAAATATAATTAAAAAAGAAACTGCAGATATCATTGTCAAATTATGGATAGGTCTGTATCTTTGATGAAGCAAAAGTTTTAATAATTTAATCTCCAATAAAACGTGTAAATAAAGTTTATTGTGTAGACCTCATGGTGTCTTTCCTTGAGGCTCTTGATGTTTAACCCCTACTTGTGTGCTGTGGTGATGACACCTTGCATTTGTTGGGAATTTTGTGTCATGAGCGTCAAAATATGTTTTATGCTCCAAATTTTTTTCAAGTTTATTTCCATTCAATGCATTAGAATGTTTCAATTTTTGGGTTATGTTCCTTCTAGCCTTTTTTCCTTTCCTTTTTGTCTCCCTTATTGCACTATTCTCATGTAGCATGCAACAATTATTATGACACTTGTGCAAGATGCACTCATTCAATGGCACTGACAACTGATTAACCTCTTGTTGCAAATATTGAGGTGTGATCTTTAATCATGGATGATGATTTGTTAAGCAAGGAAAACAAGTTGGAAAATCTGTGTCTTTTCAGTTATGTGGTTGTTGTGGTCCTTGTGGATTGGCAACAAAAGTAAGATCTTTTAATTAAAATGCTTTAGAATCTTTGTGGGGCCTAATTAACCCTAAGGGTTCTGGGCGGTTCTCATGTGAGAAGCCATTCTTTAATGCTTCATCTTTTCATGGTCTTGGGTACTGTGATCTTTTACGATCCGGGAAGACCTCCCTTCGTCAATACATATCACAGGAAGTCGAAGGACAATCCTGAAGGAAAGCCAAGGGAAATGGGTAGTGGGGCCAAGATCGTTTAGTCTTGGGGTCCAGCCAGGGGGTCAGGTCATTTAGTCAAAGTTAGTGTTAGTCTTGAGTCAGTCCTGTATATAAGAGGGAGTTAGTGAGTACGTGAGGTATCGAGTTAGTAATTGAGTATTGTGGTGACCCTTGGGTCTAGTGAGAGTTTGTTCTCTTTGATGAGTTGGGAGAGCCATCTCTCTCCTTGTATTTCCTTTTCTTTGCTTCTTCATCAATAAAACCTATAGAGGCGACCCCCCTTTTCTCCTTTTCATCGCCTAACCTATCAATTGGTATCAGAGCAGTTCGATCCTACCATGCCACCAAAGATCGATGTTTGGGTGGACCCATTGGAGACCAAGTTACAAAAGATTCCGGAGCAGTTAAATAAGATCCCGTTGTTGGAGAGTTCGATCGCAGGGGTCTCAACAACAATGGGAAATTTTCGATCTGAAGTCAGATTTGAGATTTCAGACGTAAAATCGGAGATCAGAGGTCTTACTCAGAAACTTGAGGCGTTTTTCATGCAGGCGAGGACATTATTACCGCAGCAAGGTGCATATCCATCAAGTGCAACTCGGGGTTCACAAATCCGGGGAGATTCAGGGTTCCAGGGGCCAGATCCACCAGATCTGGGTTCACAACAGCGGAGATCTGGAAATTGGGGACAAGATCCACCACCCTACCATGGTGGTCCGGAGGTCCGAAAGATTAAGATGCCCTTTTGCGATGGAGTGGATCTGATTGTTTGGTTAAACCAGGCTGAACGCTACTTCATGCTACATGAAATGATTGAGGCTTCGAAACTCCGGGTAGCGCGGATCTGTTTAGTTGGAGCAGCTCAAATCTGGTTACAAGCACAAGAACAAGAGCGTGTTTTCAAGTCATGGGCACATATGAAGTTGGAGTTATCTCGGCGATTCAAAGGGGCACACCCATTGGAGCCGTGTCAACAATTTTTTGTTGTTCGCCAGGAAATGACAGTGGCAGCGTATAGAAAGAGATTTGAGCTCTTGCAGCTACATCTGGGTACTGTGTTGTCTGAACAACACAAGATGGTTGTGTTCGTGAATGGGTTGCAGGACAGAATCCGGCTTGAGCTGCTGGCGGATCCCCTTGAGACGTTGCGGGCGGCGTTCGATCGAGCGGAGTGGATCGAAGCGAAGTTGTTTAGGCTGGAGAACCTTGGGCTCCTGCCTCCTCTAAGCCCAAAAGCCAAATGGCCCACTACGGGCTCCACCACTGCCTAGGATGCTAAGCCCAAGGGGTTGGTTACACATACTATTTCAGGCCCAAGTCGTGAAGGTTCACTTGGGCACCCCAAAGTGCAAGTAAGTGTGGGCCCACCCACTTCAAAGTCGTCCCCACCTTCTTCGACTTCTTCTAGTCCAGCGACTTCTACGGGAGCCACCCCCATCACTTCCCCTCCAAGATTCAAAAGGCTGACAGAGGCTGAGGCCCATGCCCCGCACAGCAAGGGGCTTTGCTATCGATGTGATGAGAAGTACGTTAATGGCCATCGATGCAAGACTCGGGAATTGCAAGTGATGGTAGTTGATGATGATTCAGGGGATACGGACATGGCTCTCCAGTCGAGTGAGTTAGAGGAAGGTTTAGATTTGCAAGTTTTGGAGTTATCAGCTCAGGCAGTGGAAGGGTACCCGAGCCCTCGCACCATCAAGGTGAAAGGAACTGTTTTGGGTGTCGACATTATGATTCTGGTCGATTGCAGGGCGTTGCATAATTTTATTTCAGAGACATTGGTCTCCCTTTTGAACATACCTGTCTCTCCCACCGCGGAATATGGGGTATTGGTTGGGGATTGTTATGAGGTACGACGTTCAGGGGTCTGTCACAGCGTGCCGGTGCAGTTTCAAGGTATTACCGTCGTGGATGAATTCTTTCCTATGTCTATGACAAGCTCTGATGTATTGTTGGGAATGAAGTGGTTGTTCTCTCTCGGCGTCACAACGACAGATTTGCCTAACTTGACCTTATCTTTCACATCCGGTGGAAGGCAACATTCCATCAAAGGGGACCCCAATTTACATAAGGCTCTGATTTCGCGCAAGTCCGTGCAGAAGGCTTGGTTCAGCGACAAGGGGTGTTTCCTTATCGAATTTTGTCACGTGGCTACTAACTCGGACTCTGCTGGGGCAGAAGCGGTGGACCCTTGCATTTAGGAGTTGCTTGATTCGTTCCTCCCTCTCTTTCAAATGCCACCCACTTTACCCACTGCTCGAGCTTATGGTCATGCCATCATGTTGAGGGAAGGCATGGATCCGGTACGCGTTCGTCCTTATCGCTACCCTCACATTCAGAAGTCGGAAATTGAGGCCCTCGTGTCGGAAATGTTGGCAACCGGCATTATCCAGCCGAGCAGTAGCCCTTTCTCAAGCCCGATTTTATTAGTCAAGAAAAAATATGGTAGTTGGCGATTTTGCGTCGACTACCGAGCTCTCAAAAAGGTGACTGTATCGGATCGATTTCCCATTCCTAATATTGATGAGCTGCTGGACGAATTCCACGGCGCCACCATCTTTTCGAAACTCGACCTGTGTTCTGGATACCACCAGATACGAGTTCGTCCCCAAGATGTTCTCAAAATGGCTTTTCGGACACATGAAGGACACTACAAGTTCCTGGTTATGCTGTTTGGGCTCTCCAACTCCTCGGCTACCTTCCAAGCCCTCATGAACTCCATATTCAAAGGCTTGCTCCGTCGGTTCGTGTTGGTCTTTTTCGATGATATTCTGGTATACAGTACCTCTATGGCTGCTCATGTGGACCATCTTTCTCAGGTCATCTCTATACTTTCTTCTCATTCTCTGTTTGTGAATTTCAAAAAATGTTGTTTTGCTAAGTCTCAATTAGGTTATCTTGGGCATGTGATTTTTGGCGAAGGCGTCATGGCGGACCCAGGTGAAGGCAATGGATGATTGGCCACCTCCCACATCTCCTAAAAAGTTGTGGGGGTTCTTGGGGTTGACTGGGTCTACAAGCGCTTTGTGCGCAACTATGGGAAATTGGCTGCTCCTCTCACTCAGTTGTTAGGAAAGGAGTCCTTCGTCTGGTCTGACGAGGCTACGGCTACCATTAACTCCCTGAAGTTGGTTATGCGGGAAGTTCCTACTTTGAGCCTTCCGGACTTCACTTCGTTATTTATGATAGAGATAGATGTGTCGGGCGTAGGGGTGGGGGCAGTTCTGTCACAACATGAGCGCCCTATAGCTTTCTTTAGTCAAGCTTTGCCTCTTCGTGCTCGAGGTAGATCGGCGTACGAGCGTGAGTTGATGGCGATTATGTTGGTAGTCCAAAAATGGCGACACTATCTCCTTGGCCGCAAATTCATCGTCTGCAGCGACCAGCAGAGTTTGAAGTACCACTTGTAACAACGAGTGATCGCCTCGCAATGCCAGCGTTGGATGTTGAAATTAGTTGGTTTCTAGTTCGAAATTCAGCATAAGCCAGGCTTCACAAACGTTGCAGTAGATGCCCTTTCGAGATTTCCCTTCCTTGAAGCCAATGCCCTTTCGCTGGTTTCTTTTTTGGACATGCCACTGATTCATTCCGAAGTGCTGGCCGATCCCTACTTAGCCCCCATCCTACAATCTTTACTGAAGGGTGATGAGGTTACAACCGTCTGGTCTTTCTTCAAAGGGCAGTTGCGTTTTGATGACCGCGTCATGATGTTTGCAACGTCATCCTTGATAGGCTAAGTGCTGGAGGAGTTCCACTCCAACCCCATGGGTGGTCACGGGGGGTTTTTCAAGACGTATAAGCGGGTCACAGCTGAATTGTTTTGGGAAGGCATGCGTGCTAATGTCAAGAACTTTATCGCGTCTTGTGAAGTTTGCCAAAGAAGCAAATACGAGACGTTAGCTTCAGGGGGATTACTGCAGCCCTTACCAGTCCCTACGGCCATATGGGAGCACATTTCAATGGACTTCATCGAGGGCTTACCCACTTCGGCTGGTTGGAATGTCATTTTGGTGGTGGTAGACCGCTTTAGCAAGTACACCCACTTTCTCCCTCTCAAGCACCTTTTCTCTACTCACACAGTGGCCGACGTTTTCATTCATGGAGTTGTTCGTCTCCATGGTTTTCCACTTAGCATTGTTTTGGACCGAGACAAGGTTTTTTTGAGTAAGTTTTGGAGTGAACTTTTCAAACTGCAAGGCACTCGTTTGAATCGCAGTTCAGCCTGTCATTCCCAATCGGATGGGCAAAGTGAGGTGGTGAATTGTTGTGTGGAGACGTATCTTCGTTGCTTTGTTAACCAACGACCTAAGGAGTGGTTTCGTTGGTTGGGGTGGGCAGAGTATTGGTACAATACTTCGTCTCATTCGTCCTTCAAGTGTTCCCCATTCAAAGTAGTTTACGGGCGTGATCCTCCTCATCTCGTACGCTACAACTCGGTGTCGTCTTCTTCTTGTGTGGACGTTGATTCTTTGTTGGCAGCCTGGGACTTAGCATTGGCAGAATTACGGGATCAGTTGTTGTTGGCTCAAAACCACATGAAACAACAAGCGGACAGCGGGCGTCGTGAGGTAGTGTTCGAAGTTGGCGATTTGGTGTATGTGAAGCTTAGACCATACAGGCAGCACACAGTGGTGCGTCGCACCAACATCAAGTTGAGTCCGAAGTTTTATGGACCGTTCCCAATTCTGTCTAAGATCGGTTCCGTGGCGTATAAACTAGATTTGCCGAGTTCTGCTACTATCCAGCCAGTGTTCCGTGTTTCCCAGTTATGCAAGCACTTGGGTATTCGTCCATCGGCTCCAGCCTTACCTACTTTTGCTCCTGATTCCCTGCTATTGCCCACCGAACCCGAGGAAGTGTTAGTTTATCCCCATCATACCGCAGACCTTATGGTCCGCATCAAATGGTTTGGGTTGCCTGATACTGATGCGACTTTGGAACTCGTTAAGCAGTTTCACCGCAAGTTTCCTTCTTTCCACTTTGAGGACAAGGTGGCTCGTCATGGGGGGAGTATTGTTATGATCCGGGGAAGACCCCCCTTCGTCAATACATATCACAGGAAGTCGAAGGACAATCTTGAAGGAAAGCCAAGGGAAATGGGTAGTGGGGCCAAGATCATTTAGTCTTGGGGTCCAGTCAGGGGGTCAGGTCATTTAGTCAAAGTCAGTGTTAGTCTTGAGTCAGTCCTGTATATAAGAGGGAGTCAGTAAGTATGTGAGGTATCGAGTCAGTAATTGAGTATTGTTGTGACCCTTGGGTCTGGTGAGAGTTTGTTCTCTCCGGTGAGTTGGGAGAGCCATCTCTCTCCTTGTATTTCCTTTTCTTTGCTTCTTCATCAATAAAACCTATAGAGGTGACCCCCTCTTTTCTCCTCTTCATCGCTCAACCTATCATGATCCCACTATAAATTGTTTTTTCCTTTTTTTTTTTTTTTTTTGAGAGATTTTTGTATTTCTACGTGTACCGTTTCTTCCATCAATACTCTTTTTCTTGTGAAAGAAAAAAGGTAGCAACACATAATATTGCTTATGATGCTTCCTAGTTCAGTTACGTCTATAACAAGCTGTAAATATGAAAGGTTTTACATCTCTAATAAAAAGCTTAAGCAACCAGCAGCGCATCCATCTCGATGTCAACTGCCTCCACGCCTTTCCCCATTAACTAAGCCAAAACCTCCCGAACCCCCAAAGCTTCCGCCACCCCTGGTTCAAAGACACCCCTCCACGAACCCCTAATAGCCCCAATAAAATTTCCCCTGTCATCCTTATGAACCGCCCCATGAGTGCTTAATCCGAGAGTCGCAAATATCGTCGCATCCGTATTACATTTCACTCTCCCACGTTTCGGTGGAGACCACCTCTCTTCTCTCCTAGCAGGTGGACAACTCTTATTTTGGGTCTATCATAGGGATTGCAAGGAGATGTTAATGGACAGAAAGTCCTATAGTATTAGTTTTGCTCGTAGATCAGCGAACGTAGCAGCCCACACTGTTGCAAGGGAAGCTAGTTCTTTGTCTGGTCAAAATGAGTGGTGGTCTGTACCCTCATTCCTCTGATGTATTGGCTAATGACGGGAATAAAAGTTAGCTAAGTGGTTTTAAAAAATAAATAAATAAAAAGCTTAAATTTTTCTTAGTTTTATTGTAAAACAAACCATATTTTACATTTTATCCAACAAATGGTTATGGACTTTTGTCAAGAATGAGATAATCTTATACATTGGGGAGGAGGTGTATGGTCTTGGCTGATGAGTCAGTTAGTTCAATACAAAAATCCTAAAATTGTTGAAATGGGAGTTGAAGTTGGTTGAAATTCTTTCCTTATATTTTTGCTTTTCAATTCATTTATTAGCTTTCCCTAATTGTTTGATTATGATTTTTTGGGTATGTCATTGATCATTAATGTTTTTGTCAGTCTGATTGCTTTTATAATGCGGGGTGGACAATGGATGTACGAGAAGTTGTTGAATATCTTCATCAAAAATATCCAAAAGCTCCTCTATATGCTGTTGGAACCAGCATTGGTGCAAATGTTTTGGTAATTTACTGCTCAACTTTTGATGCATCACCAATGAGTCAAGTTATTAATTTTTTTTTGAACGCTAGAAAATCTTAATAAAATAGTTCAATAGACTTTAGTGGTTGTATTATGCAGTGATCATTTAGCAGAAAATGACGTAATATTTCTTACGCACGATTTGTAGCATGTCAAGGTAAGGCTTTTGCTTTCTCTTTGACTATTGTAATTTAAGGTAGTTCAAGACTTTTTTATTTTTATTTTTTTTGCAAGAACTAGAGAATATCAAATCTGAGTCTCTTTCTCAGTCTGTGTTTCCTTCATATATATAGTCAGTTACACAAGTGAATAACAACCATACGATGCAAGTGATCTCAGCTGTTGAGAATGATGTTATGGATTGCCAACATGGCACATTATATCCCACTCATCTCACGTGCAACACACATGACATTATTAATGATTTTTCCTAACATCCCCCCTCAAACGAAGGGGGAGAGAAACTACCCCAAGTTTGCCTCATAAAAATGCAAAACGTGGAGCAAACAACGCCTTTGTGAAACAATCAGCAGTCTGATCTGCAGTAGGTACATGATGAACAACAAGATGCCCAGCCAACACTCAATCACGAACAAAGTGAACATCTAATTCAATATGTTTTATACGGGAATGATAAACTGGATTGTGGGCAAGAGCATTAGCACTCGAATTATCACACCACATCGTAGGACAAGCTGCCTATGGAACACCCAGTTCACCCAAGAAGGACTGAATCCACGCAATCTCAGCAGCCACCTGTGCAAGAGCCCAAAAACACTGCAAACCCAGTAACGGAACGACGATCGTTCGGAGAAATAGCCCAATCAGCATCCGAGAAGCCAGTTAAGTACAAAGAAGATCCTGGTCGAAACCAAACACCCCAATCTTGTGTTCCTTTAAGATAACGCAATACACGTTTCAAGGCCTAGCCAATGAGTCACGGTAGGCTTCTGCTGATACCGACTCAGCCGATTGACAATATATGCAATATCTGATCTTGTATTAACTAATTACTGCAGACCCCCAAAGAGACTTCTGTATAACGTAGGGTCATGAAAAGAAGAAGTGTCTGCATATAGCGGTTTCCCAACAGTGGCAGGAGTGTCAATTGCCTTAGCAGACATCATGCCACTCTTTTGCAGTAGTTGATTGATG
The DNA here is from genome assembly GCA_039657325.1 of Stephania cephalantha. Taxonomy (NCBI): domain Eukaryota; kingdom Viridiplantae; phylum Streptophyta; class Magnoliopsida; order Ranunculales; family Menispermaceae; genus Stephania; species Stephania cephalantha. The sequence continues at coordinate 19,503,792 of CM077574.1, read as the reverse complement.
TAGGCAGACTGGGTAAGAAAGAGACCCGACTTATCACGTCTGGCCTCAATTCCAAGAAACAAACTCAATTCCCCAATATCTTTTAGTGCAAAACAATGATTTAACTAAGACACAAACTTCTGAATGATGACAGAATTAGACCCAGTAACAATTATGTCATCAACATACACCAAGATATATAGAACATGACCATGCTCTCAATTAGGGCTGGCAAAAATACGGGACCAGACATAAACGAGACCGGACACCCATTTCTATAATTATTAAATTTGGTGTCCAGACCCGGTCCCGTTTTTAAAACGGGCATTTTTTTTTGTCCAGTCCCGTATGTTTGTAAAACATACGGCTCCCGTTTTGTCCGATTTTTATTTTTAAATATGATTAAATATTTTATTTATCAATTATTTAAAAAAAAACCCTCAACTACAAGTCTACAAGTCACCAATTACCAAAAAATAAATACATAACATCACAATTTTTTAATTTCCAATAGAAACATCACAAAAAAATATGTGTTTATTGAACAACAACATCATCAAATAAGCTTAAGTGAGAAAATAAATTTGAAATTTTTTTTAGAAAAATCAAACAAGAAACATGGATTGGATGTGAATGGAGAAGGAGTGGAAAAAATTTACATTAGAGCAGAGAGATGAGTGGCGTAGCAAGCGATGGGGCCCAGCGAGGGAGTGACGCGCATCGCCGGCGAGCGTCTGTACGCCCGATCGGCCGTGCGCGAGACAAAGAGAGCTGATCGGCTAACGGAGGGAGAGGCCGCACGATCGGTGAGGCCGAGGCCGCACAAAGCGCAGCGCGCGGCGGCGACCGGCGAGCGCGAGACGGCGAGAGCCGGAGGGAGAGGCAAATCCAATGACGGCGAGAGGAGAGGCGAGGCGACGCGAGAGAGGCGAGAGCGATCCGATGGTGGCGACCGCGAGCGCGAGAGCGAGAGGCAGATCCAGTGACGGCGAGAGCGGAGAGGCAGATCCAGACGGTGGCGACTGGCGAGCGCGAGACGGCGAGAGTTGAGACCATGAGTTGAGACGGTGGAGGGAGAGGCAGAGTTGAGTGTTTGGTTTGGTGAGAGACTGAGAGTTGAGGCCGTGAGAGTGAGACTGTGAGACAGTGAGAGTGTGAGACTTAGGTTATGGAGTGTGAAATTACCTATATGCCCTTCAAATTAATCACAAAACGGGTACCCGTTTTTTTGAAATTTTTGTCCAGACCCGGTCCCGTATTTTTAAACGGACTTAAAAAATTGTCCAGACCCGTATGTTTTTCACAAAAATATTGCCCGAACCCGTTTAAAACGGGTCCGGACAAAACGGACAAACGGGACCGGGCACATTTTGCCAGCCCTACTCTCAATAGATAAAGAGAGAATTATCAGCTTTAGAGTTTAGAAATCCCCAAGACAACAAAGTATTTTTCAGTTTATCAAACCAGGCTCGAGGAGCTTGTTGAAGGCCATACAATGCTTTATGGAGTCGGCAGACATGAGAAGGATGGCTATCATCGACAAACCCCTGGGTTGGTTTATAAACACTTCTTCAACCAAAGTCCCATTAAAAAAATGCATTGTTAATATCCAGCTACCTTAATGACCAACCAAAATGCACAGCAAGAGATAAAATTAATCGGATGGCGGAAGCTTTAACAATAGGGCTATATGTTTCATCAAAATCGATATCGGGTACTTGTTTGAAACCCTTAACCACTAATCTAGCTTTGTATCAACTGACAGACCCATCTGAATTGTACTTCACGGTGAGAATCCACTTGTTCCCAACGACATTTTGATGTGTAGAAGAAGGAACTAAAGACCAAGTACAATTACACATAAGGGCCTCATACTCCACCATCATAGCCTCTCGCCTCTTGGGGTCCTTGAGTGCCATTTCCACATTCTTAGGAACAACAACAGAATGTACTTGAGGTGCAAGAAACACCTTCTTTTTGGAGATACCCTATTTTGCCCTAGTTATCATTGGATGAAGATTTTGTGGTGCACTAGCATTAGAAGAAGATGTGGGTGCAAGTGTATCAGAAGAACAACAATTAGAAGAAGACTCAGCACATGTAGAAGACCGAACAGATGACTCATGAACAGCAGAAGGAACATGAGCATTAGAATGTACACTAATAGACACATTAGGAGTAGTTTTCAACAAAGAGGTAGAAGGAAACATTGGTAAAGAAAAATTAGATTTAGAGGAACACTCAGCAGTAGTACAGTTAGAAGAAAACAACTATTATATGGAAATTCATGTTCATTAAACACAATGTTGCGAGTAATGAACACCCTTCCATCTTTATTTAAACATTTGTACCCTTTATGTGATGAATTATATCCATGAAAATACATTTTTCTGATTTGTATTGATATTTATGAGAATTATAAGGTCGTACGTATGGAAAACAAGAACAACCAAAAACTTGAAGAAGAGAAAAATTCGGAGAACACTAAAACAACTTTTCATAAGGGGAAAGACCATTCAACACTCTCGTAGGTAGTCTATTAATAAAAAACACAACTGTTTCACAGGCATCCCACCAATGCTTCAAAGGAATATGACCATGGGCTAAGAGGGTCAAACTGAGTTCAATAATATGTCTATGCTTGCGTTCAGCCCTCCCATTTTGTTCATGAACATAAGGACAGGGATGCTGAAAGTGAATACCACTAGAATCTAAGATGGTCTTGAATGATCTGTACTCCCCACTCCAATCAGATTGAACTCTCTTAATTTTGGCATTAAATTGATTTCAACTAGAAGTTTAAAATGAATTTAACAACATCAAATTTGTATTTTAAATGGTATAACCATGTAAACCGAGTACAATCATCAATAAAGTGTATATAATAGCTGTAACCACCAATAGATATGTAAGGAGAAGGCCCCACAAATAGAATGAATTAGTTCAAGTACATTAGAAGCACAAGTTTTAGAATTATGAAATGGTAAAGCATGGCTTTTACCCAATTGACATGAAGAACAAAAATTCATATTAGGTTTAAAATCTACATGAAGATGATGATGTAACACTTGTTGAAGTGTCTGCTGAGCAGGATAACCAAGGCGAGAATGCCACCAAGAAGATAAACTCTTATTAGAAGCAAGAAAAACAGTTTTAGAAGTAGAGGAACCTGGATTACCAAAGAAACGGTAGAGACCATTCTGAACTGCCCCATGAAGGAGAACTTCCTTAGTTCGGATATCCTTCACAAAACAAGCATTGGGATGGAATTCAATCAGAAAATTATTGTCCTTCGTTAATTGAGAAACACTCAACAAATTCTTTTTCATGCTAGGCACACACAAAGTATTGGAAAATGATAATTTCGAGCAAAGAGATGGTGTTCTAGCGGTACCAATGCTAGAAATAGGCTAAAATTGACCATTACCAATACCAACCATTAAAGCATCATTACCTCCATAAGGTTGGCTGTGCATTATCTGAGATGAATCGGTGGCAATATGTGAGGTAGCCCCATTCAAGATATACCATGAGGTATCGGGAACACCATCGAAGCGAAAGATAGAAAGATTGTTGCGATGAGGAGCACTTGGAGGAAACCTCATAGGTTGATGTGATGGTAATTGAGCAGGTTGAGCACCCATATACTTCATATCACTCCGAAAGTGACAAACAACAGTGACCAAATTTACCATAAATCTGACATGTTGGCTTGTTATTGTTGTGAAACTTGAAACCACCACGACCTCTGGTATTCTGACCTCAATGTCCTCCTCGGCCCATATTGTTTTGGCCACAATTGTAATTTCCTTGACCACCAGTACCATTATGTCCATTGTGAGAGAACTGATTTCCATTTTGTGAGAGAAAACCAATTCGAGAATGATTTCCACTTGAGCCACTACCATTTTTAACCTCAGTAGCAACATGAGCAGATGGATTTACTTCAGAAAGACTCATAGAATTGATTCCTTGTCGTGCTTGAAGTCTTGTCAGATGAGCATTGAAGCTAAGTAATGTAGCCTAAAGTTCTGTCCAACGAAGATTTGGTTTATCAAGCAACACTATCGTGACTGGTAAATACTCAGTATCCAGACTCGCTAAAGTGTTTGTAATCAAATCCTCCACCGGGATTGGTGAATCAACAATAGCTAAACAGTTAGCCAGTTCTTTCATCGTGGCTGAATATTCACTCATAGTCTTAGTTCCTTTCATGGTTGACTGGATCTCTAACTTGTACAACTGTATCTGAGACCAATTGTGTGAACCACAAAACTCTTCAATTGTCAGCCAAGCTTCATTTGCTGTTGCAGCATCTGCACCAACTACCTGAGTTGAGATAAACGGTACGATTGCATTGAGAAGACAAGCTATCAGTGTCTGATCTTTCCGGATCCATGCCTTGTATGCTGAATTTATTGTAACAGAATCATTCATCCTCATAGTCGGACATGGAGTCGTTCCAAAAAGATGACCATCATAATTACATCCACGAACCAAAGGAACAACAATTGATTTCCATAATAGAAAATTCAATTTATCCAACTTAACAGAAATCTTGGACAAATTGTTACCGTATGACGAAGAACCACCAGATCTGGAACTTGAACCTCCAGAATCTTCGTCTTTGTTCTTCAGCAACACTGAAGAGCTTGCAACACCACCATGCACTGATTCAGGAGTTAGATCTGCCATTATAACAAACCAGATCTACACTTCCAGAACTTCGATCTAACCTTCTAGATCTCATATCTCCACTTTCAAGAACTCAGATCTACGATTGTAGATCTCAGATTTACACTTGCAGACCTTGGATCTAACCTTTTAGATCTCATATCTCCACTTTCAAGAACTCATATCTACGATAGTAGATCTCATATTTACACTTGCAGTCCTTGGATCTAACCTTCTAGATCTCATACCTCCACTTTCAAGAACTAAGATCTGAAAATTTTATTTCCAGATCGATCTTCACTTCTTCAGATCTTATTCTCTTTTCTGTGATTCGAGTGATTAAATCACAGATTCAGACACCAAACTCCAAGATCAAACCATTCTTGGCGTGAGCCATGAATGCTCTTATACCATATTGAACTAGAGTGTTAACCCTAGTTCTTCACCGAACAATGAAGAACAAGAACCAGAGAATATCATATCTGAGTCTCTTTCTCAGTCTGTGTTTCTTTCATATATATAGTCAGTTACACAAGTGAATAACAACCATACGATACAAGTGATCTCGGCCGTTGAGAATGATGTTATGGATTGCCAACATGGCACATTATATCCCACTCATCTCACGTGCAACACAAATGACATTATTAATGATTTTCCCTAACGGTATGCAAGGCAGTAGACCCTTAGGAAATGGAAAATCTGTTGTGCCCCAGCACAGACTCGCACGTGGTGACGTCCATTGATTTTTGCGCGCCCATTCCGATGAGTATCGCATGGCCATCGATAAGCGCGTGTCAGTTAGGGGTGTCCGTGCTGGGGCATAATAGAACGTGATAGCATCAAGGGCCGACCCCCTATTAGAAAGGTGTACCAAAGGAGGAAGATGGGAGTTTTGGTTAAGGGAGGGACCACTGAATCAGTTGCTGGGGCAATACATGAGGAATAGGGAGTCTGTGGGCCCCACAGGTCAGGGGATCAAGAGGACGTGGGGTGTAGTCAGTGGGGTGTAAGCAGTTAGGGTGTACAGTGATGACGCGCGTGTGTATGACACGCGCGTGTGTGTGTGTGTGTGTCATGTAAGTCGGTTGTGGTTTTATTAGGCGTCAGGAGTCCATTGTGAGATATAGAGAGAAAAAGTGAATTCTGGGTGAGAAGAGAGAGGGGTTTCTCTCCATCTCTGGTGTGGTGAGGAGTTTTGTATCTGGGTTTTTTTGTTGGCTATCAATAAAGTTACCGGAGGCGACCCCCTCCTTCTCTATCAGTGGTATCAGAGCAACCACCTATGCCGTCAAAAATGGAGTCCCGAGTGGAGTCCCTGGAAGAGCAGCTGAAGCAGGTGCCGACAGAGTTACAGCGGATCCCGGCACTGGAGACGGCCGGTGGGTGAGCTACGGACGGAGATCCGAGAGTTGGTGGGTCAGATCCGAGATCTCCACCACCGAGATCGGTCGCCGCAGTCGCGGATCAGTCAGATCGGTGAAGGTGAGACTCACATAACCGCGATCCACCGGATCGGGCTTCGAGGTCGAGCCCCGATGGTGGCCGAAACGGATCTGGGGTTCCCCCATAGATCGGGTCCCGACGTCCGAAAATCAAGATGCTTGACCCGCAATGATGGCGACGATCTACTCGTCTGCAGTTCAACCAAGCCGAGCATTATTTTGTTCCGCATGAGTTGGCCGAGAGTCGAAACTCGGAGGCTGCTCGGATCTGCCTAGTCGGACCGGCGCAGATCTCGGGCTGCGATGGAGGAGAAGGCCAAGCCGTTCGGGTCATGGGCGAGCCGAAGGCGCACCCCAGGTTCGCCATTTTATGGATGCTTGATCCTTTCGGCCTCGATCGACAATTCTTCGCCATCAAGCGAGTCAACGTGGCGAAGTACGCGCGAGGTTCGAGCCGTTATACTTGCGGTGGAGGGCTGTCGGAGACCCATGCCATCGCAGCTTCATCAATGGCTTTGACCGATCGTCTACGCCCGGAGGTGATGGTGGAGCCTCCCCATACCATAGCGGCGTCGTTGATCGAGCGACTCGGGTGGAGCGCAAGCGTCGCGAGGGGACGCGATGGGCCTGCGTTCGGGTGGAGGCCCAAAAGCCCAGTCGTTACCAAGCCCAACATCCAGATCGGATTCAAAGGGGCCCGGGTGGGTGACTCACACGATTACGAGCCCGACTCGCGAGTTTGGGCCGGGCTTGCCCAGAAGCCCAAGCCAAGGTGGCTTGTCCCTTAAGCCAAGCCCATCTTCCTCATCATCTTCGAGCCCGTCGTCCTCCAAGCATGCCACTCCGCAGGTGTCCCCGCCTAAATTCAAACGCCTGACGGAGGCCGAGGCCGAGACTCGTCGGAAGCAGGGGTTGTGCTACCGGTGTGATGCTAGGTGGTTTGTGGGCCACCGGTGCCAGAGGAAGGAGTTACAGGTGATGTTAGTTGACGACGACGATGACGACTCCCCGGGGCCCCTCTCGGATGTGGGGGAGGAGCAGCCGGACACGCCGACGGTGGAACTCACAGCGCATGCGGTCGATGGTCCACCTGGACCGCGGACACTGAAGGTCAAAGGTCAGGTCCACGGAGTGGACGTGGTGATTCTGATAGACAGTGGGGCTTCCCACAATTTTATCTCGCCGGAGTTGGTTCGCACTCTCGATCTTCCAGTGATGTCCACCGCTGGCTACGATGTGCTCATCGGGGGTGGTACTCGAGTACCAGGTTCAGGAGTGTGTAAAGATGTTCCGCTGCACTTCCAGGGTCTGACCGTCACGGCCGATTTCCACCCAATCTCGATGCTGAGCTCGGACGTGATCCTCGAATGCAATGGTTTGGTATCACTTGGGTTCACGACCAGAAGATTGGCCTAACGGCCCTAACCTCACCATGTACTTCCACCACGACGGGCGTTGGGTGGCGATCAAAGGGGACCCATCCCTGCACCGCGCACTGGTATCCTGTAAGTCCATCCAGCGCTCTTTGGATTCGGGTTTGGGTTGTTTCCTAATCGAGTGCCTTAGCGGCGAGGCCTCTCCCCTTATTTCGTGGGAGTCCATAGAGGTTCCAAGTGTCCGTGAGCTCCTCCAATCTTTCTCGGCTCTGTTCGATACTCCGGTTTCCCTTCCGCCGGCGCGGGATTGTGATCATGCCATCCTCCTTAAAGAGGGAACGGATCCCATTCGCGTCCGGCCGTACCGCTACCCCCACATTCAGAAGTCCGAGATCGAGAAGATGGTCGCCGAGATGCTTGCTGCCGGGATCATCCAACCTAGTGTGTCACCATTCTCTAGCCCGGTACTCCTGGTGAAGAAGAAGGATGGCAGCTGGCGGTTCTGTGTGGACTATCGCGCCCTGAATAAGGCCACCGTCCCTGATCGGTTTCCTATCCCTAACATTGACGAGCTGTTAGATGAACTCCATGGGGCCAGGGTGTTTTCCAAACTCGACTTGAGGTCCGGGTACCATCAGATCAGAGTGAAGCCGGCTGATGTTCCCAAGACAGCCTTCCGCACCCACGACGGCCATTTTGAGTTTTTGGTGATGCCTTTCGGCCTATCAAACGCTCATACATTTCGGTCCACGATGAACTCCATCTTCAAGGGAAGTATTCGCCGCTTTGTGCTAGTTTTTTTTGACGCTATGTTGGTTTACAGCAAGTCCATGCCTGTTCATTGTGCTCACCTCTCTCATGTGCTCTCTGTTCTTCAGTCGAATTCATTGTTCCTTAATTTTCGCAAATGCTGCTTTGCTAAATCCAGTTTGGATTATCTGGGCCACATCATTTCCCAGGAGGGCGTGTCTGCCGATCCCGACAAGGTCAGGGCCATGGATGTATGGCCTCTTCCGTCATCTCCCAAGGATCTCCGGGGTTTTTTGGGCCTCACGGGGTATTACAGGAGGTTTGTCCAGAACTACGGCAAAATAGCCGCCCCTCTTACTCTTCTCCTTCGCAAATATTCATTTGAGTGGACTGAGGAGGCGACCTTCGCCTTCAATAAGCTGAAGCAAGCCATGAAGAGCGTCCCCATACTTGCACTTCCGGACTTTACTGCCCTCTTTGTGATCGATACTGACGCCTCCGGGATGGGGGTTGGTGCTGTACTCTCTCAACACGACCGCCCATTGCCTTCTTCAGTCAAGCCTTCTCCCCTGCGGCGCGTGCCAAGTCGGCCTACGAGCGGGAGTTAATGGCCATTGTTTTAGCCGTTCAGAAATGGCGTCACTACCTGCTTGGCCGGCGGTTCCTTGTCCGTACGGATCAGCGCAGCCTGAAGTTTTTACTGGAACAACGAGTGGTCGCTCCAGAATATCAGCGGTGGTTACTGAAACTAATGGGGTTTCATTTTGACATACAGTATAAGCCGGGCCCCTCTAACGTCGTGGCCGATGCCCTCTCCAGATTCCCCATTACTGCCGAGCTCTTATCTCTATCGGTGTTGATGACGGATGGCGAGGTGCCCTTGCTCTTGGCGAAGCATTCTTGACCCGACCTTGGCCGCCATCCGCTCATCACTTCAAGCCGATCCGTCGTCTGCCGGGGTGGTCTCTCCCCCACGATCGCCTACTTTTTCACAACCGCCTTGCCATTTCTGCCTCTTCTCAATTCAAGTCCAAATTGCTTTGGCCGAGTATCATGCTAGCCCACTAGGGGGCCATGGTGGGGTCTTAAAAACTTTCAAACGCCTGTCCGCCGAGTTCTATTGGATGGGCATGCACAAGGATGTCAAGCTCTTTGTCCAATCCTGCGAGGCGTGCCAGCGCAGCAAGTACGAGACGCTTTCTCCTGGCGGTCTCTTACACCCCCTTCCCATTCCCACAGCTGTATGGGAGGACATCTCCCTTGATTTTATTGAAGGGTTGCCGTGCTCCCATGGATACAACTCCATTCTGGTGGTAGTGGATCGCCTGAGCAAATACGGCCATTTCTTTCCCCTGAAGCACCCGTTCACAGCAAAGAAGGTGGCGGAGGTGTTCTTACAAGGAGTGGTCCGTCTTCACGGGTTTCCCCGCTCCATGGTTTCTGACCGGGACAAGATTTTCCTCAGCCACTTTTGGCGCGAGCTTTTCCGTCTCCACCACACTCAGCTTAACCGTAGTTCTGCTTATCACCCCCAAAGTGACGGTCAGACCGAGGTCGTCAACCGCTGCCTCGAAACGTACCTACGCTGTTTCATCAGCCAACGTCCCAAATTGTGGTCGGAGTGGATCTTTTTGGCCGAATATTGGTACAACACCTCTTTTCACTCATCTTTGCAATGTACTCCCTTCAAGGTGGTCTATGGGCGTGACCCACCTCCGCTGGTCCAGTTAGGTATGCCCTCCGCCAGCTCCCCAACCGACCTTGATACGATGCTATTGGCCCGGGATAATGCCTTGCGGGAGCTCCGCCTTCAGCTCCTTGCTGCTCAAAATAGAATGAAACAGCAGGCCGATAAGGGCCGCCGCGAAGTGGTGTTTGATGTGGGTTCCCGGGTCTACCTTAAGCTCCGCCCCTATCGCCAATCCACAATCGCCCGCCGATCCAATATGAAACTAAGCCCAAAGTTCTACGGCCCTTTTACAGTGTTAGCACGCATTGGTGAAGTCGCTTACAAACTCGACCTTCCCGCGGCCTCGTCAATTCATCCGGTCTTCCATGTTTCCCAATTGAAGGCTGCTGTGGGCTCCTCTCAGGTCTCCCCGACTCTTCCTTCTTTCTTGCCTGACTCCCTGGTCATTGACGGTGAGCCCGAATCAGTGTTGGCCTATCGCCACCTTTCAGCCGGCCCGGAGGTTCTCATCAAATGGACTTCTCTCCCTCCTTCCGAAGCTTCTTGGGAGCTGGTCCGCCATGTGCGGCGTTCTTTTCCTTCTTTCCACCTTGAGGACAAGGTGAGTGTTCAAGGGGGGAGTATTGATAGCATCAAGGGCCGACCCCTTATTAGAAAGGTGTACCAAAGGAGGAAGATGGGAGTTTTGGTTAAGGGAGGGACCACTGAATCAGTTGTTGGGGCAATACATGAGGAATAGGGAGTCTGTGGGCCCCACAGGTCAGGGGATCAAGAGGACGTGGGGTGTAGTCAGTGGGGTGTAAGCAGTTAGGGTGTACAGTGATGACGCGCGTGTGTATGACACGCGCGCGCGTGTGTGTGTGTGTGTGTCATGTAAGTCGGTTGTGGTTTTATTAGGCGTCAGGAGTCCATTGTGAGATATAGAGAGAAAAAGTGAATTCTGGGTGAGAAGAGAGAGGGGTTTCTCTCCATCTCTGGTGTGGTGAGGAGTTTTATATCTGGGTTTTTTTGTTGGCTATCAATAAAGTTACCGGAGGCGACCCCCTCCTTCTCTATCAGAACGTTCCTTGGGAAATCAACCAATAACTAGCCAAAACTAGAGATGGCACTTTTGGGGAGTCTTAGAGTTCTCAATGCCGGTGGCGTTAGAGTGCATAACCTCCAAGACTAAACAGTTTCCTAGGTTTGGCGCCTTGGGCGGCGTCCCCATTTTAATCCTAAGGCATGTTTGGCGCTCAAGGTGGTGGTCTGGGTTCTATACCTAGAGCGTTGTCTATGACACATAGCCAGCAACATGAAGTTTCAATACAAACCCAAAAAATCTCGATTCTAAATCTTTCCAAACAACTCGAACACCAAAAGTAACGTAAAAAAAAAAGAGTTCATAAACCAGAACCACATCAATTTAAACCAAACTCCATCTCAATTCATACCAATCCAACCACAATTCACCAGTAACAAATCAATCGAGATCAAATTCATGAAAACAACCCATTTCAAGCATGTCAATTTCCATAGCAACAATAAGAATTTATTATATGAAAAGAAAATCTTACCTAACCACCACAATTGAGCTCTCTAGCTTTGAGATCCAACCATAACATACCTCCATTGAGTTTCACTACCCCAGATCTAAACTCCAATTCACCAAGGCCTTACAAGAACTCCCTTTGATTTCACCAATTCCACCATATACATATATATAGATTTATTCATGGATACAAGAACCACGAATGAGATTTTTTGATCTCTATTATCATCTCATGATACAAGCATCTTGAGAACAACCTGAGGGTTCCAATCTCAATAACACACATTTCACTTACTCTCGTCAAACAAGGCCTATAACGTATCTCAGGGCCTATCTAAGGTTCCTTAATAAACACAACCCAACTATAGGTCATCTTAATCAAATCAAAGCAACTGAATTTCCAAACATAACTTAGCTTATAATACACACATAGGCACACCATACAAACATAACACCAGTCAATATAAAGACATAAAATGTGTATATATTAGAGGACATACACAGTCCGTGACTTAGTGTCCAAATTAGTACTACTAATGGTTCAAGATTAGCGTTAATTAACGAGTTAAAATTTGAGTCATTATAGTATGGTGTGTAATAATGTTTCAAAGATGCGCCTTAAATTCTTAATATGGTGTATTCAAACTCTTTATAATCTGGTTTGCACTTTTGTTGATTTTGATAGATATTTCCTTTTACTTTTGGATGTATGCTTATTGTAAGAATGATCTATCGAGTGGTATTTCCTATATTATGTTGACCCTTTACTCGTAACTTAAAGTAACAATATCAGACATTTGAAATGTGTTTGACACTTAAAAAAAAATAGACATTCCAATTTAAAAGCTCTTTTTATAAGAAGATTCGAAGTGTAAAAATGGAAATAAAAAAATTAGAAAGATCATAATGTAAAATAAGAAAGAATATAGGTTTATTGGCTAGTATGCATACATTACTACAAATATCTAATCATCTTTGTCTCAATTTTAAGATAAATTTTGCCTTGTGCCCATGTCTAAAAATTAGATAGTACGCATGTTCGATTTTTAGACACACCCATCCCGATGCTTGCGCCCGCATGTAGGAAACACAGGTTATTTCATAATCGATTTGTAGATGGCTAGTTTCACTAAAGCATTTGACCTTTTTGATTCATGGGTGTCTGCTACTCTTTTTCTCAATTTTTTTATTGGATTTTAACAGTCTAAATTTAATTGTATATGCTACTCTTATTCTTAATTTTTAATTGGATTTTGACAATCTAAATTTAATTGTACTTCCAGGTTAAATATCTTGGAGAGGTTGGTGATGATACACATTTTGTAGGAGCTGCAGCTATTTGTTCTCCTTGGGACCTTTTGGTTAGTCTTAAATTGGTTCTTGATTTTGTTCTTTTCATGTGGAAACCTCATAACTCCACCTGTGTAGAACATAAGAGCTTTTCATATGCTCTATGTAGCCGATCCAAGTCCGAGTAAAGAATGGGTCCTAAATCCTGATAACGGAGGAGGGTTGTAATAGGTTGACAACCAGTGTAGAACTTTTATCACTTTATATGAAATGGATCAAATAAATTAGAAAAGTTTGATCCATGTAGCCCAACCCCAATTTGGGATTGAGGCTTTATTGTTGTTGCATGTGGAAACCTCATCAATCATTTTTGTATCCTTGCCTAGAATAATTGGAGTTTGTCCCTTCCTTGTCTCCAAAAAGTTGGTAAGGTTAATATACATTTTCTGTGACAACTCTTGTAATGTTGTCTTGCTATTTGTGAAAGTACAAAGTCTTCATGTGAAGAAACAGAGTCTTCACCTCTTTTAATCATGATGCATTGTTCCACCAAGATTATTTTTCTCACATACCATTTGTTTGGCATCCATTTTAACCCATTATGATGAGAGGCTACTACTAGATACAAGAAAGCCACGATCCCAAATTAGTTGGGGTCGGCTACATGGATCAAACTCTTTCATTGCGCTCGATTTAGTGCCAATGATGGTGTGCTTTCCAAATCCTTTAAATCCCTCATAATCAATGCGTCCCAAGTTAGCTTCGGTCCACCCTTGCATCGTCTAATTTCTTTGAGGAAAAAGTGGGAGAAGCCACCTTTTAAAAGGCTAAAATGATACACGCTACTTTTGTTACTATGTTTGTTTTTAGTAAGATACTAAGAGCTAGTGAGATTTTACTATAGAGCCTGTAATACAGACTTTCATGTCCTTTCTTTTGGCTAACAAAGCAACACAAGAATGTACTTTTGCTAATCAATATTGAGGAAATACACCCATGAGATCACAAATCCGAATGCCACATATTAAAAAGGATAACAAATTATTCATTAAGGAAATTATAAAGCTAGAAATATAATAATTCCAATTCAAAAGATGTTTCATTGGAATCCCTTGATCAGATAGTGACCGTCATGGAATTGCTTAAGTCTAGTGTATTGAAACCAAGGTTTGAAACTTCGACTTCACCTATGACTTCGCTCACTTAAAATTCAGAATTGATTCGTGGTAGTTAACTTCGACAATGGAAGTTTGACAAAAATTTGCCGGTGTACGGAAGTTTATGAAATTTCACTTTCAATGCTAGAAAACTCAAGTTTCTTTGTAGAGATGCTAGAACTATGTTTTATTTGAATTTAGCCGAAGTTTAAGTATATTTCTAGCATAGTCGAAGTTTGCTCAACTTCTACGAAACATGACAATTTTACTTCATGTTTTATTAACTTCCATCGATGTTTTCAAAGTTCGGTCGAAGTTAGCCGAAGTTGAGTCGAAATTTTGCAATTTTTCTACTGCCTATGAACTTCGCTTCGCTCACCTCAAAATCGACAAACTTCGCCCGAACTTTGCCGAAGTTTGTCGATTTTTTAAACCTTGATTGAAACAACCTTTCACGGTAAATCAATGAATGCAAGCTCTCTCCTCACCTATTCATTAATATGATATCTCAATGAGCTTTCCGATTGAGATATAGTATAGAGAATGACGACTCCTACATTTTTTAGCTTTACAATTGTTTTTCTCTTCTTATTGAGGTTAATGGAAAATCTAACTCTATCAACACATTTGTCTGTTAGATTACATATACCATTTTATATTCATTACCGAAAATCATATTTTTGTTTGATGGATATTTTGCAAGTGTCATCTTAGATTCCTTTGCTAAATTACTATTGTGCGCCCGTAGCATTTACAATTTAGTTTGCCCATTGCTTAAAAAAATGATTTATGCATTTGCTTTAGGGTTCACCTTAAGGAAATGAGCTCCTAAATAGCTTTGTGATTTGAGTTTCATGTTATGGTCTTTAAGGATTATACCTTACAATTGGGCGTGTAAGCTTCAAGGCTTAAGTTGCCACTTTCGTGTTCTTCTCTATTCTCATTTTTTATTTGCATTTCATTGTAAAGCTAATTGGCATTTTCCTATATAAGAATGTACTTGCACGTTAAATTTAGGATTTTAGACCTATTTGAATTTGGCTCAAACTCTGAGTTTTAGTTTAGATAAAAGTTTATTATTTTAGGGAAGTTTGTTATTAGTGTCTAGTTAGGATTTGTGTTTAGTTTTGGAGAATGTTTTCTTGTATTTTAGTTGGCTTGAGAATATGTCCTTTGGGTGTCTATTTAAAGACATCAAGGTCAGTGAGAATATTTCTAGTTTTGAATGATTAATAAAATTGAGTTTGAGTGTTTGTGGTTTGCGATTGATTGTGTTCCTCTGCTCATGTTACACCAAACTTGTATTAGAGCATATCGAAGACGTTCGTTCAATATGACTGTGGAATTGGAAGAATGGCAAGTGGCATCTGCTAGGATATCTGATTACGATTACAGTTTCGCGATCAAGACTGAAATTTCCAAGCTCTGCGGTTGAGAGATTTAAATTTTTCTATGAATTGTTTGTTCAGTACAAGACAATACTTAGAAAGATAAAAGGAAAATAAGTTGTGATTTAGTTCTATTTTAATTAATTTTGTTTCTTAATTCCTACAATAAATTATCAAAATTTGCTAGAAGTGGCGCGGAAGGATTTGAGACAAGGACTAACATGATTAACGACTCAAACTCCATCTTGTGATATTAAAGTCATAAATTGTCAAAACTTAGTGTTGTTTTTTGTGTTGGGATCATTGCAAGGAGATTCACATGACCGTTTCGTTGATTTTCTCAATAGGGATGGCTTATTCTAAGTCTAATGATGGAAATGAGATCAAGTATATGATAAGTTTGATTGGAAACAATATGTAGTTTGTGGCAACTAAGAATGAAGGAGATGCTCCCCCCAACTAGGTTTGGAGGTTGCTTTGAGTTATGAAAAGCGTAGATAGGTTGATGTAAAAAAGTGGGACATGATGATCTTGAAGGCTAGTATATGAATTTATGGAAGAAACAAGGTTTAAAAAATCGACAAACTTCGCCAAACTTCGGGCAAAGTTTGTCGACGTAGAGGTGAGCGAAGCGAAATTGACAGACAGCAGAAAAAATGCAAAACTTTGGACCAAATTCGGTGAACTTCGACCGAAGTTCGAAAGCTTCGGCCGAAGCTGATGAAACATGAAGGAAAAATGCATTGTTTCAGGGAATTAAAAAAAGTTGGAAACGTACCTGGTTCCCTTTTGCCAGAACTCAGAAACCTCAGAACTTTAAATGAAGAAGAAGCAGTCTTGACCTAAAAACGCCAGGCTCTCACATCTTAATTTACTCAGTCAGTCTCTCACTTGTTCTCTTCTTAAAAACCCCCATGTGAAGAGGTAGGAACTACGGTTTTTTGGGTTTTGAGAGTTGGCTAGACACTGGACAGACGAGAGAAACGACAGTCACAAACGAAGAAGAAGAAGAGACAAGAGAGAGAGAGAGCTAACAGAGAGATTGACGAAGAATAGGAGAGACGAGAGAGAGAGAGAACAGATGAAGAAGGAGAAAAAGAGACGAGAGAGAAGGCTACAGAGAGAGCAACAACGAGAAGGAGAGACGACTCAGGCGAGAGAGAGGGCTCGGAGGAGTCTCGGACAGGGGCAGGAAGAGGCTGAAGAGCAATGAAAAATAAGAAGGGAGAGGTCGACTGGTCGACTGTGAAGGCCAAAGGGAGAGCAACGAAGCATAATGTATTTGTGTTTTGGGCTTTGACTGTGGGCCTTGACTTGGGCTTTGAGGGCATTTTATTTGGGATCTTAACTAAAGGGTCTTTGTGACTTCATTGTCTACACCACACATGTATGTACAATAGACTAGATTTTAAGTGCCTTGGATTGTGCATTGTGATTTGTGTTTATAAATCTGAGTTGTTAATCAACTTTAAAGTGAACTTCCGTAAACTTCCGTGCACTGGCGAATTTTTGTCAAACTTCCATTGTCGAAGTTAACTTCCTTGAATTAATTCCGAACTTTAAGTGAGCGAAGTCATAGGTGAAGTCGAAGTTTCGAACCTTGGGAAGAAATTTTTGCTCGTTGTTTGCTAAAATATGTAAGAAGTTAGATGATATTTATATGAGGCCTTCACAAATTGATTAAATTAAAGAAATAATTTTTTTTTGTCAAAGAAAGCAATAATTCTTTTATTTCCAACGAAAAGAAGGTATGAGACTCACTCAACCCTATGAAGATTTTAAGATTATTCGATATCTCGCTACTATTACAGAAGTAGTTAGTCTCGTTAAGAAGGCAATTGTCTTTTTATGCTTTGTTTGCACTACCCATCGGCATCTGCTCAACAAATTAATTTATGGTAGAGATAATCTTATGAAAGAGAAAGTTAATCCACATCAGAAATATAATAAGAGTTGGTGTGATAAATAAGTGGAGTAGATTGGATCCTAGCACAAGCCAATTGGTTTTGTGCTAGATGGGCTCCAACCCCATTTATATACCCACATGTGCGTGTGGCCCAACACTCTCCAGGCTCATGGATTTCTACATGATATCAGAGCGGGATAATTATGGCCTCGTGTTTGAAGACCTAGTTGGGCTAACAGTGGAGTTGAGACCCGTTTGTAGACTTAGAGCCTCTAAGAGTAGGTCTATGTTTGGCAAGTGACAACTGGTCCAGACACAATTGCACTTGAGGGAGAGTGTTGGAGTATATAATCCCACATCGGAAATATAATAAGAGTTGGTGTGGTATATAAGTGGAGTAGATTGGACCCTCGCACAATCCAATTGGTTTTGTGCAAGATGGGCTCCAACCCCATTTATATATCCACATGTGCGTGTGGACCCAACACTTTCCAGGCCCATGGATTTCTACATTCATGACAGTTCTCAAGCCTTGGTTGTTCAAGACAAAAGAAACGTGGTAAATCTTGTTCTTTTTGGCTTGAATAAGTCTCGAAATCATTCAAGCAACTTCGATAACACCTTAGAGGCTCTCATTGTGAGGTCGATTTGCCATGCAACAGCTGCAATTTGAACTGATTTTTTGCCACGAAATTATGAGAGTTGGAAAGTGTTTGTGAGAGAGTCCACTTTAGAGCTTCAAGTGCTCTTTGTAACTGTCTATAGAATGACCAAGTAGGATTTTTGTTGAAAAGATATTGGCAAAAGACATGTTAATTACTCAAAACCTTATGTTCCACCTAGCATAGCAAAATTCATAAAAAAAAAAAAAAAAAAAACCTTGTAAAGGCAATAAAGGGTTAAACAAAACACAAATTAAAAATAGCACGTAAAAAACGTATCTAAATTTACTTTTACATAGTCCCTCTTTGGACCTCTGTTTTTCTATCTAATAAATCAATAAATTGTAAGCTCCATAATCATTGTTCTTGTTGTAACAAACGCAACATACACATAACCAATCTATCTCACTTTTATTTAATATATGCAGATTATTTACATCCAATTTCAGCAAACATGGTACACTAGGTACCATAGGTGCACACTCAAAGCATACACCTAAATTTAACCTAATGGGTTATTTATTTAGAATTAGAAATCATAATCTGTTTATAGCAGTAACTTAAACATATAATACTTATCTTAAATTAATTAAATCCCAATACAACTAAAAATCTATAATTAGAGATAAACTAAAATACTAAATTCTTAATTAGATCATGATAAATAAATAAATAAATAAAAAAAACTAGTAGATAGGATGGAGTTTGTGACAAATTTGAACAATTTCTTTTAGTCCTTTTAGTTGGGTCCAATATTATATTAGTCCAAACATGAAACTTTGATTTCCCTAGAGCTCTTATTAGGAGAGAAGAGGAAGAGATCATTTTTCTCCTTTCTTGTCCTCCTGTAATTTGCATTTCATCTTTGTCTTGATGGATTTTGTGAAATCTTGTGTTTTTAAGCCTTTTTACATGTATTCCCTTGTTTGTAAATCTTATTGATTATCCCAACTATCTTTCTCCCAAGGGGGATCCATTTGGGAACATAAAATACAATTTAAAGTTAAAGTTTCTTGTGGTTTGTCGCCTCAAAAGAAACTGAGGGCATCTCCCACCCCTCTCCACCAAAATGGTGCAATTTTTACACTAAAATCAAGTTAAGCATGTGAAAATTAGTTGTTCTCTTCACCCTTCACACCAAATCCCACACCAAAAGAGTATATTCCAAGCATCTTTAATCTTTTTAATAGTTTCAATGTAAAATGTGGGCCCCACACATCGAAAAATAATAAAATAAAAACAAATCCAACACCAAAATGCTACCCCACGCTGTTTTGGTGTGGGGGATGGTGTTGGGTTGGAGCAGCTACTCAACGCCATCAGCCAATCCAACACCATTTTGGCGCTGGATTGGAGATGCCTTGAATACCTCATTAGAGTTCAAAAGAGGAACTTTTCATAGCTCTATCTTCACAAGTTTGCGTCCTATACATGAAGGTGTTAGGCCCCCCCATCGCTAAGACGTACCAACGGAAACGGACTAGGTGTATGGGATCATCTCTAGAGGAAGTGGTTACAATTGTCCCGTAGTGGGGTCTGAGCAGTCCAATTAGGAGTGTGCAGGTGGTCAGGGTGTGGTCACGCGTCAGGCACAGTAAGTGTGAGTCAGTTGAGTCAGTAGGTAAAGTCATGTGGTGGTTTGCATAGAAGGAGAATTAGGGGGGTAGGATAAGTAGGGTGTCACTGTTCATGTATGGGTTATCTTTTCTTTTGTCATTGTTGTAAGACGTCAGTCTGGGGTTGAGTAAGAGGAATCCTCTTCTCTGGGGTTTCTAGTCTTCTCCTTCTATGTCTGTATTTCACTCCATTTGTTAAACATCAATAAAGCTGGTTCGTTTCTCTTGATCACCAAGAGAGCAAGGAACTTATCAGAAGGATGAGGAAAATGTTGATATCTTTTTTCGGATGGACTAAAAGTTAGCATTCTTTTTTATTGTCAGTTAATTAAGTTACTTGCATCCTCCTTGATTCTTTGTGCTTGGGAGCAATTAAGTTACTTCCATCCTTTTTGACTGAGTACAACATGGGGTAAAAGTTTTCTTGTGTCGGTTTTGATTAGGGAGTGTGATAGTAAGTAAATGACTTGTGAGAACTGTTGGTCATCTTTGGGGCTCGCATATTGTATCTAGTTCATTAATCATTAATAAAACATATTTGCTATTTCTTCTCAACACGACAATATCAGCAACAACGATAAGCCTCGGTTCAAAATTAGTTAAATTAGTTAGATCCGCTACATGGATCAAGTGCTTCTATTCAACTAAATTTAACATAGTTAATGACTATTTCTTGCCAATGGATGAAAAAGAAAGAGATAACTACCGCATTAATGCTCTTGTATATGTTCGAAGCTGACATACAAAGTAATTTTCCAACATTGGGTAATCATAAGATGTCGTTACGCATGTTGGTAGGTGGCCATAAAATTCAAATTAATTTCTTTCATTCATATATTACGTCATTGACTTTCTCTTACTACTTTTCTAGATGTATTAGGTTGATTTGTTTAGTTCATAATTAAATGAAACACTTATTTCCTTTCTAGAATATAATTTTATATTTGGTGTTAATTATGTGACTTGTATATATTGCTTGCAAGCTCACTAGCAGAAATAAATGCTTCAGTTTTACGTATATGGTAGATCTGTGACCGATTCATAAGCAGGAGGCTTGTGCAAAGACTGTATGACAAAGCTCTCGCCATTGGCCTGAAAGGCTATGCGCAACTGTATGTATAGACAACTATATCAATCCATAAATTTCCAATTCAATTTATTCCATTTTCGTTGGCTATTTATATTCCCCTTGTTTTCTAAGAAGTTAAGTTCCCACTCATGTTAGGTTAAGCATGTGCTTTCTATTGTTACAACAAGAAATTTATGCTTTATTGGTCTTGCAGACATAAAACTATTCTCTCTCGGCTAGCTGACTGGGAAGGCATTAGCAAGGTAGTATATTTTTTTATTGTCCTTTGGATTTTTTGATGGTATTTTTTGTTTATGTTGTTCTTTTTGTCCTTTTTTTCTTTTTCTCTTTTCTGTTATTGATATTTTTGTCGTAACTTCCTTTTTTTGCTTATGCACAAGTAAAACCTTTTTAACAATTTGCTAGAAAAGTAACTGAGATTTTAGTTCCTATAGGTTCCTTAAACTGTTCCCATCAAATAATTTTTGTATTCTTCATTTAATAATATTGCATGCAGTCATTTACATAAAGCATCACAGCTTATCCAAGCCAATTTGTATGTTTATTATCTTGTACACCCATATTTTGGAAAAAAAAGTTAAATAGACTGAATATTCCAAACTTTTGTAAATGTAAATTCTTTTTACTAATACAACATAGCCTTAGTCTCAAATTAATTGGGTCGGTGTTAGAACTGAAACCAACTAAGGGAAAGAGGGGGTCGCCTCGCAGTTTTATTGATAGAGAATAGAACCAAAACAGGGTACAACGAAAGGGAGAGAGACAGCTCTCCACAGTCGCCCAAAGAGTTTCCTCTCACCAGACCTAAAGGTCACCACAGAGTGTTCACAATGACAAGATGAACAGTGACCAGAACTGACTCTACTATATATACTCTTATTACAATACTTGACTCACTAACTAACTAGGACCACTCAATGACTAACTCACTGAACTCGGTACTTTCCCCCTGCTACAGGCCTGCAGTGCCTCCTACTATAGAACCTTTGGACCGGGAGCCCATGGATCGTAACAGTACTTTCCCCCTGGAGAACCACCTTGTCCTTAAGGTGGAAGGCCGGAAAGGATTTCTTCACATGTTTGACCAACTCCCAAGTGGCCTCAGCATCTGCCAGATTTGCCCACTTAATCAGCACAGAAGGACCAGCTGCGTCGGTTTTGTATGCCAACACATTCTCTGGTTCAGCAGGAAAGGACAGAGTCTCGGAAGGAAACGTGGACAAGGTTGAGGAGGCTGTATGCTTCCCTAGCACCCGGCGCAGTTGGGAGACTTGAAACACTGGGTGAATCGATAAGGAAGTTAGGAGGTCCAATTTATAAGCAACGGGACCGACGAGGGAGATCACTTCATAAGGCCCATGGAACGTTAGACTGAGTTTGGTGTTCGTTCATCGAGCCACAGATTGCTGGCGGTAGGGCCTCAATTTAACATAAACCCAATCACCCACCTTGAAGGTAACTTCACGACGCCCCTGGTCTGCTTGTTGTTTCATCCTATTATGTGCCGCCGAAGTTGATCCCTCAGTTCGGTCAGGGCTAGATCTAGAGCAGTGAGGAGGGCATCCAAATCAGCTATCGAGGCGGAAGAGTTGGTACCATAACGCAAGAGAGGGGGAGGTTCTCTGCCATAGACCACCTTGAAGGTAGAGCATTGGAGGGAAGAGTGAAAAGATGTATTGTACCAGTACTCAACCCACGGCAGCCACTTCGACTAGTCCTTTGGACGATGGTGGATGAAACAACGTAGATATGTCTCAAAGCAACGGTTAACAACTTCGCTCTGACCATCCGATTGGGGATGATAAGCGGAACTCCTGTTCAGTTGAGTCCATTGTAGACGGAACAACTCACACCAGAACCTACTAAGGAAGACTTTGTCTCTGTCCGAGACTATACTAAGGGGAAATCCGTGCAAACGAACCATTCCCTTCAAAAATTCATCGGCCACTGTTTTTGTAGAAAAAGGATGCTTTAGAGGGAAGAAGTGACTGTACTTAGTAAAAAGGTCCACCACTACCAAAATCGAGTTCCAGTCGGATGATGTAGGGAGGCCCTCGATAAAGTCCATGAAGATATGTTCCCATATTGCCAAGGGAATTGGGAGGGGTTGCAATAGCCCGCCGAGATAGAGTGTCTCGTACTTGTTGCGCTGGCAGATGTCACACGTGGCCACAAACTCTTTCACGTCTATGCGTAAGCCCACCCAATACAGTTCTATCGTGAGACGCTTATAAGTCTTTGAGGAATCCTTCATGGCCTCCAATGGGACTAGAGTGAAACTCAGCTAACACTTGTTGCTTCAAAGATGAAGAGGCCGAGAGGACAAGTCGGTCATCATAGCGGAGTCTGCCCTTGAATAAGGACAACCTGGGAGAAACGTCTGCACCCTCGGACAGCTTGAGGAAAATTGGGCCGAGAAAGGGATCGGCTAAGATCTCGGTGTAAATAACCGCCTCATCTAAACAGGCCAGAAGTGAGATAGCACTCAATTTAGTTTGAAAAGGGAATATGGACAAGGCATCAGCAGCGAGATTGGAAGCCCCTGGTTTATACTGAATTTCAAATTGATAGCCCATCAATTTGAACAGCCAACGTTGATATTCTGGTGCGACAACCCGTTGCTCCAATAAAAACTTTAACCTTCTCTGGTCACTGCGAACAATGAACTTGCGGCCCAACAAGTAGTGGCGCCACTTCTGAACGGCGAGAACGATGGCCATCAACTCACGTTCATAGGCGGAACGACATCGAGCACGGGCCGACAGGGCTTGGCTGAAGAAATCTAACGGCCGATCATGCTATGATAGCACTGCACCCACCTCAAAGCCTGAGGCATCAGTCTCTAATATAAAAGGAGAATCAAAGTCAGGGAGGGCAAGGACAGGGACGTCCACCATGGCTTGCTTAAGTTGATGTACTGCGAGTGTGGTAGTATCTGACCCCGAGAAAGCATCCTTGCGAAGTAGTTGTGTTAAGGGGGCAGCAATCTTGCCATAGTTGCGTACAAATCTTCGATAATAACCCGTCAGGCCCAAGAATCCACTCAGTTCCTTTGGTGAAGTAGGGAGTGGCCATTCCACCATGGCTCGTCCTTTCCCTGGATTTGCCATCACTCTATCACCGGAGATGATATGGCCCAAATA
The DNA here is from genome assembly GCA_039657325.1 of Stephania cephalantha. Lineage (NCBI taxonomy): Eukaryota > Viridiplantae > Streptophyta > Magnoliopsida > Ranunculales > Menispermaceae > Stephania > Stephania cephalantha. Next base: position 19,480,095 of record CM077574.1, on the reverse strand, counting down.
ATTAAGCTGAGGCTTAGCAAAGCAACATTTCTTACGGTTCACAAATAAAGAATGTTGTAAAAGTAAAGAGAGGACCTGCTGTAAATGGCTGATATGATCGGTTAGGGACGAGCTGTACACTGGGATGTCATCGAAGAACACCATAACACACTTGCGAATTAAGCCCTTGAAGATTGAATTCATTAGGAACTGGAAGGATGCTGGAGCGTTTGTAAGCCCGAAGGGCATAACCAAGAACTCGTAGTGCCCTTCGTGCGTCCGGAAGGTCGTCTTGTGTATGTCTTGGGGATGCACTCGAATCTAGTGATAACCGGAGCGCAAATCCAACTTAGAGAAGATCGTGGCCCCGTGGAGCTCGTCCAGCAGCTCGTCAATGTTGGATATAGGGAAACGAAATGGCACTGTGGCTTTGTTTAAGGCCCTGTAATCTACACAAAACCGCCAACTCTCATCCTTCTTTTTGACCAAGAGGACAGGGCTAGAGAAAGGACTACTGCTCGATTGAATGATACCAGCCGTTAACATCTCCGAGACCATCTTCTTAATCTCCGATTTTTGAATCTGTGGATAGCGGTAGGGGCGGACACGGATTGGTTCTGTGCCATCTTTAAGTGGAATAGCGTGATCACAATCCCTCGTAGGAGGTAGCCCAGATGGAATTTGAAACAGAGATTGAAAGGAATCCAACAGGTTTTGAATGCTCGGGTCTAAGTCCTGCACCAAGTTAGTATCCCCAATCCCTCAACATTACATAATTCAATAAGGAACAAGCTACATCACCTTCCCAAGTGCGCTGAATTGACTTGCAAGAGACCAGTGCTCGATGTAGGTTAGGATCCCCTTTTATGGTGTGCTCTTGTCCCACCACCGTGAATGTGATGGACAAATTCGGCCAGTTAGTTGTGGTGACCCAAGGAGAACAACCACTTCATACCCAGGATGACATCAGAACTCTTCACAGTCATAGGAAAGAAATCCTCCACCACCGAGATACTTGGAATTGCACATGCACCTCCTTACAAATGACGGAGCGTCGAGCATTGTATCCATCTCCTACTAATACTCCATAAGAGGACATTGGCCGGACCGGAAGCCCCAGTTTGTGAACTAATGCCTCGGAAATGAAGTTGTGAGACGCCCCACAGTCGATAAGAATCACGACGTATGTCCCTTCCACAGAGCCCTTATACGAGGCCCGGGATACCTTTCTACTGCCTGAGTCGACAGTTCAATGATTGTGAGATCGAGCTGCTCTTCCTCGTCCCCAGTAGGGCTGGCCTCCGTGCCCTCTATAGTGTCATCATCTACCAACATCACGTTGAGCTCACGACGTTTGCACCGGTGACCTACAAACCATTTGTCATCGCAGCGGTAGCACAGACCCTTGCTCCGCTGGAGTTGGGCATTCGCCTCCGTCAATCGCTTAAACCTCGAAGGAGATGTTGTGGGGGTCGCCCCTGTAGATGAAGCTGGACTTGTGGAAGATGAAGACGATAACGAGGCCCCCTTCGCAGCCAATGGGCCCCCAACAGTTTGACTCTTAGAATGGGCCACACTTGTCTCTCTAGTTAAGCTTGTGATGGTATGAGATACTCACCCCTTGCTCTTGGGCTCAGCTGATAAGGATAGGCCCACCCTGTTGGAAGTAGAAACTGGGCTTGTTTTGGGTAGAAGGCCCAATGTCTCCAACCCAACAATCTTCGCCTTGATCCATTCTGCTCGATCGAAGGTATCCCGCATCAACTCCAGCGGATCGGCGAGGAGCTCCAACCGGATTCGCTCCTGCAGGCCATTGATGAAGACTGCCATTTTATGTTTCTCGGACAACACCGCCCCCAGATGCAAGTATAGAAGCTCGAAACGTTGTTTGTAGCTAGCCACCGTTGTATCCTGCCGGACTGAGAAGAACTGCTGGCACAACTCTAAGGGATGAGCCTCTTTGAACCTCCGTGAAAGTTTCAGTTTCAGATCTGCCCAGCTAGTAAAAGGGTGTTGTTGTTCCTCGGCTTGTAACCATATCTGTGTTGCGCCCACCGGACAGATCCTGGCCGCCCGAAGTTTGGAAGATTCCGGCATCTCATGGAGAGCAAAGTAGTGCTATGCCTGATTCAGCCACTCAATTAGATCATCGCCATCGCAGGTGGGCATCTTGATCTTCCGAACCTCAGGGCCCCCACGGTTAGGTGGTCGATCCGGCTTGAGACCCCCACTGGTCACCAGATCTGGTAGATATAGTGCGGACAAAACCCGAACCAACCTAGGATTTGGTAGATCTAGTAGATCTGATAGATTTGGAGCTCGGGAAGCCCGATTTTCACCACTCTACGAGCCCATGCCTCCGTCATTCAGATTCGGCATTGTCAGTTGCATTAGGACATTCGCCTGGGAGTAGAAAGCCTCCAGCTTCTGTGTCAGGCCTCTGATCTCCGATTTGACCTTCGTCATGATCAGATCTAACCTCATATTTGAGTCCCTCCATCTTCTCCGCCATCTCAGAGATGGTGGTCTCCAACGCATCTACTCGAGCGTCAACCTTTGGAGGCATGGTGTCGAAAATGCTCTGATACCACTGTTAGGACTGAAACCAACTAAGGGAAAGAGGGGGTCGCCTCGCAGTTTTATTGATAGACAATGAAACCAAAACAAGGTACAACGAAAGGGAGAGAGATAGCCCTCCACAGTCGCCCAGAGAGTTTCCTCTCACCAGACCTAAAGGTCACCACAGAGTGTTCACAATGACAAGATGAACAGTGACCAGAACTGACTCTACTATATATACTCTTATTACAATACTTGACTCACTAACTAACCAGGACCACTCGATGACTAACTCGCTGGACTCGGTCCTGCTAATCCTTGACTCGCTTAGACCTGACGTGTACCCATAAAAACTTGGGCCATGTTATTATTTGATCATATAGGCCTGCGGTGCCTCCTGATATAGAACCTTTGGACCTGAAGCCCATGGATCGTAACATTAAGCATCACAGCTTATCCAAGCCAATTTACATGTTTATTACCTTGTACACCCATCTTTTGGAAAAAAAAAGTTAAATAGACTGAATATTCCAAACTTTTGTAAATGTAAATTCTTTTTACTAATACAACATAGCCTTAGTCTCAAATTAATTGGGGTCGGCTACATAGATCAAACTCTTACATTGTGCCCGATTTAGTGTAATTGATGGTGAGCTTTCCAAACCATTCAAATCCCTCTTAATTAATGCGTTCCAAGTTAACTTTGGTCTACCCCCACCTCGTTGAATTTCTTCAGTTTCTATTACGTCAAGTTTTTTAGTGGGTGCATTTGTAGACCATCTTTGTAGGTGACCAAACCACCGCAACCACCTGTGGTTTGGTCACCTTTAAAGACGGCCTTGATTAAAAAAAATTATGCCACTTTGATTTTAGAAATTAGTGCTCTCATGTGGCGATTTTTTTTGTGAAGTGAAACTTGTTGCTAAAACAACAACCCCTCAATCCCAAATTAGTTGGGGTCGACTACGTGGATCAAACTCTACCATTGCACTTGATCTAGTGCAAATTGATGGTGTGTTTTCCAAATCTTTTAAATCCCTCTGAACCAATGCGTCCCAAGTTAGATTGTCAACCCCTACATCATCACATTTCTTCACTTTCTATTTAGTCGAGTTTTCTAGTGGGGGCATTTGTGGGCCGCCTTTGGAGGTATCCAAACCTCCACAACAACTCTTCCTAATCTTTGTGTTGATTGGTGCTACTCCTATTTTTCATTGAGTTTTTGTATTTCTTACTCTATTTTTACCGTGTTTTACCATACATCCACCCAAGCATATTCATTTATGCTATGTTCATTCATTTCCGCTACTTTTGGGAATCGAAACAAGTTATCAATTTGGCTTGTTCGCAAACCCATCACCATCTCTATCAATCAAAAAGTTGGGTTCATGCACAAGCATAGCCGGACAACTCGTTTTTGATTCCTAAGCAAGTTGTTAAGAAATTTTAGATGCCTTTGCTTCTTTTTTTTCCATTTCCTCTTCCCACCCTGTTGACTTAGCAAGAACCTTCGCTTCACCCAAATTCCATCACATATGTACTAATTGACTCCCAATATCGAAGTGGGATAAGATTGAGACACCTAGCAAAGTTTGAGATATCTCGGAGATTTTTTATTTGTTTAGGATAAATTAAGGACGACAAGCAAAGTTTGGGATTATTAAGTCCATTTGCCAAAGAAAACTTTATACACCAAGCAAAAAACTATTTGAAATCCAACCAGGATTTTCTTAAGCAAAAAGAAAAGTAAACAAAACCAGAGCATGTTGTTATGTATGTTATATTTCATTGGTTGCACTAAGGTTTTACTTTTGTCAAACATAAATCCTCAATTATTTAAATAACATGGTTCATTCCACTTGGCATTGAGAGTGTAAGTGACAAAACAAATACCATTGACAAAGTTGCTTTAATTCCAAGCATTTAATTGGCAACAACAACCCAACCTCAAATCCAACTTCCAAATCAGTTGGAAACCTGAGGTCAACAACATGGATACAATGTTTCCCTTCATTGTATTCAATTCCTAGCGAGTCTATTTTTCAAACTAGGGCAAGTAACAAACAAAACATTTAGCTTTACTACCATCTTTTAGTAAGCTTCTATTAGCATTGTTGTTGGTATAGTTGTTATTTTACTAGTATGGTAGCTTTTTGAATGACGATGAGCTGACGCTTGAGGTCTTTATTAAGCTAGATAGATCATATGAAGGCGATCCTTTTTATTTTATCAAATAGTTGAAGATAATGATGAAAATCATTAGGGCCCATTCATTTGATCTAGTTCCAAAATGTTAATGTAGCATGATATCGTAATGAAAAAGCGACACAATAGAACATAGCAATATCCGCTAACTTTTAAAAGTCTATTAAAAAAATTATCTCCATAAAGATGCATTATGTCCAAACTCTTAAGCTTTCCCAAGGCCAACCAAAAATATCTAGTACAATCCATCTAAGCAATAATTTGGCCCCAGTCTGTCACCCACCTTATTCAGTTGTCATGATGAAGCGCTAATAGCGGTTCTTTGGCTCCCCTCATTAGTCCTTTAATTCGTAATAAAAATAAAAATAAAAAATAGACAATGATTTTCGTGGTTCAGTATTATGACCTACATTCATGGGAGGAAAGGAGAGGAAATGATTATATTTCTCTAGTTAAAAGATCTCTATATTTATAGTTACAAGGATATTCATAATTATGGTAACTTCCAAAAAAAACTGCCAGTCAATCAATGAATCAATGACTGATCATTGGAAATTATTTTTCGCCCTTATTGCAACACTAACTTATACGAATCAATTTCTCCTACTTCCTTACTACACTTATTGATAGGAATCGATCATCTCCCTCCTTTTTTTTTTGATGCTCTCCATCAAGTTGGTGACAAAGGTGCAACACTTGTTTTAAACAAAAGTAGTTCGGGCCTTTAGTAAGTACATATGCATTTCGATTTTATCTTAAGAATGAGGAATACAAATCAGCCTACTTTCTAGCTTCCCTTTGATAAAGTGCTGACCAATCTTGATGTGTTTGGTTCAGTCATGTTGCATCGATCAAGTGTTGACCTATGCCATCTATCCTTTCCAAGGCCTCCATTTCCGCATTCATGGATTGTTTCCAATATTCATTAGTATGGCCTCAAGTAAGGTGGTAGAATTTTACACCGTTTGGGCTTATGTAAAAATTCTTGTGAATTGGAGAAAATTTCTCGAAAGACACGACATAGGAACGAGGGTAAGGGATGTTCATTGCATTTTGTGATCAAGGATCGAAACTTCAGTTTCGCCTTATAATTCGCCCTCTTGATAATCGGAACTAATTCGGAGAAGTTTAATTCGACGTGGAGAATTTTGGTAAAAAAATCGCTAACTTAGAGAAGCTCAGGAAATTTTTATTTAAACGGTCAATAAACTAAAACTCATTTTATAGGATATCAAAACAAGCATGATTATGCATGTATACCTAAAAAATTTACAATTTAATGGTTTTAAATCAATTTTATAGGCATTAGGCATGCATACTGTGTATGGTAGCTCACTTTTTAGTTATAATAATTGCACTTAATTTGATTCTCTAACTATTTTATTAATTGCACATTCACATAAGATTAAAATTATGAAACATGCTTTTTAAAATATGGGTCAGTGTTTAAAGCAAAAGAAAATAACCATATTTTGACATTATACATCAATAAAAAACTACAAAGCATTGTAGAGATGTGTGTGCAAAAGTGAATCTTGATGCATACATTGAATCTTGATGCAAAATCAAGGGATCACATAATCGTTGTAGAGGTGTGCGTACAAAAGTGAGTCACTCTCAAATTCTCAATAACCCCCAAAAGCCACTATCAATTACAACCCTTAACGCTTCCATCTCCCACACACATATTCGATTTTTTTGTTTGCAATTTCTCTTTGTTTTTAGCAATTCATATCAATTTGTATCAGCGTTGTCGATTTTTAACATAAACTTCGGAGAAGTTTTGTAGTATTTAAACTACACGTGAACTTCGTTTCGATCCCTTCAACTTCGATAAACTTCGCCTAAACTTTGGCTAATTTTATCGAATTTTCGTTCCTTGGTTGTGATTCCTTTTCTTTTAGCTATAGGAAGGTTCAAATCGATATATTTATCAGGGTGAGACTCAAAGATCAATACCTCATTTCTAGGATCTAGTTCAGATTCTTTCATTTCAATAAGTTGGTACCCATAAATTAATACCTCATTTTAAGATACTAATTCAAATTTTGGACTTGTACTGCTTCATGTAGGGTGGCTTTCTTCATTTAGTATTTGCCTATCATGTTATACAATCCTCAATAGTAGTTGATTCATATTCATAAACCTTTGGTTCTAAGGAGTAAGGTTCTAGGATTTTTGACTCGGGACTTGACATTTTTTACTCAATTGGTGACTTAAGTGATGACTCTAATAAACTTAGAACTGCTATATATACACCAACAAATCGTGCTCTGAGTCATCGGTCCAAACCCCGAGAAATCCCAAAACTAGCAGAGAAGCAGGGCAAAACAACAAACCGGTCTACGGCTGGCTGCCTCAACAATGGGCCAGTCTTCAGGGGATGCTCAATTCTTGCTTTACGTGTTTGTTATCTTCCCTTGTGATTTTGACTCTCCAAATGTTTGAATTGAGAAATTATTACCTTTAAAACATTTGTAGAGCTTTGAGTCTTCTTTCCAAGAAAGTATAGAACGCCCGATCCCGAATTCAAATGTGAAAGTTATGGCCGGAACACTGAAACATGTCAAATCTGAAATTTACTCGAACGTGCCCTTTTTTTGCATATATCTTGTTCATTATGCCTCCACATCGCTCCAAATAATATGTATTGCTTCATATCTTCATTATTTAGCCTATGTCATCACCTGTAAAGAACAAAAGGAGATAAAATTTAGGTAAATGGAGGCTAAAACCACACAAACGATACAAAATTACACAAATTAAATGACTAAAAATAGACTTGTCAAAATACCAAAAGAGAAAAGAAAAAATTTACGGGAGCAGCCTTATTTCTTCCAAACTGATGCATCCTTTTGTGTATGTTCGCCCCTGAAGTCATGTTAGTCAAAGTTCTATAACCTTGCTAATTATCAAGGCCCACTAGCTTACAAAATAGCCCAAAAAGGTGTTCTTTAATAAAAAAAATAACCCACTTTTATAGAACTTATAATTTTAACCCATTTCTCATGGTGAAAAGTCAAAGTTGCCCTTCAAACCAATAGACACCTACCCTTCTTTCTCCATGGTCTCCCACTTTCTTCCCCACCCTTCGTTCTCTCAAACCCCAATTCTTTTTCCTTCATTGTTTTCCTAAACCCCATAACCTCATTTCACACTTTCACTTGTTCCATTAATTTCATTCAATTCTCTATCCACTTCTACACCCCTCTTTGTTATCACTCTTTATTATTGTTATCACCAATTTTGTAGTAGTTGCTCTTCTTTGAATATCTCCACCACAATTTCAATGGTCACTATGAAGCATTCTTCTCCGATAAAAAGAAGTCTCATTGAATCACCAAGAGATGTTAGCTAACTTACAAGTCGTTTATTTGTTGAAAATTTGATGACTAGTGCAATATGGACAATATAAACAATATTGATAATATAGACCATAGTTATCAAATAAAAGTTTTTCATTTCATACCAAATTTGAGGTTTTTTTTTTAGTCAAGATAGAAAATTTGATGGTTTGAAATGTGTGAAATCTTCTCATAGGGTTCATTAACCTGCAAATAAATTAAATCTCATGAGGTTTATGATTTTTCACTCTTAATCGCTTTATGGCGATGGTTTGGGATGTTGATAATGAAAGAAACATATCCATTGTCATAGAAAGATATTAGGCATGTGATTATACATTGTGGATTAAATTAATGGATTCAATAATGAAAGAGAGAATTTCTCAAACATTTTAATCCCTCAATTTGGTATGGAATGGAAACTCTTATCTTATAATTATTGTTGAAACAAAAAAAAAACAAAAAAAAAAAAAAAAATTTGGCACTAATGTTCGAAATAACACTAAATTTATTAAAATTGGTCGAGTAGATTAATTACAATGATTAGTTTAGCAGCGTACTAACATTATAGATGATAGTGACACATATGTTGTTAATATTGTCAATATTTTGACAATATAATTAACAATACATAGTGACACCATCATGAACTTTGCACACTACATTCTAATTTGAATAATTAATTATTAAACAAATACAAATGAAAATGAAGTTTAAACAAAGTGATAAATTGTGAAGATCACACATTGTTTTCATTAACATTTGATTAATTTACATACATATGTCGTTCCACTCAATGAATATTTCGGTTTAAATACACAAAAAAAAAAAAAAAAAAAGCTATTTCTTGCATACTAATTGTGGTACATCCACTTATCAGCTCACAAATAAGACCGATAAGTCGATTGATCTTCACTAGCTTAAGAAGCTTCAACATAGCAACTTCACCAAACTGCAAGTTAAAAGAAATCGTTAATAAATGAACTAGACATGATACTAGAATATAAAAAAATGGTTTCAATATAGTAAATTTATTAACAAATGTTGACAATATAGACAATACTTATCAACAAGAGAATTTTTACAATTTTCAATGCAAGTCTACGCCATATCTATATAAGTAGAGTTGTGTAGTTGTACTATAACTATGTAAGATATCATTTTCATTTTTGCAGCAGTTGGATTAGATCATAATACCTAATAGAGTTTATATATCCAACATGAGAATCCATTCCAAACATTATTTAAATAAATAAATACATCAATAAGGAAATATACATCCATTGTTCTAAAAAAATTTTCTTTCAAAAATCAGAATGAATTTTATCCTCTAATTTGATTCATTCCATATAATTTGATTTTCCAGCAGGTCTTTTTGAACTTTCTTAAAATTTACAATTACAAAGATCTGTTTTTTCATATTATTGTGCAATACATAAACAACATATTAGTCATAGTAACCAAAAAGATAATAAGTTTTTCATTGAAATTTATGTTGTCAATGTTGACAATATTGTCAATATTGAAAATATTTAATGAAAAATCACATTTTTGTTGTAATAGTATATATAGGAAATATTAACCAATAAGTTACTAGATCGATATAAGAGATATATATATATATATATCCACACGACTACTTACACAAACATTGTTAGCATCAAGTGTCGACCATCTGTAAGATAAATTGGGGCTTCATGTCATGAGTATTGATTGTAAATGAGATGCACGGACATTCATACCCTTGTATACAACCATATATAGTTTTGTCAAATGCAACCATACTTTGCATACAAGCGTATTAGTATATTGCCTTTTTTTATAGGAAAGTATATTGCCTTTAAATTTGTTTCAACTTGAAAGTTATATTCCACCCACCCAATTTGTGAGCATCTAATTGAGGACAATCTAGGAGTACATGCATCGACGACAACAAACTTATCAAACAGCTTACTCATCCATCTGATGAAAAGAATATTAGATCGCTTTATTGTGTTAGATTCTTTTAAAGGGAAGAAATCCTAGCTCAGATTAGAAAAACAGAGAAGATGAAAAAGTTCAGAGAAGAAAATATTTTATTCTCTCAATGGTTTGGAATCTTTCGATAATAACAGTGTGACATACAAGTGGTCTTTATAATACTCAAACTAATTGTTGTTCCAACACTCTAACAACCAAATTAACAGAACAACAGAATTAGTTACAAAATTAGAATTACACACTCATGACTTGTCATGTGTTGTTCATCTATGATCAAAGAATGCTTGATCCTCTGTTGACTTCTGGACCTTGACATTCTTCTCTCACAAGTTGAATTTTGAAACTGTGTAGATGTGGCTAGATGGAGTCTTCTACAAGATTTTTTTTTTCAAACAGTATCTACACAACCTTAAGCTTCCAAGAAAATATAGGCATTTACATTCTAAGACTTTTCATTCCTCTTTGGCATTTCATCAAACAGCTCCTAAGCACGCAATCTCAATGATGTACATAAAGCTTTTAGAAGGGGTGTTGATCTTACTTTCCTCATAAACACATTGGCTATTGTTGGAAACATAAATTTCATGTAGCATGCAATATCATTGTGGGTAATGATTATGATGCTTGCCAATTAAAGTAAGAGTTTGATCAAAAACATAGAGATGCTAGAAAAGTGGGTGTTACCATGAAGATGTGGATCATTTGGCTTGTTGAGGAGAGTTATGATTGCAGTACAGAGGCTATAGTAGTTGGTGGAGAACCCTAGTTCATGAGCTGCAACTTCGAGAAGAAACAAGAAGAGCAACTTGGAGAAGAAATGAGGATTTGCCCGAAAACGAAGAGGAGCAGAGTAAAAATGAAGGGGCAACTTAGCCATTTCACCACTCATTTTGGGTTATTTTTCATCAAGTTTTAAAGAAGGGCCAGTTTTCATTACGGGATTAGCTTTTGGGCTATTTTGTCAAATTTCCCGTGAATCTATAATAACTTATTGTATGTAGTTAATTGATTGAGCTGTTTCCTAATTGAAACAATACGCGATATGCATTACATTTTCTAGAAGACATTTTTATGTCTTCTGAAGAGTGCCAGACATTATAAATTTCGGAAGATGTAGGCTGTTTGCATTAACCTTTCGTTATGAGTTTAGTAATAGTAGAAGTTTGTTGTGGTGTCTTCTTTGTCTTGAGTATTTTCTTAGATAAGTAGTAAACAGAAGAAATGAGATTTGTTTGGTTGTTCAGTTATATAGGAGAGTTCCACGATATTTCATTTTTCTAATTTGTCTGTGTATTCTCATTGCCTCTTTTGGACAGTCACGCTCCGTTAGGGACTTTGACAACTACGCAACCCGTGTTATTGGAAAGTTTGAGGTACCTGTTTTTCAGTTATCATATCTTATTTCTTATCTGTTAAACTGATTGAAAAGTCCATTCTTTTCAGACTGTAGACACATACTATCGACATTGTAGTAGTGCTAGCTTTGTGGGCAACGTATCTATACCCCTTCTCTGCATTAGTGCTTTGGATGATCCAGTTTGTACAAGAGAAGCTATACCCTGGGATGAATGCAGGTTAATGACTTTTTCCTTTACATTTTGCCGTTCTTGGTACTTTCTCAGCCCTTAAGCACTTCTTCAATCAGTCTAATATATGCTATATCCAAAGGGCAAACAAAAACGTTGTGCTCGCAACTACACGACATGGAGGGCACCTAGCATTTTTTGAGGGTATAACTGCGAGTCATTTGTGGTACCTACTTCCCCACCTAACTTCAGATATTACTTTTCCCAATGTCTTAATAATTTTGTTGCATAGTCTTCTGATAGAACCTTCTCTATTTTGCAAGATTATGTTGTTTTAGCATCTTTACGTGCTGAAAAGTAATTGCTATCACGTCAATGCTATGCAAGCTTCTGATTTCAGTATTATCGATGTTACAAACCAACACCCCGATATGCAGCTGATGATATTCTTTGCCAGTAGTTTTTTTAATCATTCATATTGATAGTTTTTGCACTTGAATTTGTGATATATCTGACATCCATTTTATATTTTGTTTCCATCACTCATTGTATAGTTATCTCATCAAGTCTTTTCAGTCTCTATATAAAAGATGCGTAGAAGGCGCACTTAAAGTCCCTCTTATATATGACCAAAAAAAAAGTCCCTCTTATATGTTGATGTGCTTATGTTCCTTTGCAGGTGGTTAAATCCGGTTCATGAATTCCTCAGTGTCTTGCACGGTAACTCGTTTGTTCATAATAGGAAAAAGAAGGTACACAAAGTGGCCCTTTATCTATATTTTGATTGTCACATTGTAGTGACATTAGCAATGATTTTTTCCTCAAAAAAAAAAAAAAAACATTAGCAATGATTTTACAATTAATACATCAAATGATTGAGTATTATAGCTTTTTATTCACCATATTGCCTCAAACTTGAATGTAAGAACATGATGGAGAAAGTTCATTTGAACAATAACTTCTTGATGCATTCTGTCATTTCCTTTCTTACCAGTTCATTTCCAATCTCTCCCTGCAGATTCATAACAGTATTTCCTTGACTCGGGAGCATTCCATTGATCAAGGACCATTTGTTAGTTTCACAGAAGATGGAATGGTTTCTGCTATGGGTAATGAGGAAACTAGTGTTATAGAAAACATCTGTCATGATCAGAACATTCCCGAAAGTGGAGTAGAGATTACACTGGAAAAAGATATCAGAGGGCTGACAGAACAAAACTCCGAAACGCATGTAGGCTCTGTTGATTCTTCCCTTCAGTCTGCTAAGGATGCTACAAGCAGCATTAATGGTTCCAAGAACCAAAATGACATAACCTCCCATTTGCGTCGAAGCATGGATCAGGTTTTAAGGCATAATAGGATATCGTTGTGGTTGCTAGCATATATTGCAATCACAACAACTTGGCCTTTTCTGGGATCAGCTATCATCCAGAGCTTTAAGAAGAAATTCAGAAATATATTCTCAGGCGCTGGGCTGAGAAGATAGTTAACTTAAAAGCCTTCTATAAAATTAGTCATCTTCATGTTACTCCTGGTGTTGGAGGTTATAAATCTATATGTTGCATAACATCTTATATTTTTATGTTGTTTTACTGTTAACTATAATTTGCTGTTACTGTCTAGCTAAGATGTTCAATTGTTACTAGCAGCATTATTACCAAGTAAATAAATGGCATCTCCAGAATGCCCTGAAAGTTATCGAAATACCCCTACCAAGCTAAAAGGAATATTTTATAAAAGGAAAATTATTTTTTGACTTTCTTTTGTTACAAATATTAGCTACACAATGGTGTAGATTCCTTTAAAATTTGTGGAGTCTACACATCTCAATCAACTCTACATCATTGTGTAGCAAACATATGTCTCCTAGAATGTTAGATTATCATCTTCCTTTATAAAATTGCAATTAGGTTGCTATACTTTATAAAAGTGAATGTTGGGCTGCAAATAAATAGCCAATACATAAAATGAATGTAGCGAAAATGAGTAGATGTGTAGTAAAACTCGTAAAAATAAAATAAGAAATACAAAATCTCCAAAAAAAAAAGGAATAATTCTTGCCATAATTTATGACTGCTTATTACAATAACTTTGTAAGTTTAGTCAAGTAAACCATAAGATTAGAGCATAAAGCATGGAAAGTCACTCTTAATATTCAATCGTACTAGTCTCGATCTTTAGGTAAATTAAAAACATCTAAGTGACATTGATCATATCAATTCACATTGACTTGGCTATTATTAGTCTATCATATCGAGGATCCACTGATATCTCTCTCTATACGAGAGTGATAAATTATATTTTGATTACACACCTTTACATATTATTCACAAGGTACCCAATCACAATTTTTATAATCGTCTAGTTAAAGGCAACGTTTGATTGTGTCAAATTATCATGCTTCTAATATTGAAGTCTAAGTCGAAAAATTAAATGATAAACCTATCATAAGTAACACATATGACTTAATCTATGCGGTGGTCTCATAGTGGGTATGTTCAGTACCTTGTTCCCTAACAAGTACTCATGAATTCAATTCGTATCCTTATACACATGATCATCACATGACCATCAATTAAGATTTACACTAGTCTTAATTCATTATAGCTCCTAATATAATGACTGATTAGAGACATTTAAGATATTTCAATAATTACCCATGAACCATACTATAAGGTAAACATGCAATCACTTATAATAAAAATAGCAAATGAAAACATTTGTTTTATTAACTAAAATTATAAGATAAATAATGTTTATAGATTGACCTATGGCACATTCCCCAATATAAACTATGACAAATAAAAATGAATTTTAGATAGAGAAAACAAAGTAAATAATATTACCAAAGAGTTCTCGTCTTCGTCACGGACCCCGTTGCGTGTTCAAGATTCTCTGCAAAAGGGTGGTTGACTCTGAGGTACAATTCCATATATATAGTCGGATGATGCTTGATATGGATAGTCCGCTTTCTCACCGCGTCGCTCAACAGATTCTAGGTGCCCCTCCCAATCCTCTCAAAACTGGGCGTCATACAAGTACTTAACGGAGTATAAATGTGCTAGCATACTCCTATTAGCGTCTATTGGTCGGTAAGGGCTCTCGAAATACGTGAAACGTATCCCGTTTGCCTCAAGATCCTGATGGGATTGTGAGGTTCAACGATATCCATAAACTTTATAGGGTCATGGTAGAATGCAATATCATGGACAGATAGAGCACCCTTCAAAGTAGTATCCCAAATCACTTAACAAACATAAAAGAGAATTGTTAAAAAACATAAGCATAAAAAACTCATTTTGTAAGAGCAATTTAATGGTCCTTACTTCATGTGATCTCTGCTTGTCAAGGCGACGTCTAAAAGAAACAAAATGATCCAACAACAACCTGGTATCCTTGTATAGTCTATCCTCTTTCTTATGGTGCCACTTCATAACACGGGGCTTGTCCAAGGTGTAGCCACTACACAAAACGGGATCAAAAAATGGAAGACAGTCGTACATCCACCCCTGCACAAACCAAATTCATGTATGACATATGGTAATTAAATTAGATACAAGCATTAGTATGGAAATCAATTAAAATGCACGTGTACCTCTAACAATGTCAAATCATCAAAAACTTGAGTGACTTTGGCACGACTAGCAATGCCCAGTTGACGGTACATGAACGCAAGACCTGCGGCCCACCATGTGTACGAACCAATGTTGTCCACGTGTTCCAAAAGCTGTAGGAGACAAAGGGAGACTCTCGTACCAGATTTGTTGAAAAAAAAGTCGCTCCAAGAAGGTATAAGAGGTACGCTCAGACTAAACAATCGGGACTAGGATATACATCGGGAGTTTTTTCCTATTGAGTTCTTCCTATCATTTCTTCGGCACCGAGAAACGATCCTTTAACCATGCTAAATTAACTGTGAGGCCAGGCCTAGTTTTAATTTCCTTGTCAACATCAATCATCGACACCTCCAATAACCTACTAACCATCGTGGTTACCGATTTTATGATCCTTAAAAGGCGCAGCCACAATCTTACCGGTGACCTGAATACCGAGAAGGACCCGTACATCTTCAAATGTGATCGTCAACTTGCCAAAGGGCAAGTGGAACATATTGGTTTCATGCTGCCATCTCTTAACAATGCCTGAAAATATAGACCCTATTACCTCCATCATATGAGATGTAGCCCAATGGTGCCAAACCGAAGTCATTAGTTAGTTTTGCCACCCTTTCCTTCTCGGGATGTTGTATGATAGTCGTCCCAGCAAAGATCTAATAGGCATGGTTTATGCACTTTAAAAACCCTCGGCCCTACAAAGCATTGTCTATAGTAGATTAAAAATACAATATATAACAAAAAAGGAATGATGAAATTAACCGTTCCAAAATGTACGATACCTTGTTTCTCCAAATATCCAAAAACACGTGGTTTTCTAAGGATGGTAGAAGACTTAAATCTAAGGGACCACCAGGAAAATGAAGTGGCATTTGCGTCTGTCGCATGGGTTGATGTATCAAAAAGGCCTCTTCATCCCTTTTTTAGAAGAATCAGTTGGTCTAGTCGCCTTCACTACACTCCCCCGACCCACTCCTACCAACTACAAGTGTACCCTTCTCACCTACGGAAGATGTACCAATGCCCTCACCAACAACTCTCATAAATTCGGATGACTCTCCTTCGACTTATTTACTCGACGTTTTTTGGCTTCATATACCTTTGCCTCCCGATTAGAGCAAGTCGGACGTTTCCTCTTAGGCACACCTTCCTCTACTTGGGAAGTTGTGGTACTAGCCCGATCTCGCTGCCCAACCCTACGAGGAAGTCTATTTGCTCTAATTTTAGGTCTCGCCATACTTGAATATAAACATATATACAATTCAGGGAAAACATTTCAATTCCAATAGTTTTGATTTAACATGGTCGACATTAATAGTCAAGATGTCGATCCAAGACGTGTGAAACCTATACATGAATATTGGTTTGAACATATTGTGAAGCAATTGATATTACGGCCTAACTACTCCGCTACCCTCACAAGAACTAACGGTTTAACCTGTCCGATATCATTCACACTGTAACGGTCCAGAGCGGTCGTCCAATATGGGCCATCAAAACCAGAAACCCCAGAAACCCAAACATCACTACACCCAACCAAATGCGACAAATACATATCCAAACGACGCGTAATATCATGAGGAACAAAACCCACAAGCTTAGGGTGTCCAAAACTCACCAAATCAAAAGCGGTGATACAAACGATGTCACGGTGGTCCTCGCATGTGGTGTTCCGTCAACAACAGTTCCACCAAGGTTTGCCTCAAATACACTCTTTCACGACCTCAGTGGCCGAGATTGATAAAGAATTTGGGGTTTCTTTTGGGTTTCATGGAGGTTTGATTTTGGGTATGTGTGTGAATAATAGGTTGGGGAAGGGGGTTTTGTTGTTGAGGATAGGGGCGATTGAGGATTTACAAAAAAAATTGGGGTCCGTCTAGTGAAAAAAGTAAACAAATTATGGTCCGTTTAGCAAATAATGAGCTCCGTTTAGCCGCTCCATTCGTTAATACACCCTTTATTTTATTTTGTTTTATTTTTCTAAAAACCCCCTTACTTTATAACAAAGGCTATTTTGTCAAATTTCCCAAAAAGAAATAGGCTCGCTATGGGCACCCCACCAATTCATGAAGGCACCCTCTTGTTGAGGGCACAAAACATATTACCAAGGGCACCCAAAATTGAGGCCCGAAATCCCGAAAACACCCCTGTCACCAAAGTAGAGGCACCCTACCACCCCACCAGCCCACTACCGTGCTATTGAACCCTCGAATTTGAGCTCAATCCATTGCAAGCAACCTACGAACCCCGGATTTGTCTTCGTTCCTCTCCTCTCTCCTCTGTGGTAGGCGGTTTTTTGCTGTGTCGTTCGAGTTTGGAGGCTCACCGAATTGATAGATTTGGTCTCAACATTAGGGCTCGGGTTCGTCGTTGTTCTCGCGCTCAAGCCGTGAAATCGATCGATTGAAGGTACGTTGATAGTCTAATTAAGTTGCATTTGGTCGATTATTTGTTATGTTTGTGTAGCGGTGCATTCAATGGTACGTGCATTGCGAATTCATGGTTGTCAGCCACACAGGCCAGAAAAAATTCGTACAGACTCGGCCAAGCATGGCCGAGACGTAGGGGAAGTTTTGGGAACTCGTGGTTTTTAGCCAGAGAGGAGAGAATATAGTCTCGGCAATGAGTGGCCGAGACTAATTTTGGTATATCGGTCACGCGTCACCGAAATTGTAATTGTGTTATTATTTTAGGTAGCGTAACGCTGTGACTGCTCTCGATTACCATCTCACGAGAGTAATTCGAAGTGTATAGTTGATGTCATGTTGGTGATGTACAACCGAGAAAGTAGCAGTTGTCTCGGTTGTGCATTACCGAGACTTATATTGATATCTCGGTCACGTGTCACCGAGATTGTTATTGTTTTCTCAAACCTGCTTGACCGAGACTATAGAAATGGAAGATTTTGCTCTTTTTTTATATTCCTCTTCTATTTTTGCGTGCGGCAGACGCTTACATGTTGTAGTCTTCTCAGGTATGGCTCGTTTGAAAGCCCCGGTGATTAGGGAGGAGGTTGGTATTGAGGTGTCGAGGGGTAACCGTGGGCGAGGCGGCCGGAGACCCCCGACTGCATCTTATCGGAAAGAGAAAGAGAAAGAGAATGTGGATGTGAAGGGAAAGGGTAAGATTGGTGGAGGACGTGCAAAGAAATTAGAATTGCACGATGAGGGTTCAAAAATTAACATGCAGCGACACTCAGATCTTGTAGTTGCCCGAGGCGAAGATGAGGCTCATGCATCAGAGTCTAGTAGTAGTGACTCATCAGCACCGGCGGACACCACAAGTAATGATCGTAATGTGGGTGGGAGTACTAGTGGTGGAGGTGCCCATAATGAATGAGAGTCACAAGGGCATATGGAAATGTGTGCTCATTTCCCCGGTGGTCCCGAAAATGGATCATTGTTGAAGAGCTTTAAAGATCATGTCGCATTAGCAATTTGGAGCAATGAGGTATATAAATTTTCGTTGAATGAAGTAGTTAAAAATTTTGGGTTTTCACTAAGTTGACGGAATGTTTTTTGTTGTTGCAGGATCGTCCGACACTCAAGTGTATCAATCACGGTGCTCAGATCCAAGAATGGGACTTACAGTCATGCCACCCTGACACCGCGGGCCTAAGAGGATTATTCAGCGCTCTTGGGTTGAATACGTTGATCGACTGCTCATACCGCAAGGCTAACAAGGAGGTTATCTCTGCCTTTGTGGAGCGGTGGCAGCCGGAGACGAACACATTTCACTTACCATTCGGTGAAATGTCGATCTCCTTGGAGGATGTGAACATGCTCCTGAAGATTCCTGTCACGGGCAAGGTGGTGGCAATTGAGAACTTTGCGAGGTACATCGACGAATCTCGCTCGGATGCGATTAAGCTGGTGTCCAAACTACTTGGGGTTAGCATCGAAGATGCTTGAGGATGAAGTGAACATCAGCAAGGGGCTCACAGTGCGAAAATGTTGGCTGAAGAGTCGATGGTGCCACAAAGCTGGATCGAGGAACACAACTTGTCCTCCTGTAGAATGCACAGCCAGGGCGTACTTGTTGTACCTACCTTCTTGCACCCTTTTTGCGGATAAGAGTGGATCTCGGGTATCCATTGCGTTGTTGAAGCTTCTAGAAGATTTGGCCGACGTGGGAAACTATGCATGGGGTGCAGCTGCATTAGCCTACTTGTACCGACACTTGGGGTCTGCCACCAGAGTACAAGTTTCTCAGATTGTCGGCTACCTCACATTACTTGAGGTTTTTTTTTTATTAAATCGACTAGACTTCTTTTTGAGTAATTAGTATTTATTTTTGCATTTTTCCTCTAACTAGCGTTGTAACTATTTGCGGGATGTGTGTACGAGCATTTCAAACTTAGACTCGCCACACCCAATGCAAAATACATGGACTACGTGCATCCTCGTGTCTACGGATGGGTTCAAAAGCACGAGACCGTGATGAATATTGACAAGGTTGGGTCCATTAGGCGAACATTGGACGGGTTGCGCCCAAGTGAGGTGAGATACTGCACCCTTCTTGTCGGTAAATGTTGCATTTAGTTTCTGGTTACTAATTATGGTTGTCTACGTTTCATTAGGTTACTTGGGACCCATATGTTAATCACCGAAAGAATGGAGTTGTGCACCCGATGGCCTTCTACAGTGGCACACTGAAGTACATGGATGTGGTGGAGCCCTACCATCCGGAGAGGATTCTGAGGCAGTTTGGCCACTTGCAATATATACCAGATCCTCCGTACCGGCCATTGGAAGCACATTGAGGCCCTTTTGCACTCAAATACTCGGTCAAGTATGGGTTCCAAGCAGACAATTGGGAACGTTGGCGCAACCATTTGTTGGCCCCCGAAGTTCGCAGTGAGAAGACAGAGTTCGAGTTTTTGGCTACACCGGACTATCTACCTTGGTTCCTCAAATTCTCTTACCCATTGATCACCAACCCGAGGTATTTTGATGACGACATGGTTGCCACGACCATCGCTGACAATGAGTTACTTGAGGTATTAAATGTGGTATAACTATTATGTAGAAGTGTTAGCCAACTCTTGAAAACCCGATATGTATTACATTAACGGATTTAATTTTCTTTTCATCAGCGTAATAGGCGGGCGTTGGACGCAACATTAAGGTGGAAATTATTACCACCGGAGTTGTGTACGTTGGAGTCTGCAAGGCAAATGGCGAGTGACGTCGTCAATTTCCTTTCGGGGAGGAGTTTCGGTCCTACCGCCACCACTACCACCCCCACCACCGCAACCGGCACAACCGACACATCAGCCCCTACCGAAGCAACCCCTAGACAGTCCCAGACACAATAGCACTTCTACACATTCCACCCCAGGTAATGCACCACCCACAACGGTCGATGCTCGCCCCCAAAGAGAATGCATGGCAAGGAATACCAAATAAAGAATTTAAAAAAGCCAAAAGAATGAGGGAACAACAACCTTGGTTCATCGGTAGTTACTTGAGTTTTTGTTGGATTGAGGAACAATTACTTGAGGTTTTGTTCAATGGTGGATTATGAAAAATGTGGCATGTGGAATATGGAACTTGTGGTACTGTTTCTCAGTTCATTGGACTAATTAAATTGTATTTGTTAAGTTTGTGTATTGAAACCATTTTGTGTGAGTGAGTTTTATTGGGAAAATAATTGGTGAATATGTTCAACTTATGCAAAGTGCTCAATGTTTCTTCTTATGGTATTACTTCTGTTTATAAACTGATTTGTCGCTTAATATTTGGCTGTTTTGAAAGCTGTGTTGCTGTTGTTGGTGTTGAGTTATGTTCCATTAATTCTCATTTTGGTTGATCGTCATTTTTGCATCAGGAAAGTAGTCTCGGTCGTTCAGAGCCGAAACCAAGAGAAACTTGCCGGCACTGCACAGTCGACATGTTCAAATACGTCTCGGACTTGTCCCTCCGACATCTTCTGCTGATCCTCGTTGACTTATAACCGAGAGTGATGTAGACCCCGAAACCTCGTCTACTTTCGGTTGGTCCGGACCGAGAATTTTCCAGTCAGGGCGTTCACGGGTGAACGAGTCGTATATGTTCCGTAACAGAAACCTCTCTCGGCCTTGCCATACCGAGAAGTTTCGATGGTTTTCGGTTGGTTAGTGCCGATAGTCATGCGTGGGTGACGGACTGGCATTGCCGAGATGGGTTATTAAAGATCAATTACAAACCAAAACACATTACCAACATCACTTTACAAACCAATACACATTAACAACATCACGAATGACAACCATAACATATTAACAACATCACTTTACAAACCATAACATATTACCAACATCACTTTACATACCATAACATATTAACAACAAAGAGTCGACATACCATAACATATTAACGACATCACTTTACATCACTTTACATTGTCAGAGTAAAAAATATTTACACGCTTGTTGGTATTTCGTCAAACATGTTCCTCAAACTACGGAGAATCTAAATCTACCACGGATAGAGCGCCTTCTTCAGAATGTACGACTGACACGATTTCACGAATGACAAATCCATCACGCCATCCTTTAGCGCACTCCTCAACATACCGTTCCCACGATGGATATAAAGATGGCAGCGGTGCATTCACAATCAACTTCACCTGTCAAAGCCAAAAGTAGAACAAAGAAGTTATTGTCACATACCCGATTAAGGGTGAAAAAAAACAATTCACAAAAAATCTACGAACTTACCCTAACCCAATGGATATTCCTTTCATTAATCATGACAATGATAAGTCTACTATGTAACGACGACGGTGGAGCACTACGTAGAGGTAGAAATGTCGAGGCACTACCATGCGAGAGATTTACTAGAATGACATTAAAGGCCGTTGATATTAACAATCCCATGTCTGGAAGTGTCAACCATTCTTCGAAAGAGGCACCAACATGATTATCTGGACAATGCACAACAGTCTTGACATTCTCGTAACTCGTTCCAAGCACTTCCCGCCAAAGGTTTTCATACCCGGTTATCTCATCAAACATCCTTCTACGTACTATCCTCCAACCGTCTACATCGGGAAGTCCTAGCCGGAGGCAACACACCGATATCCACAATTTCCATCGGCTAGCACATCGATAGTGCTCTCAACATATGGCAACCAATCCGGTTCTATGCAATGAGCATAAGCCATGTTAGATGCACTTTGGGTGTGTCGACTTGTACGACGCATTTTAGGCCCCACTTTACTTTTCTTTTTCCTCGAACCAGAAGCCTCTTCTGTTGATAGTACGTACTCAAATCCGCTAGGCAATCTTGTCGTCGAAGAATTGTCTTCATCGTGTTTTCTCTTTGATCATGTCTTACTTCCTCTTTTCAACATACTTCCGATTGAAGACCCCGGTGTCCTTCCCTTTGTCTTTATTTTCGTAGGTGGCACAACTCCCGGTGTAGACGAAGGTCGACTAATCTCCCTGAGCTGCTGAATAATCCTGATGCGATCGTCCTCATCAGTGCAAGCATGAAACTTTTGCAACACTCTTTCAATCTCATCGTGCACATTGTACCCAGACCGATCCACAGGATTCTCAGGTATCATACTCAACTTTCGCCAGTACACATGAATGTCCTCGAGAGGGATGAGTGACCCAGCAAATTTATGAAGGTTTAGCTCGTGTGCACAAGGAAGGCCATGTGTGGTACGTATCTCGCAACCACAACGAGTTGAGTCGTGTCCAACATCCTCTCCACGTTCCAATTCATCTCTAATTAACTTAAGCGCTCGTTGAGAGACATAACCACGCAATCGGTGATATAACTCATCAAAATATTCATGTTGGACCGCATTCAAATTGAGCTCAAATGATGTCTTGATGTTGTTATGTTGGATCCTAAGGATACCATCAACCACACTCCACAAAGTCTCAAAATTTGCCCGACTGTTGCCAAGATGTAGCTTCAGAGTGGAATGCGCAGACTAAACCCTATGTGTTGTTGTTTCCCCAAAGTGCATAATTCGATTTGTCCATGCCGATACAAATTTCTCCTTGTAGGTCTTTACCCATGTGTTATCCAAGTAATCAGTAAGACCCTTCACATTCCCGAACTCACAACGCAAGTCATTCATCCTAAGTTCGAATAAGGCCTCCGACTTAGCATACATCACACTCGTCCACCTATCCATGAAACGAGTGAAGCCTTCGTTATCCCCAAACATCTTCTTAGTCTTGGCCAATACTACTTTGTTGATGTGCCAAGAGCAAAGAAGGTGAGACGATGATGGAAATACTTCTTCGATGACACTAATAAGGCCTAACTCCCGATCCGTAACAAACACGTCAGGTTTAGGCCACCCATCCAATATGGATATCAAGTTCTCCAGTGCCCAAACATAATTTGCATGAGTCTCCGATGATATGAAAGCAAACCCAACGGAGAACGTCAAATGCGTAGAAGTGATGCCAACAATCTCCAATAACGACATTCGATACCTATTTATTTTGTAAGTGCAATCCATCAAAATTACCGATGAGAAACACCTTAGCAACTTGATTGAATCAGGATGTGACCAAAATAAATCGGTGACGACATTCGTATCGGGATGCTTCCTATGCCACGACATTCACTTATTCTTCTCCAATATGTGCAATAGTTGTTGCATTTGAGTCCTCCCACCCGCATCCTCAATTCGGAATTTTTGTCGTACATTATATATTGTCCGCATTGTCGATACGTTTGTAACATCTCTTTGCTTCAACGTATTGAGGATGTCTCTTGGCTTCACATTACCCTTTGCCATCTGCACCACCACCTCCTGCTCCCCCTTATCCAATCTTCCGCAAATGAGTGGTCGTCCAAGTTTTTCGCGGGGTCGTGATTGTGCCTCTCACATATAACAGTGACATACCACAAAGAGTCAACATTTTCCTTGATATTAATAAGGAAAGGGCATCCACATTTCTTTGTACCGGTTTGAGTCCTCCCCGTTTCCTCTTCTTCTTCATTTCTTGGTTTCAAAGCAATTTTTGTCGCTTTACCCTCCCCAACTCTTTGTGACATTCCCCTATATGTACCAGACCTCTCACACGCAAGTTTCACCCTTCCCCGCGCTTAATCTCTCCGACATCAGAGTGCTTCGTTACTAACACAAACTTGTTCTCCCGACCTATCATTTGAAGCCATGAAATTGTTGATTCTCTATATGGGAATGACCTACAAGGTGTAAACGCATCCTTGTAGTAGCTGGAAATAAAGTAGAAATCGACATTACCTGCAATACAAACATTGTAACATTATGATCAACCAAAATGCACAGTAAATTCACCAAAAAACCCAAAAACCCAAGTCTTCGGTTGTACAGTTCGAGACTATAAGTACAGTTTCGTTCATGTCCAACCGAGACCTACGAAATAGTCTCGGTCGTTCCATACCGAGACTATGACTTCGTTTCGTTCACATCATGACGTGAACTACGTACAAGTTTCGGTGGATGTTGACCGAGACGTTTGTATAACTCTCGGTCCTGCGAGGCCGAATCAATCTCGCCCGTGAAAAATCGTCTGAAAATTTGAGAAACCGCAAATAAAACACATTAAATTTCAACAATTACCTCTTGTTCTACCTCCTCTTGCACCATTGCAGTATAATCTTCCATTTTATAGTGCAAACAAGTTCGGATTGGGCGAATTTACCAAACCCTACGTTGACAAACCAAATCATCAATTTCACAGTTTTTGATCCAAAAAACAGTTCCTTCAAAGCTTCATATGGTTGTCAAACATTGTTACCTCACTGTCGGATGATGTCAAGACGCAAGAATCGATACACGCTCGGCACACAATTGTGGCTTTAGGTTTCACTTGTGATCCAAGGTGGTGGGGTGCCCCAGTTTTGCTTTGAAAATGGTTTGTGGGGTTTGAGTGAGTATATATGAAGTGGCAAAATAGTCATTTACATTTTAGATGGGAGAATGAGAAAAAATATGGGTGCCTTCATGAATTGGTGGGGTGCCCATAGCGGCCCTCAAAGAAAACTTACCCCACTCTCTATCTTTTGGATTCATTTACCATCACGCGCACTCTTTGCATTCGATTCATGGAGGTTCCCATTATCCAGCAACTGGTCCCAAACTAAGTCCTCACGGTACGCGCGCTCGCGATCGTCCATACGTGTGAGGGAGAGAGAAGGAGAGAGAGAGTGGGGTAACGTTAATGGGAGCAATCGGATGGTACGGACCTCTGATAGATTTGTGTGAAGCGACTTCCCACGTCGGTGACTATGTGCAGCTTCTCGTTTTCGTTCACCGGACTCGACCATTTCAGGTACCCTAATCGCTTAAACTCCTGTTTGATATAATAGTCTTCAATCCTTGGATAAGACTGTCAACAGTTTTTGCCCTTATAAGGTTTTATCTATTAGCGGCATAATTTAAGCTTTATTGGCGCCTAGGCAGATCATTTGATGGAGCCTAGTTTCCATGCATATTCTTTGGTGATTGGATATCATGTAAAATATTAATAAATGAAATAACTTATGCTAATTCTTGTGCAGAAGTTTAAGTCACTGAAAGGATCTTTGTCAAGGACTGACATTCAGGTTGGCGATAATACACGTCTCTTCTTCAATGTAACTCTATGGAAGAAGGAAATGGGATCTATGGTAAAGGCTGGTGATGTTGTTTTGTTACAGAGTGAGAACCCCATGTGTTTGAACTTTGTTTCATTCCCCTTTTTTTCCGATGTATCCCAACTTGTACTTATTTATATGTTTATCTGTTGTTCACCTTCTTTTTTTTTTTTTTTTTGGAGATTTTCTTGGATATATTAACTTTTGGTACATGAGGGGAAAGGCTTAAGACTAGTTTTCTCTTTGGTTTGAATTATATTCATACAATTTGGGTGTGAATCTTCCTTCTTCATACCCATAGACAACGGAATTAAAAATTGGCTTGAATGACAAATACGAAATTATATTGGCTCAAAACAAATAAAATAAAAATCACAGTAATGTTGGGCTACCTGCTTAATGAGCTTGGTGTTATCCATTTGTGGAAGTCTAAGTGAATCAATCCTTGTTCACGAATTTGTAATGTCTTTGACCCACCTTGGACAGATGTTTCTTCCCTAGTCAATATAAAATTTTTAGCGAGAACTTGGGACCTGAAGTGGATCTTTCCTTACAAAACTTGAACATTGCTCGAAAGTCAGGTTGGAGTAATAGAACCATACTTCTTTACATAGCATTCACTGATTACGAGGCTCGTTTGGACCTTGGCATGGTCACTTCCAACATTCATAGGGTTTACATGGTTGGCAAGCTCTTACTCTTACATTCATTTTACATTCGCCACCTTGAGGACAAGGTGGATGTTCAAGGGGGGAGTAATGATAGGATCCCATATAGAGTCTCATTTAGAGTTAGTTAGTTGAAAACACTATAAATAAGGGTGAGTTAGTGAGATTGGGCATCTTGAAATTTTGTATTGTAATTGGGGACTCTTTGAGTTACTTGGGTTGAGAGGGTTTGAAGACCTTTCTCTGGGGTTACTTTGGTGTCTTCTTATTGTAAGCATTGCTGAATTTTCAAATCAATCAATTGGATATTGGTATTCTATCACTATTTTCCTTTGCTTAATTTTCTTGATTTTTGAATTGCTAGTTTCTCTCACTTGACTTCATTGTAGACTTATAGTATTGCGTGCTTCTAATTGTTCTTTCTTTCTTCATTTTTATTGCCCAGATGTTACGATCGTAAAATATGGAGGTATTATTGAGGCTCAATCAGTTCTTGTCTCATCATTAACAACTGTAGTTCATTCTCGCCAGTTGCTAGCATCCGAAGGTAGTTTCTCTTCTCTTTTTTCTTACTTGTTTTTCTTTCCTTTTTTCTTATTTTCTCCCTCTGAAGGTAGTTCACATTTTTTTTAATATGCATGTTTGAATTTCTAGATAGGTTTACCTTTCACCTGGCTTCTTAAGTTTTTTTAGCATTTCTAACTAGTTTTGGAGACTTGAATAAATCGGACATTGGAGTTATATTTTCAAAATTACGACATTATTTTTTGAACTGATAGTTATAAACAGAACTAAAGATAAGTGATGTAAGACCATTGAGGATATGACAAGATTATAAATAGTCAAATAAAATAACTTGTAGATTAGCAGTTCAAGAGGTGAACAAACCACCGTAACCGCCCTTCTCTAATCTTTGTGTCGATTGGTTCTACTCCTTCTGTGCAAATCACAAAAAAAAGCAAGAAGCAAAAAAAAGGATCATAGATCTTGGGGCTAACGGCAACGCTCACGGCTGCTGAAGCATGTCATGGCGTTGTCGGAAGGCCCAGTGCGCATATCGAGAATGGAAGCTAGGTCGGCAAGTTTAGGGTTTAAGAGCAAAAAGAGAAGTGGAATTGTCTTAACCACTCTTTTATAGGCATTAAAATGTGATTTTATGATGAAATAAATTATTGTTTCTCCTTACAGTCGCTGCCTAAATAGTAGATGTAATTGATGATAATTCATGAAAATATATTGATTTGATGCCAAGAATTGTTTATTGTGATATACTTCTCTTCTCCGGCATCCCTTCTTTTCTTTTTTTAATAGGTACATAATAAGATCCACAATTCACTTGTCATTAAGAAAAAAAAAAGTCGTAGCTTTTTTTCTACACTTTTGTAGATTAACTACTTAGTTTAATATTGGTGTCTTACTTTTTGTCAATGTCAAGTATTTATTTCAGGTTAGACTCATTACTTCTGTTTATTTATTTATTTGTTCTTTTGATAAGAAACTAATTTAATTACAACACCCTTGACTCCAGCATGAGTCAAACCCTCAACTTTGCTTTTTCGTTAGTGATGCCTCACCCATCTCACTAGAGATGCTTTGGCAGTCATTACTTATGTTCCCAAATGTTAAAAGTATAATATCCAAGATTTGCTATCGCCTTAAGTTTACGTTGGGCCCTTTTATGATTGATTTACCTAGTAACGTATCTTTTTAACTGTATGCAGGTATAAATGATCAACTTGCATTTCCTCGAGTTGGAGAAACAACTAAAGAAAAGCTAAAGAAATTAATATTGTGGCTGCAACAAGATGGTCTTCTGCTTCACCAAGCCCAACTTCTTACCTGTCAAGTACTCCTCGTATCTTTTGTGCTAAATATTTATTTTTATGTTGTACTTCAGTGTATTGGTGTTGAGTTATTGGGTCTCTAGCGCTTAAGAAATATTATTGCAATCTTTTAATTTTTTAGTTAAATATTTTGTTTATGTGAAATATCTATAAGAAATATGCATCCTATTGATTATTCTTTATGCTTGAATCAAGGATTATAAACACAACTTCGCCTCAGATGATCTCTTAAAGTTTTCATAATGTGGGCTCACAATATTAATGCATTCACATTGCTTCTTTTGGTTGCTAATGGCGCATTTGCCTATTTGGTTAGATGTTATCCTGGGATTGTAATGGTAGTCACATAACAAGGAAAGTGATTTCAGGTAATTTGATTACGAAGACATTGCTGAGAAATTGATATTTATGTAATCAAATTGCAAGAATGCCAAATTATTGTGTTTACCTAAACACTGTAGGCTTACAAAAACTTGAAGGGAAATCTCATTTTGGTCTTTAATCAATATCAGAAATGAAATTATCAAAATTCTTAAATAACTATTTAAGAATTGTATCAATTGATTTTTGTTTACTATAAAAATAGTATCAATTGACATCATGTATGAAAATAAATTTTTTAAAAAGATTTAAAATATGACTTGCCTTTTTTGGTATAGTCTAAAATGTCGACAATGAAAATGACCAAATTTTAAAATTAAAAGGATACATATAGCTGCACCTATTGTTGGCAACAATATAGCCCAATCCCCCCATGCCCCATCCCCCTCCCCTAAACCTTTTTTTCATCAAAACTTAACAAATACACATCAAAATCTATTCGTCTACCATTGATCTTCATCAATTATTTTTTCTTGGTGCTTCACTCTTAATCAATTTTATTCCAATACTCTGTCTGGCTTTACTGGATCTATGATTATGTTACATGAAGACAAAAACAACCCATCACCGAAGTTCACCAACCCACTGATCTTCAAATATGAAGATGTGCACGTGTTGCTCTCCCTTGAGTTGCACTTGTAGCCCAGTCCAACTCTGGCCGTCGCCCACCATTTGACGCACCTCATCAGGCCTCGCATAAGCAAAGTAAACATGGTCTATGGGTTTCCCCTTTTGTGGGTGTTCCTGAATTCTGGGTGAAACAGGTGCAGAGATGGGTGGGATAAAGATGTTTGGTTTGACAGGGTGAAGATTGGGTGGCATGTGCAAGGGTATTTTAGGATTTTTTTATATCATTATTGGGTGAATTGATAAGATTTTTTTCAAAAATAATGTATGGTTAATTTAGATAGGGTGTAGAGAGAGAATGGATGGGTTGAATTAGTAGCCCTCTTACTTTTTGACTATTTTTGAAATCTACTTTTAACCCGATATTAATTCTTAAAATTTTTAGTTTTCAATAATAATGTTAGTTGATGTTACATACTCAATTATTTTATAATAGTTGTTTTAAATAATAATGATGATTGATATAATTGTCAAAATTATTTTTAAATTATTAATTATTGAAAATTGATTGAGACACAAAATGACATTTCGTAGCAACTAAACTTGGTAATGTAATCTTCATAGGAAAGATATCTCAATGTGTTGCAATCTGACGTACTTGCAATCAGATTACACTACAACCCCTTTCCCAACAAGGTCTTTGTGATCAAATTACTTGCCCTTTCCCAACAAGGTCTTTGTGATCAAATTACTTGCCATTTCTTTCTTGTTCTATGCTTATCATTTCAATTGCAGGCTTACAGCGTGCCAAACGGCCCTACAGGTCTATGAAAATACAAAAATCCGAACTCTTCCATTGCGCTCGATTTAGTGCCATTGATGGTGTGCTTTCCAAATCATTTAAATCCCTCTTAATCAATGTGTCCCAAGTTAGCTTCAGTCTGCCCCTACCTCGTTGAATTTATTTAGTAATTATATTCATAAAAGAAAAATATGCTTCATCGATGAGTTAAGGAGCAAAGGAATGCCAGGAGTGAAAATGAACCTGCAGTTCACTTTACACAGTCCATAAAATAGAAATGTCTACCTACAGAGAAAGATACAAACTAAAATCCATACAAGGCAAAAAAAAAAAAAAAAAAAAAGAAAAAAGAAAACAACATCGTTAATAAATACTAAAAATTATTCAGTGAAGAAAAGCGTTCCAACTGGTGGCTGTAATCCATTCAGAATAGAAAGGTACCCGAATCTTTGTAGCAGAAGGAATGGGGTCTTCAAAGACAGCCTCTTTTTTGTTTTCAAAACAGCACATTAAATTGAAGAATAAGTTATCATCAATGCATTTTATTTCTATCCTTGTCATTCAGATTTTAGCCTCTTGGTCCATGCATCCGCTGTTTGATCAGGTTTCCCTTTCCGGATCCGTTTTGAACGTTACACATATAACAGATTCATTTTAATGTAAACCTGGAGAGCAAATATTTTTTCTATCTTCCCTTCAGACAATGCCTTAGTGATAGTTCTTTAGAAGTCATTTTTTTAATTCTTGAGCACATTGCCCTTTTGCTTTCTTGGTTCCACCTTCTTCATCTAGTTTTAGTTGCAATTGCATCATGATAATACTTGTCGAATGTTGCTAACAGGAAGAATGTTGTTGCAGAAGAGGCAGTTAGTGAAAAACTGGAAGGTGAACAAAGAGATGAAGTATCAGGAATGCATCTCAGTCTCACTAGTATCAAGCTTAACTATCTCCTGTAAGGCAACTTTTTCTGCTTCTGTGGGTGAAATTTTTCTGCCACTCACCAATGAATCTGATGGCGAGAAGGACCAAATGTTCATCAGGAGAAGATTATATACGATGGAATATGATAAAATAATGGAAGATCTCATTTGCATGGGCTGCAAGCTGTGTGGTATTCCTATGAGCACGGAAGGACGGTAAAAGGATTTATCTCCCTCTTTCTGCTTTTTGTGTTATCACCCCAAATATATTTACTGGTTGTTGGTTTGTCTTTTGTTGTTGCAGTAATGTGTTTGGCCAAAGCAGTGTTTCACTTTATTGTCAAAAAAGCTCCAGCCGACTTCATACATTGTGCTTAATTTATAGAAAATTTATGGTAAGAATATTCTCTTACTCTTAAGTAACATACAACTGAACTCCTTGACCTTGATAAGTAACAAATTGCTTGAAATCCTTGATAACTCATGCTGATTGTTTCATAGGTTTGGAGTATATAATCCCACATCGGAAATATAATAAGAGTTGGTGTGGTATATGAGTGGAGTAGATTGGGTCCTAGCACAAGCCAATTGGTTTTATCCAAGATGGACTTCAACCCAATTTATGGGCCCACATGTGTGTGTGTGTGTGTGTGTGTGTGTGTGTGTGTGTTTGGCCCCATACTCTCCGAGCCCATGGATTTCTATATGGTATCAGAGAGGGATGATCCTGGGCTCGTGTTTGAAAAACCTGGTTGGGCTAGCAGTGGAGTCTAGACCCGTTTGTGGACCTAAAGCCTCTAAGGGTAGGCTTGGGCATGTTTGTATGGACCTCTAGAAGTAGGTTTGTGTTTGGCAAGTAACAATTGGTCCAGGACCAGATGCACTTGAGGGGGAGTATTGGAGTATATAATCTCACATCGAAAATATTATAAGAGTTGGTGTGGGATATGAGCGGAGTAGGTTGGATCCTAGCATAAGTCAATTGGTTTTGTGCAAGATGGACTTCAACCCCATTTATATACTCACATGTGTGTGCGTGGCCCAATACTCTCCAGGCCCATAGATTTCTATGATATCTAATATCTAATGCTAATATTGAACTAAATTAAGTGCAAAATAGTACATTAACAATTTGAAAAGAAAAGGAAAATACACATGTTCCCTGTAGCTTCGACAAAGCATTATTTACTTGTAATGAAACAATTGCCCCAGTAAATTGGATGATTAACTTTATTTTTTGCATCAAGTTTAATTGTGGAAGGTTCTTATTGTTGCCAAAATTTTTGTGGTTTCTTTTGTTTTTATGATCACGCTCATGCATTAAATACCTCTCAAATTCTTGTGCATATGTTTGATGTGTGACATATGTTGAACTTTGTAGTTCAAAGCTTTGTATTGCAAAACAATACACAACCTTTAGTCCCACGTAGGAGAAAAAATTTCTCTTTCTCACTTAAAATATGGTCCAACACTTCAAACTAATAGTTACGTGACAAGTGTGGTGTAGTGGGTGGACCATGGGGATTCTCTAGGTGAGACACTATATTTAATAAGTCTTTGATAAGGACTATGGTTTAAATAAAGACTTGGCCAATTCTCAAACATTGTTTTAATTTTTTATCTTTGTTTCAAAAATTAAATAAAATGATTTAGCACCAACAACTACGATTTTGAACTTTGGAAGTTACTTAACTGTTGGGGAGTGGTTAATTAAACTGACCACTTAAGAGAGACATGCTCCTCCACTAAGAAACGTGCTTACTTTAATTCGAATTGTAGGAGTTGCAACTGTTTAGACAGTTACAACTTTCTCTACATAAGGAGGGTCCCTTTCTTTTAAAAATACTGATTTCGAAATACAAAACATGTGTTTATTGGTGTTTTTAGAGAGAATCCATTGTTGCAGTTTGAAAAGGTTCTTTGATTGGTGTTAAATCAAAGTCTGTACCAGTTGTATCCCGAGGACAGAACTCCAAGTAGAATTCAACACCGAATTGGAGGGAAATATTATGTCTTAGGACATTGCTTCACAAGCCTCTTGTATAACTTATCTCTGTGATTTTCTTGGTTATTTAGATTAGCATGTTTAGTTCTTAGTAAGCAGATATTTAGATTGCTTGTTCCAACAATTGTTATTTATGCTAATTGACTCTAGTGAGAAGGAATATCAATTTGAATGTCCTCTGAAGGAGTTTCATATCTAAAAGTTCAAAACCCCAACTTAATTTTCTAAAATTTGGTTCTCGTTCCTACCAAAAAATCTGGTTTATAGCATTGGAAAGATATACAAAAGTTCTGAATGTCAGGTTCTTTTACATCTTGTGACTGCTAATTGACTGTGTGCATGCCTACGGCACTAGTTTTGAACGTCAGGTTCTTACTTCTAAATTCTGTAACTGCTACATTGCCTACGAATGCCTGTGACACTATTAAAAGAACCTTCTCTATTTCTTGAACATTATCACTTATCTACATAAACTGCATTCCGAAGTACTTATGCTAGTCTATGTAAAGTTTTGGCGCAAAAAGCATAATTGACTGATTTTCTTCGAAATTACAAATTTTCTCCTCCGTGAGCAGCTATATGTGTGGGATGAGTCCGAATGCATCCCTCTTGTCGTCACCAATAAGAGTGCAGAAATCCTATTTGGGAACATAACTGCTGAGCAAGTCTACAGATGCTATAGAGATGATAAGGTTCAAAGTTCAAATAGGAGAAACTCTGATGACGGGACCTCAACTCAGACTAAAGCTTCCGCGGGAGAGGAGGCCTCTGACGGGACACCATTGGATCAAGAGGAGAACCAGCAATTGAATAACATTCAACAAGGGGAGAGGACCGAATTTTACAAGATCTGGGTAATACTTCTCAAGATGCTACTTCGACATGAAAACAACAGCCCTTTGAAATTCACTGTCAATATAAATAGTGAGCTGAGTCAGGAAAATGGAAGGTTTGAGTTGATTGGCATGACAATGCCTTGCATTTAATGAAAGTTCATTGTAGTACTGATTTTTTTTTTTTTTTCAAGCAACTAAAGCTTTACGTTGCATGTCAACCAATTGAAATAAAGATTAGGGAAGCGCGATTGTGGTAATTTGGATACCTCTAAAGACAACTTCTAAATACTCCATTAGAAAACTCGACTCAATAGAAATGAAAGAAATTTAAGGTGGTACGGCAGATTAAAGTTAACTTGTGACGTAATAATTAAGAGGAATTTAAACAAGTGAGTGATATTGGCCCCCGACTATCCTAAATCAGGCCCCATATAATTTAATACATTTTTAAATTAAAATGTCTTTAAGCAAAATTGCATAAATAATCTTACTATAACCTCATTATAATTAAATTAATTAAATGGGGGTTGATATAAGGTAAAGGGTTGCTAGTAGTCACTCCCTTAAATAATTTGGAAAGTATATGGTATACCATCAAGAGTTAGTCACTCCCTTAAATAATTTGGAAAGTATATGGTATACCATCAAGAGTTTGATCCATGTAGCTGACTCTAACTAAATTGTGAATGATTTTTTTCTTCCAGTTCTAAGTAGTTTCTTATGGGTAGTTTTTACTTTTTAGGATCCACTCCTTTTTTTTTTTTTTTTTTTTTTTTTTTGAAAAGTTTTATCCACATTTGATAAATGCTTATACAACAAGAACAAAGCCTCAATCCCAAATTAATTAGGGTTAGCTCCATGGTTCAAACTTTCTCATTTTTGTTTTAGTGCAATTAATGGTGTGCTTAATAAATCTTTTAAATACTTCATAATCTCTCAAATTATCCCAAGTTAGCTTTGGTTCACCCCTTTGTCGTCGAACTTCTTCAAATGCCATAAAATAAAGTTTTTTTGATGGGGTATTTGATCTAATAAAATTAAGGAGCGGCTAAATGGACCTCATTTAATTTTTTTAGGGCTCATTTTAGCCCATTTGCAAAATGACATTATTGCCCCTTAGTATAAAGGGGTTTTTGGCACCGTACCCTAAGAATCACAGTGCACCAAGAATGGCTCTCCTTCCCTCTTGACACCTTTTCAAAACCAACTCCCACCTTTGGTCAAAGTTGAACAAACAAGGGTGAAACTTGTAATGGCCCAAATCACCAACAATGAATTTGTCCCTAATCCGTGTCACCAACCCATGATGTGGCGTCCGATGGCGGGGTACACTGTCCGACACTCAACTTGGATCAGAGGTCGAGATATATTTTATTTTTGTCTTGTGGTTGTCTAGTGTGATGTATGTGTGTAGGTTATTAAACCGCATTATGTTACTTACTCAATTTTGTCATCGAGATGCGAGTGGAGTCACACTTTGATATGCGTGCAAGTGCGGATGCTGGTAGTAAACGATGTGGTAAGAACCTAAGGGCTCGTTTGCTTAAGTGTTAGCATAGCTAAGATTTGGCTTAAGTTTAAGATTGATGTTTCTTTCGGGTGTTAGCTAGCACTTGGTCTTATCTAAACACTCAAACTCCTTTCTTACTAAAAGACACACCTTCCACTATCTTTAGGTAAGCCTAAATTAAAAGGGTGAAAAGTACAACTTTACCCTTCTCCCTATTAAAAGAAACAAAGATGGAAATGATGTAGGAGGGGCATAACAGTCCAACAAAAAATTTTAACTTAACACAATTTTGTGTAGAGGCGAACAAAAGATTAGCTAAGGTATGACTTGTGTTAAGCTAGCAAATATGGAATTATTCACTAATTCTTGAACCGAACAAGCCCTAAGTAGCTTAATTTTTTATTTGAATTAATTAAATTGAGAACTTAGGAAGCCAATATGATTTGATAAATAAGTTGATTTCCACTAAAAAAAAGTCTAAGTTCACATATGAATAAAATGGTCATGGGATACTTCTCGAGATTCGTGTGATGAGGGAATCCTAGGAGATGACGTAGAATTAATGGGATTTTATGGGATTTGATGAAACAAATAGAAACCCTTGATGTGTATTGAGATGAACAATTTGTGAAGATGCGGGGCATAGATCATGAGTTGAGGGCAAATATATAAGTAAGTGGGTTTCTCCACATGCATAACTTGTGATTTTGAGAGGACGAAAGAAAAAATTCAGAGCATTGCTTTGCTGGAAATTGAAGAAGCTAGAGATCAAGGAGGCTTATATCTTTGAAGAATCAAAGTCAAGACAGAGTCTAGCCTAGGAATTGCGTTGATTGTTGTAAGTAAACCTGTAGAACACTAATTTCTATTTCCTCCTGTTAAACTTACTATTTTACAGTTATTTAAACTGTCTGGGTGCTTAATTGTTGAATTGCCATGGTTTATACCTCTTTGTTGATTTTATCCTTGAAAATCATGGCATGCTCTCATTGATGAAATGTTCAAGTCCATTTTATTACACATTGAACTTATATGTCCTTGCTTGATCAAGTTAACTTTCATTGCATTGTTCTATTCCATTTCCTGTGTTAAAGCAACCTATTATCTTCATTGAGTTGATCAAGCTACGCATTTCATGATAGAAATGGTTGTTATTCTAGGAGAGTACGACTTGTGCAGTGTTGTGATCCCAGAGGGATGGGGTTCTGGTAGTGCGGACCTACATATCGGACACGTTCCACTAACACGTGCGGAGATGTGTTCCTAGTTAACACTATGACGAGTAGGAATGAGTTCCTTAGTGCATCACAAAGGACTTCTACTGGACTTGGGCTCATCATCGGAGGTGTTCCTTGCTAATGTATCAAACGGGCTTCTATGGAGTTAATTAGGGATGTGTTCCTTCTCGTGGCCTAGCGGACCTCGAAGTGTTAGGATGTGTTCCTCCATGTAGGCTGAAGGACCTCTATCGTTGAGTCTAAGACCGTCCACGTATTCGAGTTTATTATCACTCCGATTGCACTTTAATCCTTGTTTTCCGCACTCACTCACTAGTTTACAGTGGTAACTGCTTTGCATGTCTTTCATTGTTAAGGAAACTCGTTCGTGTTAAGGAAACTCAATATTACATTTAACAATTACGAAAATTAGTATCTCGTGTAATTAGTAGTTTCCTTTTATGATTGCACTTTCATTTTGTATTCTAAGACTTGTGCGTGTATATATAGATTACCATGTACACAAGAACAAACATACAATAAACTTATTCTCTTGAGAAATTATCATGGTATCAGAGCCCTAATTGTGGGTTTCTCTGGTTGTGCGAGACACAACTCTGTCCTCTCTAGTTGTGCGAGACACAACTCTGACCTCTCTGGTTGTGCGAGACACAACGCTGCTAAGGTCCGCCTCGCGTTCTCCATTTGTCACCTACTGCTGCATCACCGCGTCAGTCGCTCCGGCGCTTTCTCCGCCGCGCCCTCAACCGCGCGTCCTCGTCCTCGCCAGCGCTGCCAAGTCGTCTCGCTGCACCAGCCGCGTCAGCCGTCGTCACCTGCTGCTGCATCACCGCTCGCGATCCCGATCTCTACGAAGTCACCTGCTGCTGCTGCATCATCGCGTCAGCCGTTCCGCCGCTTGCCTGCCTCAACAGCGCTATTCGTCGTCTTCGCTTGCTTGCCTCGACAGCGCCACCGTCCCAGGGAGCGAGGTCGTCGGGAGCGAGGCGTTCTTCACGCCTCCCGTCGCCGGCCGACTTCCTTGCCGTTGCCTTCGTCGCCAGCGTCATTTGTGCCGTTGCCGCTAGTTCGTCCTCGTCGGCATCGAGTCCTTCGTGTCCCGTGGGCCATTCGCCCAAGCCCCGTTGCGTTACCAGCGGCTTCCTCAGAGCCTTCCTGTTGTCTTCGCTTCGTAGCCGACCAAACTTGCTGCTTCATCAGCCACACGACATAGCCGCACCATTGTCGACTATTCGATGGAGAAAAGTGACGTCTCACAACCCATTTCTATAATTCTTGATGGTTCAAACTACACACTTTGGTCCCAACGGATTAAAATTTTTTTGATTGGTCGAGAACTTTGGCGAATCATAACATGAGACAACCCCAAACCAGAAAAAGATACCACATAAACACAAGCCAAATTTCTTGATCGACTTGACGAGTGGGACAGTAAGAATCATCAAATCATCACTTGGTTTTGTAACACTTCTACTCCTTATATTCATATTCAGTTTGTTGATTTTGGAACGACTAAGGAAATTCGGGATTTTCTATCTATTAGATATAAAAATTATGGTTTGGCACAATATTATCAATTGTTCACCACTCTGAATAGTTTGAAACAAGAAGTTGGTCAATCCATCAATGATTTCTTGTAACTCATTCAGCCAATCTGGAACCAGTTACAAAAAGCTGAGATTAGCAAAGACCACCTTCATCTCATCCAAGTTCTCATGGCACTTCGTCCTGAATATGAATCAGTCCGAGCGGCCCTCTTACATCGTGATCCCCTGCCTTCTCTTGATGCAGCTGTGAAAGAAATTTTGTTTGAAGAAACTCGGCTTGGCCTGGTCAACTCCACCCCTGCATCAGAGGTGGCCCTCGCAACCACTCCATCATGGTCAAAGTCTACCGTACCTTATTGTAAGAACTATAAAATAACAGGTCATTCATTCATTAATTGTCCTATAGTTGAATGTCGCTATTGCCATGAGCGTGGTCATATCCTGTCAAACTGTCCAACCCGACGACCTTGCTCTAAAAGTGCATTCAAGTCCTCATCTACTGCTACAGCAAGTCCTTCTGTTGTTGCTGCTGCCTCTGATGGGTCACACCCCTCTCCAATGTTTTCTATGAGTGATTTGGAGACAATCATCAAACATGTGATACATTCTCAACCCACTGCCCTATCTGTCACCTCAGGTAACCATTGGTTATTTGATTCAGGGTGTTGTAATCACATGACACCAAATCTGTCTCTTCTTTCTAATAGTAGCCCCTCGTTTCATTCTTCGAGCATTCAAACTGCAAATGGAAGCTCCATGTCTGTTACCCATTCAGGAACGACATCCAACCCCAGTTTAACTCTCCCTGACACCCACTATGTTCCTGATCTTACTCTAAATTTGATTTCCGTTGGTCAATTATGTGAGCAAGGGTCAACTGTTTTATTTTCTCCTACTGGTTGTTAGATACAGGACATTCAGACGGGTCAGATTCTGAGAACGGGGATCAAAGTAGGACGATTATTTGAGCTCACGTCACTTCACATGCCTGTCGTCAAACATATTTCTGCTGCATTTTCCACCCTCTCGTCTATCAGTGGCACCTTTGTCTTGGCCATACATCAGCCAGTAAACTCCGTACTCTTGTTTCCAGTGGGTCATTGAGTATTTCTAAACTTGAGTCTTTTGATTGTGTGCATTGTCAGTTAGCAAAACAATATGTTTATTCCTTCAGTTTTAGCGAGTCCATCAATAATACTCCGTTTGGGTTAGTTCATTCTGATGTTTGGGGTCCTGCACCTACTTCTACTGTGAATGGTTATCGATATTTTGTACTGTTCATTGATGATTATTCCAGATTCACTTGGATATATTTTCTAAAGCATCGATCTGAAATATTTCAAACATATATTGATTTTGCTAATATGATCAAAACTCAATTTGCACATACAATCAAAATTCTCCGTACTGACAATGCTTTAGAATACCGTGATTCTGTGCTTCTTCAGTTTCTTAAATAGCAAGGTACCATTGTTCAACGTTCCTGCCCGTATACCTCTCAACAAAATGGTCGAGCTGAAAGAAAACATCGACATATCCTAGATTCTGTACGAGCCCAACTTCTCTCTGCATCCTGTCCTGAAAAGTTTTGGGGTGAAGTTGCTTTAAATTGTGTCTTTACCATTAATCGACTTCCTATACCAGTGTTACAAGACATCTCTCATTTTGAACGATTATATGGTACACCACTAGATTATTCTCATCTTCGGGTATTTGGTTGTGCATGTTTCGTTCTTCTTAACCCCCTGAACATACCAAACTCGAATCGCGTGCTCGCCTGTGTTGTTTCCTTGTGTATGGAATTGAACATAAGGGCTATAGGTGTTGGGATCCTCTTTCTAGGAGATTACGCATCTCCACACATGTCACTTTTTGGGAAAATACCATGTTTTCTACCATATCCAAGTTCGACAGTTCACTATTTTGTCCTCAACCATTTTTCACTAACTCCTCTATCGAGCTTTTCTCATCCCCTGCTGCAGGTACACCAGATGAGCTCAATGATCGTGATCTCGTTCCAGCACCCGTCATCGACGAATTTGTCCCCTCTGATATTCCTGTTCCTGCTCCTGTCCCACCTCGTCGGTCTGAACGGGTAACTGAACCTCCCCCTTACCTCAAAGATTATCATTGTTTCTCTGAGCCCTCCTCCTATCGAGAGGTTAGTTCTGACCCCTTATGGCAGCAAGCAATGTCAGAAGCACTGAGTGCACTTGAGAAGACTCA
The DNA here is from genome assembly GCA_039657325.1 of Stephania cephalantha. Taxonomy (NCBI): domain Eukaryota; kingdom Viridiplantae; phylum Streptophyta; class Magnoliopsida; order Ranunculales; family Menispermaceae; genus Stephania; species Stephania cephalantha. The sequence goes on along the minus strand of CM077574.1, from coordinate 19,439,767 downwards.
TACTTGGGACTTAGTGGAGCTACCCTCTGGCAAGACTCTGATTGGATGCAAGTGGATTTACAAGATAAAAACTCGCTTTGATGGCTCTATTGAGTGGTATAAGGCTCGTCTGGTTGCTAAAGGCTACACACAGGAATATGCCATTGATTATGAAGAAACGTTTGCCCCTGTAGCCCGCCTGACCTCTGTTCGAAGTTTACTTGTTGTAGCAGCTGTTCGACATTGGCCTTTATTTCAAATGGATGTTAAAAATGCCTTTCTGAATGGTGATCTTGCAGAAAAGGTTTATATGTGTCCACCTCCTGGCTATTCTCATTCTCCAAAACAAGTTTGCCTTTTCCGTCGCACATTATATGGGCTTAAACAGGCTCCCCGTGCCTGGTTTGCCAAGTTCAGTTTCATTATTACATAGTTTGGCTTTCAGTCGAGTCTTCACGATTCTGCCTTGTTTACTCAACGAACTGATAGTGGCATGGTTCTTCTCCTACTTTATGTTGATGACATGATCATCACCGGGGACGACTCAACTGAGATTTCTGATTTACAGCAATATCTCAAAAGTCACTTTGAGATGAAGGACTTGGGTAATTTGAGCTACTTTCTTGGTCTTGAAGTCACTTCTACTTCTGATGGATACTATCTTTCACAAGCAAAATATGCCTCTAATTTGATCTCTCGCTCTGTGATCACTGATACTGCTATTGCATCCACTCCATTAGACACGAATGTCAAGCTGACTCCGTAAGATGATACACTTCTTTCAGATCCTACCGTATATCGTCAGCTTGTGGGGAGTTTGGTTTATCTTACTGTTAGTCGTCCGGACATTGCTTACGCTGTTCATGTTGTCAGTCAGTTCATGTCAGCCCCGTACTGCTCACTTCACTGCTGTTCTCCGCATCCTTCGATACGTGAAAGGTACTCTATTTCATGGCCTCCACTTCTCTGACAACTCTCCATTGGTATTATCGGGTTACTCCGATGCAGATTGGGCTAGTGATCCTACCGATCGGCGTTCTACTACTGGTTACCGTTTCTTCTTGGGCAACACGTTAATATCCTGACGAAGCAAGAAACAAACAGTAACATCTCGCTCTAGCACATAATCTTAGTATCGGGCTTTTGCTGATGCTACATCTGAATTACTTTGGCTTCGATGGTTACTTGAAGATATGGGAGTTACACGTGCTTCTGCTACTATTCTGCATTGTGACAATTAAAGTGCGATCCAAATTGCACACAATGATGTTTTTCATGAGAGAAAAAACATATTGAGAATGATTGTCACTTCATCCGTCAACATCTGGTTCGGGGCACTATTCATCTCTCTTCTGTTTCCTCCTCCAATTAGACGACTGATATCCTCACTAAAGCTCATCTTCCGAGTTACTTTCATGCCTTGGTTGACAAACTCAAGTTGATTTCTACAAATCCACCTTGAGTTTGAGGGAGGGTGTTAAGGAAACTACCAGTTAAGGAAACTCGTTCGTGTTAAGGAAACTCAATATTACATTTAACAATTATGGAAATTAGTATCTCGTGTAATTAGTAGTTTCCCTTTGTGATTGCACTTTCCTTTTGTATTCTAAGACTTGTGCGTGTATATATAGATTACTGTCACACCCCCAATAGCATGACCCGAGTAGGCTGGGCTGGGCAGCGAGTAACCTAGCAAATGACCGAGTTCCGGAGGACTCGGGTGGTTCCATGGAGGTTGGTTGCATGCGGGCACGCCTTGGCACGGTGCCTTGGCACAGATGCGGGCACGCCTTGGCACGGCGCCTTGGCACAGATGCGGGCACGCCTTGGCACGGCGCCTTGGCACAGATGCGGGCACGTCTTGGCACGGCGCCTTGGCACAGATGCGGGCACGCCTTGGCACAGCGCCTTGGCACAGGCACGGGCGGACTTAGGTACATTCCTTGGCACAGGCACGGGCGGACTTAGGCAAGTTCCTTGGAACAGGCGCAGACGGACTTAGGCAAGTTCCCTGGGCACGAGTTAGGTCGAGCCTTGGCACGAGCAAGGCCGAACCTAGGTACATTCCTTGGGCACGAGTAAGGCGATACCTTGGCGGATTCCTTGGCACGAGCAAGGTCATGCCTTGGCACGAGCAAGGTCATGCATTGGCACGAGCAAGGCCGCGCCTTGGCACGGACAAGGCATACCTTGGCAAGGGTTAACAAATCTTGACTTGGGCTTTGACCCAGTCAAAGTACGCTTGGTCTCATTTGGTGATGTTTCCTATTGGAGCTGAGGAAACGGCTTAACATCTACTATAAGGAGAGGTGGTCTCTCATAGGGGCGATATGGGCACAGTGAAGGATGACCCTCGAGCATGCCTTGGGCACCATGCCAAGGCAAGACCCTCGGACCCATGGTCCGGTCACCCCGAGCCGGTGGGACTCAACCGAGCCCCGGCTAGCACCCCGGCCTGGGCACGGCCGGACACCACCGAGCAGTTCCTGTCCCTTAGAGAAACGTGGATCAAGACCCTTAAGGCGTGGATGGACCAAGTCAAGGCGGTTCCCAACGGTTGGGTAACTACCTTGGTCATGGGCAGAGGCATGACCAAGGCACGTCCGAAAATGTCCCGAGCATGTAGCAATTGACCAAGCAGTGGAGGCAATTATGGAACCAGGTGGCATCAAGGGAACAAGGCAGTTGGGCAACTGCCTTGACCACTAAGGAAGTGGGGTTTTACTTAGTATACGAATCAATGTAAGCAGGACAGGTGTCCTAGTCGGTTATGTAACTACTTACTGGCTGTTCTATAAAGCCAGGGGATCTAGGCTTGGGGAAGCATAGAGTTCCAGAGTTGTATTCCCTTTGAGAGCATAGTAAAACGTTTCCTTGTTGCCATAGCTTGTTGTTCACTCGATTTGTTTATTGGTAGTGCTGAACTAAGGTGGCCCTTAGGCACCACGGGTTGGGTTGAGCGAGAAAAATTTCCTTAGGGTAAACCCCTCACTTAACGGCTCCGTGACAATTGGTATCAGAGCCCCGTTTTGGAGACGATGGAAACTCGAGCAGCGAGCGATCTAAGTGAGAGGGTAGCTCACTTAGAACACCTAATGGCAACGATGTCTGCCCCGGCAGAATCGGCGGAGTCTTTAACGACGTCACATCGCATTGAAGGCTTGGAGATGTTGGTGGCTTCATTGGTGGCTAGGGGAGAGTCACAAGAAGCCTTGATAGCTATGTGGGAATCGAGATTCGAGGAGCTTTTAGCGGATGTACGTTCCGTGGGATAACTCATCACAGAAACAGCTACAACAATGGCTTTAGAGGTGAACCTACTAAAGCTAGCCGTCGGTGGAACCTCGGAGGTTCCAGTTGCGGTAAAGCATCGAACCAAGGTGCTAGAGCCAAAGAAATTCTCAGGCAAGCGGAGCGCGAAGGAGCTTGAGAATTTCCTTTGGGACATGGAGTAGTACTTTGCTACTGCTGGGACGGAGGAGAGCCAAAAGGTCATCCTGACCTCTATGTACCTTGAAGGCGATGCTAAGCTCTGGTGGAGAACCAGAGTAGATGATGATGCGGCGGCGGGTAGACCCAAGATCGTCGATTGAGAGGTGCTGAAGAGGGAATTGAAGGATCAATTCCTTCCTACCAATGCGGCTTGGTAAGCGCGGGAGGCCTTGCGCAAGCTCAAGCAGACGGGATCGGTCAGAGACTATGTTAAGGAGTTTTCCTCTCTCTTGCTGGACATCAAAAATATGTCAGAGGAGGACAAGCTCTTTAATTTCACTACTGGATTGCAGTCATGGGCTCAATCCGAACTAATGAGGCAAGGGGTGAAGGACTTGCCTGGTGCGATTGCGGCAGCTGATAGTCTTGTGGACTTCAAGACTAGTTCTTCCACGAGCGAGGGGAAGAACAAGGAGAAGAAGCCGTTCAAGGATCACCACAAGAAGGGCGAGAAGAAGCCCTTCCCTCCTAAGCCAATGAGCTCGAAACCAGCCCCGAAGACAGACTCAAAGCCCTCATCAAGTTCCTCAGGTAAGGGCTGTTTCATTTGTAATGGCCCTCACAGGGCACGAGACTACCCAAAAAAGGAGAGAATTTCGGCCCTAATCGCGGAGGATGATGGCCAACCCCGGATGAACCCACTACAGTTGTTGAATGCCATTCAACAAGCCAAGACGAGTCCCTCGGAGGGACTGATGTACGTGGATGCGGAGGTGAATCAGAGGCGAGTCTTGGCGATGGTGGATTCGGGAGCTACACACTCATTTGTGGCGGACCACATGGTGGAGAAGTTGGGACTGGAGTTGGTTGAGAATTCCAGTTGAATGAAAGCCGTAAATTCGGAAGCTAAGCGGATTCAAGGTATGACATCTAGATGTAAGTCTTAAGGTTGGATCTTGGGAGGGAAAGATCAACCTAATGGCAGTTCCCTTGGATGATTTTGATGTCATCCTAGGGAATGACTTTCTATTGTTGGGGAGCATTGCCTTGATGCCATTCTTGAGGGGACTGTTCGTGATGAACAAGTCCCATCCTTGCTTTGTTCCTACGGCTAACTTGGTTTCAAGGAAGGAAAGTGCAAAGCTGTCCCATCTTTCAGCTATTCAAGTGAAAGATGGACTGAGGAAGGGTGAACCGACATTCCTAGCAGCCTTGGTGGAGACTAAGGTAGGAACGACAACAAGAGTCCCGATGCAGTTGCTGAGGTGCTGGAGCACTTCAGTGATGTGATGCCGGCGGAGTTGCCAAAACAATTGCCCCCACAAAGGGTGATTGATCACGAGATTGAGCTGATCCCTGGCTCAAAACCCCCAGCACAGGCCCCTTACAGAATGGCTCCAAAGGAGTTGGAGGAGCTGAGGAAGCAGTTGCAGGAGTTGTTGGATGTTGGATTCATTCAGCCATCCAAGGCACCCTATGGAGCACCAGTCCTGTTCCAGAGGAAGCATGATGGGTCTCTCCGGATGTGCGTGGACTACAGGGCGCTGAACAAGCTAACAGTGAAGAACAAGTACCCTATCCCGTTGGTGGCGGACTTGTTCGATCGGCTATCTGGCGCAGCCTACTTCACAAAGCTGGACTTGAGGTCAGGGTACTATCAAGTCCGAATTGCAGCTGGAGATATCCCGAAGACGGCCATGGTGACTAGGTATGGATCATTCGAGTACTTAGTCATGCCATTTGGCTCGACGAATGCCCCTGCTACATTATGTAATTTAATGAACGATGTACTAAGAGAGTTCATCGATCGGTTTGTGGTTGTTTACCTTGATGACATTGTTATCTATAGTCAAAACCTCCAAGATCATGTGGATCACTTACGGAAGGTTTTGACTACGCTGAGGGCTAATCATTTATTTGTAAAGAGGGAAAAATGTGAGTTTGCTGCACAAACGATCAATTTCCTTGGTCATGTTATAGGCCGGGAAAATTACAGATGGACCCAGAGAAGGTGCGGGCAATCATGGAGTGGCCAAACCCCACGAAGGTCCCGGAGTTGCGGTCATTCCTGGGTTTGGCGAACTACTATCGGCGGTTCGTGGAGGGCTACTCAAGGAGAGTGGCACCGCTGACAGATCTGTTGAAAAATGATCGAGCTTGGGCATGGATGGATCGATGCAACCAAGCTATGGCGGAGCTGAGGCAGGTCATTGCCTCTGAACCGGTATTGGGATTACCCAATTTCGACCTACCTTTCGAAGTGCACACAGACGCATCAGATAGAGCATTGGGGGCGGTACTTGTCCAGAAGGGACACCCATTGCTTTCAAAAGTAGGAAGCTGAAGGAAGCGGAGCAGAGGTACCCTGCTCACGAGAAGGAAATGCTGGCTGTGATCCATGCTCTCCACCTGTGGAGGCATTATCTGTTGGGAACCAGTTTTGTGGTGCGGACGGACAATGCGGCGATCACCTACTTCATGAGTCAGAAAAAGCTCAATCAGAAGCAGGCGAGGTGGCTGGATTTCCTAGCAGAGTTCGATGTGCAATTCGAACATAAGCCTGGAAAGCTTAACTCAGTCCCAGACGCTCTCAGTCGCAAGGTGGTGGCTGAGATGGTGGCAGCAGCAGTGAGGCTGGAAAGCGAATTCCTGCCTCGTATCAAGGGGGAGACGAGCAAAGACCCTGCTTGTACTAAGATGCTGAAGCTAGTAGCGGAGGGAGTCACTCGGAGGTTCTGGTGTGAAGATGGAGTCCTCTACGCTAAGGGAGGACGTCCGTATGTTCATAGTACTAGGTGGACTAAGGAGACAACTTCTGAGGGAGACATATGATGATCGGTGGGCTGGGCATCCGGGCATGGAGCGTACCTATGCTCTCTTATCACGTTCGTTCTTCTGACCTAAGATGGATGAGGACGTGGATCAGTACGTGCGGACTTGTCTTGTGTGCCAACAAGACAAGACAGAGAGAAGGAAGGCACAAGGGTTGCTGGAGCCTTTGCCTATACCAGATAGACCCTTTCAGAGTATATCTATGGATTTCATCACTGGTCTTCCTAAAGTGCAGGGAATGACTAACGTGCTGGTGGTGGTGGACAGATTCTCGAAGTATGCTACATTTATAGCTGCTCCGAAGAATTGTGATGCAGATCTGACTGCGGAGTTGTTCCTGAAGCATGTGGCGAAATATTGAGGGATACCGGAGGATATCATCAGTGATCGAGACGCTCGGTTGACTGGAAGATTTTGGGTAGCCTTGTTCAATTTATTGGGCTCGGAGTTGAAGTTTTCCACAACAAACCATCCCCAAACGGAGAGGATCAATGCGTTGCTGGAGGACTACCTCAGACACTACATGAATGCAAGTCAGTCCAACTGGGCGGATTTACTTGATACGGCCCAATTTTGCTACAACCTTCACAAAAGCTCAGCTACGGAGCTGAGTCCTTTCGAGGTGGTGACAGACAACAACCGGCTACTCCACATGAGGTAGCCAAGTCAAAGTCGATGGGGTCGAGCCCAACGGCTTATCGCTTTGCGCGGAGCAAGCATGAGCTGAGGGAGGCAGCTCAAGACAGTTTGGCTAAAGCCGTCAGGAGGATGAAGAAGTATGTTGACCAGCACAGGAGGCCCTTGGAGTTCCAGGAAGGGGACCTAGTCTTGTTGAAGCTTACTCCTCAGATACTGAAGAAGTTCAACAAGAAGGAGACACACAAGGGACTGGTACAGCAATACGAAGGACCATTTGAGGTGGTCAAACGAGTGGGGAGGGTGGCTTATCGCCTAAAACTACCAAGAGAGGTTGAAGATACACCCTACATTCCATGTGAGTTATCTTAAACCTTTCCACTCAGATGAGGCAGATCCAGGGAGGAGCACGGCGATGCGAGCTCCACATTTGGTACGAAGGGAGTTTGCAGGAGAGATCGAGCAAATTCTAAGCCACGAGACGCGTGGCCAGAGCAAAAAAAATAGGCGAACTTTTTACTTGATCAAGTGGGTTGATGTTGAAGAACCTACTTAGGAGCGAGACACTACTCTATGGCAGTTTGAAAATGAGATAGCAGACTACTAGAGGCGGCAGCAACCGAGCAGTTCGATGAGGGCATCGAACATTTCGGTGGAGGGATGTTTGTCACACCCCCAATAGCATGACCCGAGTAGGCTGGGTTGGGCAGCGAGTAACCTAGCAAATGAACGAGTTCGGAGGACTCGGGTGGTTCCATGGAGGTTGGTTGCATGCGGGCACGCCTTGGCACGGTGCCTTGGCACAGATGCGGGCACGCCTTGGCACAGCGCCTTTGGCACATATGCGGGCATGCCTTGGCACGACAGCGCCTTGGCATAGGCACGGGCGGACTTAGGTACATTCCTTGGCACAAGCGCAGGCAGACTTAGGCAAGTTCCCTGGGCACGAGTTAGGTCGAGCCTTGGCACGAGCAAGGCCGAACCTAGGTACATTCATTGGGCACGAGTAAGGCGATACCTTGGCGGATTCCTTGGCACGAGCAAGGTCATGCCTTGGCACGAGCAAGGCCCCGCCTTGGCATGAGCAAGGCCGCACCTTGGCAAGGGTTGACAAATCTTGACTTGGGCGTTGACCCAGGTCAAAGTACGCTTGGTCTCATTTGGTGATGTTTCCTATTGGAGCTGAGGAAACGGCTTAACATCTACTATAAGGAGAGGTGGTCTCTCCTAGGGGCGACATGGGCACAGTGAAGGATGACCATCGAGCATGCCTTGGGCACCATGCCAAGGCAAGACCCTCGGACCCATGGTCCGGTCACCCCGAGCCGGTGGGACTCAATCGAGCCCCGGCTAGCACCCCGGTGTCTGGGCACGGCCAGGCACCACCGAGCAGTTCCTGTCCCCTAGAGAAACGTGGATCAAGACCCTTGAGGCGTGGATGGACCAAGTCAAGGCGGTTCCCAACGGTTGGGTAACTACCTTGGTAATGGGCAGAGGCATGACCAAGGCACGTCCAAAAATGTCCCGAGCATGTAGCAATTGACCAAGCAGTGGAGGCAGTTATGGAACCAGGTGGCGAAAGAGGAACAAGGCGGTTGGGCAATCGCTCGACCACTAAGGAAGTGGGGTTTTACTTAGTATACGAATCAATGTAAGCAGGACAGTGTCCTAGTCGGTTATGTAACTACTTACTGGCTGTTCTATAAAGCCTGGGGCTCTAGGCTTGGGGAAGCATAGAGTTCTAGAGTTGTATTCCCTTTGAGAGCATAGTAAAACGTTTCCTTGTTGCCATAGCTTGTTGTTTACTCGATTTGTTTATTGGTAGTGCTGAACTAAGGTGGCCCTGAGGCACCACGGGTTGGGTTGAGCGAGAAAAATTTCCTTAGGGTAAACCCCTCACTTAACGGCCCTGTGACAATTACCATGTACACAAGATCAAACATACAATAAACTTATTCTCTTGAGAAATTATCAATTGTGGCATTTCTTTATCGCCTTATATGCACTTAGTTACATGTCTTTCAATACTTGAAATGTGAATAAGTGGTCTCATGATTTACTCACTGGAGTTATCATCTTCGGTGACAATTGCATATCCCTCTAGTAGCAGACCGAATAATTAAAGAGAAGATAAGCGAAATTACTTATGAGTCCTAGCGAGCCAGTTTTGCTACTTTTATAGGTTGTTGTTATTATATTTACTTTATTTAGGTTTCTTTGTGCTTTTGGGTTTAATAGGTTGAAAGACTTGCTTCTTAACTTGATGCATGTACTCACTTTATTATTGTCACTTGATATACATGTGATATATTATTTACCTAGTTTTCCACAGTTAGATTTTTAATTTGAGAGCTCCACTGCATATAATAAGTCTTCCACTATAATAATTAAAAAGTTTTATTTAACTTTGAAAATACACGAAATGTTTCAATGAGAAATACTTATCATGGACACGAATAATGAGAAGAAAAAAAAGTAAAATGCTGACTAATACGTTGTTAAGTTTCACGTGGTTGAGATTATGGCTTAATGACGAGACTAGGTCAGGGCAGTACCCTGTTTTGGGTTTGGAGTCATCACAAAACCACACGAAATCGACGGCGTAAGTCTATTCTCATCTCCTTTTCATTCGGTTTGTAAGTTATTTTGAGTCGTTTGATGGTTGTTTGATTATTTAGGGTTGTTGCCATTTTTGCTTCATAGGGCTTTGAGTTGTTCTCAAATCGCACATTCCAAAGTGAAAAAATGTCAAAGGTTTTGCCAAAACGAAGGGAATTAGAGCATAGGTCTTCATTGATGGGTATCAATACTTATGAGGGCCGCTAAGGGCACCCCACCTTTTCATGAAGGCACCCAAATTATTTGTAAAAATTCCAGCAAAACTGGAAAAGACCATTTTGCCCATGTATATATAATGATTCAAACCCCACAAATCATTTTGACAAAGAAAAAGGGCACCCCACCACCAAGCTTGAACAACAAAGCCACATTGCGTTTGGCGAGCGTTTATCGATTCTTGCGAATTGACATCATCCGACAGCGAGGTAACAATGTTTGACAACCATATGATGGTTTCTTAGAACTGTTTAGTTGGGTAAAGCTGTGAAAATGATGATTTGTTTGTCAACGTAGGGTTTGGTAATTTCCTCAAATCCGAACTTATTTCCACTATATAATGGAGGATTGTACTTGCTACTGGTGCAAGAGGAGGTTGAACTTGAGGTAATTTTGCGAATTTATTGTGTTTTTTATGAGGTTATCCGAAGTTTCTGTCGATGTGCGCGATTGTTTCGGCCTCGCAGGACCGAGATATATTGAAATGTCTCGGTCATAGAGGACCGAGAGGTGTACGTAGGTCACGGTATGGTACGACCGAGAGTACTTCGTAACTCTCGGTCGTACGTGAGCGAGACGCGGAAGAAAGTATCGGACCTGTACAATCGAGAACCGGTTTTTTGGGGTTTTTTTGTGATTGTGCTGTACATTTTGGTTGATTATAATGTTACACTGTTTGTATTGCAGGTAATGCCGGTTTCTACCCTATTTCCAGACTACAAGGACACGTTTACACCTTGTAGGCCATTCCCCTCTAGAGAAACGGCTATTTCATGGCTTCAAATGATAGGCCGTGAGAACATGTTTGTGCTAGTGGCAAAGCACTCTGATGCCGTGAGAACAAGTATCCTATAACAAAATAGACCAAAATACAACTATATGCAATGTAAAACAGCAAGTAAAGTAGCACAATGTCCAAACAGTGACAACAAAAATTAATCAACTTCGCCAAACTATCATAAATCACTCATCAACCAACAAGTACTCATCAACCAACTATCATAAAACATCATAAATCAATCATCAATCAACAAGTACTCATCAACCAACTATCATAAAACATCATAAATCAATCATCAACCGACTATCATAAAACATCATAAATCAATCATCAACTAACAAGTACTCATCAACCAACTATCATAAAACATCGAGTAATGTATAACAATCGTACGAAGCTGTCATAAAACTGTCATAAAACTGTCTCAGCAAACATTAATCAACTAGTCTCGGCCAAACAATGAAAAAAATGTCTATGTTCCCCATCCCCGGTTAGGCCTCGACACCTCAACACCAGCCTCCTCCCTAGTCACCGATACCTTCGGACGAGCCATACCTAAACACAGTACAACATATAAGCGCATGGAACAGAACCCAAAAAAAATTTACAAAAAAAAATGTTCAAATTTATCCATTTCTGATGTCTCGGTCAAGCAGGTTCGTGAAACAACCCATATTTTCGGTCACCCATGACCGACAAGGAGTCCAATATATCGGCAGTGTACAATCGAGTCCAATAGAAAGTTCTCGGTTGTACACCACCGAGATGGATTGACCATTTCAATTCGCCTTACTCTCGTCCTATCACGACCGAGCCTACTCTAACCCTCTCGCCAGTGTACAACCGAGAGTAGGAGAAAATTCTCGGTTGTACACCACCGACGCCACATTACCTATCACAAATTGTAGCTCTCGTCATGTTTCGGCCGAGATAACTGAAGTATTCTCGGCCATGCGTAATCGAGACACTCGTGAACTCTTCCGCCTTCGTGGCGAGACTGCGAGTTCCCAAAATTTAGCTTCGTCTCGGCCATGCTTGGCGAAGACAGTTAACATAGTCTCTGGCCTGTGTGGCCGAGAACCGCGATTTCCCAATTTTTTTACCATTCTACAAACCGCCACACACACATTACAACTACTCTACCAAATGTAACTTAATTATACTATAAACGTACCTTTAAACGATCGATTTCGCGCAAAATCTGTGTGTTCGACGATCTTCAACCGAGCCCTAATTTGGAGACGAAATCGGCTCACACCCCGACCCTACAAACTGCAAAAAACTCGTACAACGAAGGAGAAACACACGACGAGGGACGAAAAACACGATTTCGGGGATTCCTCTCACTGGTCGGTTCAAAACAAATGGATTCTTCCACAAGGAGTTCGGTGAAGGTGGTGGTGGGGGTGGTGGGGTGCGAGAGGTTTGCACGAGGGGTATTTTGGGTATTTCGGGTCTAATTTTTGGGTGCCCCAAGTAAATTGGTTTGTGCCCACATTAACTGGGTGCCTTCATGAAAAGGTGGGGTGCCCTTAGCGGCCCTCATACTTATTTATGGTGTCAATTGATAAGGACCGAGATCATTGAAATCATGTTGGTTTAAGTTGACCAAGACCTTTGCAAGCCTCTCAATTGAATTCGATTAGGACCATTTGTAACGACTCGACTCTGTGAGGCCGTCTATTTAGAAACTCCAACCGTAATCGCACCGATCATCGGTCACAAAAATACCACCTAAAAAATGTGGAATCTCATGAGGAACAAAATCACCGAATATTAACCGAAAAAACTTGCTCAATTGAACGAGAAAAGCCAAACACTACCGCGGTGGTTCCTTGCTCTCATTGGCTCAGTACTCATCTCTCCATCTTATTCGATCATCTGAAACGATACTGAATCTCGAGACGCTTGATAAATACTCGAACTCGAAGGCAGTCAGGCTCAGATATCAAAAATTTCAAAAACTCAAAGGCGCGACCGCCGAGGACCACCGCAAAACCTAGGGCATCATCAATATCGTCATCGCAAAATGAGAGGAGGAGCGTGGCGGAGATCGAAGATCAACGACTCCGCCTTCCTAGAAAGCAGTAGCAACAACCGAGACTCAGATGCGAGTTTCTGCAGCAGCGGCAGACCCTCCATCTCCCGCACCAACCCCAACATAAACCCCTACCCCGCCGTCCCCAAAGCCACGGCCATCCGCGAAATCAACAACTACTTCTCCTCCATCTCCGCCCCCGTGTTCTTGAAGCCCCCCTCCCCTCCGCCAAGGACATTACCGATGCCCTCCGCCTCCTCTTCAACCGCCTCGACTGGCCCGCCTCCCCCTCCACTCTCAAACTCGACGAAGACCTCCCCTCCTCCTCTCCTCCCTCTCCTGCCCCGTCAAGTTCCAGAAGTCCGTCCTCAAGGCCCCCGGCACCCCCCACTCCTGGCCCACCCTACTCGCCCTCATCCACTGGCTCGTCCAGCTCGCCATCTACAATGACCATGTCTCGAATTCGACGAACTCCGTGACTCGGTCGTTCCTCCAGTCGGATGGCATCATGGTGTACTCGCTCAAGACTTATTCCCATTTTATTACTGGGGATGATGCTGGGGACGCGGCGTTGCAGGAGGAGTTTGAGGGGAAATTGGGGGAGCAGATGGAGGAGGCGAGGGACAAGGTCGAGGGGTTGGAGCGGGAGGTGGTGGAGTTGCAGGGGTGTATTGGGAGGATGAGGGTGGAGCCGTCCGCGAAGGAGGTGTTGGAGAAGGAGAAGGGGGTGTTGGAAAATGATTTATTGAAGTTTCGGTCGTTGATTGAGGAGTTGGAGAGGGGGATTGAGGTTATGGAGAAGGGGTTGGCGGAGAAGGAGAGGGAGTTGGAGGCGAAGGAGAGGGATAATCGGAGGACTTGCGAGGAGAATGAGGAGCTCAGAAGGAAGGCTGATGCGCAGACTGTTAATTTGAGGGACGCCGAGAGGATGAAGAGGGAGCTAATGGCTTTGGAAAGGGACATTTCGGAGGCTGAGATTGGACGGAATGCGTGGGAAGAGAAGTCCTGGGATGTTGATACAACTTTGGCTCACAAGTTCAAGGAGCTTCAGACCCGTTGTATTGAGTGCAATCAAGCAATCAGAAGGTGATTTACTACTACTTTTGTTATTGATACCTCCTCCCCCTTCAAGTAAAATTATAGCTTCCATACATGAAACTCTTTGATGATTTGGAAAGAAACATTTTTTGTATATATATATATATTTCAACTACTTGTTCTCAATTGCGCACTGATTCGAGCACAATGGAAGAGTTTGGTCCATGTAGCTGACCCGATTAATTTGGGACTGACGCTATGTTGTTTTTGTTGTATTTCAACTACTTGTTCTATTGGTTTTCCTGTTCTTCTTAGGTTAAAGCTTGGAAACGAATTTCAGCATTCGCTGAACTCGAAGGGAGCAACGCCTGCTGAAGTTTTGGGAGTCGATTATAAATTGACTCTGAAGCCCTTACTAAGTTCTTTCTTGAATGATGTGAAGAAGAGTTCTGAGAAACAGCTAGAGGAGTTGATTTCCCTTCAACAACATTCACGAGAAAATGCGGCCAAACTAGACGGAAAAAGAAGTAGCCTCACCAAACTTCAGGCCCAAATTGATGCAGTATGTTTTTACAACCTCCTTCGTGCTGAATTCCAGATCACTCTAGAATGTCTTATTGGCTTTTAATTTTATTTGAGGTATCATGCAAAAATCAACCTCATCCTTAGTTTATCCATTTGAGTAATGAATTTCATACTCCAATCTAATAGTTTTTACTTACACGTAGACCATGTTTAACTGCAAAACTCTATTTTCCCCTCTATTTTACAGTTCTGTCATATCAAACTCTATTTCTACTCCAAAACTCTATTTCTTATTTTTATTCTTTTTTGTTATTTATTTGTATTAATTTTTATAAACTCTCAAGCCTGTCGATTTTACCATTCGATTTCAATTTGACGACTACGGTTGCTACTGGAGAAAATGGTTTGTTCTATTTATTATCTTTTGAAAGTTGAACCGTAAATGTGAATTATTGATCAATGTTATATTTTGAGTTGTTGATGTGGAGTTGTATTTTCCTCTCAAAAAAGGGTTTTGTACTTTTTAATTGTTGCACTACATATTTAGCAAGTAATTTTTTTTTAGTAGACATTTAGCAAGTAGTTGTTTTTGGAAGATAATCTGCATAACTGCTTACATTCATGTTGGAGAATTTCAATCTCATGAATTTGTGAAGTTTGGTGTTGATCTATTCCCGATTTGGTAATTTAAAAACAAAACTCAGAATCATCACTACCTTATTTTCTCAGTTATCAATGCGTTATTAGTCATTCTACTTATTGCCATCTTTGTAAGAAGTACGTTTAAATGGATGCTGGGCAAATTAAAGAATTACTTGCTCAACATGGTTGGCTTGATGTTTAAGATATTGTACATGTAAACGGAATCATATCAATGATTTCTAATGAAAAACTTTATGCAAATTGACTATCTGTGGCTAATTTTTCTGTGGTTAAGTATTCCTATTAATCTAAATTTTCAGGTTGAATCTCAATTAATCTTGATGAAGAAGGAATTAGAAGATTTCATATATAGGTGTGATTCAGAGGCTAAGATAATGGTTGAAGATTTTGAGAGAGAGAGAGGAAAACTGGAAATGTTAGAAAGAGAAGCAGAAGAACATATGCTGGTACGTCTTGCGAACGGGATCTCCTATTAAGAAATTTTGACTATTTGATGGACAGTATGGACTTTGGTTGAACCACTGAGACATTTTCTATGCAGATTTCGAGAGCCAGGTTAGAGGAAGTGGTCAAGCTAAGCAATGAAGAAATTCAGAAGGTTGAGAGCGAATTTCTCGCATTGATTGATTACGTTTCAACGTACAAGGAGTTCATGGAATCGAAAATCTCCGAAATAAAGAGGAACCTGTCTGACACCGCTAGAACAGTAGCAAATGCACACGAAGGTTCCTTGGCAGCTGGTATGGACGCACTTTTAAACGTTATTCAGTGACAATGAACTGCAAGGTTTTGAGGCGCGAACAGTGCCTTTTCTTTTTATTGAAGCTGCTATTTCGAAATCCTCCTGCAACACTTAAAATTGTTTGTACATCCAGTTACGTGCACGTATCTGTTTCGATTATCGACCTGTGTTTTTAAATATGTTTTTAAGGGATCATTTTGCTCTGTAAAGACAATGCGCCTAAGTTGATCATGTTCCATAGCAGCGTCAATTAAAGGACATAACCTGATATTGTAAATGAGTGATCGGGTTACTTACTGATTGCATTTGCTTGCGACATTTGAGTGCGAAGTGATTGTGTCTCTGGCTTAATTGACAAACATCAAAAAAGTAATGGTAATGTACATTTTCTTTTGTTGGATGCTCATCTTACAAAGTTCTCAATCTTGCATCGATTCGAGTGGAGTGTAAGAAATTGTTTTATGTAGGTGACTTCAATTAACTGGAATTGAAGTTTTTGCCGTTTGTTGCTCGTATTACAAAATTTAATTCCCTACATTGAAAAACTTTGAGTCGCGCTATGTGCACCTTGCACTATGATCAAAGCACCCAACTATTTCGAATTAAAAATTGGGGTAGTAAGAAAATGTCCAATTTGTCCTCTCGACCCAACTGATTCACTCACGTACTCAATCTGTTGACATTCTTGCGCAGCCCACCTCGAAACCTCCAATTTTTTTCACCTAGTGAAATTGATCCGTCGCTGGTTGGACATCGCGTTCGTCGATCAAGAGAGCGCACCAACCTTGTAAGTCTCTTATTTCACCTTTTTGTGTGGTTTAATGATGTAACTTGATTGTTTGTGAAGGTGACAATAGTGTTGATTTTGTATTGTAGAGTTTGTTAGATTCAATGTGTTCAAATCGTTTTTACGGTATAATAGGTGAAGAAAACGAGTGGGAGGCGGACGTAGTACAAGATAAGGTTTTTTTTTTTTTTTTTTTTTTTTTTTTTTTTTTCATTTTTGAAAGTGAACCGCGGACGTGATATTATCGGCTATAAAAAATCGAGATACATTGAAATATCTTGTTTTTATGTAGTCGACACTCTTAGAAAAGTCTCGGAATGAAGTGACCGAAACTATTTTTGATCTCTGTTGTACTAGTGCCAGCCATTGGGTGCTGAGACTTGAAGAATGATCTCGGACACGTTGAACCAATAAGGCATGCTGTTTCTCGACCCTGTGGTGCCGAGACCTTATGTTTTCAGTGTTTTTTCGATGTTTTTCATTATTAATTCTTACGATACACGTAACTTGTTGCAAGAAAAGTCATCCACATCTGAGTTTGAAGACTAGACTAGTGTTTTTAGTCGGGAATAACCATTCGAGTCTAGGAAGGAGGCCATTGATTGGGTTCAACAGTTTGGGACGTGAAAGGAAGTTTGTGTTGGTTACAAAGAAGTCCGATGTTGGAGGAATTGATCTTAGGAGTAGGGTGAAGCTTGTGTGTGAGAGGTCGGGTATATGTAAGGGGTCTTTCACAAATAATAGGGATATCCAAAGCGGCAAAAGTTGAGAAAAAACCATCGAAGTTGAAGACATGAGAGGAGAGAAGGATAAGACAAGGCCTCACAGTAGTACCAAGAAATGTGAGTGCTCTTTTCTTATTTACATTAAGGAAGAGTTAGACTCTTAATATTATTTGAATGTGATATGTGGGTGGCACAACTACGAGACTGCTAAGTACTTGGAAGGACATTCATATCCGGGACGATTGAATCCAGATGAAAAGGTTGTTGTGGGGCAGATGACTAAGGGTAATGTGATACCACACAATAGATCCTCAACACATTAAGGCAAAGGGATAAAACAATGCTTTCACACTTCGAACGAAATACAATGCACGAAAAAGACAGCAAGACAGAGAAGCTGGTGGGAGAACGCAAATGCAACAACTGTTGCACTTTTAAGAGAAAAATAACTACTTGTGGCATATGAAGGATAATGATACGAATGTCAAAACATACTTATTCTGGGCACATCCTGACTCCATCAACTGGGTGCATTGTTTCCTTTTGGTGCTTATCATGGACTGCATATACAAGACCAAAAGGTACCACATGACACTGTTGGAGATTATTGGGGTGACTTCGATTGAGTTGAATTTCTCGATTGGGTTTGCTTTCATATCGTCAGAGGCTAAGGACTACTGCGTATGGTCATTGGAGATTTTGAAGCATATATTAGACGGTTGGTCTACACCGAGTGTTTTTGTCACTTATAGAGACTTATGACTTATCAATGCAATCCAAGAAGTATTTCCCCAATCGTCTCACCTACTTTGCATGTGGCACATAAATAGAAATGTCTTGACCAACACCAAAAAGATGTTTGCAAGAAACGAAGACTTCACTATCTTTAATGATAAGTGGACGACATTGGATGACATTATTGTATATGAAGTCTGAGGCATCGTTTAACCATAGGTTGAATGACAGACAATCTGATTATGGCGATGTGAAAGGGTTGATCGAGTACTTGGAAAACACTTAGGTTTGGGAGTTCAAGGAAAGATTTGTATCTGCTTAGACGGATCAGATTACGTACTTAGGAGAGACCATAATGCAAAGAGTTGAGTCTGCGCATTCCACTCTTAAGAAACATGTCGGCCACAGTCAAGCAAACTTCTAGCCGCTATGGGGTGTCATTGATGGCATGATAGATAACCAACACAAAATATCGAGGGGTCGTTTGAGCAAAGTTTGAATGTGGTGCAACACAAGTTTATGTGCTTTTTGTATCGCCGATTAAGGGGTTATGTCTCCCAAGTAACACTTAAGTTGATTTGTGAAGAGGTTAAATGTGCAAAGGATCTCGGAACCGAACAATTTATTTGTGGTTGTGAGATACACACCACACATGGTTTTCATTATGCACATGAGCTTAACGTACATCTTTTGGTCGGTTCACCTATACCACTTGAAGACATTCACACTCATTGGCAGAAGTTGGGTTTGATGCCTGAGCAATCTGCTCGTTCGATCTGTCTCTAACTTTAATGACGAGATCCAAAGAGTCATTGATAAGTTTGGAAGTTGTGTTCGTGAGGACGCCCGTATGAGGATCATTCAATAGTTGAGAGAGATTAGTAATCATTTCTCCACGTTGGGGATTCCACTACTTGCAAAGGTGAAGACAAGAGGGACCGAACATCAACATTCTCGGGGCGTCTGAGAAGTCTAGTGCGAAAACCAAAAAAGGAATAAAAAAGTACCCAAGAGGAAACTTGAGGAAGATGATACATCTACGACAAGCCATCCTAGTGGTTTTGAATATGGACTAAGGCACAAGGAGTTTGCGTGTTCGCAAAAGAAGCAAAGGCCTACTGTTGCTAAAATATACTGAACCCGTGGAGCTTCTAAAGGAGTGTCCAAGGTTAGGTTCACATCTAGCATTCAACCGGATTGGGTTCCATACGTTGAGACTACCGTCAACGTGGCTAGCGATGATTATTGTGGCTTTCATTGTATTGCCGCCAGTCTAGGTCTCCCAAATAGAGATGGTTGGATGATAGTCAGAGAAGTTCTTATTCACTAATTGGATGACAATCAAGTTCTATAGGGTGAAGTTATAGGAGATGGCTATGGAACCATTAGGAATTGCATGGATTACAATGATGTGGAGGAGTAGGGTGAGAAAAGTAGATGACCATTCCCTATATGTGTCTTTTAATTGCAACCACATTTAGTATCATGTTAGTGAACATTCCAATAAAAATTGCTTGACCTACCTTCCTCTATGTAATTCACCACCGCCAACCTTTAGGGAGCGGGTTATCATTGGCGTACCAAACGTCAACAAAATTTATTGGTTTAGGGTAAGTTTCCTATAATTTATATGAAAGTGGTTTTTTTTAATATTGTTCCGCGATAATTACTTATTTTATGTCATATTTGCAATTGATAGGTCAAGTTCAAAGATGATGCATCCCTTCTTCCCTTTTCCCCATTTATGGAACACCTTCGTGGAGACGGATGCCAAGGGTGTACGAGATTTTGCGTCCAAGATCGCACTCCACTTCTGCCTCCTCAGCAAGCCACGCTTGATGTAATAGACTTAGGTAAACATTAGCTAAGTGAGAACTTAAAAAGCAAAATTTTGGAATTCATTATATACAATGTGTATTTTTGCAACCCTTTACGCTTATTCTTGTTCATTTGGAAAATACTTGCTTTTTGTTTGGTGGAATGCATGGTTGAAATTGTATTAACATTGTGTCCAACCTTGTTCATTTGAAAAACACTTTTCTTATGTATGGTGATATTCTGGTATGGAATTGTATCCACATTTTGTTCAACCTTGTTCATATCCAGTGTACTTGTCTTATCTATATTTGTATTCTTGTATGAAATTGTTGGAACAAAATTCATTGGTTGTCAGATTAAGAGCTAATAGTCCGTAACAGTTGTCTGTTATTCTATTTAGGTGAAAATTACTTGTCACGAACACGAATGTAAGACATAGCCGCAAGACTGTCGAACCTTCATGATCGAAACTATACCTACAGTTTCAGTTTCACACCACCAGCATCAGACCATACGTCATGGTTTTACAATGAGCGACTCATAGTACACGTCAATTTCATTGCGATGCCCTGAGATCTTTTGGGGTGTCTTGAGATCTTTTGGGGTGCCCAAAGAAGAAATTGGGTGCCTTGATAGAAATTGGGGTACCATATAATTTTGCAAGTACACTATCGACGCCGTCCCATACAGGTTCGTAAATGTATGGACGAAAGTAATTCTACGTTCGCGGTATGACATAACCGAAACCGTTTGTAGTATTACAAACCTTCCCGCCCAAGATTAATTCGAAAAAAAATGATATACATAACGATTCGGTCCTGCAGTACCGAAACTCTTAGACACCAATCAGACCTGCAGTATCGGACCTGTGAGGCCGAAACCCATAAAAAAGCCTTAATTCATAATTTACCAATAATATTAAAGAAACCCTATCACAGTCATATTATAAAACATTGTAACGGCTCGAATTTAATTCGCCGTTATTAATGACGTGGATGCAAACGTGGTTGACAACTCAGACGCTCGTGGGACTCGCAACGAGGCCAGGGCGCGCCTGAAGTTAGGTAAATAGTTATTTTGTGTGCTGATTTGTTTAATTTGTGATGTTTATGTTGAAATAGATTAAACGACATCGCGATATGTGTATTTATCTTATGTTTGACGTGCGAGACTGTGTGATAAGTATTCACCTCGATATGCATGTCGAAGCGGGTATCGAGTAGGCTAAAATACGAAAAACTAGGTCGGGAAAATAATACACACATGAAATGAATTAAATGAGTTAAATAATTAAAATGTAATGCCCATTTGGTGGTTATGGTCATGGTAGTCCGCGTATGTTGCGATTTGGGACGCGAAATCGAGCGTCGGAACACCCGAGAGACAATTTATTTGGTTAAGGACAAGGGAGAGTGTGATATTGGAGTAAATTTAGGTGTCATTATGGGCTGAAAAATGGAGCAAATAGTGTCCATTTGATGGCATTGGGATGTACATGTGAGGAGAGATCATTGGATGGTATAAAAACAAAGTTCGACTTCATTTCCACCACATTTTTTTCTCTCTCTCTCTCTCACAAGAAATCCAAAAACTTGAGAAGCAAAAACAAGGGTTTAGAGCTACAAATTTGATGATTTGAGACCTTTGAGGTGTATTCTTGATATATGATGACATATGGGTTTTCCAAACTAGGTATCCGAGTTAAAAACATGACTTTTATGTTTAATATTTTATTTTGTCATGTTTAAAGACTTCCGCTGTGGTTTATTAAGGATTGAAACAACATTTTAACAGATGACTTGAATTCATTAACAATTTAAATAGTAAATTGTTGTTCATTGAGGTTAATAATGATTAAATGGTGGATGAGATTGCATGCGGGACACACCTGGCGCTGGTAGGCCAGTTTGTGGGCCCGCATTGGCCCTCGTGGCGGTTCATTTGGAAAATGGGCAGCTACATTTTGGTATCAGAGCAAGGTCGGTGAACCTCGGGGAATTGAAAGTTAACTCTGATACGGTTACATTTGTGGTATAATTTGAGGATGTGGAGAAAATCGCTTTTAGTACGCATTACAGACTATTCGAGTTTACAGTCATGCCGTTTGGACTGACTAACGCACCAGCGATTTTCATAGATTTGATGCACAGAGTTTTTATCGATGACATCCTGATTTACAGTAGGACTCATGTGGAGCACGAGAGACATCTTAGAGATGTGTTGGCGACGCTGAGAGAGAATATATTTTATGCCAAGTTCAGCAAGTGCGTGTTGTGGCTGAATGAGGTGAAGTTCTTGGGGCATGTCATCAGTGATCAGGGCATATCAGTTGATGGTGACAAGATTCGGACGATTATTGACTAGAGGACATCCGAGTCTGTATCTGACATCCGGAGTTTCCTAGGTTTGACAGGATATTACAGGCGCTTCGTGCAGGATTTCTCAATGATTGCAGCGCTGATGACGAGGTTGACTAAGAAGGATGTTAGATTTGATTGGTCACATGAGTGTGAGGATGCTTTTTGGGAGCCGAAGAGGAAGTTGACTTCGGCGCCAGTTTTGGCATTACCTGTAGCAGGTAGAGGTTTTTCAGTATATACTGTTGCGTCAAGCACTGGGTTGGGTTGTGTGTTGATGCAGGACGGACACCTAGTAGCCTATTTATCTCAACGGTTGAGACCTCACGAGGGGAACTATCCAGTGCCAACTTGGAGCTTACGACGGTCGTGTTTGCACTGAAGGCCTGTAAGTACTACTTGTATGGCAAGAGGTTTGTGTTATTCACAGACTACCAGAGTTTGAGGTATCTGTTCACTCAGAGGGAGTTGAACATGCGATAACGGAGATAGCTTGAGTTACTAAATGACTATGACTTCGCCATTGAATATCATCCGGGTAAGGCAAATGTCGTAACTGATGCGCTGAGTAGGAGCGTCATCGAGAGCCAGATGGCACTGCAGCATATGACACATGAGCACGGGTTGCTTGAGGCAGCGTCGGTGTTGTGTGTGATAGAGGCTATTGCTGAGATTTGCTGTCAGATGCGAGTTCCCATGGTGTCTCTTGAGCGGGTTGCTGAGTTGCAGAGAGCTGAGGGCCGATATTTGTGGATCAGTGGCCTGACTCAGGATCCGTGGTGCACGAAGTGGTCTGAGGGTTCAAACGGGTGCTTGAGACACATGGGTCGCTTGTGGATATTGCCGATATTAGAGCTCAAGAAGAGCATTCTCGAGGACGCACACTGGTCACGATATACAGTTCATCCTGGTCGGACCAAGATGTATCACGATCTGCAGAGATTGTTTTGGTGGCCACGGATGAAGGCTAACGTGGGTAGATACGTCCAAAGTTGTCATATTTTCCAGCAGGTGAAGGTTGAGCACAAGAGACTAGCTGGGTTGCTACAGCCGCTGCCCATTCCCCAATAGAAATGGGAACACGTGACCATGGACTTAGTCAGTGGCCTACCGCAGACTACGAGGAGACACGACGCAGTTTGGGTAGTTATCGACAGGTTGACGAAGTCGACACATTTCATATCGATCGCTATGAGATATTCAATTACACAGCTGAGTCCTATCTTTGAGGGAGAGATTGTCAGATTGCACGGTGTACCGGTCTCCATTGTTTCTGACAAAGATCCGAGATTTACTTCGAGGCTTTGGGAGAGTATGCAGGAGCTGTTTGGCACTCGTTTACAGTTCAACACTACGTACCATCCTCAGACTGACGGGCAGTCAGAGCGTTTGACTCAGATTCTCGATGATATGCTCAGGGCGTGTATATTAAGGTTTGGTGGATCGTGGGAGGATTATTTGGGTTTATATGAGTTTGCGTACAACAATAGCTATCAGGCGAGTATCGAGATGCCACCATTTGAGGCACTTTATGGTAAGCCCTATAGGTCACCAGCATGTTGGGCGGCACCGGAGGATACAACGGCTATATGACCTGAGGTTGTTGTTGACCATACTAAGAAGGTGAGACATTTCAGGTATAAGCTTCAGGCGGCGCAGGATAGGTATAAGAAATATGCGAGCAAATACCTTGGAGGTCTAAACTACGAGGTTGGGGACTTGGCGTATTTGAAGGTTTCGCCCTGTAAAGGTCATCAGAGGTTTGGCATTAAGGGGAAGCTGGCACCAAGGTTCATTAGACTATTCAGAGTTGAGGAACGCATTGGCAGAGTGGCATACCGTCTGGAGTTGTCACCGCAGTTAGCAGGGGTACATCCAATATTTCACATTTCCATGTTGAGGCTGGTTAAGTCGGGACCGAGGCCTATGGTTGATGTACGTCATATTGATGTGCGATCTGATGTGTCATATGAGGAGCAGCCTGTGGAGATCATAGATAGTAGAACTCAAACTTTGAGGAATAGGGAGATCTCGAAGGTTTTGGTACGTTGGCAGCATCACTAGACCGAGGGACTCACTTGGGAGCTTGAGTCTACTATGCGACGACGGTATCCCCACTTATTTGTTGATAATGTTTAAGTTTAAATTTAATTTCGGGATGAGATTTCACCTAGTTGGGAAGAACTATAACGACCCGAATTTAATTCACCTTTATTAATGACGTTGACAGCTCAGACGCTCGTGGGACCCGCGACTGGGCTGGAGTTAGGTAAATAGTTATTTTGTGTGCTAATTTATCCAATTTGCGATGTTAATGTTGAAATAGATTAAACGACATCACATTGTGTGTATTTATGTTACGTTTGACTTTCGAGACCGTGTGATAAGTATTCGCCTTTATATGCGTGTTGAAGCGGGTACCGGGTAGGCTAAAAGACAAAAAACTAGGCCGGGAAAATAATACACACATTAAATGAATTAAATGAGTTAAATAATTAATATGTAATGCCCATTTGGTGGTTATGGTCATGGTAGAACGCATATGTCGCGATTTGGGACACGAAAATCGGGTGTCAGAACGCCCGAGAGACGATTTATTTGGTTAAGGACAAGGGATAATGTGATATTGGAGTCAATTTAGGTGTCATTATGGGCTGAAAAATGGAGCAAATAGTGTCCATTTGATGGCATTGGGATGTACATGTGAGGATAGATCATTGGATGGTATAAAAACAAAGTTTGACTTCATTTCCACCACCTTTTCTCTCTCTCTTTCACACACAAGAAATTCGAAAATTTGAGAAGCAAAAACAAGGTTTTAGAGCTACAAATTTGATGATTTGAAGACCTTGGAGTGGTTAATTCATCAAAGCAAGGTAAGACTCACTATCACCTCAACTTTCTTAATCTTTTGGTACCATTTTTTGGGGTGTTTGAGTGTATCCAATATGGATGGTTATGGGGCTGTTTTGGTGGCTGTTTTAGTGAGTTTTTGATGCCATGAAACTTGAGTAATATAGGTTGTTGTTGAAGTTGTAGAGCTTTATCGAGGTTTCGCCAAGTTTTATTGGGGTTTCACCAAGTTTTGTCGCGATTTAGGTTTCGATTCGGCCAATTAGGGGCCTATCCCGGGGATCGATATCGGGCATAATATGAATTAATATGATGGATTAGATACTCTAATGTGAATTTGGGAAATTCCAAAGTTTGGGAAATTGATAAATTAACGAATATTAGGTACTTGGATTTGATCGACGGGTGTTGGGGCACGCATTTGGAGGCGTGGAGATTTGCTTTTGTATTTGTGGAGCGCGGTTTGAGGTGTGTAGTATCCCAACTGTAATTTCATGAGCATTTACTTACTTTGGCTTTTGAACTCAAATTCTGTCTTTCAATACTCTATTCTTGGTTTTGGTTTAAATGGACGGACGTTGAGGCTCTCTTTCTGTACCATTTCTGTGTGTATGTCCACTAGGCCATAACACATGTGTCGGGGATCTTGATGAATAGTTCGACCCGAGAGTCGCGTCGAGGCATGTGTAGGTGCGTCGTAGGTTCTACGCCGACCACTTAGCGGATCCAGATACTGGCCTTGCTTGAGTGGTACTCGCTGGCAGTATTCTGTGGAGAGTCCGAAGTATGGCACTTGTCTGACCCTAGGCTCTACGAACACACTTTGAGCTTTCACTATTACCTATCCATGCAATGATCACAGTTGCCAATATTTATTTTCGCATGTTTATTTAATAGTTTTGTTTTAATTCTAGTATTTACTTTCAGTATTGCTCACTTAATTTCCTTAGGAATACTCACTCTGGACTCGTCATCTGCATTTTTGTGATGGTTTGAGTGTAGATCCGAGTATGAGTCGTGGCAAAGGAAAGCGTGCAAAATACCTATGATTCAGAGGTATTGAGCCAGACTTGTACATTTGTATTATATATTTTTTTGTTTTTATTTTGGGGACTTGGGATTGTGAGACACTTCAGGACTCTAATTTTTGATATTTTGAGACCTTTGAGGTGTATTCTTGATATATGATGACATATGAGTTTTCCACACTAGGTATCCGAGTTAAAAGCATGACTTTGATGTTTAATATTTTATTTTGTCATGTTTAAAGACTTTCGCTGTGGTTTATTACAGATTGAAACAACATTTTAACAGATGACTTGAATTCATTAACAATTTAAACAGTAAATTGTTGTTCGTTGAGGTTAATAATGATTAAATAGTGGATGAGATTGCATGTGGGACACACCTGGTGCTGGTAGGCCAGGTTGTGGACCAGCATTGGCCCTCGTGGCGGTTCATTTGAAAAATGGGCCGCTACAACCACCATTTCAAAGAAACCCCATTACAGCCCATATCATAAACCACCATTTTAACGACACCTCAGCATAGTCATATCATAAATAATAATCTCAAAACGACTTAGAGAAATAACATCAAATCGATAAGAAAATTCACACATTCTTCAACAGATTATGTTGCGTCTGCAATTAGTACTTAAACACAAATGGTTTAAAACTTAATCACAATGTATTTTGAGTTCACAAAACTCGACTCTTGATTTTCTTCTGCTTGCGACTCTAGTATGTATTGCCATGCTTGCGCTTGGTCTTAGGAGGTTGTGAAACATTTAGAATGGACACGGTTTGGGCATTATCGCGTTGAGAACTTCTTATGGGTGCATTTAGGTATGTCGTGGTGGTGTTTGTGGCGGGGGCGGTGGTACCAGTGCTAAGACCCCTACGCGTTAAATAGTCCACCACATCATTGTTCATTTTTCTTGCAGCCTCCATTTTGGCTATACCCTCCGTCAAGTCTATCCATGCCAATACGGTGTCCAAGGCTCTTATATTACGCTATTCAAAACTAAGGCAAAGCAAATATTGTGGTGTACAAACCGGGGCAGGTATTTTGGTGTAGCCATGAACTAAAACTGGGTCTTCTCGCCATGGCTTTCAGGGGAAAGTAAATGGTTACGACACCTTTCCTAATTCTCCGATTGGAAATCGTACTTAACCGAATATTTCAATGCAGAAGGGCCTCAAACTGTTTCTTGAGGAAGATACGGAGTGTCAGTTATCCTTTGAACATGGCCAAGCTGTCGCAGGAACCTCTCCGGATGGTACGGCTCCATAATCTCCATGTACTTAAAGGTGCCAGAGTAGAAGGCCACCGGCTAAACGATACAATCGAATCTGATCTCAATATATGGATCCTAAGTCACATACACCAATAAAAGTAACAAGTTATGAATAATACATAAGTGATAAATTGCTGATGCAATTGAAAAACTCAAGCAACACACCTCACTAAGCCGCAACCTATCCATGGTCCTGCGAATAGAAGCTAGCTTATCCATGTTCGCGAATGTCTAGTGTTTTGTATCCACTTAGAAACAAACGGTTGAATGTGGTTGATGTATTTTGCATTCGACGTGGCGAGCTGGAGTTTGAAGTGCTCGTACACTCATCCCCATATAGGAAAAACGAAAATCACAACAAGTAGTGGAAGTACACAAGTAAAAAAATAACATTTAAAAACAAGTAAAGAATAAGAATTTTGTACCTCATGCAAAATCAGATACCCTGCAATTTGTGATACCTCCACTCTAGTTGCCAACCTTAGGTGACGGTAAAGGTTAGCCAAAGTGGCTGCACCCTATCCATAGGTTCCCACCCCATCCAAATTCTCCAAAACCTTAAGCGAAGCAATGGAGACTCGTAACCCATTCTTATCGGCAAAAAGAGTGCATGATAGGAGATACAACAAATATGCACGTGTAGTACATTCCACCTTTGGGTAAGTGAACGACTTGGCTTTAGGTCACCATTTACTCTTCGGCTTACACTTTCTTACCGTGAGACCTCTGGTGATATTAATCTCTTCCTCAGCATCTTCAACGCCAATCCCGAGCAGCTTGGAAACTATGTTAATTGAATTCATGCGAATCTCCTTAGTATGGTTGATATGTTCTCCGCATGGTATGTGTGCTTAAAACATTATGTAACTCAAACAGAGGGTGTACTTGAAGCAGATGAATGAGTATGCTCTGTAGTTGCGCTATTAAGATGATCATCTATATCAGAAAGTTCGATTGCTGTTTAAATCCCCCCAACTTGAAAAAATTTATGGCTTTATATTTGAAAAAATGAATGAAAAAAACATAGAATAATTAAACGCGCAATATAGTATATATATTAGTCTTTGGGAACAAGTTAGTATGATCTTGTTTTGATGAAATACGTGCTCCTTATGAACTGGTTTAGTAGTTTTCATCGTTTGGGATGTAAATATGAGTGATTAATTGATACTTGATGTAAACAAATGAGTATGCTCTGTAGTTGCGCTGTTATGGCGATCTTCTACATCAGAAAGTTCGATTGCACTTTAACTCCCGTTAGTAATCAACTTTTTCACTTGATATATTTGTAATCCCGTGTGTAATCTTTTTACATCAATGTCCAATAAATTATGTAGGTCATGGAACATATGACATCCCATTTCTATTATATGCGCACGGTGAAATTGTAAATGGTTTAAATGGCATCGCGTACAACGCACCCCCATCAGCAGTGTTGATGGTTAAGTTTGGGACGAGTAGCCGACAATTGATGGATGACGTGTGTAAAGCGTTCAATATCTCATCTACGGAGACCCTAGTTAGGATGACTTATCACCACGTGATAATCCTCCCCGGAGATTAGCAATATTTCATCCATGTGTTGCTGCATGATGCGACACACTTCAACTTGATGTGGGCGACAGTGGCCAATTTACCATTAACTGCGACGGTAGATATCTATTTAACATTTGAGCCAATCGACTCTTTTTGAAATCCTACAGTTCATTCGCAAGTTCGTGATGAAAATGTCGGCACATCAGACGCTAGATTGATGATGGAAAGACTGCATATGCAATCACCACAAGGTGATGTCGCGCAAGATGGATTTGTTAGTCCATTACATGATGACATTAATGCCTTTAGCGACGATGAAGTTAATGAGGACGACAATAATGAAACAGACGAGGACATATATCCCAACGAGGATGCTGCAGCAGCTGTCGATTGGGAAAACATCAATTTGTGACGGATGACCCAAGGTATGAACCTTCATGTGCGGAAAACGTACAAGATGATGAGCAGTTTGCTATCTATGAAGAGAATTTCTTGGAGGAAGCAAGTGATGATGAAGTTCACCAACCATTGCCGGTGTATAATGAAATTGATTGGGAGGTAGCTAACTCCACTGCAACCCAACATTCTCATCCACAGATTGGGTGGGACATGTCTAATTTTGATTTGGAAATAAGATTGTGCTTCGACAACAAAAAAGACTTACAACATCCCGTCAAAGTTTGACATGTTAATAGACATTGTCAATACCATATGATGGAATCGACTACAACTCTATGGGCGATCAAGTGCAGAAGTGCGCAGGACAGGTGTATGTGGCATCTTCGTGCTTGTTTGCGAAAGAAAACACAATTATGGGAGATCACACAGTTAGACGTGTCGCACAGTTGTATAAATCCCGACGTAGAGCGCGATCATGCCCAACTTGACGCCAACATGCTTGCCGAGAGATCCAAAGCGTCGTCCAAATAGATTAATACAAATAATTAAGGGAAAATACAGACACGAAGTAAACTACAAGCAAATATGGGATGTCAAATGGAAGGCAATTGCATGTGCATTTGGAGATTGGGATGAGTCATACGTTATATTACCAAGATGGTTGGCGGCTGCGAAGAATAAGAGCTCGGGGACAAGAATCGAGTAGTCACATAGACAATGGGCTGCTGATGAGATAAGAACTGCGACTCCCCAATTTCGTCGTGTGTTTTTCGCATTTGAAGCATCGATACAAGCTTTCAAGTTTTGCAGGCCTCTGCTTCAGATTGACGCAACTTTCAATATAGTGGTAAGCTAATGATTGTCATCGCTGTTGATGGTAATGGACACATACTACCGGTTGCATTTGCCGTTGCAGAAACCGAATCTCCTGATTCGTGGGGATGGTTTTTGAGGATGTTGCGCAAACACGTGACGGACAGAGATGGAGTTTGCCTTATTTCTGATCGTCACCCTGGCATTCTGGAGGCGGTCAACACCCCGACCAACGGTTTTTGTCCCCCAAAAGGATACCACCGTTATTGCCTGCGACACTTGCTCAGTAATTTCAACACCCAATTCAAAAATGACCCCTTAAAAAAACTCATTTCTCGAGCAGCCGCTCAACATCAAGAACGAAAATTTAATGCGTGCATGGAGCGTTTTGCATACTTATCATTACCAACTCTTCAATGTCTGCAATATGTCAATGCCATCCCCAAAGAACTATGGACTCAATCGCATGATGGAGGCATGCGGTACGGATGGATGACTTCTAATGGTGTTGGTATGTGTGAAATGCAAGTTATGTTTTGCACTCAACTATATAGTTATCGCTGAAGTAATATTACTTACACGAATTTTATCGTCACTTGTAGAGTGTTTTAACGGTGTATTGAATGGGGCTCGATTCTTGCCAATAACAACGATGACTCAAACGATTTACTACAGATTGATGACATACCATGATCGGCGTAAACAGGAAATCGATGAAGCAATCTCTAACGGCCTATCCTACACAAAATATGTCATGGATAAGCTCACACATTATGAACAATCTGCAAGGAGGTATCAAGTCACTTCGATCAATCGTGACATAGGTGAGTTTGAAGTGCTGACTGGAAGACATGGAGATCGCATGCATAAGGGCAACAACACCCAAGTCGTCATCCTAAAGTACCGGGTGTGTAGTTGCAATAAATGGCAATCGTTTGGTTTCCATTGCTCACACGTGTTAGCTGCATATGCCTTTATTCGAGTGAGCTACGCGCAATTTATTGAGCCATACTATAGGATAGATATGTACGCGCAATGTTACTCCTATAATTTCAAAGCCATCTCAGATGAGAAATATTGGCCGACTTTTAGGACGAAGATCATACCGGACCCAAGGTGCAGACGTGGCCGAGGGAGACCAAAGGGAACGCGAAGGCAAAACGAGCTCAAGGCCCTTGCGATGTGGCATATGTAATCAAGAAAGACATAGAAGAACAACATGTCCTAATAAAGACCATGAATGAGTCCCTACTAGGAAGAACCGGTGTGGTATTTATCGTTCAGAGGGACATAACAAAAAAAATTGTCCAAGCGAGCTCAACCTTCCAATGAAAATCGATAGTCGATTTTGTATATTGTTTGTGATGGCTTTAGTTGGTAATTTGATTATAATGAAATGTTTAAGTATTCCTTATTGTTTGAACATATATGAAAGAGTTATTGTGAGTTTCCGAACAACACGATTAATCTTTTTTAAATCAGTCATTTGTAGTTTGTACAACAATGGATCCAGGTCCATAAGATCCTTCACTTTTGCATCTCCAATCTACACACAGATCGAAAGGGGTCAGATAATTTTTTTTTACATGTATACATCAAATGTTCTTGCATAAACGTATAATATATATATATATATATATATATATATATATATATATATCGATTAATACATTATCAATTATAAGGTGTACGAAATATTGCACGTGCGTCAAAGACGTGTTGTCGTTGATCGAACTGTGCAGTACCATTTGAGGATGATCCCATATCTTCGGTCCAGTGGGTTCTATGGGATTTCTCGCGTAGCATTTTTCAGCCTTGATTGGGCTTTGATTACTGCATTCGTAGAGAGATGGCACCCTAAGACACATACATTTCACATGCAATGTGGTGAGTGCACAATTACACTCCAAGACGTGCAGGTACAACTCGGCTTACCTATCGAAGGTATGCATGTAACGGGAATGACCGATACAGACTATGCTGATGTGTGTGAGAGGCTACTTGGTCGAACTCCTGTTGGAAATGACATTATTGGTTGTAAACTTAATGTCGAATGGCTTGAACGTAACATACCAGCTATAAATGATGACAGTGATGAGGAATCGGTGCAACGTTATGTTCGATCGTACATACTGCAACTTATCGGTGGTTGTCTATTCGCCGACAAGTCAAACCGATTTGTACATTTGATGTTTTTACCATTGCTTGAGGATCTCCAAATAGCAGGACAATATAGTTGGGGAGTGTCTGTTTGGCTTATCTGTATAGGGAGTTGTGTCGCAGATCTTATGCAGGTGCACAAGAGGTTGCAAGTGCGTCAATTCTTGTACAGCTGTGGGCATGGGACAGATTTCCATTCATAGCACCAAGGCATCTGGGTGTTTTTAGAGTTCGACCGCGAACAGTGGATGGAGAACACATGCTTATGAACGTTTCATTGGGACACATGTGATACAAATATTATTTCATAATTTCTATAATACTAACTCCATTTTCATTTTCTATAATTTATTGTTTTGTATATAGATGGCTCGATGCATTTTTGATTACACAGAGTGTGACGCACGTCTTATCAGCTTACCGTGATGCACTCAACTCGCATAATGAGGATGATGTAGTATGACAACCTTATGCTGAAGTCATCGGGTCTCTTCCCGAATACTGTAATGACGATCATGGTAGTTGGCTTTCGACGTGTCCCCTAATTTGTTTCCACATAGTCGAGTGGCATTGACCAGAAAAGGTTATGAGTCAATTCGGAATGATACAGGTGGTGCCACCAAACTGTGATTACGACACGCGACTGCACCACATCGAATTGCTTGGACGCAATCAAGAAAATTGAGTGACTTTTCACACCACCTTTATACAAATGTGGGAAAATCTTGGCCACAGTATAGTCACAGCAGCACAAGAAGAAGGACACGATCACCAAGACTACATGACGTGGTATCGCTCAGTTACTAGATGATTCATTGGACACGACGGGGCTTTACGTGACTATTCGGTAAACTCGAAACTTTTATTTTTTCCCGAACAACTAATATCTTAAATTGCGTGCATTAAACTCATATTTTTATATCAGTGTATTTGGTGCATCGACTGAGGCGAATGTTTATTGAGGATGGGTACGAGCAAGGTCTTGCCGCGCTTGATGAAGGGATTAAGATTTTAGACGAAGGTGAAAGGCAAAGGTCTACTCTATGGAATGATGGAATTGATGTCGAATAGGACATAAATGAGGAGAATGAAGAGGAAAATGAAGAAGAGGATCAGGGCGAATCAAATAGAGAGGTGTGAAGAAGAAGAACATGAACAGAGACTGTGGGGAAAGCACCAGACGTCCTCGTCCATCACGTCCATCTCGTCGGACTGAGATTCCTGCAGAGAGTAGGATACGTTCTCCTCCAGCACGTTCGTCTCGTCCGAGAGCGAGTAGAACATAGACTGTTGGAGAGAGTTGCCAACGCTCATCCCCACCACGTCATTCTTCTCATGGGTACATTCCTACATCATCCCCAATGCAACCAGAACCTCAAATGTTTGTACTAAGGCCGCCGATCATGAATCTTCCTCCTTACCATTTTGATCCTTATGCACCCGGGCCGTTGTCTTCATATGTGGACCATGGAATGCCTAGACATCAAATGTATCCTTCATCGCCTCAATACATGCCGAGTCCATATACTCCACCATGTTATAATTACAATATGTCATATAGTGGAGATGACTCATTCATGAACCTGTTAAGCATGCCTCCGCTTCATGTTCCTTTCGCCCAACCGCAAACAGGAAACCAGTATTTAGGGATGGTTCAACCTCATATTTTTGGGAGCATTAGTACCAGAGGTGAGTCGAGTGAAGCACCAGAGGAAGAACATCAATCGACTCAACGACATTCAATGCGAGATCAGCAACCTCAACAACCTCAACCGGATGTACAAACACAACGTCCAACTAGACATAAAGTACGTCCGGTTTGCATCACGGAGCAACAACGTCAACGTAACCGTCGTAATAGACCTGTATGATGAGTTTTCTTGATGTCTTGGTGATTTTTTTCAGTTTATATCTTAGGTGAATGAAGTTGATGTATACAACATTCTCATGGAATGAACTTATTTTTCAACAAGATCATTGTTGTTTTAATTTTAGATTCTAGACAAAGAAATAACGTGATTTTGGCCTATAATTATTTTAATCTTCATATCTCTTCTTAGATAGAAGTAAGATAAAAGTTTAAAGGATGAGTTGCATGGTTACTATGGGTTGCACGGGTTGTCCGCCTCGCGATACGTGCGTGACGTTTGCATGGGGTGCATGGTCTGTAGTGGATATGCATGGGTTGTCCCCTCGAGATACGTGCATGACGTTTGCATGGATTGTCCACCTCAAGATACGTGTATGTCGTTTGCATTACTTATCCGCCTCGAGTTATGCGCATGACGTTTGGATGGTTTGCATGGACTGCAGCAGGTTGCATGTGTTGTCTACCTTCAAATACGTGCTTCACATTCGCATGGTTTGCATGGATTGCACGAGGTTGCATGAGTTGTCCACACCTTGAGATATGCATGTGACGTTTGAATGGTTTGCACGAAGATGCATGGCTCGCCCACCTCGACATACGTGCATGATGTTTCCATATGTTGTCAACCACGAGATACGTGTGCCACGTTTGCATTGGCTTTACCACCTCGAGACATGTGCGAGTCGTTTGCATGATTTACTTAGATTTTACGAGGTTACATGAGGTGTCCACCTCAAAATACGTGCGTGACCTTTGCATGGTTTGCATGGATTAGGCGAGGTTGTATGAGTTGTCCACCTCGAGATACGTGCATGACGTTTACATGGATTGCAACAGGTTGCATGAGTTGCACCCCTTGAGATACGTGAGTGACGTTTGCATGAATTGCACGAGGTTCCATGGGTCACCCACCTCGACAGACGTGTCTGGCATTTGCATGAATTCTCCACCTCAATATACATGCGTGACGTTTGCATGGGTTGTCTACATCGATATGCGTGCGTGTCGTTTACATGGGTTGTCTACCTCGAGATACGCGAGTGACGCGAGTTGTCTATCTCGATATGCACTTGTCGTTTGCATGGGTTCTCCACCTCGATGTGCGATATTTGAGTTGAACAAATAGCTCCTTTTAAAAAGGAGTCATTCATATATTTTGTATAGATAGCTCCTTTTCAAAAAGAGCTATTTATACAAGTGCCTTCCACCTCACCAACGATGCATGCCACCTCATCATCAATAGTTCCTTTTGAAAAGGAGTTATACATTAGATTTGGAATTTTAAAGTAAGCCCCACTATTTGGTGAATAAAAAAGTAAAGCCACATTATTTCATGAAAAGTCCGGCTTGCCTCTATTCGTCCCAACGAAGAAGAAGAAAGAGGTTTGATCCTCAGATTGGATCGAACTGGTTTAGCTAAACCGAACTCGATTTGGTCCGGTCTGGGGATCAAACCAAAAAAATATACATTTTCAAAATTCAAAAATAAAGAAAAATTCTAGAAATTAGGTAAAATTCAAAAAAAATGAGATTTTTGGATAAATTATTAGAAATTGGGAATTTTATGAAAATTGAGGATTTTTTGGGATTTTCTCAAGTAATTATATCAAAGATTTTGCATCGTAATGCATGTTACGACACCGAAAATACTCAAAATTGTAAAAATTGTTTTAAGGTATAGTTTAGGTTAATTTTCGATTTCGAACCACAAGTTGGAGTCAAAATTGGGATCCCGACATCTGAGGAGTTGATTTGGAGAGATTCCATGGTTTTTAGGTCCCGAGAACATTAATTAAAATAAAATAAATTGAAAAAATCGTGGAGTGGTTATGAAATCTTACCGAACTTATAAATGAATTGTAGGACCGCAATTGGAACCCGTGTAGACTATTTTACTGACACGGAGCGCAAGAAGTGACGATATCATGTTTGTAAGGTTAAGTAAATCCCATATTAACCTTTACATTGTATAATTATAATTTCGTATATATTTCATTAATCTTTGATATTGTATTATTATTTTTAAATGCATACACGGGTGGGGAGGATAAGGTCAATTCGAGTTTCCTTATAGTGTTTACCAGACTGTGTGTACAGGGTAGAACACTGTATTATGTTTAAGAGGTTAGAGTCACTTATACTTTGCATCACGTGGTTATCATGAGATGACGTTTAACCAGATCAAACTTAATTAGACTCGAGGAACGAGACTCGTTTGGTTATCCTCTCTAGGCATAAGTCCTTATTACTATTTACTTATCTCTTTCGGAGGATGTCAATCGGTTGTGGTCGGATAGCAGAAATGGGATGGATTCACGGTTGTATTTAAATTTCTTGGATTATATTATTCGTTTAATCTCTTTAATTTTTTATGCATTTGATTATTACAAGTGTACTAGATAGTGTGAGATTTACTTATCTAACATTATCGAGTTTTTATAATTGGGTAATGACAGGTTCGAGCGGCGACAAGGGAAAGGAAAAGTTTTCCAACTATTTATGAATTGCTCAGTTTTTTTCTTTCTATGTATGCTTTATTTTTGGATATATTATATTGTACAAATGGGTTTTGGGTTCATGTGTGATTAGGAAATCCAATGGAATGGTTGTAACAATTTTGGGGCAGATTGGAATATTGAGGATCTAAGGTAATAATGGTTTAAAGATTTGAAAATCTGAAATAGGTTAGAATGAAAAAATAGTTTATGTTAATGCAATATATATTGTTATGAGGTGGATTATGAGTCCTTTGTCATTTCCACCAAGCTAAGCAGGTTTTTTTGAAGATTTTTGAAGGTCGGGTTATCCAGTGTAGGCTTAGAAACATATGAGGTGATGTCGAAAATTTTTTACGAAATTCTGAGGATTATTTAATCAATCTTACGAAACTTTGAGGTATAAGATTTACTTTAGAATCCTTTAGAGTTGATAAAGTATTATAATTGATGATTACTTTGAATTAATCTTTTTCTATTGATGGAGAGGTTATGGTTGCTAGATTATCAGGGGATTAAGGTAATCTAGGCTGATCAAATGCCCTAATTAGAAGGGGTCTGACAGTTTGTAGCTCGATATTTTTGTTTGTCACGTTACTTTTGTTTGTTCAAGTGTTTTGCTTCCGAGGAAAAGGGTTTGTGGTGCGAAGGGTATAGAAGAAGGTCGTGGAGTTTTTTGGCGTTGTCGTTTCGGTTTTCACATGAAGGTTAGTGTGTATTTTTCATGAATTTGTCGTTCATTTGGTTGGTTTCCCAAACCCGTAAGGCGATCACACATGTCAGTGACTTGTATTATCGTCTCATTCTTGCATTGGCGAGACGATATAGGGAATATCGAGCAAACCCTACTGAAAGTAATTGTTAAGGGGCCCCAAATCCAAGCGGTTGTATGCAATCGAGATAATCTGGTTGGTCTCGGTTCTAAGATACCAAGATATTAAGTGTTATCTCGTTCTAAGCTAATCGAGTATAGTACACAGATATGATTGTGAGAGGGCACGGCGGTTAGTGTATGAGACCTCCTATAGGGGCTCGGAGGTTATACCCGAGACATCCTCTAAGGTCTTGGTGTTGTGTCCCCGAGACATAGGCATGTCTTGGTCCTGTGGGCCCAAAACTTAATATTATGTCAATTCTTAAAGTTTCTTGAA
The DNA here is from genome assembly GCA_039657325.1 of Stephania cephalantha. NCBI lineage: Eukaryota > Viridiplantae > Streptophyta > Magnoliopsida > Ranunculales > Menispermaceae > Stephania > Stephania cephalantha. The sequence continues at coordinate 19,402,268 of CM077574.1, read as the reverse complement.
TTGATCCCAATGCATTGTTTTGACATTTGCTTAACAGATATGGCCCAGAGAAGACTAATGTTTCCAAGCAACAAGTTTACACCAAGGCATAGAGAACCGAACGGCCGGCGGGTATTTTAGATACTCTGTGTGAGAGGAAACCACAAACAACCTTGTATCGAAAGGAGAAACAAAAGGCTACAGAAAAAAGGTGCACGTGCACGCTATTGGATTTTAGGGTTCATACGCAGTAAAAAAATTCAAAACAGTTTTTGAAAAACCCCAACATGATCGAAAATAAGTTCTATTAAACTAGATCTACGAAAGTAAACAATATCTTAATTCGTGATTTCCTTATATGATTGTTCGATATCCAAGATGTTCAACCACGCGTCCTCTATCGAAAATCCATACACGAACGGTGACCACAATTTGGAATACTAGCCCAAGAGAGATTGAAAATGTTTTTCTTTCTCTCCCAAAATCCAGAGAACTCGAAATAGTAAAAACGAAAATCGTATTTCGTTTTAGGGTTTCAACTTCTATTTATATGTGTAGAAAAGCTCACTTCAAAAAAACTTTTGTAATACAACTTTGTATATAAGCAATTCAAGCAAATTACACAAACGCCCCTATTAATAAGTTATCATATAACAAATCGTAACAACTTTTATGTCGTGAAGTTTATCATATAAAATTCATTACTCTTGACCAATTGAAATTATGAAAAGTCATTCTTTGTGTGCGACCCAATAGGTTCATGCGACGTTGGCAGTGAACCAAAACCATTTTGGTACATAAGTCATAAGCAGCCTCTAGCAAGGCATTATGACTACCTATGTAACGGCCCATTTTCTAAATGAACCACCATGGGGGCCAATACGGGCCCACAGCATGGCCTACTAGTGCCAGTTGTGTTCCACATGCCATCTCATGCACCATTTAATCATTATTAACTTCAATAAACAACAATTTATTGTTTAAATTGTTACTGAACTCAAGTCATCTGCTAAGATCATTTCAATCCTTAATAAATCACAGCGGGAGTCTTTTAACATGACAAACAATATATAAACATCATAGTCATGCATTTAACTCTGATACCTAGTGCGGAAAACCCATATGACATCATATATCAGATATAAACCTCAAAGAGCTCCAAATATCAGTGTATAGTGTATCTCACAAGCCCAAATCCCTAATATAAAACAAAATAGATATATACAAACGTACAAGCCTGGCTATATATCTCTGAATCACAAATATTCCGATAGCCTGCCCTTGCCACGGCTCATACTAGGATCTACACTCAAGCCATCACAAAAGGCAGATGACAAGTCCAGAGTGAGTATTCCCAAGGAAATTAAGTGAGCAAGTAAATACTGGAATTTAAACAAAACTATTAAATAAACATGCGGAAATAAATACAGTCAACTGTGCTCATCGCATGCATAAGTAATAGTGAAAGCTCAAAGTGTGTGTTCCTAGAGCCTAAGGTCAAACTAGCGCTATACTTCGACTCCCAACAGACTACTGCTGGCGAGTAGCACTCAAGCAAGGCCAGTATCTGGATCTGCTAGGTGGTCGACGTGGAACATACGAAGCACCCACACGTGCCCGTCACAACTCTCGGGTAGCCCTATTCACCGAGATGGCACACGTGCTATCACCTAATGGACGTACACATAGAAATGACACGAAGGGAGAGCCTCAACGTCCGTCCATTATATCACACCAAGAATAGAGTAGTGCTCAAGAAATTTCTCAAGAAATTTCAGTTGGGATACTACACACCTCAAACCGCACTTTGCATCCCATAAATAACCCCCGGTTCGGCTCCGTCTAGTCCCAGATATCTCAAATTATCGCCCGAAATGACCTATTTCCATTTATAATTGATTTTTAGTCATTTGGATGTGTTTTAAGTCATTTAACAAAACTAATGTCAAAACAGCATAATCTAGCGCGCTGGGTCTGAGAATTGGCGCGTTGATTCCCAGGCAGTTATACGTTCTTCATCAGGAAGAACATTAGCGCGCTAGGTGGCGTCATTAGCGCGCTAATCACGTTCTGGACAACAAAACTGCTGAAAATTTTTGGGTTTTTAACAACCCCACCAAACCAACAACACCCACAACATCAACAACAGAACTTCAAAGTACTATAAACCCATCAAAACCACAACACCACAACCACCAAACCATCACCAACACCTTTATAATTGAGATCAAAAGATAGAGAAAGTTGAGGTGTATGTGATTCTCACCTTGTTTTTAATGTTTTCACCCCTCTAAGCTCCTTGAATCACCAAACCCTTATTTCTTCTCTTCCAAATTTCGAATTAGAAGATGAGGAGAGAGAAAAGGAGGTGGAAATGAGGTCCAACTTGACTTTTATAGTCAAATAGCATCTCCTTTCACTTACACATCTCTAGGAAATCAAATGAACTCCATTAGCTCCTTTTTCAACCTCCCATGACTCCAATTGTGACACGGATGGCACACTCACACTTGTTTTGAACTCAAAAAGTGGTGTTTCGGGTGTTCCGACGCCCGGTTTCTCGTCCCGAACCGCGACATACGCGTACTACTATGTCCCCAACCACCAAATATACATTCCATATTATTATTTAACCCATTTTATTCATTTTATGTGTGTATTATTTCCCCCGGCCTAGTGTTAAGTCGGTTAAACTACCCGGTACCCGCATCGACATGCATATCGATGCGAATACTTAACACACAATCTCGCACGTCAAATGTAATATAAATACACCCATTGCGATGCCATTTACTCTATTTCAATATAAACATCGCAAATTAAACAAATCAGCACACAAAATAACTATTTACCTAGCTCTAGGCGCGCACAAGCCTAACTGTGGGTCTCACGAGCGTCTGAGCTGTCAGCCACGTCTGCAACCACGTCATTAATATCGGTGAATTAAATTTAGGCCGTTACAACCTAAATAGCATGAATATCAAAATCGATACAACCTAATGAATAATATATATCATATCCTTTTGTCGTGTGATATCCTTTGATTAAATATAAGGCATGGAAAGTCACCCTTAATGTTCAATCGTACTAATCTTAATCTTTAGGTAAATTGAAAACATCCAAATGATATTGATCATATCAATTCACTTGGACTTAGCCATTTAACACTCTAACATATCGAGGGATCCACTGATTTCTCTCTATATATGAGAGGGACAAATTTTATCTTGATTACATACCTTCACATATTATTCACATGGTAACCAATCACAATCTTTATAATTGTCCGGTTAAAGACAAAGTTTGATTGTGTCAAATTACCATGCTCCTATTATTGAAGTCTATGGAAATCTCAAGTCAAAGTACTAAATAATGTACTTATCATGAGTAACACCTATGACTTAATCCATGCGGTGTTCTCATAATGCGTCGGTCTAGTACCTTGTTTCCTAACAAGTACTCATGATATCGATTCGCATCCATATACGCATGATCATCACATGACCATCAATCAAGATTTACACTAGTCTTAACTCATTATAGTTCCGAGTAAAATGACCTACTAGGGACATTTAGGATATTTCAACAAATATTATAAGGTAAACATGCAATCACTTATAATAAAACAGCAAACGAAAACATCTATTTTATTAACTAAAATTATAAGATAAACAATGTTTATAGATTGACCTAAGGCACATGCCCCAACACGCGCTCCCCCGAGGGAGAAGATGTATAGGACGAGGCATTACATGTTCACGAGCGGGACCTACATATTGGCTATGCTGAGAGTGGAGGCACGACATCTGAGTCTAGTGACGAGGCTTAAAGTTAAGAAGAAAATAAAACTACTACAACCCAACGCCGTGTGAGCGGGTGTAGCAGTGGCACAGATGGTGGGAATGTAGAGGACCCTAAAGATAACACATTCACTTCTTTCCTCCGTGGTCTTATCGACTGATCCTTGCTAAAGAGCTTTCAAAATCATATTGCGGCTGCGATTTGGAACAACGAGGTATGATTTTTTGCAAACTCAGTTTGGTCATGCTACACATTATTCCGAGTTTTAACAATGTATTCTGACGTTTGTTTTCTTCTTGCACAATCGCCTATTGCTTAAATGCATAAACCATGGGCTCAATTAGTTGAGTGGGACTTACAATCTTGCCACCCTGATGTCGATGGCCTGCAGAGGATCATTCAGAGGTCTGGGATGATGCCACTCATAGATTGCTTGTATCGGAAAGGTGACAAGGAGCTTATATCCACTTTTGTTGAGAGGTGGCAGCCGAAGACGAATACATTTCACTTACCGTTTGGTGAAATTTCTATCACCTTCAAGGATGTGAGTATTATGTTGAACATCCCATTGACTGACAAGGTGGTAACGGTAGAGAGTTTTGCATTTCAACCAAGTTAGATATATTATCCTCTATTCAGTATTTTCAACCACCAGTAACATTGATTAACTGAGCTGTAAGTTGTACGTCTTTTTTCATTTCATTTGTATCTTCACCATCATTTCAAGTATCTACATCAACTCCATTTTACAATAAGTAGTGTTTTAATTTAAAACTTCACCACTGACAGATCATGTGGTGCAGCACTACATTTGAACCAATATACAACGTATTCACTAATATTAGTTGTATATTATTTTGGTTCAAAATTTTCAACATTTGGAGTTTGATTTCTTAGTAAGGTCCTTGTAAAGATATATTAATTTTCATTAAACTTATAGTTTGATATCCTAAGTCATATCGGGACTCGTTGACCTGAAATTCCCCTTTTCATAATAATGTGAGAATGTCTTGACCATTTAGTTGTCTATACTTCAGCTTTCAATTGACTCCAACGAAACTTCACAAACTCTTTTATTTCAACTATCACCAATTAATTCGATTATTCAAAGACTAGTGTCGCGATCACTAGACTTCAACGATGTGAATGAATCGTGATTATAAAACGGAGTTACTTAGACTTTTGGTCATGCACAACTACTCTAGTGTCTGGCCTTGAATAAAGGAGTCCATTCGTGTACTTCCAGCAGTCAAAAGTCATCTTAACGTTTCATTTTATTTTATCCACAGAGTCTATTCCATTCAATTTTTGTCAATCTTAGCTATTCTTACGTTGATCTCAATCTTAGTCCATTTATAAACAAACTATGACTTTCGCTCAATAACCAGGCCACTTACAGCTCCTTAATTTTGACGTAGAAATACAATTTATACCTCTTTTCTTTTCAAAAACTTAGCTAAAGATAATACGACTTCTTACGATCATTCAATCAATTAAAGTTCCATGGCAAACCTTTATTCGAAATAGAGAAATTTTGTGACTTAAACAGTTCTTATGTTTGTTATTGTCTTAATTTGTTTACATTAGTCTCATGTTTCTTGAATTTTTTTTCTCAAAAAGAAATTCAGTACTTTTCAAGAGACTGTGTAAGATAACTCTATATCTTACTGATCGTCAATTCTCTTTATGATGAATTCACTTGTTTGGTGTTGTTCAACCGAAGAGAAAAGAATTTGAATTTTCAATACCTTGATTAACTTAATAACTAATCAAATTCCTAAAGGATACTAAGTTGATCCTTTAAGCCTTTTCGATGGAAATTCTTGCTATATAAGAGCTCATACTAATATCCTATACCAATCGCTTACGGATTTTCAATCCGTACGTCTATCTCTTCCCTAGTAATTTTTTTAGGTCGTAGTGGTAACCATCATTACTTAATGTCGTTAGAAGTTATTATTGGGTACTTTGAATCTCAAAACATAATAACTTGTGTTGATGCTTAATAGCTAATCCAAGCTATTATTAGATCATTTCCCTAATGCCTTAAATTCTAACACGTTGATCTTATCACTACGCTTTTCATTTTTAAGTTAGAAATTTATGTTGATCTTTGTTTCATAACAACACCTAATTTGGTGTTAACAAAATTACTTCTAACTCGTATATTTTCAGTTGCTTTATCAGTTTTTTATTCGACTCATAGAACCACTTACTCAATGTTGCTTAAGGATAAGTAGTTTGAGTAATAAACAATCGAAAATCTTAGTACTTCTTTTTAGAAGTCATTTGATTGTTTTTAACTGTGGTTCTATTCCATATTTCACTTGATGTTTTGTTTAGGAAAAGGAGACAATACTTTGCCTCAAAGTATTTTATTTTAATAGAAACCGACTTAAATAACTTGACTAGTTTTATCACAGTCTCGTTGTGATTTCCAATCAAATTCAGTTTATCTAATCAAAATCTACTTTCAAAAGCTACGTGTCTCCGTTTTCCTTGTTGAAACTATTGTAACATTTTTTTCAGCGTTTTATAATTGTAATAGTTCGACACTTTCAATTTTCAAGAAATTCATGTTTAGTACTTACGTACATGAATCATTTGGATTTCCTTTCCAACCAATTTCCTATTGGTTTCATAACTGATACTTTCATCAGTTATATTAGTATCGAACTACTTACAATCCCTTTGTGAATTTAGACTTCCTGAGTCTATTTCACATCCATTTACGCTCAGCTTCGTTTCATAAGTCTATTCTCTTTTTAATTATCTGTTTATAATCTTACTCATCGTATCTTACGAGTTAAGTATCGAATGGAAGAAGAGAATAAACTTCATATATCATATCTAGCAATAATACATACGTACCACACAAATATAATACAATCATTGAAATACCCTAGCTCACGATCACTTTTAAACTAATCGCGCTCAATCACACTTTGATTTTCAACCAAATCTCATCCTCAATTGAGCCAACCTTAAGCTCTGATACCAAGTTTGTCAACCCCCTCGTCATTAAGACGACTGACCTGCCTAGATTATCTAAATTCTCTGATAATCTAGTCAGCCTAATCTAATCTTTCAATTTTGACCACAAAATACTTTAATCCAATCCTTAATAAAACTCAAAAACTAAAGTTATATTCTCAATGAAACTAAATTCATGATTCGTTCAATTGGAGGAAATTAGGAAATCATATAAATTCTATTCTATATTTTGTAAGAATTTCAGCAACACCTCCCCTAAAAGTAGCCTGCCAAAAAACTTTCACTTAATAGACAACAGAATGGGGAGATGCCTTGAAGGACTCACAACTCCCGCAGTTCATAATATATATCAAAATCGAACTTCTAAATTAACTTAAAGTCTCCGATAATTTAATTTCAACTTAACAATCACAAATACACCAAGATTGAAATATAAACCTTTCAACATAATTTAAATTAACTTAAGAGACTCTCATAACCATTCAAAAAAAACCTTACGTCCTACACTCACCCCGAGAATCCCAAAACAATATATAAACCATTTAAAACCAGAAAATTAGATTTATAACATGAAAATAATCACCACAATCTTTGAGTCTTGTCCTTTCATCCTTTGTCTTCATGTCGAATCTGACATCATAAAAAACCACTCGAAGATGTCAGGCAAGTAAACTCCTACATTGATTTGTACTCCTGCAATTGTTAGTCTGATACATGGAGACATGTAATTGCATTTTCAAATAAATAATAAAATATATGCGTCAACATGACATGCAATTCACTCTGTCGTTGTCTCCTAACTATAATCAGATGTCGACTTCCAAAAATAGTACACAGATAGTATTAAGAGATCTTGAAATGCATAGATAACTTGTTGGCGTTAGATTCGGCTAGTCTCACTAGACGTCGTAGAAGCAGGATTGAAACTTAGTTTCAATCAAACCGGACTTCGAAACAAGCTTATCCCCTCAATCAATCTATGTATGCATGACCAAGAATGATAAAATGCAATGCAGACTATCATACAATTACAAGTACAAAAAAATTCGATCAATAGTAAAGATCACTGTAGGGTTTACTTACCACCAAACTAACTCAAAGTTGGTTACGAAATCTCACACAACGTTCCTCGGCTTTCACATACTTCAACAAGTCCTATTTAAATCATAAAATTCAGGTGTTAGAGTTACAACTCTATTTTAATAATTCACAACCATTTCACTACAAAAAAACAGCTGATTAGAAACGGAAATTCTCGTTGCTGATTAGCATAAATTCCGTCTCTAAGTATATTCTGCAACAGAACAGAGACGAAATTAATTCCGTCTCTAAATCTGTCGACGCTAATTTAGTCAGCAACATAAATGTGTTTCGTTGTTGATTAAGGACTGAATAAAGACGAATTTGAGACGAATTTAGAAACTGAACAAAAACGGAACATAAATGAAATTTCTCCCTAAGGGGACAATTCTAATTGCATTCCGTTGCTGATCCGTTGCTAATCAGCAACGGATCAAAAACGAAATTCAAGCATTCCGTTGCTGAGCAACGGATCAGACACGGAATTAAATCGATCCGTTTGTAATCAACAACGGATCAACAACGGAATGCTTGAATTCTGTTTCTAATCCATTGTTGATCCGTCTTTATTTCATGTCTAAATTTAGTATTACCCAGTTTGACGCGGCTATTTCCTCGGCAATTAGAGACGGAATAACAATGGAATCTCTGAATTCCGTTGCTAATCCGTCTCAATTTCGTTTGTCCGCTTTGTTTTCTTTTTACTTATAAGATCAATCCAATTGGTTCTCTATAACCTCTAAACCTGAAAATACAACCATAAGACCTACTCCATTGCCTGCACCCCCTCCAACAACTCCTTGGGGGTGCTAACATCCCCCAAAAAAACATAATTTGCCATACATACATCAACAATATATATCAACAACAAAGATTCAAATGAGGGAAAAAAATGTATAATTCGACATTTGAAAAGATTTATATATATCTATGAAAGCTTGTCAAGTATAATAAATGTTTCAAATACTTAAGTATTCACAAAAACCACCAATCCTATTGTTCAACATCAACTACAAAAAGAACTATCAATCTAAAAGTTCTATAAACAACTATAAAAGATATCTACAAAAACAAAATTATCATCTCAAAAGTTACACAAACAACAAGAAAAATAACTAAGTATCACCAAGCTGCTCATCTCTCGTAAGTCAATCTTGCATCTCTCGATCAACATTGTCCTGTTCTGTGGTGGATAAGCGGGATCTATTTGCGGCGACTGCTGCTGCTCATGAGGTGGTGGTGGTGGTTGTGGTTGAGATAGGCCTGCTCCGTCCATGGTCATCCCGAATTGTCTCTACATAAACGCCACAACATGTCGTAATTGCTCGGCAACACTATCGAACTTTGAACGTGGCACCATCTCCGGCAACTGGGATGTGCTAGCACCAAGATCTGCATATCTTCTCTTATTTCTCCCTAACGACCCAAGACCGTAGACACGTCCTTTGGGACACTCACCCACCACATTGTAGTACACCGCCTCATCATCCACCGACTGGTCCGGTGTAGCCTGGGTCAACTCCTGACGTCTCATCTGGAGCTTAGCTTGCATGGATCAACAATAAACAACTTAAATGATATGTTTTAAAGTAAACTTACTACTATTTCACTCGTATTTCTATACTTACATAGAACCGCTCCGATCTAGTATCGATGAATGTCACCCCGTCGTGATTTACGGTGTGGAGATGCAAATGCAATTCATTCACGGTAGGTGGCGTCTCGGATGTATTAGTCTGCACACAAAAGTTATACAAATGTTAAATATGTCAATTACTAGTAGGTCGGCGCACTTATATTCGCCAAGCACAAATCAATTGCATAGAAGTGAAATGAACTGAAGCGAATGAAATCTGTACAATGCAAATGAGTTAAACTAGCATCAATGTGTAAGAAATTTTTTTAAAAAAAAACAAGATTAAAAGCAAACACAGGCATAGTGAACAAGTGTAGAAATGAAAAAAATAAACAAGAGTGTAACAAACACTTACCAATCTTTCATTGGTAGTCACAAAAGACACCGAGCCACCACCGTGCTTCGAGGGTCCAGTCCCAAGTCCTTCGACCTCAGTGTTCCTATTCGTAGACGATTGCCTAGACCTGGCAAGAAAGTCATCGCTCCCCCAGTACTCCAAGTATCTCATCCACGCCTCATCTGTAACAAAGTTTGACAGCACACGATTCTTCTTTAACTTGTGCATCAATGCGGTGTACCTTGTGCTTGCATGCGTGTCGTACGCCGCACGAATGAAATCATCGTGAATCGTGTCATCACATCTAAAATATACCTATAAAATGGCGAGTGCAATTGTTACGAAACATTGAAAAACTAGTATAAATCCTAAGACATTTATTAGTCCCGCGTACCTGCCATTGGCGCCAGTAGTGGTCTTTATGATGATTCGGTACCGACTTCCAACAATACCCTTCTGGAATCATCCATCTCTTGAAAACTTTTGTCATCCTCCGTGCACAAGAATGAGAATGATGCAATTCCATGTGTTTCATTAAAATGCATAACATCTTAAAAACTTATTTAATAGTTTACATCGATAATTAGAAATACATATATGAATAAAATACAAACTTACATATTATTTGCAATCAGTGTGATCGGGATCCTACGCGCGCGAGGGGGCTCGGTCCCTGTCCTCTAAGGTGCCCGCGGAGGGCCTGTAACCTGCAAGCCTTTGTTCTGCCGTCATAAGATGCGGATGCTGCTGGTGATGCGGTGGTTGTAGGCGCAGGCCTCGTCGGTACATGAGTGTCTTGTCTCGATGTCGCCGATGGTGACTGCAATGGGCGATTTGGTATGGTTCCAGATGACGATGTCGCTGGTACAGGCGACGCGGACGGTATGGAAGACGAAGGTGACGCTGACTGTAACTCATGATCGAGTGAACGAGAAGTCAGAATCGATAAGACAGGAATCGACCCACGACCTCGACCGCCACGACCTCCTCGACCCCCTCGTATGGCCGGACCATGAGGTCCAGTCGGTATATTGGTTCAAGAGGCCTGTATTGCACCTCTTACGACTGGATGAGGTCCCCTTAAAGGTATCCCTCGACTGCCCTGAGGTAATGTGCGACCTCAAAGTGGGGGGTGATCACTGCGAGCCATGAAACCTAAAAAAACACCAATCTTAAACAATTGTGAAGAAATGTTTAGAAAATTCACGTAACGTCGATCAAACATTGACATAACATAGACATATATTACTCCCTGTCATCCGTTTCAAATTCACTCTCATGACTAGAAGTTAATGATTCTTTTTCTGAATCATCTCCACTATCGACAATGAAGTCATTATCTTCTTGACTTGGACCCGCTTCAACAATGACGCGGGTCACATTCATCCTGATTGTTGAAATCATGAATTGCATCGTCGACTACGCACGTGGTGGGTTCGCCATCTTGAAATGCAATCTCTGCCGAGCCTTGGTCATTATCGTCCTTGATCGTTTCCTCGTCGGCGAATTTTGGTTGACAACAACAAACTGCTAGCCATTCTTGTCGCTCGTTCCTCAAAGAAGGGTACGAAATGTAGTACACTTGAGTGGCTTGCATTGCAAGGACAAACGGCTCGTAATTGTTATATCGTCGACTTCGATGAACCTCTACCAATTGAAGTGTTGGGTGAGTCATCACTCCATGATTCGGTGTAGGGTCATACCATTCACACTTAAACAAGACCACACGCTTGAGGCCAGTATATTCAATCTCTACAACCTCTTTCAGTACTCCATAGTAGTCATGGGAAATATCGGCGTAGTTAGAACCCTTCATCAAAACACCGTTGTTCTGCGTCGATCTATTAACGCCATATGTTGCGGAGTGGAACTTATACCCATTCACTAGGTAATCAGGGTACACATTACAAGATCGACTAGGACCAACCGAAAGATCAACAAGCGTCTCATCTATGATAGAATTGCGAGCCTATTTATGAAAATTTAGAAACGTAAGACACATTACTTATGAAAGAAATTAACGAAGCAATAACCTACAATAGCAATAACATTACATATGTTTGAAACCAAATGGGGAAATTGCGCTCTAGACTAGTATCGACTTCCGACTCCCTCATTGCTTGAGTGATTTCATCGATAAAGATCCTACAAGAAACGAACATGTAAATATCATGTCTTAGTAAAAGATGAATAATGAATGTATTGCATTATTGAATGAAAGTGACGGACATACTGGATTTAAGGAGCGATCTCTGGACAATTGAGCAGTATGTACGAATGAGCGGCATTATACTCATGCTCTGTTAAGTACCGCTCCTTTGGCTTGCCCAAGAGTTGACCAGGATTATCAAAAATTGAGAAATTGCCCACAAAATGCGGTGTGGGCCCGACACCACCATCGTTGTTTCGTTGCACTTTGTTATGCAACGTAAAGACGTGATCTTCGAAGTAGTAAGAACAAAACGATGTGACTTCTTCGACCAAATAAGCATTACACATCGAGCCCTCAACCTTTGCTTTGTTCCGAACATTGTTTTTCAAATGTTTAAGGTACCTATTGAAGTTTAGTTAATGTTGATTTAAAACTTTATTGAATGGGAAAACAACTTCAGGAACTCAAGATATTACCTCTCAAATGGATACATCCATCGAAATTGAACTGGACTGGCCAGACGGGCCTCGTAAGCCAAGTGGATTGGTAGGTGTTCCATAGAGTCGAAAGGCTTGGAGGGAATATTTTCTCCAACTTGCAAATGATTTTAGGTATTTCAGACTCTAAAACCTCCATATCTTTGAGACTTACACTTTTCGCAGTCAAGGATCGAAAAACAAAGCTCAGTTCGCTAATTGCAACCCAAACCGGGTTTGGGAGGAGTTCTCTGAATGCAATTGGTATAAAGCGTTGTTCATGACGAACATTCGCAACTTCTTTGGATCCACACATCGACCAAGATTCGAAGCATAACCATCAGGAAAACAACTTTTCAACCCACTCACACAATTTTTGTTTTTTTGATGTATCGAGAGCATAACATCCAATGATGTAAGTATTTGTCGCCGAATCAATGTGTAGAGAAGGTCGGTGACAATATTCACGAATATTTTGTCTCGCTTTCGCATTGTCCTTACTTTTGCCCGGTACACTCATAATAGTATTGAATATGTTGTCAAAAACATTTTTCTCGATGTCTATGACGTCTAAGTTGTGTCGGATCAAGTTTGACTTCCAATACAGCAAGTCCCAGAAAATGCTTATTTTTCTTCATCCCGAATTCTTAGCTATCCGCCCATTCACAGAATCAGCTCTGATTTCTGTCACCTTCATCAAGCCCAACGATTCAATTTCTGCCAAAATTTCTTCACCAGATCGCAAAGCGGGCGGTTCGTCGTTTAGTACCATTTTGCCTCTAAGAAGTTTTTTTTGTCTTTCCTGAATTGTAAGGTCTTCGACAAGAAACGACGGTGACAGTCGAACCACGATGTATTTCCACCACTTCGCAATTGAAAGGCATTTGTATCCTCCACACAATATGGACAAGCCATCTCACCATGTGTGCTCCAACCGGACAACATGCTATACGCAGGGAAATCACTAACAATCCATAAAAAGGTCACTCGCATACGAAAATTCGTCTTTGTGGAAACGTCATAAGTAATCACCCCGTTGTTCCATAAATCTTGCAACTCATTAACAAGCGGTTGAAGGAACACGTCGAAATTTTTTGTTTTGGGTTGGTCGGTCCAGGAACGATAACCGTTAAGAACATAAACTCAGATTTCATGCACATCGACGGTGGAAGATTGTACAGAGTCAAAATTACGAGCCATGAAGAGTACGATTTTCCTGAAATCTCAAATACTTGAAAGCCATCAGTGCACAATCCTAAACGAACATTCCGAACCTCGGCGACAAAGTCTCTGTTGACATCATTAAAATGCCTTCAAGCAATCAAATTTGAACAATGTTGCATAACATCTTCTGGCGAGGAATGCTCTCCATGCCATCGCATATGTTTTGTCGTTGACTCAGACGCATTGCAATCGAGGGCCTAAAGGGAAGTAGTACATTTTTTTGCAAGCGCATGTTTTTGGTGTTCCGTCCACGACCTCGTCACTGTGCAATGTAGCGTGATTTCCCACAAAACTTACATGATGTCAATTCAGAGTCCACTCCCCAATAAATCATACATTGGTCCTCACAACAATCTATTTTCTCAACAGGTAGACCTAGACCTCGCATTAGTCTTTTAGTGGCATAAAATTTTTCAACCAATGAATTGTCAGTTGGCAAACAATCCTTCATGAATTTTATGATTTCATTATACCCTTGTTCAGAGATATGATGTTCTGACTTGATCGCAAGTAATTTTGCCATTGCGGACAACGTTGTCATGGTTTCGTACCCCGACCACAATTGTTCGCTACTAGCCTCAATCATGTCATATAGTTGGCGTGCTTTGGGGTTTGGTGATTTTTCCTCGTGATTTCAATTAAAACTTGGACCTGCCACGTTGTGTAGCATCTCGTGGTAAGTTGTCGTATCAAAACCTCCCACATCAGCATCATCAATATGGTTATCAAATTGGTAGAAGTTTTGCGGGTCTTCATCTCCATTCTCACCGTGTTCGTACCAACAGTGATATCTCGGAACAAATCCGTACCTACATATATGGTATTCAACCGTTTCGACGTCCAGGTACGGTACAAGTCGACAATTTCTTATAATTGCACGGATATCTAATCTTTCTTTCACTTTGGTAGGTAGGACAATGTTGCTTAGCAAATGTTATGAATTCTTTAACCCTCGTCGCGAATTCAACTCGAACGAAGCCGTTGTCGAGACGGTTGTACATCCAGTCTCGACTTGTAGACGACATTCCTATTGTAATTGTGCAATTAAATTAGTCAACTAGTTTAATAATTTCCGACTGTACAGGTCTATTTTCTCCAACTCACACAATTTATTAGAATGGGGAATCTGAGAACTTTGCTAACTACATGAACAAAAAGCTTTGTTTGTATGCATTGAATAAATGTGGTTTGATGTAAATAACATAAAACAAAACAAACTTTACATTTGTTGAGTTCTAACTTCATGTTTGTTTGTGGATTGAATGTAGTACTCCTAATCTCAGGTAAAATGTGTCTAACTTCATGTATGTTTGTGGCTTCTGATCCTTTTGTTGATTTCAACTTTCTTAAGACCTAGCTCGATACAAGACTGATACCAAACATAGTAGGATACTTGATCGTAAAAATAAAAGCAACAAGGAGTTCAAGAAATCATAAATCATAAGTTATAAGCGGCATGCAAATACCACATAGGATCAAAGCTCTCAGTATTTCATTTTCAACAAATACACATACCAATGACGACCAATAGGTACATACATATACCAAAGCATTAAGGATAATATTTTTGTAACAAACTGACACTTAACATAATATCGTACAAAAAAAATTTAACAAAAAAAAGCTAACAATATAACAAACAGTGTTTTGGTGTATGTTTTGTTAATTGGGACCCATTAGTTGTCCATTCTTACCTCCCTAAGGTTAGAGACTTACACACTCAAATCTTAGGACGTTTTAAGTGAAATAACCAAAACAAACATTACGTTGGGACCCATTAGCTGTTCACTCGTACCTCCTTAAGGTTAGAGGTTAATTCAAATCTCTTGATGTTTTAAGTGAAATAGCCAGATCAACTCAAAGAGTAATCATAATTTTTAGAACCCTACCTAGTAGTAGAAAATATATAATTGAAGGTACTATTCATTTATACCTACTCTTTTGGTAGTTTTATTTATACACACGCATATACACACAATTGAACCAAATATAATAGGAAATACATGAAAAAATATGGCATGAAGAGATCAAAGAATGTAAATTACAACGAAAATATAGCACAAAACCTTACCTCTCCAAAGCAATTAGAGCAGTAGAATGCAATCCAGACAAAGCACGATGCGTACCAGACTACGAAGGATTTTTCGCTTCCGTATAGCTCAGCCACTTCCCTAACGCTCCTCTGCATCAAAACCAAAACCAAAACAATTCAACGTCCTACCAAACCTCCTAAATCCAAGTGAAATGGAACTTGTGTCATTAAAATCCGCCAGTATACTTACACATATAGTTTTAAATTTCTACCTTGACAAAAGATGCATTCCCATAACACTTAAATGTAGTTACACATATAATTTTAAAGAGAACCGTAACTTCGCTGCACTATTCAAAGTATCCATGTTTTCTCTGGTCTCGAGGCTACATTTCTCCGTTGTTCCTAACTGAACTCATTGCATGAATACATGCATAAACCACTTGGAGCTCTTACACTACACATCAAACTACCTCGAAAATAAATCCTCATACGACATTCTTATAATTGCGGGGATCCAACAAGCTTGTTAACATAAGCCTTGATGTATATTAAACCGATAAAACATGTTCACTACAACCTGTTAACTACTCATCAAAGCAACAACAAATTATAACCAACTGAACCACACAATCTCATCGAAATCTCACAAACTAGTGAGAGTCAAAAATAAATCAAATATAGGTATTCAAATGGAGGGATTATCTTACTTGGGCATCCAATGAAATCTCCAAAAACAAGAAAACCAGAAAACCGATTAAAAACTTAGACAAATTGTCACCATCTAGAACCACAAAAACTCACCAAAATCTTACGAACTAGAGAGAAACAAGGGAAAATCTGAAAAGGGTATGTCAATGGAGGGATTATCTCACCTGGGTGTCCACTGTACGACGGCGAGGGACGAGTCGACGACGCACGACGAACGAGACGACGACGGCTCGGCGAGGATTCGAGAGGCGACGATGTCGACGCAAGGGATTCGAGGGCGACAACGGCGACGGCGAGGGCTTCAGAGGCAGTGACGGCAGACGGCGAGGGCTTTAGATGCAGCGACGGCAGACGGCGAGGGCTTCAGAGGCGCGATGGCGGACGACACGATCGCTCTGCAGCGGACACCACACACGAAAACTCAACCCCCAACCACCAAAGCCGTGACGACGGTGAAAAGAGAAGTTGACGATGGTGCAGAGATCAGACGGTGCATAGATTTCATGGTTTGGGAGAGAGAGGACGAGATCGAGAGAGAGTAGACGGTGTTGAGAGAGAGAGTTGACGGTGTTGAGAGAGAGAGTTGACGGTGAATCGAAAAATTTAGGGTTTGGGAGGGAATGGATCTAGGGATTGGATTGGACGAGGAAGAGAGTGTGCGAGGAAGATGAAGTCTCGGTGTGTTTTAATCGGTTCCCAATTTGTAATCATCCGCATCGAAGCACGCACGAATCTCGATACGTAATGGACGGTTATAAAAAAACTAAACTTTTGGTGGGAGTTTTGGCGCCATTTTTTTGAGACGGAATTTATTTCCGTCTCTATTCCATCTCTATTTTCGTCTCTAATCTCTCTCTATTCCGTCTCTGAATTTTTCTGTCGCAATTCCGTTTCTAATCTTTTATTGTTAGCAACAGAATTAGATTTCGTTGCTAATTCCGTTTCTAAATTACCATTTTATTGTAGTGTTTTTTCAAGTTACAGTGGAGTTCAAACCACTCCGAACTCCAACAACTTCATCTTAAGTCTCAAAACTTAATTTATATCTTCAATTTCGGTCATAAACTACTTAATTGGCTTCAAAAGAAATTTACAAATCTACTATGAATCTGAAATTGGGATTTTAACTCAATTGACAAGTTTAACCTTACCAATTCCAAATTTCAATTTTAGAACTTTAACAAATCCCAATTTACTCATTTTATCGACTTTTGGAGCCTTTTCTTTAGCTAAAACACCTAAACATTACATTTCAATGTTTATATGAGTATCTCATTCATATTTCAAGTCAAAACTACCTCGAAATAAGCCTTCAACACTTAGTCAAATTATAGGTAGTGCAGATTTTTCATTAACGAGACCCTATGTTTGACGCTAAATTTCAACCTCTAAACCAATAAAATTCACCACAAGCCTTATTTACCATTGAAATAGGATATACCAAGATTCAAATGAACATATTCGCAAGCATTTTGGACGTCTATAAGGTCTTTGAATCATTCGTCAAACATGGCTACTCGCATCTGTCAAAAATGTTCACAATTTTGACAGTGGCTTGCAGGCTACTATTTCACCACTTTTTCAGTGCCAAAACAAATGATTCTAAGTTTATACTTTTCCATTATGTAAAATGCACTAGACAAGGGTTAAAATGAGCTTAACCCCATGTAATTTGGATGATGTTTGTGCTTTAGCTTATCGACCCAACTTGCTTGCTTGCAAGCAGTTTTTATACTTAGCCAAATTTTTGGATTTTTGAGCAGTTCAAAACTAAGGTCCTACCCCATATTCGAATTTCCAAATCTCCACACACATTTACCCAACCTTGAAACCTAAAATCCAAAATAAAAATAGGTTATATGGAGTACTAATCCCTAAAGATCATCGCCAAATACCAAAAATTTATAAAAATAACCATAACCGACTTTTCCTACATCGACACAGTTCAAACATTAAATTTCATTGATTTAATTCATCAAAACTCATTCTAATAGATTGTAAACTGATCTTAACTAAATATAAACTACTCAGAGACCATTTATATCAATCAAACACATCAAATTAATCCTAAACCTTTTGATTCTAGCCTTCAATCCGAACAGTGAGAAATTTCCAATTTAACCGATTCTAAAATTACCCAAATTGACTTAAAACAATAGAGTACAATGAAATCTATTAGATCCAATCACTTTCCATCGATTCCCAAACCCTCAGTTGATTACCGAACCTTATCAACAATCTCCAATCTGTTCCCAAACTCTTCCATCACCAACAATCACCATAATTGAAACAAAATTAAACATTAAAACTTATCTTAATTTGAAGGTACAATCATCTCTATTCCCTGCTTTTCACCGTTATTTACTTCTCCTCTTCTTCGTGTTCACAGCCGAGAGATTGTCCAGCGAGGAGAGAGCTCGACGAGAAAGAAGCCACGAGATGAAGAAGATGGAGATGGGAGCGAACTGGAGAGAGAGCCGAGGCAGGGAGGATCGAAAAGAAGAGCTCCAGTGATAGAGTGAATGCCCGAAGAGAGGATCACTAAGAAAGAGAGGAAGATGGAGCCGAGTTTGAAGAGAGCACGATGGGGAAGAGGATCGAAATGGGAAGAAACCCCTGTTTCGATTTCACATTTGAAGGGTTTGCACATTGACCTTTTACCCATCCAATTCTATCCTTCTCGATACAAACCAAAAGCCCTTTTTTGTCTTTTTATTTATTTATTTCATGTTTATCTCTAATTTTTAACCCTAATTCAAACCCCGAAAACTACCACAATTTCGACTAAAATTGAGAAAATTTCCAATACGTTCCGAAACATTATTACACCGCGTCTCGGCCCTAATTTAAGTCAGTTTCGCGACGAAATAGTGATAAAACACCAAATAGGCATGTGCCACACAAAAATAATATTTAAAATTATAATCACCGGTCCGTAATGCATGGGTCCCACCTTAGATATTAAAATCCTAAATTAAATCCCAAAATACTTAATTAGTCGTCTAATCAAGTTTATAAAATTCTCGGATGTCGCAATTCAGCCCTCCTAGGAACAAATCTATTTTTTCTCCTCCAGCTCTACCATCTCATGAGCGAATTCACTCAACTTAGTGAACCTCCTTTCATACTCCCGTACAGACATGGCTCCCTGTTTGAGCTGAATAAACTCAATCTTCTTCATGTTCTTGACTGATTTTGGGAAATACTGCCTGTAAAACACAGTCCTAAACTATGGCCAAGTGGTGACAGTCCTCCCATTTCTCTAGGGAATTCCACCGCTTCTGTGTAGAATCAATCAACAAAAATATGGCCAGTTTAACCTTAAATCAGTCATCCACATCTACAACAGCGAATCATTACTCCACCTCCAATATCTAGGTCTCAGCTACCCCTTCCTCCATTGTGCCATTGAATTTCATGATGTCGTATTTCATAAATTCCTTGCAAGGTTTAAGAAATGCAGCCTTCTAAGAATCCACTGGCACCCTGGCACCCTGGCACCTGTCTCCGACACCTAAATATGTACTAAAACTAGTTGAGCTAGAGCTGCTACTGTCTCAGCTCTGCTAGCCTTAAGGCTGGTCACAGGCTGTGCCTTAGGTCGTTGTACTGATGGTCTCATATGAGCCATCAACATAGCCATAAATTTAACCTGAGACTCCATAAGCTCCCTCTTGTTTTGCTCTATTTTAGATTTCCATTAATCACCAGTCTCCATGTTACCCTGAGGTCCAGGTCTCTGTGAACCCTCTCCTTGATCCGCCATTAGATTCTGAAGTCAAAGAAGAGATAAGATCATTAAAGTAACACTCAGAGAATATAATGAAATCATATATATACAGTAAATAACAATATGTGCAACAAATAACGTATAACAATGTTTTCATTTTCATTTCCCTCATCCAAAACACGATGAAAACCATTTATTAAACCCTAAGCTTATTCATAACTCGAGACAACTCTTAAAGTCAATAAACTTAGGTTCCAGTACAAAGGAATATGCTATCATTTCGAAAACAATTCGAAAGTGATATTGAGGTCAGAGCCTTGTCCATGATAACAAACTGTATCATAGTTACCACTTAACTCAAAAGTGATAAATCTTAGGCTCTGATACCAAGTTGTCGCATCCCCTATCCCGATTAGGGCGATACTTTGCCTGAAACCCTAATTAAGCCCCCATAATCCAGTCAGACTTAACTAGAGCCAACAGCCTCTCCATCAGTACCTGATAAACTCAACCCATATATTGATATCGAATAAACAATACAAAGTATACGCAGCAAAAAATTTAATTTTTTTCTATATTTAAGCAATATACATAAATACAAAGTTTATCAAAATCCAAAAACCTCGTTTATAAACCTCCCAAAACTATTTATATACAACAAAATATATCAAACATTGTATATATGTACAAGAAGGCACATTACATCGTAGAGAAGACTATAAGACTCCTAAATCTTCTCCTTGCCCTTTGCTGAAGCACTAAGTTGCGAACCTAAAATATTAAATTTGGGGTAAGCGCTCCAACTTGCTTAGTAAGTAAGGATTCGCAAAGTCATCGACATTCCATATAATAATCAAGAACATTATGCAATAATAATATGCACCAATGCTAACTAACGGGAATGTAAAAATCATATAATTGATAAATAACATATGCAAATTCAGCTGTCAATGACTATTACATTGTGATTCTCATTTATTTATAAAACTATGGTCGATTACCCACCGACACCATTAATGCAATTGCTAGACCAACATATTGGTCGATGTGTTGTCTAATCAATCCATTAATGTCTAATAGTTCTATCTGAAACCCTCTAGTGAGTATGTAATCAACGTAACCTATCGAAATGAGCAGGAGTTATATGTAGGCCTGGAAGGAAACCCATATCCTATAAACCTATTCTCAAAACCAAGAGTTACTCTTGTGGTCACATTAAACACCATTTTCCATTTATTAAAACCATCGCAATGTACATAGTCCCCCTAATCAGTCCATAAACTACATAAAATATATATACTAAAATAGCCAGACAACATTGATAAATAAGCGAATTCATATTTACCTCGATTTAAGTTTTCATTCCAAATTCTCTAACTTTTCGGGTCACTCACGCTTTCTCGGGGATCCAACACCTACCACAAACTATTAGTGATCAATATAGGTATGATTCTCTATGTTTAGAACCTCTAAGTCAATCCCCAAGACCTAAAAAAACTCTAAATAAACTACAACACAGTTGTTGTTTTCTGGGTGGGAGCGTGCTTCCTTAATTGGTAGGGCACGTTCCACCAACTGGGTTTGTCTCAATTGATGAAGGGAGCATGTCCCTCTGTTAGGTGGAGCGCACTCCACTTTGTACTTCTTCAATAATATATAGGGTAACAACCATTGTTCCATCCACAAATCATCAAAACAACAATAAACATTCCCATAATTCATCAGGGAGGACCTTTAGTGAGGTAACAAACCATTTCCAGTTATCAAACATCACGATTCACAAAGATATCATCAATTACTATCGAATTGAACTTCAAAAACATCAAAACTAAAATTACCAAAGTTATGATCTCTGAATTTCTAGTTGATTAAGCTCCTCAATTCATGTTGAATTCATTTCCTAAGTGATTTCTTATGATTAGAACCTCAAACCTTCAGCTCTCTCTCACTCTCTCGATTGAATTATATAGATAAGTATGAGGTTTTTAGTTTAAATGTATAGACTTTTCTCGAGATACGCATCGCACTATCTCGATATTGATCGAACGATTGATGTGCTAACCTAACACCCCTGAAGTGACACACATGTTGACACCATCAACACTTACGCTCATCTAGAAGCGATCTGATGATCCATATAACTCAAACCAACTTATAGTTTTTATTATATTTATTTAAATATCAAATATATATTAATATATATATCATGTATTTTCTTGCAATAAATCCATATAATTCATCTAGATGCGATTTGATGATCCATATAATTTGGGTGTGCACATTCATTTTACAACCCTTTCGTCGCACTTAGTGTATCGGCTATTTATTGTTTATTACGTATTTTTCGATTATAAGCTTGTATATAAACTCCATTTTATACTACAACCTATAAAATTCATTAAACACTCCAATAAAACACAAACCATCATGCAAACACATGCACACGATAATCGAGTTACGCCTTACTTAACCACGAGCCTAACTCGGGTTAATTAAGATTGAATTAACATTAATCACCACCTTAAGGTAACAGGTCATTACATATAGTACTGAAGGTTGTCTTCTGCACATCACCTTCCCTAACTCTCAACTGATGATAACCAGAATGAAGATTAATCTTAGAAAAGAATATGCATCGTTCAGTTGATTAAACAAATCATCAACTAAAGGCATTGGATATTTATTCCAAATAGTGACCATGTTCAACTGTCTATAATCAATAGAGAGCCTCATATTACCATCCTTCTTTTTCATAAAAAGGACTGATGCACCCCACGACAACATACTCTAATGAATAAACACTTCATCAAGCAAATCCTCCAACTTTTTCTCCAATTCCTACAACTCCTTTTGAGCCATTCTATAAGGAGGAATAGATATTGGTTTAGTTTTAGGAACTAAATGAATTACAAAACCAATCTCTCAAACGTGGAGTTCCAAGTGAATTATCAAGAAACGCTTCAGGGAATTCACAAACAACGGAAATCTATTCCAGTTTAATTTCAGGTCTTGCCTCTATATTAATAGTTCCGACAAAAATTTCCATTTCTTCGGCAGTAGTTAGCCTACCTCTGGTCAAAGGCAACCTAGAAGATGTTTTAGTGTACGTTAAGAATGTAAAACCCAAAATATAAAAGAACACAATCTTATGGAAACAATCTAAATGTGCATGATAAGTCGTTTGCCAATCCATTCTCAACAACACATAAAACTCCAGTAACTCCAACACATGGAGATCAATGGCCATCTCGTGTCTGGAGATTTCAATAACACGTTTCTCACATATAAAATGAGAATCCACCTTATCCCCAATTACTATGTTGAATACAATATGAATAGGGACTCGCACTAGAGTTAACCCTAACTCAATCACCATTAAACCACAAACTAAAATTGAACCTTCGATAAGATTACGATTTGCATCTAAATATCGTTCGGTCACCACCTGAACCCTTTTCTTGATATGTTGTTAAGGTTGTGTCCCTTATCAGTTATGGAACTAATTCCTATTATTGTGAAACCCATGTGAGATATTAAGGAATAGGCAATTCTATTTTTTAAATTGCATTGGCCAGGAGATGTTGAAGCTGCATAGATTATTTGCATTGTGCCCACTATCACCAACGAAGGAGAAAATATAAAATGGGTATGAGGTTATAATTCCATATTAATATGAACCAATCCATACGCCCCCGTTTTTAATAAGATTACGCTCCAAAGAGTTGTGTACCCGCAATCTTGTAACATCTTTTCTTTCCATACCCAAAACAAGTAACTGCACTCTAATTTTGAGGGTAATCTCATCTAATGTGACCCTTCTTACCACACCCAAAACATGTAACTGTAAGTTTACTACCTACAGAAGATGCCTAACTAGTTGTTGATCTCTGACTTGAGGTCTATCCATGAGATCCTCGACCCTTACCTCTACTCTTCTGTGACTGAGGTGCACCACTACGACCTGAAAGCTGAAAAGATTGTGATCGAGTCCGTCCTGATCCTGTCTATGTCAACTCCAAGGGTCTACTAGCGATTTTTTTAAAAAAAAATCATGATGCAAATATGATGGGACGATAGGTGTCGTAGGTGAGAACGATGGTCTTCCACTATTCCTTTTCTTTTAAGAATTTGAGTCAAATCCAAATGGAAACCTTTTCTTACTCTCAGGACTTAAGCCCTATCCTGACTCCACGATGCCCTAATATTGACGTGATTCATGCTGAAACGTTTGTGTACTTACATAAGCTCTACCTTTATTTCGAACCTCTCGCATCATTCGATTTAGTCGTCAATATAATGGACCCAAGCTCTTTTTATCCTTCTTTCCATGACATTTCACTAGCCACGGATGGATAAGTCTGAACCGAAACTACAATAATTGATTCAACTCTGGAACAAATTGTAGAGGTAGCCTTCTTTTTCTGAGCGACTGAAGTGGCGGTAGGAACTTCTTAGCAAAATGAACCACAAGTGCCTGAGCTGCCACTTGTGCTCGTAAGATATTCAACAACTATGACATATGCCCAGCCAAGTTCTAAAACATATTTGAATCCACACGTTATGGATCTTTTTACCCTCGCGAGATCCCTGACCCAACACTTATTGTCCACTCATAGTTTTCTGCAACAAAATTGCAGGAAAGTGGTTCAACAAGCCTATATCCATCGATATCTCGATAATATAAAACACACATAACACAATCATGAAATTTTTAAACTTTTCAACCCTCATCCTATCGTGTTACTTCCCAACTAATCACTCACTCAACCTCATTCAACAAGATTTAATTAGAAAACCTAGCTCTAATACCCACATTGTCAGACCTCACCTAATTAGGACATCTCACTGGCCTAGATTGCCTTAACCCCCTGATAATCGAGAAGCCTTAACCTCTTCATCAATAAAAAATAATTTCAATTCAAAGTAATCATCAATTATAATACTTTACCAACTCTAAAGGATTCTAAAGTAAATTTTAAACCTCAAAGTTCAGTAAGATTGATTAAATAATCCTAAAAAATCCATAAAAATTTTTGACAACGCACCTCCTTTGTTTCTAAGCCTACACCAAATAACACGACCTTCAAAAATCTTCAACAAAACTAGCTCAGCTTGGTGGAAATGCCGAAGGGCTCATAATCCACCTCATAATAATATATATTACATTAACATATTTCAGATTCTCAAATCTTTAAACCATTATTACCATGGCTCCACGATATTCTTATCCATCCCAAAATTGTTACAAACATTCCAAAGGAGTTCCTAATCGCACACAAACCCAAAAACCCATTTATACAATATAGTATATCAAAAAAAATACATACATAGAAAGAAAGGAACTGAGCAATTCATAAATAGCTAAAAAACTTTCTCTTTCCCTTATCACAGCTAGAACCAGTCATTACCCAATTACAAAAACTCGATAATTTCAGATAAGTAAATCCCACACTATCCAGTACACCTGTAATAATCAAATTCATAAATAATCTAAGAGATTAAACGAACAGTATAATCCAAGGAATGTAAATACAACCATAAATCCATCCCGTTTTTGTTATCAAACTATAACTAGTTGATATCCTTCGAAAGTGATAAGTAAACAATAATAAGGACTCATGCCCAGAGAGGATAATGAGACGAGTCTCATTCCTCGAGTCTATCTGGGTATGATCTGGTTCAAAATGATCTCATGATAACTATGTGATGCAAAATATTAGTGACTCTAGCCCCTCAAGGATAATATAATATTCTACTATGTACACACAGTCTGGTAAACACTATGAGGAGAGTCGAATCGACTTTATCCTCCCCACTCGTGTATGCATGTACAATAAATAATGCAATATCAAGGATCAATGCAATATATATGAAATTATAATTATACAATGTAAAGGTTACTGTGAGATTACTTAACCTTACAAACGCGATATCGTCACTTCTTGCACTCTGTGTTAGTAAAATAGTCCACACGGGTTCCAATTGTGGTCCTACAATTCATTTATAAGTCCGGTAAGATTCCACAACCACTCCGCAATTTTTTAATTTATTTTATTTAATTAATGTTGTCGTGACCCAAAAACCTTGAAATCTCTCCAAATCAACACCTCGAATGTCTGGATCTTAATTTTAACTCCAAATTGTGGTTCGAAAATGAAAATTAACCTAAACTAGGCCTTAAAATAATGTTCACAATTTTAGGTATTTTCGATGTTGTAACACGTATTACGATGCAAAATCCTTAATATAATTCCTCGAGAAAATCTCAAAATCCTAGATTTTTCATAAAAATCCCCAATTTCTAATAATTTGTCCAAAAATCTCATTTTTATGAATTTTCCCTAAATTTCAGGATTTTTCTATTCATTTTTGAATTTAAAATATATTTTTTAAATGACAGGTTTAACCTTGAACCAAACCGATCCGCTTCAGCTAAACCGGACAGGGTTCGGTCTGGTTTGGGGATCAAACCCCTTTCTTCTTCTTTGTCGGAACAAACTTATCTCACTAGGCTGCCCAATTGGGCAGAGGAGCTCAAGGCTCCCCTCATCATCTTCCCCAACCTCCTTCATCCTCTCATTCCTTCTTCTCCCTTAATGCTTATGCGTTTTCAGCTTTTTAACTGTTTTTTTTCTTTTTATTAACCTTCACCTTTTTTACCTCTCTTCACCATCTCACAGTCTCAATCATACCCTCATCGTGTCTCAAACCCAAAATCCAATACCCTATTGGTCCTACATATACACATAATCCTTACAATCACAAAAAATCGAATTTCCATTACTCACCTTGAAGACCGCCACCACAGCCACCAACAATTCAATTCCAAGCTCAAAATAGTGAAGAGAGGGGGACTTGAACGAGAGAAACGAGAATGAGAGAACAAATCGTGAGGACATGGATAGGAGCAAAGGGAACAATGAAGAAAATGATCCAATTGAAGGAGATGATTAAACGAAGGAGAAGCCCATATTGATTTTGATTTCGTTTTGTTTAAAGGGGTGGAAAACGACCCATTTGCCCCTCTGTATTTATCCTTCACAATACAAAATCAATACCTTTTTCGGGTCTTTTGGCATTTTTATATTATTTTGTAATTATCTTTTCGATTTATGTCCGAATTAAACCCCGAAAAATACCCCAATTTGACTAAGAATTTGAGAATTTACCAATATGTTTCGCGACTCTCGGATAACCCATCTTCATACGCAAATCGAGGTTTATGACCCACATCGGCTCGTTAAGTCCATTTGAAGTTTAAAACTCGAATTTTAAAACTTAGTTACTGTGTAAATTGACTTGGAACTTGCTTGAAACTAAAGAAGGAAAATATGAGACTTATAACTTCTACTACTACAAAGGAGAAGTAAATAAATGAGAGAGTTGAAATGAAAAGTTCTTCATTCAACTTGATGTGTTTTTATAATGAGGTTGACACCCTTTATATAGGCCCTTTGGTGATGATGGTAAATGTACTTTAGACAATATGTACAAGTAACACATACACCCCAGGTCATATAACACATTACAAGTAATTTGATAATACATGGAAGAGTTGGTGTACATTGAAAATGGTTACAAGTAACATGACAATACATGGACAAGTAAGGGTACCATTAGTGAGAAATACAAGTTAAATGACTACACAATATATTGGTGTGATTGCATGCTCATCCATACTTCACAACACTCCCCCTTATATAACACTTGCTTAGAGATTGTGCCTCGTTAAAACTTCTACTAAAAAAACCATGTAGGAAAAAATATAGTAAAAGAAAAAGAGTACATTGTTCTCATAAATCTTAAGATGAGTATAATATTATTATGATTGCCTCATTGAAAACCTTGCTAGAAAAACTAAATGGGATAAAACCATAGCTAAGAGAAAAAGAGTGCAATACACTAATCAATAACTTCTCCTCACGTGAACATGGGTGAAACTAGTTCCATTTCTTTACTTGCAATGTCTTTAAGTTTACGCAAACCAATACCATATGTAAGCCTCTTAAATGTCGTAGTTAGTAAGCTTTTGTGAATAAATCAGCAAGATTATCACTCGATCGGACTTGCTTGACAACAATTTCACCATTTTTCTGAAGCTCATGTGCATCAAAGAATTTTAGTCAAATATGGTTTGTTTTGTCCCCTTTATGAATCATTAACTTAATTGTGCAATATATGTTGCATTATCTTTATATAATATGGTTGGAGAATCTTTTATTGAAGAAAATCCACATGATTCTTGAATATGTTCAACCATGTTTCTCAATAATACACATTCACGACTTGTTTCATAAATTGCAAGTACTTCAGAATGATTGGAAGAAGTAGCTACTATAATTTGTTTTACTGATTTCCATGATACAACAATATTACCACAGGTAAATACATATCCCATTTGAGAACGAGCCTTATGGGGATCAGATAAAAATCCAGCATCAGCATAACCATGGAGATTCAATTTTACTCATCTCGAGTAAAACAAACCCATATCACTCCTTCCTCGAAGATATCTTAAAACATGTTTAACACAATTCCAATGTCTTCGAGTTGGTGAAGAATTGTATCTTGCAAGTATGTTGACATCAAAAGCAATGTCGAGTCTTGTACAATTTGCAAGATACATAAGTGCACCAATTGCACTTAAATATGGTACCTCCGAACCAAATGGCTCTTTATCACTTTCATGAGGTCTAAATGGATCCGTATCCACTTCAAGTGATCTGACAGCCATTGGAGAGCTCAATGGATGTGCCTTGTCCATATAAAATCTTTTAAATATTTTTCAATATAATTTGATTGATGGAAAAGTACTCCACTTAGAAAATGTTCAATTTGCAAATCAAGACAAAGTCTTATTTTTCCAAGTTCTTTCATCTCGAATATCTTTTTCCAAGTGTTCGGATGTTCTAACAATGTCGTCATGGTTTCCCACTATATTTAAATCATCAACATATATAACAATAATCATAAATCATGTCGATGATCTTTTAATGAAGACACATGGGCAAAGTGAATTATTTACATATCCTTCTTTAAGTAAATAATCACTAAGGCGTTTGTACCACATTCGTCCGGATTGTTTCAATTCATCCAAAGACCTTTGTAATTGTATAGAATGCATGTTGTGAGGTTTTGATTTTATTTCTTCGGATATTTCAAATCCTTCGGGATTTTCATATATATATCTCACTGTCTAGGGATCCGTACAGATATGCTGTAACAACATCCATTAGATGCATATCAAGCCCTTCAGAAACTGCAAGGCTTATCAAGAATCAAAATGTGATTGCATCTACGACAGGAGAATATGTTTCCTCATAATCAATATCAGGTCTTTGTGAGAAACCTTGAGCTACAAGTCTTGCTTTGTACCTTATAATCTCATTGTTTTCGTTTCTTTTTAATACAAATACTAATTTATATCCAACAAGCTTTACGTCATCTGATGTTTGAACACTCAGCCCAAAAACCTCTCGTTTCTTCAACGAGTCTAGCTCTGCTTAGGTAGCCTCTTGCCATTTTTGCCAATCAGGTTTTTTCCAACATTCGTCCACTTGACCGTGATTTTGGATCATCATCATTTTCTCATATTTCAAATGATACATTGAAAGCAAATATATCATCAAGAACAATAATATTTCAATCCCGAATCTTACCAAAGTTTTAATAATTTATTGAGATCTCATTATTTTCATATTTTCCCTCTTTTTCTAGAGGCAGTTGTTCCTCGTCAGAATCAATTTGTTCTAACAAATCCTTAACAAATGATTATTGTGCTTTCTCAGGAATATTTTGATTTGCATTTATTTTTACTCCCATTTTCCTCTTTCGATGAACTATACCCTTTGAACCTACTGGTCTTCCATGCTTTAAGCGTTTCGTTGGTTCTTGTGCATTTTGTTGCACAGAGACATCAATTCTTGCATTAGCATTTATAGCTGTAATATGTGATTTTGTCACTCGTTTTGCGTCAGTAAATGCATCAGGTAATTGGTTTGCAATTTGTTACAAATGAATGATCTTTTGAACTTCAAGTTCACACTGATTTTTGTGTGGATCATAATGTGATAAAGTTGATACATTCCAAGCAATTTCGCGCCATTCCTTTTGAATTGGCTTCTTGTCTCCCCCTAATGGTTGGAAAAATGCTTCTTCAAAGTGACTATCAGCAAAATGTAAAGTAAATAAATCCCATGTTAGGGGCTCAAGGTATCTTATAATGGACGATGAGTTAAATCCAACATAAATCCCAAGTTTTCATCGTGGACCCATCTTAGTTTTATTGGGAGATGGTATAGGAACATACAATGCACAACCAAAAATTTTCAAATGTGAAATATTTGGTTGTTGACCTAAAACGAGTTGCATGGGGGAATGTTCATGGTATGTCATAGGCCTATAACGAATTATAGATGCTGCATAAAGGACTGCATGTCCCCAAACTGAAGTTGATAACTTAGTTCTCATAATTAAAGGCCTATCAATTAATTGAATGCGTTTGATCAGAGATTCAGCCAAACCATTCTGGGTATGCACATGTGGAACAAAATGTTCAATGGTAATTCCTATAGACATGCAATAATCTTTAAATGCTTGAGATTGAAACTCTCCAGCATTATCAAGACATATGGTTTTAATTGGGTCGTCAGATAATTGTGCTCTTAACTTAATGATTTGTGCTAAAAGTCTAGTAAATGCAACTTTACGGTCAAAAGCAAACAAACATGTGACCACCTAGTTGATGCATCTATCAAAACCATGAAATATCTAAATGGACCACAGTGAGGATGAATAAGTCCACATATGTTTCCCTGAATCCGTTCTAAGAAAACTGGGGATTCTACAACAATTTTATTTGGGGATGGTTTAACAATCAATTTACCTTGAAAACAACTAGCACAATTATAATCACCAGCTGAAAATATTTTATGACTCCTTAAAGGATGTCCATGTGAATTATCAATTATTTTTCGCATCATTGATGATCCTGGATGACGAAGTCAGTCATGCCATAAAACGAATGTCTTTGGTTCATTAATTTTCTTATTTAAGATGACATTCATATCGCCATGCCTTATATGAGTAAAATATAATCCAGAGGATAAAGCTGGAAATCTTTCTAACACTTCTTTTTTCCCATTTGAAACAAATGTGACATAGAGAAATTCTCTATCATTTTCGTTCATAGTTTCAATGTGATATCTATTTTGGCGAATATCTTTAAAGCTAAGTAAATTCCTTTTGGGTTTTTCAGGGTATAAGGCATTGTCAACATGAATTGTTGTACCCCTATGCAACATAATATTTGCTCTTCTAAAGTCATTAATCAAATTAGAGATGTCAGATATTGTTTGAACATTAGCCTCAACTACGTTCAAGTTGGAGAAATATTCTCTCTTTTTAAGGATTGTGTGCGTTGTACCACAATCAACAAGAAAAATTTCGCTCTTATTTGGTTCATGATTTGAATGTTTGATAAATTAGAAAAAAAAAAAGACATTTCATTTATAATAAAAAACTAGTACATAAGAATTAAAAGCATAAAAAAACTAGTGCATAGAATTATATAAATTGAGAAACATTACATGTGATCATTAAAAACATCAAGACTAGTGTTTGGATCATCATAAAAATTTGGGATATCCATATAATTAATGTCTGATGAGCCATCTCCGACAGTGAAGTTCATCTCGACTGTTTTGCCTTTCACCTTTAAGGAGGCTTGATAAAAATCAATAAAATACTTAGGTGTATGGCATACATGAGCCCAATGGTCTTTCATACCACACTTGTGACATGGTTGGTCACGATTACGAGCATGCCCATTTTCAACAACATTCTTTCCATTATTCTGAGCAGCGTCATTTCTATTACATTTATTTTGGAACTTATCACTACGAAATTTAGAATAGGGCTTTCTACGATCTTTGCCGATTGATCATTTCCCCTTTCCATGTCTGCGGTTTTTCTTTCCTTGACCATTTTTATGGTCATTATAGGATGCAACTTTGCTTCATTAATTGAAGCGGAACTAGTTGGATGGGAGTTGTGGTTCTTCAATAGAAGCTCATTATTTTGTTCAGCCACCATGAGGCAAGAAATTAATTCTAAATACTTTTTAAATTGACGCGCTCGATATTGTTGTTGCAACAAAAGATTCGAGGCAAGAAAAGTATTGAATGTTTTTTCCATCATTGCCTCATCGGATATATTTTCTCCACACAACCTCAAACGAGAGGTAATATTAAACATGGTGGAGTTATACTCACTGACTGTTTTAAAATCTTGAAGCCTAAGATTTAGCCAGTCGTTTTGAGCTTTTAGAAATATCAGCGTCTTTTGGTGAATATATCATTTTTTCAAGCTTAACCACAGGGTAAGAAGATCCTTTATAGTGAGATACTCACTTTTTAAACCTTCATGGAGTTGATGGTGAAGGAATATCAATGCTTTCGCACGGTCTTGCATTGATGTTTCATTTCCTTTTATAATAGTTTCTCACAAGTCTTTAGCTTGGAGATGTATCTCGACATCCAGTTGCCATGACAGATAATTATTGCCAGTGATATCGAGGGCAATAGATTCAAGTTTTTGAAGGTTTTCCATAGTCTGAAAACATGTCAAGAACTTGGGTAAATAGTTTTTCTCTTTTATATAAAATAAATAATATACGATTAAATATATGTTCACAACTTGATTATTAATATACAAAATGTACTACTTGTATGATTTGGTGGGACAACCTCCAGGTTAGGAGGCGAGACGAAGCCTACTTAAAACAATGCATCCTAATGTTTAGCTTTACTTGGGGACAAGGCTTATCCACTATCAACTCAAACTCATAACACTATTTGCAATATAAAAATCAAGAATATAGCATAACTAATCGTTTGTAGTATAGCGAGAAAACTAGTTATGTAATATATTGACTTTTGATTTCTGATGTAGAAGATCGTACAAGACGCAACTGCAAAGCATACTTTCACAGTCGGTGATGTTATAATGCATAGTGTATGAATAAAATATGCATATATAAGTGATGCATGTAATATAAATAAAGCAACCATGATAACATGAAAATAAATTGAACTTATTTAAATTAACAAAAAATATATCTTCCTAGCTTTGTTTCCTCAGCAAGCCTTCTTGAACTTCAAGATCTCCCTTTTGTGCAAGAGCAAGCTCGTGCTGATAACGTGTTGTAAATTGAGTTGGAACTTGCTAGAAACTAGAGAAGGAAAATAGGAAACTTAGAACTTCTACTACTACAAAGGAGAATAGAAGATATGAGAGAGTTGGAATGAGAAGTTCTTCATTCAACTTTTTGTGTTCTTATAATGAGGTTGACACCCTTTATATAGGCCCTTTGGTGATGATGATAAATGTCTTTAGACAATATGTACAAATAACACATACACCCCATGTCATACAACACATTACAAGTAATTAGACAATACATGAAAGAGTTGGTTTACATTGGAAATGGTTACAAGTAACATGACAATACATGAACAAGTACCATTAGTGAGAAATACAAGTTACATGACTATACAATATGTTGGTATGCATGCATGGTCATCCATACTTCACAACAGTTACAAATATTTTTTCAAAATCCGGAACAAAAGTTCGTTTCAACATTTAAACTCTCTCAGCACTCATTTCGACACGTATTTCGAGATAAAACCTCGTAACCTTCGAGTTTACTCAATTAAATTTGGATTTCACAAAATAACATAATATATAGTATATCACACTAGGCACACATCACACGATAATAAAATTAATTAAAAACCTCAATTTTACTGGTCCTTAGCTCCCGACTTGTGGCTTAAACCACAATTAGGATTCGTTAATCCTGGATTAGTCGTAATTATTAGTTTATAAATATTTTGGGATTTGACACAAACTGAGGGGAATGCGTGTATTTTTGGATATATAGACGAGAGAAGGGCTAGGGGTAAGATTTATAATTTGTTTAACGTGTTTTAGTGGCGGGGTGCTTGTGTCTGAAAAACCGCGTAGGTGCCCATATCATCGAGGTGCCCTGAGAATCAATAGAGGTGCACATAGCCCGACTCCTTAGGGTTCGTTTAATTTGAGCTACTAAAAAAGGACTGGATGATCCCTTGTCAAACATCTACAACCAAGGTTTTGCTTTGGGGTACTTAGAGTTGGTTCCGCGACACATTAAGATACGATAATAACTATTGTTCAAGCTCTAACGAAAGTGACGAATTGTTAATAAATGACAAATTTCCTTATTATGAATAAGTTAGGTCTAATTATGGTAAATAAATCTTGGTGTCTGCAGCAGACCATTTTAAAGCATCTCTAATGGTAAATGTGGATTTATGTCATGTCAACAATGTGGAGAGTATGTCCATCATAAGTGGCTTGAATAAATATTAAAGTGGATTGGAGAGGGTTTTTACTTTAATGTTTTTATTGTGGAGAGTATGTCCATCATAAGTGGCTTCAATCAATGTGGATTGCACTTTTTATTTAATGTTTTTATTGTTTTCTTTATATAGTATTTCAGAGAGATTGATGGATTACACCGTTTGGAAGTAAACATTGAGAATATATATATATATATTGTTTTTTTTTTTCACGCCACGTCAGTTGAACATTATAAATCCATAGTTGCATTGGAGAGGGTTTTTACTTTAATGTCCATTTTAGCTTACATGACACACATTTTCCCCAATCCACATTCCCATTAGAGATGCTTTTATATAGTCAAACTAATGAATATATAATCATTAAAACAAGTCATTGTGAGGCATCACTCTTTGGAGATGTAGAGGATTCTGGTTCCCGTTCAAGTCAAACAAAAAACCATTGACACAAATGGCTTTAAAGAAGTTCATTAATTATAATTAATACTAGAGTCGATTAGTGATTTGTTTAAACAACGCTGCTAGGGTTTTTCTCTCAAGAAGTGTTGCGGTTCAGTTGTATCAATAAAAAGTTGTATAATTATTTTTAATTTCCCTGCATGCACCCTGTACTTATCCATGAATATACACTTAATGATCTTTCCTAAGTTTTTTAAAATTTAATAATGTTTCTAGGAAAATGCTAAAATGACACTCCAAGTGACACCTCTGTAATGTGGCGTGAGGGCCCGTATTTATGGGAGTCGTTGTGCGCGCTTCAAGATATACACCAAGCATGTTATGCATCAAGAACTATTTTGTGCACACTCATTTTTATATGGGGCCCACGTACCACATCACATGATTGTCACTTGGGGTGTCATTGTAGCATTTTCCATATTTCTATATCTAAGTGACCTTCGGTTTTTTCAAAACAACAATAACAATAACAACATAGCATCAGTCCCAAATTAATTATGATCAGCTACATGGATCAAACTTTTCCATTGTGCTCGGTTAAGTGCAATTGATGGTGAGCTTTCCAAATCATTCAAATCCCTTCTAATTAATGTGTCTTATGTCAATTTTTTCTTAAGAAAAAGAGGAATAAAGGACCTTCAGTGGAAACAAACGTTTCAAAATCTAGTTCACTAAAATTTTAGGCAACTAATGACCAATTCAAAGAAGCAATTTTTCTTTTACTTTTTCCTTTTCTTTATTTTTTATTTTTTTGAGAAAAAAATCCAAAGATACGGTCAATTGTTTTTACTTGGCAGCTTGATTAATGTACAACTGTGATCTTCTTACCCTCTGACGAACTAATTATATTCGAAAAAAGATTAATTAACATGTCTTAATTAAGCTGCTAAATTACTTCGAACGTTTTTTTTTTCATCAAAAGAACAACATATTAACAGAGAGAAATTAAATAACTATCATTTCCTTATGTTCCATTGTTTTTAGTATATGATGATATGTGAAAAGAACTCATTGAACAATGGGAGCCTCTATGTTCTTGACTATGTTTTCATTAGGTTCTAGGTGTCTGGCCCTTGTTTAACGAGTTTGATGCATTGTGCCAAGGGAAGCAAAACTTGTAACACTATTTTTTCTTCGTAAGAAATTCTTAATTTCATTCCATAGTAGTTTTCTCAGTTATTGGTAGGAATATAGTACCCTGCTAATGTAACAAAAAAAAGACTCGCACAACGGGTTGGCGTCCCTTCAATATATACATATCGGGTTGTATGTGTTGGGGCATGTGCCTTAGGTCAATCTACAAACATTATTTATCTTATCATTTTATTTAATAAAATTGAGTTTTTCATTTGCTGTTTTATTATAAGTGATTGCATGTTTACCTTATAGTAAGATCCATGGGTAGGGGTGTCAACTTTTTGTCCGGCTCGCCGGCCTGGTTTTGTTCGGCTTGAAAAAAAAAAAGGTTTGGACACTAATTTTTCAAATCTGGGCTAGGTATGGGCAAGGTTATAATGTCAAAATTAAAATTCGGGCCAGGTCTGGACAAGTCCCTCTAAGCCCGGACCCGACCCAGGTTTCAAAAGATGTCTATTTTATTTTGAAAATATAATTCTATACATTGTATAATTCACAAAAACAACAATAAAAATAAGGAAACTACATAACTTTTATAGAAAATGTACTATTTTAATTTCGAGATTTGCTAAATTGCTTGAGATAACATTATATATTTTGTCTTTTAACAAAAAATATTATAATGTCTTGTAATTTAAAATAATAATTACAACTTAAACATTACTTTATAAAATTATGTTAGAGAAGATTATATTACGAAGAATTTACAATGACTTTAATGATTAAAAATGCTTGTAAACATAAAATATTTTAAAAAAAAATTCGACAAATCTGGACATTTGGGCAACTCGGATTAAAAGTAAACCGGGTCTGGGTGAGACATATTTGTCCGAATTTACAACCGGACTGGGTCTACATAATGCAAATGCTCATTTATATCAAGGGCGACCCAAACCCGAAAAATTGACACCCCTATCCATGGGTATTTGTTGAAATATCCTAAATGTCCCTAGTCGATTATTATACTGGGAACTATAATGAATTAAAAGTAGTGTGAATCTTGATTGATGGTCATGTGATGATCATGCTTATAGGGATACGAATCGAGATCGTTAGTACTTGTTAGAGAACAAGGTACTTGATCGACCTTCTATGAGAACACCACATGGATTAAGTCATATATGTTACTTATGATAGGTATGTCATTTAGTCATTCGCCTTGAGATTACCATAGACTTCAATATTAGAAGCATGGTAATTTGACACAATCAAACGTTGTCTTTAATCGGATAATTATAAAGATTGTGATTGGTTACCATGTGAATAATATGTGAAGGTGTGTAATCAAGATATAATTTGTCACTCTCGTATAGATAGAGATATCAGTGGATCCTTCGATATGTTAAGACTGTTAAATGATCAAGTCCATGTGAATTGATATGATCAATGTCACTTGGATGTTTTCAGACTACCTAAAGATCGAGACTAGTACGATTAAACATTAAGAGAGATTTTCCATGTCTTATGTTTAATCAAAGGATATTGCACGACAAAAGGATATGATATATGTTATTCAATAAGTTGTATCGATTTTTATATTCATGCTACTTAGGTAGTCATAATGCTTTGGTAGAGACCATTTATGACTTGTGTACCAAAATGACTTTTAGTTCACTGCTAACGTCGCATGAACCTATTAGGTCGTACACAAAGAATGGCTTTGCGCAATTTCAATTGGTCCAGAGTAATGAATTTTATATGATAAAATTCATGACATAAGAGCTCTTACAATTTGTTATATGATAACTTATTTAATATGGGCGTATGTGTAATTTGCTTAAACTGCCTAAATACAATAGTTGTAGGATTTTAAGTGAGGTCTTATCTACACATATAAATAGAGGTTAAAACCCTAAAACGAAATAAGATTTTTATTTTTTTACTATTTTCAAGTTTTTTAGATTTTGGGAGAGAAAGAAAAATGTTTTCAATCTATTTTGGGGCTAGCACTCCAAATTGTGGTTACCATTTGTGTATAGATTTCCGATAGAGGACGCGCGCGCTTGAACGTTTTGGAGATCAATCAATGAGATAAGGAAAACACATACTAAGGTATGATTTACTTTTGTAGATCAAGTTGAATAGAACTTATTTTCGATCTTGTTGGGGTTTTTTAAAAATTGTTTTGAATTTTTCGCTGCGTATGAACCCCAAAACCCAACAGTGTGTACATATGCATTGAGGCAATAAATCAAGGGACACCAGCAAATGCAAGTGTGTCATTTGTGCATGTCTTTTTTGGGTTACAAAAGCATTTTCCTAGTTATTTGTGCATGTCTTTCCTAGGTTACAAAATCATTTTCTTATACAATAAATCTATGTGGACTCATGAATCCAGACTCATATGGAGTTTTTTTTAAAAAAAAATTATAAATTCTTGTGTTTGTTTGATTCAAAAATAAAAAATATCGACACTACCTTCACCCCTAACACATACCACCTCCTGTCACGGGGCTATTAAGTGAGGGGTTTACCCTAAGGAAAATTTTCTCGCTTAACCCAACCTGTGGTGCCTAAGGGCCACCTTAGTTCATCACTACTAATACTCAAAGTAAATGAACAACAAACAATGGCACCAAGGAAACGTTTTACTAAGCTCTCAATGGGAATACAACACTGGTACTCTATGCTTCCCCAAGCCTAGAGCCCATGGCTTTATAGATCAGCCAACAAGTAGTTACATAACCATCAAGGACACATGTCCCGATTACATTGATTCGTAGAGTAAGTAAAACCTCACTCCTTGTGGTCAAGGGAGTTACCCAACTGCTTTGTTTTCTTGCTGCCACCTGGTTTCATAACAGTCACAACTGCTTGGTCAATTACCACATGCTCCATGTGTTCGGGACATTCTCAGACGTGCCTTGGTCATGCCAGGGGCCATGACCAAGGTAGTTACCCAACCGCCTGGAACCACCTTGACTTGGTCCATCCGTGCCTCAAAGTGACTTGGTCTATGTTTCACTTAGGGACAGGGACTGCTCGGTGGTGCCTACCTGAGCCTAGGCACCATGGGTGCTAGCTGGGGCTCGGTCGAGTCCCTCCGGCTCAGGGTGGTTCGGACCATGGGTCCGTGGGTCTTGCCTTGGCATGGTTGCCCAAGGCCTGCTCGAGGGTCTTCCTTGCATCTATGCTTATGCCGCCCCTAGGAGAGGACACACCCCTCCTTATAGTAGATGTTAAGTCATTTCCCGAACTCCAATAGGAAACATCAAGAAATGAGACCAATCGTACTTTGACTTGGTCAACGTCCAAGTCAAGCTTTGTCAACCCTTGCCAAGGTACGCCTTGCCCGTGCCAAGGTGCGACCTTGCTCATGCCAAGGCGCGGCCTTGCTCTTGCCAAAGGAATCTACCAAGGTGTTGCCTTGCTCGTGCCCAAGGAACCTACCAAGGCGCGGCCTTGCTCGTGCCAAGGGACAAGTGCCAAAGGAATCTGCCAAGGCGCAGCCTTGCTCATGCCAAAGGAACATGCCATGGCGCGGCCTTGCTTATGCCAAGAGAATCTGCCAAGGCTTGCCCGTGCCTGTGCCAAGGGATGCGTCAGGGCACGTGCCAAGGCACAACCGCGTCTGCGCCCGGGCGCCAAGGTGCGACCTCGTCCACGCCTGTGCGCCGCCTCATCTGTCCCGCATGCTATCCCGCAACCAAACCTCAAGGAACCATCCGAGTCCTCTGAAACTCGGCTATTTGCTAGGTTTCTCGCTGCCCAGCCAAGCCTACTCGGGTCATGCTATTGAGGGGCTAACAAACATCCTCCTTCGAAATGTTCGATGCCCTCATCGAACTGCTTGGTTGCTGCCGCTTCTGGTAGTCTGCTATCTCCTTCTCAAACCGCCATCGAGTACTGTCTTGCTCCCAAATAGGTTCATCAACATCAACCCACTTGATCAAGTAGAAAATCTGCCTATTTTTTCTTGCTCTGCCACGCGTCTCTTGGCTTAGAATATGCTCAATATCTCCTGCAAACTCCTTTCGTACCAAGGGTGGAGCCCGTCTCGCTGTGCTCCTCCCTGGATCTGCCTCATCAGAATGGAAAGGTTTAAGGTAGCTGAAATGGAATATAGGATGTACCTTCAACATTTCTAGTAGCTTAAGGCGATAAGCCACCCTCCCAACGCGCTTGACCACCTCAAATGGTCCTTCCTACCGCTGAACCAGGCCCTTGTGCGTCTCCTTCCTATTGAACTTCTTCAAAATCTGAGGAGTGAGCTTCAACAAGACTAGGTCTCCTTCTTGAAACTCCAAGGGTCTTCTATTCTGGTCAGCAAATTTTTCATCCTCCGGACAGCTTTGGTCAAATTGTCTTGAGCTGCTTCCCTCAGCTCCTGCTTGCTTCTCGCAAATCGATATCTGTTGGGCTTAACCTCATCGACTTTGATCTGGCTACCTCATGTGGAGTAGTTGGCTGTTGTCCCGTCGCCACCTCGAATGGACTTAGCTCCGTAGTTGAGCTTTTGTGAAGATTGTAGCAGAATTGGGTTGCATCAAGTAAATTCACCCAGTTGGACTGACTTGCATTCACATAATGTTTGAGGTAGTCCTCTAGCAATGCATTGATCCTCTCCGTCTGCCCATCCGTTTGAGGATGGTTTGCCATGGAAAACTTCAACTCCGAACCGAACAGATTGAATAGGGTTGTCCAAAATCGTCCAGTGAACCGAGCGTCTCGATCACTGATAATGTCCTCCGGTATCCCCCAATATTTTGCGACATGTTCAGGAACAACTCCGCAGCCATGTCTACATCGCAATTCTTCGGAGCAGCTATGAATGTAGCATACTTCGAAAACCGATCCACCACCACCAGCACGCTGCTCATTCCCTGCACTTTAGGAAAACTAGTGATGAAATCCATAAATATACTCTGAAAGGGTCTATCTGGTACAGGCAAAGGCTCCAGCAACCCTGGTGCCTTCCTACTCTCTGTCTTGTCTTGCTGGCACACAAGACAAAACGGCACATATAGATCCACATCCTCCTCCATCTTAGGCCAGAAGAACGAACGTGATAAGAGGCATAAGTGCGCTTCATGCCCGGATGCCCAACCCACCGAGTATCGTGTGTCTCCTTCAAAAGTTGTAGCCTTCGTCCACCAGTACTAGGGACATACGGAAGTCCTCTTTTAGCATAGAGGGTCCCATCTTCGCACCAAAATCTCCGAGTGATTCCCTCCGCCACTAGTTTTAACATCTTTGAGCACACAGGGTCCTTGCTGGTCTACTCCTTGATGCGAGGTAGGAACTCACTTTCCAACCTCACTACTGCCGACACCATCTCAGCCACCACCTGGCGACTAAGAGCGTCCAGGATTGAGTTAAGCCTTCCAGGCTTATGCTCGAACTGAACATCGAACTCTGCTAGGAAATCCAGCCACCTTGCCTGCTTCTGATTCAGTTTCTTCTAACTAATGAAGTAAGTGATAGCAGCATTATCTGTCCGCACCACTAAGCTCGTTCCCAACAAGTAATGCCTCCGAGATGGAGAGTATGAATCACAACCAACATTTCTTTCTCATGAGCCGGGTACCTTTGCTCAGCTTCCTTTAGTTTCCTATTTTCTAAGGAAATTGGGTGTCCCTCCTGGACAAGTACCTCCCCCAATGCTTAATCTGATGCGTCAGTATGCACTTCGAAAAGTAGGTCAAAATTGGGCAGTCCCAATACTGGTTCAGAGGCAATAGCCTGCCTCAGTTCTGCCATGGCTTGGTCACATCGATCCGTCTATGCCCAAGCCCGATCCTTCTTCAATAGATCTGTCAGCGGTGCCACTCTCTTTGAGTAGCCTTCCAAGAACCGCCGGTAGTAGTTAGCCAAACCCAAGAATAAACGCAACTCCTGGACCTTCGTGGGGTTTAGCCACTCCATGATTGCCCGCACCTTCTCTGGGTCCATCTGTAATTTACCCTGGCCTACAACATGGCCAAGGAAAGTGATCGTTTGCGCAACAAACTCACATTTTTCCCTCTTTACATACAAATGGTTAGCCCTCAAGGTAGTCAAAACCATCCGTAAGTGATCCACATGATCTTGGAGGTTTTGACTGTAAATTACAATATCATCAAGATAAACAACAACAAACCGATCGATGAACTCCCTTAGCACATCGTTCATCAAATTATAGAATGTAGCAGGGGCGTTTGTCAAGCCAAATGACATGACTAAGTATTCAAATGATCTGTACCTAGTCACCATGGCTGTCTTAGAGACATCTTCAGCTGCAATTCGGACTTGGTAGTACCCCGACCTCAAGTCTAGCTTCGTGAAGTAGGCTGCACTGGATATCTGATCAAACAAGTCTGCCACCAACGGGATATGGTACTTATTCTTCACTGTCAGCTTATTCAGTGCCATGTAGTCCACGCACATCTGAAGGGATCCATCGTGCTTTCGTTGGAACAGGATTGGTGCTCCATAGGGTGCCTTGGATGGCTGAATAAATCCAGCATCCAACAACTCTTGCAATTGCTTCCTCAGCTCCTCCAACTCCTTTGGAGCCATTCGTAAGGGGCCGTGCTGGGGGGTTTGAGCCAGGGATTAGCTCAGTCTCATGATCAATCGCCTTTTGATGGGGCAACTCCTTCGGCAACTCCGAAGGCATCACGTCACTAAAGTCCTCCAATACCTCAGCAACTACATCAGGGACTTTTGCTGTCGTGCCTGCCTTAGTCTCCACCAAGGCTGCCAAGTATGTTGGTTCACCCTTCCGTAGTCCATCTTTCACTTGAAGGGCTGAAAAGTGGGACAGCTTTGTACTCTCTTTCCCTGAAATCATGTTAGTCGCAGGAACAAAGCAAGGATGGGACTTATTCATCACAAACAATCCCCTCAAGAATGGAATCAAGGCAATGCTCCCCAAATGTAGAAAGTCATTTCCTAGGATGACATCAAATTCATCCAAGGGAACTGCCATAAGTTTGATCTTCCCTTCCCAAGACCCAACCCTAAGATTCACATTAAATGCCATACCTCGAATTTGTTTTGCTTCAGAATTTACAGCTTTCATTCGGCTGGAATTCTTAACAAAAGTGAGTCCCAGCTTTTCCACCATCTGTTCCGCCACGAACAAATGTGTTGCTCCCGAATCCACCATTGCCAAGACTCAGTTTTGATTCACCTCCGCATCAACGTACATCGGCCCCTCCGAAAGGCTTGTCTTGGCTTGTTGAATGGCATTAAACAATTGCAATGGGTTCATCAGGGGCTGGCCATCATCTTCCGCGATCAAGGCTGAGATTTTCTCCTTCTTTAGGCAGTCCCTTGCCCTGCGAGGGCCGTTGCATATGAAGCAGCCCTTATATGAGGAACTTGTTGAGGGCTTTGTGTCTGGTTTCGGGGCTGGCTTCGAGCTCGCTTGCTTAAGAGGAAAGGGTTTCTTTCGCCCTTCTTATGGTGGTCCTTGAACGGATTCTTCTCCTTGTTCTTCCCCTAGCTCGTGGAAGAACTAGTCTTGAAACACACAAGACTATCAGCCACAGCAATTGCTCGGGCTAGTCCTTCACCCCTTACCTCCTCAGCTCGGATTGAACCCATGACTACAATCCAGTAGTGAAGTTAAAGATTTTGTCCTCCTCTTACATGTCTTTGATGTCCAGCAAGAGAGATAAAAACACCTTAACATAGTCTCGAACCAACCCCATCTGTTTGAGCTTGCGCAAGGCTTCCCGCGCTTGCCAAGCAACATTGGTAGGAAGGAATTGATCCTTAAGCTCCCTCTTTAGCACCTCCAAATCCACGATCTTGGGTCTACCCGCAGCCGCATCATCGTCTACTCTGGTTCTCCACCAGAGTTTTGTGTCACCTTCTAGGTACATGGAGGTCAAGATGACATTTTGGTTCTCCTCCGTCCAGACAGTAGCAAAGTATTACTCCATGTCCCAAAGAAAATTCTCAAGCTCCTTCGTGCTCCGCTTGCCTGAGAATTTCTTTGGCTACGACACCTTAGTTCTAGGCTTTACCGCACCCGCAACCTCCGAGGATCCATCCACGTCTCGTTTGAGCAGACTCACCTCCAAAGCCATTATCGCGGCTATTTCGATGGTGAGTACTCCCACAGAACTTACATCCACTACAAGCTCCTCAAGTTTGGATTCCCACATAGCATCATGGCCTCTTGTGACTCTCCTCTAGTCACCAAGTAAGCCACCAACATCTCCAAGCCTTCAATGCGTTGTGCCGACATTGAAGACTCTGCCGAATCTG
The DNA here is from genome assembly GCA_039657325.1 of Stephania cephalantha. NCBI lineage: Eukaryota > Viridiplantae > Streptophyta > Magnoliopsida > Ranunculales > Menispermaceae > Stephania > Stephania cephalantha. The sequence continues at coordinate 19,357,916 of CM077574.1, read as the reverse complement.
CTGGGACAGTCATCGTTGCCATCATGTGTTCTAGGTGAGCTACCCTCTCACTTAGATCACTTGTTGCTCGGGTCGCCATCGTCTCCGAAACGGGGCTCTGATATCAATTGACTCGGGGCTATTAAGTGAGAGGTTTACCCTAAGGAAATTTTTCTCGCTTAACCCAACCCGTGGTGCCTGAGGGCCACCTTAGTTCAGCACTACCAATACTCAAAGTAAATGAACAACAAACAATGTCACCAAGGAAGTGTTTTACTAAGCTCTCAATGGGAATACAACACTGGTACTATATGTTTCCCCAAGCCTAGAGCCCATGGCTTTATAGATCAGTCAACAAGTAGTTACATAACCGTCAAGGACACATGCCCTGATTACATTGATTCGTAGACTAAGTAAAACCCCACTCCTTGTGGTCAAGGCAGTTACCCAACTGCCTTGTTCCCTTGCCACCTGGTTCTACAACTGTCACAACTGCTTAGTCAATTACCATATGCTCCATGTGTTCGGGACATTCTCAGGCGTGCCTTGGTCATGCCAGGGACCATGACCAAGGTAGTTACCCAACCGCCTGGAACCACTTTAACTTGGTCCATCCGTGCCTCAAGGTGACTTAGTCCTTGTTTCGCTTAGGGACAGGGACTGCTCGGTAGTGCCTAGCTTAGCCTAGGCACCCTGGGTGCTATCCGGGGCTCGGTCGAGTCCCACCGGCTCGGGGTGGCTCGGACCATGGATCCATGGGTCTTGCCTTGGCATGGTTGCCCAAGGCATGCTCGATGGTCTTCCTTTCTTCTATGCCCATGCCGCCCCTAGGAGAGGACACACCCCTCCTTATAGTAGATGTTAAGTCGTTCCCAACTCCAATAGGAAACATCAAGAAATGAGACCAATCGTACTTTGACTAAGTCAATGCCCAAGTCAAGCTTTGTCAGCCCTTGCCAAGGTATGCCTTGCTCGTGCCAAGGCGTGACCTTGCTCGTGCCAAGGCGCGGCCTTGCTTATGTCATAGGAATCTGCCAAGGTGTTGCCTTACTCGTACTCAATGAACATGCCAAGGCGCGGCCTTGCTCGTGCCAAAGGAATCTGCCAAGGCGTGGTCTTGCTCGTGCCAAGACGCAGCCTTGCTCGTGCCAAAGGAATCTGCCAAGGCGCGGCCTTGCTCATGCCAAAGGAACATGCCAAGGCACAGCCTTGCTCGTGCCAAGGGAATCTGCCAAGCCTTGCCCGTGCCTATGCCAAGGGATGTGCCAGGGCACGTGCCAAGACGTAACCTCGTCTGCGCCTAGGCGCGCGATAAGGCACGACCTCGTCCACGCCTGTGCGCCGCCTCATCCGTCCCTCATGCTATCCCGCAACCAAGCCTCATGGAACCATCTGAGTCCTCCGGAACTTGGCTATTTGCTAGATTTTCGCTGCCCAGCCCAGCCTGCTCGGGTCATGCTATTGAGGGCCCAACAAACCCCCACTTTCATACCCACTGCCACCACCGATCACCGCCACACTTCACCGCTCCATCGGTCACCGTCACAATCTACCGCTCCACCGCTCATCGTTGTAATCCACCATCATTTTTTCGGTTCCGCCTTCCCTTACCACCTCACCGCCATCCTCACCACACCCCCTCCGCCGACCTCTCCTCCGCCACTGCTATCGCTAACAACTCTCTCCCAACTTCTCTCTCCAGATCTGGCTGGACTCGGTCAGATGTGAGTTCGATCAGATCTGGAGAGGGAATGAGAAAAGGGGCAGTGAAGGAGGGTGGAGTGGTGACGATGTCAGCGACGGTGGAAATAGAGGGCGGGGGTGGCGATGTCGGCAGTGGTGAGAGGGGCAATGGAAGAGATGGATGTGGAGGAAGGGGCGTGGGGCAATAGAAGAAGGGGATGTGGAGGTGGATGTGGAGGTGGCTATGGAGGAGGAGGTAGAGATGATGGTGACACAATGGATGAAGTGGATGTGGCGATGACAGTCGTTAGTGGTGGCGGTAAGGGTCATCGGTGGGTGGCGATGACAAGTAGGCGACGGCCTTCGGTGGCAGTGGCCATGAAGGAGGGTGTGATGCGTGAATTAGAGATTAGGGTAATTTAATCCAAAATTCAAAAAAATAAAGTTTGAGTCCGACTCACGAGTCTAAATAGCATTACCCTTTCATGTATTATTTGAGAAGCTTCTCACCTAGCGAATATCATACAATATCAAATACAACTTTTACATACAATCAGTGGTGAACCCACATGCCCAGGGAAGATTTCAAATTTTCCCTTAATATTATTTATTAGTTAGCCTAAATCAATAAGTAAGCCCAGTCCCAAAAGATTGTGTAGTACGGTCCAAAGAAAGAAATTTACAAATGCATGTGATGACCCACTTTTATTTGATTTTATGTTTTTCAAAGGAGTCCAATTTTCTTTTTTGTTGTGGGCACCCACTTGTCTTAATATATGATGATCAAGTAATCGTACTTGTGATACTCATTTGCCACTTAATATAAATTGGGATTAATATTTTGATAGGAATATTGGGATTAATATATATATATATATATATATATATATATATATATATATATTCAAAAAGGTGTGTGCACACATATCTGCATGCATGACTATGTAACTAATGAATATTTAAAAGTATTATACGACTTATCTTTGTCATCTCCGCACTAATACTTCTATAGAAATCTTAAAGCATATTAAATGGCTTTTCTCAATTTTTTTAAATACGTACGTGTGCCCTTATTCTTTATTTTATTTTATTATTTAATTTCTTATGTGGTATTTGATGTCAATACATTGACTAATTAATTCATGTTTGGGCATCATTGGGCCTCATACATTATTAGGGGTAGCCCTTCCAATCCAGGTTGCTTTATTCATAAGACTAAAAATCGAGAGTTCGATTAAGAAGAATTTAATCCCTTGTGACTCCGAACAACCACACAAGAGTTTATCTTCTTTTATGTATAATAATATATATTGTACTTTCAACTTCATTCTCTATTTTTTTGTAATTGTATTTGAATATCTACATTTGTATCATGTTAATACTTTTTTAATAATCACCTAACTTAATAATAATTTGGCATTATATATATAGAAATTGTTTATGTGAGAAGTTCTCACGCGACACGTGGAATGTGAGAAGCTCTCACAACGTGACATGCGACATTATGACATCATAATTAATATTTTATAAGAAAAAATAAAAAAACACAAGCCATTGATATTTCTTGCACTTAAGTAAGGGGTAGGATGGTAAAATCTAATTTTTTAGTTTTTCAATAATTTTCTTTTTTTTGTGTTTTTTTTTTTGGGGAGTTTTTTTTCGATCTTTTTTTAAGGAGTTTCTATTTTTGGTTTTGTTTTTTTTTAATAATTTTCATTTTTTTGTCTTTTTTTTTGGGAGTTTCCAATTGTAACACGAGTATTTGGCAAAAAAATTATAATACAAGTATCACAAGTTTTTTTAACCATTACAACACAAATTCAATTAGTATTTATTGTAAGAGATACGATTTTGTTTTTGATGAGGTTAGAATAGGAAATGAAGCAATTGATGCTCATTTTTTTTATTTCCTAAAGTTACAATTGAAACAAAAAATTCTCAAAACGTAACAAATATTTGGGAAGGAAGGGAGAACATCATAAGTTTTTTTTTTTTCAATTTTTTTTCCTTATCAAAATTAATTTATCCAATATGTAGATAGATGTCGACTAGTTATATATATACCCATTAAATATTTATCAAATAATTACTTAATTTTAAAAATAGACGATAGAGTAGTATATTTATAGCCCAAAAGGAACCTACAATCCCGAGTCCGCCCCTGCAGACGATAACTAGTTTCACATTATTTATTTCGGCAAAACCTCCTATAAATTATAGAATGTTTAAAGAGAAAAATCTTATTCAAAACGCCGGGCATATGTACATATGTAATACAACTTAATTATTCATATTGTTAAGATCTCTTGCAACTCTCTATAGATCTCTAAATCTCTACTTCCAAACCCAAACTTCTCCTTTTTTACCTAATTCGGTGTCGTTATTCAGCGTTACATGCTGATTATCTACAACATACTCAAGAGTACAATGATTCAGAAGGCCACATGGTACTTCTTCTTTATCGTAAACATCAAAGCTGCCTTCGTATAGTTTGCCATTGGAGTCCCTCCAGGACATATAGCATCAACACAACGTGTTTCCGTAAAGAATTGTTTCGAAGGTCCAATCAAATTGTTGCTTTTAAGATAGATAGCGAGCGATTAAGTCATCGTTTTCAGATTTGCAGTGAGCAATCAGCACATGATTTCCAGTGATCTCGCTCCTCAAGCGGACGGTTGCACGCACCTATAAAAAGTTGTCAACTTCATAAATGGCATCAACATTCCTCCCGTAATCACAAACTATTAACAATATAGCCATCACCAAAAGCGTACAACAATAGGAAGCCATGAAGAAATGATGATCGATGATGGTACAATGTTTTGAACCACTTCTCCTTCCACCCTATCTTGTTAGCTTCTTATACTGATAGGCAATGCAATGGATTATGTCAAGTTTGGATGAATATTGTTTAAAATCAATCGAATGAGAATCCGTTTGTGATTTGTTTCCAAAAACTGGCTGGTAACTGCAAAAATAATAAAACTAAGCAGTAATTACATCACAGAGGATAATAATGATCTTTCCAAAACGAAAAAAAGTCAGAAGATGAATTTATAATGTTTCTATAAATATTAAATGATCTATTGTGGATGCAGCTCATGATCATCTCCAATGCATATTATGGACTGCACCCATGAAATGTCAATTTCATTCATGTGGAGGAAAATGTTATTATCCTAATTACATGGCACAAATTTAATCTCAATATATCCAAAGTACATGGCACAACCAAGGTCTTGCTCTGGGGTACCTAGAGTTGGTCCACAACTATGGTCTTGCTCCGGCGTATTTAGAGATGGTTCTTGACTGATCTGTGTTGCCTTTATCTTTCTCAATTTATTGTGAGCTACTCTGACCTCATCAGAAACTGGCAACCTCAGATCCTATGACTACTAAGAGGGAGCTGAGATGTACTCATCGTTGAGTCTTTCCGTCTGCGAGAATAGCCACCCACATCGATGTTACATACGAGAATTCGGTGCCGCTTGGTCATCCTCCTACCGGAAGACGTGTCGTCCATTCATTAAGCGAGCAAGAGTTATGAAGGGAATTGCAGAAGAATATCCATTCCCAGGGGTAGCGACTGCTTTTGCCCAGAACATGTTTGGAAGCCTTTTTCTTTTGAACGTACTTTTTGTCATTTCAAGTTGGAATTGAAGTTTTTGCTTTTTGTTGCTCGTATTACATAATTTAAATCCCTACACTGAAAAACTTTTCTTAGGGTTCTTTTAATTTGATCTACTAAAAATGGATCGGATGTCCCCTTCTCAAATATCCACGACCAAGGTCTTGATCTGGGGTACCTAGAATTGGTCCACAACCAGTTGCTCTGGCGTACCTAGAGTTGGTCCAACTTTTGTTCAAGCTCTAACAGAAGTGTCCAATTGTTCATAATGACAATTTTCCTTATTGTGAATAAGTTAGGTTTAATTATGGTAAATAAATTTTGGTGTCTGCCGAAGACCATCTTAAAACATCTCCAATGGTAAATGTGGATTGATGTCACGTCAGCAATGTGAAGATTATGTCCATAGTAAGTGGCTTGAATAGACATTAAAGCTCAAAAGTGCTCTCCAACTATCGATCTGGATTGCACTTTCTACTTAAATTTTTTGTTGTTTTCTTTATATAGTATTTTAGAGAGAATTGATTACGTGTCTATGAATTACACCGTTTAAAAGAAGACATTGAGAATATACATTGTCTATTTTTTTTTTCACGCCACGTTAGTTGCACATTATAATCCATAGCTGCATTAGAGAGGGTTTTTTACTTTAATGTTCATTGTATCTTACACGATACACATTCTCCCCAATCCACATTCCCATTGGAAATGCTCTTATATATAGTCAAACAAATGAATATATAATCACTAAAACAAGTCATTGTGAGGCATCACTCTTTGGAGATGTAAGAGCATCTCCAATGGTAACATGAATTTAGACCATGGATTGGTGCCAAATCATGGATGTGGAGATGATGTATATCCTATGTAGCACTAGATATACATTCACCTATTAAAATGATCTCCAATGGTAAAATGTGGATTTAGACCATGGATTGATGAGTTGACACTTTTATTTTCAATTTTCATAATATAAATAAAGACTTGAAAAAAATAAAAACTTTAAAAGAATTAATAATGTTGACGTGACAGTATACCACAATTTCTAGAAGTAGGCATTATAGTAAACACCCTCCACTTTGATTCTATGTCACATATGATGGACATTATGAATCCATAGTCCTATTGGAGAGCATTTTTTGGGTTGGATGTGAATTGTATCATAAGTGGATCTATTTCCACCCCAATCCATGGTCCCATTAGAGATGACCCAAAAAATGCTATCCAATGGGACATTGGATTCATAATGTCCATCCTATGTAGCATGAAATTAAAGTGGATGATATCTACCACAATGTCTACATCTAGACATTGTGGTAGATTGCCACGTTAGAATTATTAATTCTTTTAAAGTTTTTAATTTTTTAAGGCCTTTATTAATATTATGAAAATTAAAAATGAAAAGTGTCAACTCATCAATCCATGGTCTAAATCATTGTCCATTGGAGACCATTTTGAGAGGTAAATGTCTATCTAGTGCCACATATGATAGACATTCTCTCCGCATCCATGATGTGACACCAATCTATGGTCTAAATCCACATTACCATTGGAGATGCGATGCATGTATGTGACCACATTGTGAAGCATGGTTCTCGCATTGAATTGTAACATCAAGCATGACCCACACACTTCATGTAACTTGTAATCCTCTCCAATGTACATCAACTCTTCCATGTATTGTCTATGTTGCTTCTGAATTGTTGTATGACTTGTGGTGTATGTATAACTTGTACACATTGTATAAGTACAATTATCATCATCACCAAATGGCCTATATAAAGGGTGTCAACCCCATTGTAATTCACACACCAAGTTGAATGAAAACATCTCATTCCAACTATCTCATTTCTTCTCTTCTCCTTTGTAGTAGTAGTTTATAGTAGTAAAAGTTATTAGTCTTCTATTTCCTTCTTTAGTTCTTAGCAAGTTCCAACTCAATTTACAACATGTTCAACATCCATGTGGCGGAAGACCTCCCTAGATGGGATCTACTTTGAACACAACATTAATAAATAATATAATGAACATAAGGAATAAATTATTAATGAATAATTAGAAAGAGCTCATATTCTATCTTATGAGCCACAATTAATTTCTAGAGCCACTGTAAACACATGTATAAGTTAGACACCTGTTAACATTAATATTTAAAAAGGTTCAAAGATTAACTCAAGAAAAAAAAAAGGTTCAAATATTGTAATATTTGTCAAAAATTTAAATGCACCTTATTACAACCTTTCTTTGAACACCGAGGGATAGAAGTTTTGATGAAAGTATTTTGAAAGTGTCTTGCAAATTCTTTTCTAAGAAAAATGTATTTGTGCCTCACGTGCTTGCTATATATAATACAACTTTTTTTTATAAGCTATATGTAATACAGCTTGATTATTCATAGATCTCTCCATAACTCTCTAGATCTCTAAATCTCTACTTCCAAACCCAAACTTCTCCTTTTTTACCTAATTCGGAGTCGTTATTCAGCATTACATGATGATTATCTACAACATACTCAAGAATACAGTGATTCAGAGGGCCACATGGTCCTTCTTCGTTATCGTAAACATCAAAGCTGCCTTCGTACAGTTTGCCGTTGGAGTCCCTCCAGGACATATAGCACCAAAACAAGGTGTTTCCGAAAATAACTGTTTTGAAGGTCCAATCAAATTGTTGCTTGTAAGAGAGATAGCGAGCCCTTAAGTCATCGTCTTTAGATTTGCAGTGAGCAGTCAGCACATGATTTCCAGTGATCTCGCTCCTCACGCGGACGGTTGCACGCACCTGAAATAAGTTGTCAACTTCATAAGCGGCATCGACATTCCTCCCGCAATTACAAACTATTAACACTAAAGCCATCACCAAAAGCGTACAACAGTAGTAAGCCATGAAGAAATGATGATCGATGATGGTACAATGTTTTGAACCACTTCTCCTTCCACCACTTCTTGTTAGCTTCTTATACTGATAGGCAGTGCAATGGATTATGTCTAGTTTGGATGAATATTAATTAAAATCAATCAAATGAGAATCCGTTTGTGATTTGTTTCCAAAAACTGGCTGGTAACTGCAAAAATAATAAAACACGCAGTAATGACATCACAGAATAATAATGATCTTTCCAAAAAAAAAAGTCAGAAGATGAATTAATAATGTTTCTATATATATTAAATGATCTATTGTGGATGCAGCTCATGCTCATCTCCAATGCACATTGTGAATTGCACCGATGAAAGGTCCATTTCATTTATGTGGAGGAAAATGTCCTTTATCCTAAGTACATGGCACAAATTTAATCTCAATATATCCAACGCCAAAACATTTCTAATGAGATGGATGCATGCGGATGGGACTGACATAGAGTCTTCGTCCCCATCCCAGTCTAGGAATTCACCCTCCACCCTCATTCCTATCCCCATGCGAGATGGGTTTTTATCTTCATCCATTTATTCCCCACGAGGAATTTGTTTCATTTTCCTGCAGGAAAATGGTGTTCATGATGATGTATACTTTTCCCTCCTACTAAACAAAGAGCATGTACATATAATAATATAAATATAGTTGCAAACACTTCCAGACAGTTAATGTAGTTTGGTAAATAAATTACTTTATTTATTTAACTAAAGAAAATACAAATTGTCCTCAAATATTAAAAAAAAAAAACTAAAGAAAATACAGATTCTAATTTTTTTTTTGATAAGAAACAACTTGCCCCCACACTGGGATTCGAACCCATGACCTCTTATTCCTAAACCCCATACCAAGCCATTGGGTCACTCAATTGGTTTGATATTTGATTAGAATTTGTTTCATATCATTAGAGCTTGTTTGATGTTTGATGTGTCTCACTAAAGTTTATAATCTAGATTATAAGCTACATTGACCAATAAGTTGTGTTCGGTTTGCAGCTTATTTTAAAAATAATCTAGATTACCATCTAAAATTGTAAATGCCAGTATGAGTGTTGTTTTATAAAACAATGTTGGTATATATTTATATCTTCTTGTTTTGCCCCTTATTTGCGTGATCCCTACATGTGCGGATTGATGTTATGGTTTCACAAATTAACATCACAGGTGCCACTACATGTCTTGGAGATCGACTTTATAAATTTAAAAATGTTTTTTTTTTGGCAAATAGCAAAAAACAAAAAACACAAACTATTAAATTTTTTGCAAATGCAAAATGAACTTTTTGATTTTGCAAATATATCACAAACTATTAATTTTTTTGCAAATGCAGAATAAACTTTGCGACTTTTCAAATATATTACGAACTTTTATTTTCTTTTGCAAATCTATCGCATACATAATTTAAAGAAAAAACACAAAAAATAAAGAAATATAAAATTAAAAAAAATAAAAGAAAAGAAATCAAGTAATGTGAATCCCACGTTGCTTTGGCCAGTATAAGTTTTAGCATTTGTTACGCTTTTTTTTCTCAAAAAAAAAAAAAAAAAAAAAAACCCTTTATTGGTTGGCACCACTAAATATCCTAACATTGTAGCTACACTAGAATATTTTATTTTTTTTGGGCTTACAAAATATGTTTTTTGAAGCCACTAAATATGTTGTTCCATAAACTAAACTACATCAAAAATAATTTATGTTCGTGGACAAAATAAACAAACTAATGTCTACAAAGCAATTTGTGTTCGTCGTTAGGGTTTCACCATGGATTTTTTTTCCACGTTGGTATTAGCATTCATTTTTTTTTTCTTTTTCTTGCAATTTTTTGTGTTTTTTCAGAACGCACAAATTAAGGTGGATTGTTAGATTCAAATGAAATTAGGGTTGTGATAGATTTGCAAAAAAACTAATAGTTTGTGATATATTTGCAAAATCAGAAAGTTTATTCTACATCTGCAAAAAATCTAATAGTTTTGTTTTTTTTTTTTTGGTGCTATTTACCCTTTTTTATGTAAAAATTAAGAAAACCCAATTTCACATAATACAAAAATATGTTCCTTTTTATAATTTTATATATTCATCGATGAAAATAGTCATAATACTAGAACCTAGTAATGTTATATGATAATGTTTGTTCCCTCCCCAAGGTGGAGACACTACCTGATTCTAAGGGTTGTGCTCTTAGTGAGATTTCGATCAAAAGTGGCGATTGTTGAGGATGTGTGAATCGAAATATAGTTCCACATCGGTTAAGCAAGACTTCATAAAGAAGTACATAGGTGTGGATCTCTCCTCAATTAGTACGGAGGCCTTTGAGTTAAAACTCTACACTTGTGAGTTGAATTGTGAGTTGAAGATGGCTAAGTTGGGGATAGGATCCGTAGTGACAAAAATCCGCAGCACACGGAGAAGTGTCATAGCAAGCCGCTTGTGGATAATGTGCCGCGAGCGAAAAATTTAGAGCTTGGAGGAAGGGAGGTAATTTCAACAAAATGGGGAGAATGAGTCAAATGTCTTTTTAGGGGTAGTAGCAGCAGGAGTTGAAGTGACTTCATTCAACTATGACTCGACGTGGAGAACAAGTTGGGGACAACAAAATAGAAGATGTTTCATGCAGGTTTCGAGGAATTCCTCTGATACCAACTCAAAAAATGAGAGAATAATGTGTTTATATCTTTTGAATTAGAAAATGTTCTTGAAATAAAGATGAAAGAAATACACGACTGAAAAAAGGGAAATAACTAATGGCGTCCTACAATTCCTAATTTGTAGTATTGACAATCTATATTTATGCAAAACAAATCTTGCCACATTCCTTTCTCGACAAAAACCTATTATGATATTAACTTGGTTATCGTTATCATTTCTGTAAGCAACAAAATAACTTTTGACTTCTAATTTTTAACATCTACATAAAACATATATGAACTGATCATACAAAGCATATAATATTTCAAGCCTTTCATTTTATTTCCATTTTTTTAAATACAAAGTTAGTTTTTTATTCTTTTAGATGTTATATTTTGTTCTTCTTTTAGTCAAATTATTTCTTGTAGGGAAAATGCAAGAATCAGAACATCTTAACCAAAAATGAATAAACAAAAGGAACAATGATATTGCACAAGTTTTCTGCCACCATGAAATAGGATAAAGAGCAAAAAATCTCAGATCAGTAAATGCTTACAGCTTTAGGAAACACAAAATCAGTTGGCAACATATGAACAAGATAAGATAATTACAATAAAAACCGAGCAGAAAGTAGATGTAGGACTTTTCTAATTATATCTTGAAGAAAATGAGCCAGGCAAGTGAAGATGCACGTTATACTTCATTGTGAAAAAAAAATCATTTGAAATATTTACCTCAATTATCATAGCACCTCAACGCTCTTGGATGATGAACTTAGGACCTTTCCAGTAATCTAGATAAGGATTAAGGAGAAGCAAATTCTGAGGGAGATGTTAAAGGCCTCGCACCTAACAAATGGATGATCCAGAGCAGCTGTGCACCAACCATCCGGGTTAACTTGTAAGCACTCGAGGATGAAGTTCTGTGCTTCTCTTGAAAGGAAAACAGGGACGTGGTTGTTCGCCCGCCAATCCTAAATAATTCTTGTATATGTTAAATGTTGATTTTTTTTTTGTACTGAAATGCAGATTACTCCAACCATAATTAATTAATGGCATTATTAATCCAGCTTCATAAATGATAATTTTGGAAGGATTAAGAATGGAATATTGAACAGCTACAATTATTATTGACAGATTCAATGATCGAAGAAAGTTCTTTATAAGTCCACTTGGCAGGTTCTTCGTCGTGGAAAAGAATAATGTGAAATTATGCTTTGGAGATGAAGACCTAAATGCATTTGACAAGTTCTTACTCGAGCATGGAGCAGCAAATAGATATATAGAAGCAGGCTCCATTCTATTCGTCATTTGATGATAATATTTGCTGACAGATGAAACTAAAGAAAGAGATGATCAAACATCAGCTTTGATGTTAAAGGCGAAAAACATGAAATAAACAAGATCACCCAACACTAAAGAGGTAACAGAATTCCACAGTTTCCACTTACATGCACGGCTCAGATTGACTCTTCAACAATCGAGATGATGTCGTCCAACACTAGGATTGAGGAGGAGAGTAATAAGACTTAGATAAACTTGATTCAATCGAAAACTGATTCAGCAAAGCATATATACGATCCGACTCAACATGAGATTTATCTCCACATATGAACTTGTGAACTTTGCAATCAATCTCAATGGAGCTGAACCCTGGTTTTTTCATCATCCCAAGATTCTTCATTCCCCTCCTAATCCTGCCTACATCATCCCATCTCCCAGCTGCCGCATAGATGTTCGACAAAAGGACACGATTAGAATCAGAATCAGCATCAAACTCGCCTAGATAATTAGTTAATTCCTCAGCCAACATGACGTCTCCTAAAGTCCTACAAGCAGCCAAAAACGCTCCAACAACAACTTCATTTGGTTTCATTTTCATGCTTTTTATGACGCCAAAAGCGTCTTCTAATTTCCCAGCACGACTAAGAAGATCAACCATGCATCCATGGTGTTCAATTCTAGGCGAGATTTTGTAGGTCCTTGTCATAGTCTTGTAGAGATGAAGCCCCTTTTCGACTAATCCAGCATGACTGCAAGCAGTGAGTGCACCAGTGAAACTCACTCCATCAGGCTTAAACCCCTCAATTTGCATACTATGGAAATGCTCCAAGGCCTCTTCAGCATAACCATTGATCGCGAAACCCACAATCATCGAGTTCCAAGACACCAAGCTTCGCTTATTCATGCTATTGAATACTTGACGAGCAAACACAATACACCCGCATCGCGAGTACATATCGATCAATGAGTTGCACACCCGGATATTCTCCACAAACCCCTTCCATTGTACATAGCAGTGAACCCACATTCCCAACCCAAGCGCACCCAAGTTGGCACAAGCAGCAAGCACCGCTACCATCGTCACGTAATCAGGCTCCACTCTCGACAGCTGCATATCGCGGAAGTACTCCAACGCCTCCTCAAAACGCCCTCTCTTCACAAACCCGCCAATCATCGCCGACCAAGACACCTTATCCCTCTCGGGCATTTGATCAAACAATTCAACACCAGCCTCAACATCACCACCCCTCATACACCCATCAATCATAGTGTTCCAAGACAATGCATTCCTCACAGACATTTCATCAAACACTTTGCGCGCAGCCGGCAAGCGACCGCATTTCGCGTACAAACCCACAAGGGCCGTCCATAACATGACATTATCAGTTCCATCAAAACCCAATTTAGTGATGTATCCATGTATAGATGTCCCAAAAGCAATGGTCAATGGAGATGGGAAATCGGCACAGGCAGAGAGAAGGGTGAGTAATGTGATGCAGTTGGGTTCGACACCGGCGAGCCTCATGCGAGAAAAGACTAGAGCTGCCTGGGGCAAGGCACCGTCGCGGCAATGGCGCGCAATGCTGGAGGTCCATGAGACGGTTGGGTGGAGCGAGTGAAAGCGTTTGGGAAGATGAAGAGGAGTGTGGGGTGAGGTGGGGTGGGAGATGGGAGGTGTAGGTTGGGGGGAGTGGTGAAGTTGTGTTAGTGCGCAAGTAGGAAAGACAACGAGAGTCATGATGGTCGCATGAGAATGAATTTCTGCAATACTGTTGTTCGTTGCAGGCTTTTCTGTTAAGCTCACATGTTAGTAGAAGTTGTTGAAGTTCAGTAGGGAGGAAAGCACCGCGACGGGTAAGCGGGTGCAGGAATAGGGATTGTGGTTAAGTGCATTTTCCCGAGTTCGATTACTAAAGTTTATGAGCACCAAGGCCTTGTGGGACGCGGTATTCCCGTAATATAGATAGGTATGGGGAATTTAAATGAGGATGAGGTGGGGATGAAAAATTAAGAGCACCGCTCCAAAAAAATCACATACTCGCGCAGGTACGAGTATGGGGATGGAGGAAAAATATATCCATAGAAATCTCCGTGGGGCATACTCATTGGTAGTCCTCGCGGAGATCCCCGTGGGGCATCCCCATTGGTAATTCACGTGGGGATCCCCGTATCCATATTGGGGATCTTCGCAGGGATCTCCGCATGTATCTCTATTGGAAGAGATCCACGAGGTTCCCGTCCATTTATATTAGTTCAAAATTTATAATTATTCCATATTTGTCTTTAATTTCTTTTTTCTTAGGGTGTGTTTGATAGCAAAAAAAATCTTCAATGAGAAAAAACTTTTTTTTAGCAAATCTTCTCGGGAGAATTTTATAAAGAAAATTTTTTCATAGTTGTTTGATTGCACGAGAAAGAATTTTCTTTTATGGTTCAATCCGTGTGCGCATCTAAATCATCGTCGATGTCAAGCGCTCGACGATGATGTTGGTGACGGCCGAGACGAAGAGAGAAAAAGAAAGAGTGTGTATCCGCGAAAGAGTAGCAGATGCCAAGTTTGTTTGGGTGGAAGAAATGATCAGTTCGTGAGAGAGATGGAGAGATTTTCAATTTTTCACGCTAAAAGATGAGAAAATAAATGAGGAAAATAGGGGGATGTGGTTTTTTTTCTCAGTGCAATTACAAAGTTATCAAACAGTGGAAAAAACGGTTACATAAAAAAAAGTAGACAATTTTCTATGATTTTTTCATTTTCTTTGCTATCAAACACACCTTAGTGGTTCAAAAAGAAGTTAACAAATAATTGATGGGGGCATTTCTGGAAAATAAACAAATTTAGTTTTTAAATGAATCTACTTTAACTTTTCTTAAATTATCTCCACTCCTTTCTCATACCCACTAACTAATTGGTTTGAATTAAAACATTGAGTAAAATGGGACAGTTATAAGACTCCTCTATTGTAATCGAGTTCAAAGAATCCACAAAGGGGTAATTAAGAAAATCAGAAATCACTAATTTATTATTTTGAATTAGTTTCCAAAACAGTTACTCAATCAATTCGAAATTAATATGAAAGGGTACAATTTTAGGAATCACGAAGTAAAAGTAAACGGTTTCCTTTTCCTAAAAAAACGGTGAATTTTAATTTTCAAAACTGTAAATTAGTTACCAAATCAAAGAGAAGATTAGAGGGGATTTGGGAGATATAAGTGAGGCGAATGTTGGACATTGGGACGTTTCTTTTGTGGTAGAGAAGCTTCTATGCTCGAGCGCCTCAATCTCAAGAGCATTCACGATAAGAGAGAGGCGGGATGGTGCTCAATACGTCTAGACACGAGTTCGATCTACAAGATACGCTCATCTCTTTTCGTCAGCTATGATAAGTCTCTTCTATAGCCTCTAACTACCTTCAAAATTCATTTAGATTTCATATTTACATTCAAGTATGATTCATGCATATTTTTATAGATTAACAAGAATTTCATATAGCCATGTATTACATTATTTTTGTAAAAGTCTTGGGTGTTGTAATCAAGAGGGGATAAAAAAAAAATTGATCTTTGTTCACATATTCTGTTAAGTACTATTTTTTTTTGGTAGAATTGCTAAAGTATTGTAAAGTCGTTTGATGAAATGGGTTAAAATTGGTTTAATTTTTTTTAGGTTTTGATCAGGTCTTTGTTGTCATTGGCCAAGAACAAATCGATGGTAAGGCCGGTGTTAGCAAATGGGTTTTAGAACCGTAAAGCAACACAAATGAAAGTGTAGCACCGGCGTGATATTTCTTACTCCACGACTTATTTTTATCATCCTACATGGCCGCTGCAAAGGGTCTCTTCGGTCAGCACACATAGTCTTCTGCATCCCCATCTTTGATCTCACCACTTTGACCACTTTGGAGAAGTTGAAACAAGAAAGGATGATTAGAATAGAAAAAGAAATTATGATCAATTACATAATTGACGTTCAATACATTGAAAATCTTGGGAGCATATATCCTGTATGCATGAGAATGGGTGGGTTTGGATGTATGTAGAGAGCTTGAGGTTTGATTTGTTAATATTGACTTTTGTAACCCTCATCTTAATTGTGTTTCAATTTGCCTATGTTCTTCAAGCAATTAAATGTACAGGCTATGCAAAGTTCAAATTCTGAGTTTCTTGCAATTATTTCATAGGATTTATTGGTCGGTTTTATTTTTGTGGTTCATAAATTGGGGTGGTTTAGATTGTGGCTTATAAGGATATAAGTCATATTTTTTCATTGGATGTCTCTGAAGAGACACTTTAGCAACATGTTAATTTTAATTTTTTTGTCAGATGTTATTGAGTCATGCATGTTTGTAATTGAATCTTTGACAAAAAATGTGCAATTAAATATTTATCCCAAGTAGGAGTAAATATTAGCGTGGTCGCATAGACCATGAAGTTGCATGCGTCACCTTATAAGAGAACTTGATAATTTTAGCTTAAATAATGATTTTTCTCATAATCAAAGAACAAAGAATATTTTGTTTTGTAATAAAAATAAATAATAAGTAATTGTTTCAAAAACAAGATAAATATGTAATTTTTTTAAAAAATAAACCAATATGTTTTCAAAAAATAAATAAAATAAAAAAAATCCCTTAAGTCTCACATGAGTAAAACTCTCTTTATTTTACTAGATATGCTTTGGCAAATATGCAGTTAATTTTGAAAGTAATTAAGGTTGACTTTAAAAAAAAATCTTTGCCAACACCAATTAATTATGAATGAAAGGTTGTTTTTTTTAAAAATTAACCTTTGAAAAAGAAACACTATTAGAACAACTCCAATACAAAATGTGCATTTAAGGGAAAATGATATCCATATATAGCTGAAGAGAAAAAGATAATATCTACTCCGATGAGACATCAACATTGATATGATTAATTTTTCTTAAAAAAAATTAGTTGTAAGCACTTTTTTTTTGAAAAAAAAAAACGCTTTTCTAACCCAGCACAACACACATGTGGATCTGTTGCTTTTAATTTGTATTGGATGTGCACGCATCTTGATGTGTATGGAACAAACTCAACGTATGGAACAAACTCAAATAAATGTGTGTCGATGTTAGGTTGGCAAAAGAGAAACATTTTCTAATCTTTAAAGGATTGTTTTTAGAAGCATTTTTTTTAAAAGAAAAATATTAAAAATTCCATCATTTAATAATTAATTACAAATTAAACCACAGCCAAAAAAGAAATATATTTTTTGTGTTTTATAATTTACTACTACTTCGATCAATTGCGCTGAATCGATCTCAATGAAGAGTTTAATCCATTTCGCGATCTCCAACTAATATGTGATTGAGGCTTTGTTGTTGTAATCTAACTTTTAAAATTTATATGTTCTTATTCATTTATATAAACTTATAAAAATTTATGTCATGGAATTAAATTAAAAGTATTGTAGTAAAAGCATCTTTCGTGAGATGGTAAAGACATCACTTGCCAAAAGGTAAAGTTTAGAGAAGTCGTGGTTCTACTCCCACTGAAGTCAGAAAAAAATTAAAAGTATTGTACACATCTATTTTTTAAAGTAATTATTTACACTTCACACTTACTAGGATTATCTACTATTCCAACATATAATACTTTAAGAAAACATCTTAAATTAGTATGTATATATATACACATATTGTCCATTAAAACTCAAGCTTATAGATGATCACATTGTCAAGCATGACTCTTACATTAAATTGTAACATCAAGCATGACTCTTATATTAAATGTAACTTGTACACTCCATGTAATTTGTATTCATCTCCAATATACATTCACTTGTCCATGCATTGTCATGTAACTTGTAATCTTGTATGACATGAGACTTTGATGTAAGTTGCACACTTTGTGCAAGTACTCATTCTCATCATGACTAAAGGACTATATAAGGTGGTTCATTCACTTGTAAAGAACCATCAAATCTTGGTGCCGTAGAGTCAAGTCCTCTAGTGGTGGTACCGATGCCTGTGGTGGATGAAGTGGTGAAAAAATCTTAGGACCATCCAAATCTTGCTCTCTTATAAGTGGATCTACAGACTGGTAGCCCTCAGCAAATCCCTGACTCCTCCTCTCTATATCCTTCGTTCTCCAACTCTTGGGCTAACTCCGCTGCTGCTGTGTGATCTTCTTGCTATTTGACCAACAAATCGACCTCAAGTCTCTTCCCTTCAGCTCTCTCCCTCTCGTCCTTAGAGTCTTGGTAACCAGTTAGTGATTTCAGTGTGAGCATAAACTCCTCATCTATGGTTTCTTGAGTCTCAATATCAAATTCTTCATCTTGAAGCAGTCGCATTCCGCCCTTCAAGCACATCTGAGTTGAAATTGGAAACAACAGTTTGTTGCATCTTTCCGACATTATACTCTGTTAGGTTCTTGTAGATGATTCCACCTACGTTGATCTCCTCATTCTTCATAATCTCATACAAATAAGTCGTCTTTGGCTTGTTGATCTTGCCCTGCTGAGTGGTCGGGTATACTGAAGCAACCAGAAAGTGTTGCCACATTATATAAACTTTCCTTACGCTCCCCTTCTTAATGTGCTTCGACACATCCTCAGCTCCCATTACCCATCCTTATTGTCATTGGAAAACCAATGTTCTCTCCATAGCTCTAAAAAGGTATAGGTTATAGGGTTTCTCATATAAATTATCCGAGAAACTTTTGTCAGCTCCAACCATACTCAAGTGTTCTAACCCATAGACGATATTTACGTAACACACATTAAAGGAGACAAATACCCTGCTCACCTTCACTTGGTCACCCTTCCTAGTAAACTTTGTATTAGCATAAAATCCATAAACAATCTCACTCACTCCTTTAACCTTGTTCTCCATATAGTCTTGAGTGAATTGCTCTCAACCTTGTTGCCTAATGAAGTTGTTTACTCGTTTGTCATACTTGGACAATAAATTAATTCTTCTCTCGCAAATAAATTCTCTATGCTCAATGACATCATATCTCTACTAATATAGTACTTAGATTTAAAAGATCTAGGTTCTTTCTCATTAGGATCTCTTGAAGATGATGTCTCATAATCATTTGCTCTGACTTCACTAACTTAACTTGCTTGTCTTCTTGTTCTTGACATTTTTCTCAAGATCTTACGCAAAACCACAGTTAACAATACTGGTATTCAAATCACCTAAAATCAAAATTTTAATTCACAAGGATCATTCACATGTCAAATAATGCAAAAAACATATATTAGGTCTCCATAAGCCACATTAATGCTCCATATTCACACAACTTAAAATTCCTATCCAACAACTTCATATCCACAATTCATGCAATTACATCAAAATTTCTCAAAAACTTCAAAGCATAATTAATGAAATTGTAAACTTACCTTAATGTCGAACTACTTTCTGGTGTAGATTGCTCCTCCAAGCCTCTATTAATCTAATCCCTCTCATTTTGCTCACAAACTAAAACCCTAGTGCTCACTTGAATCTCTTCTTCAAATCAATGCCCTAGTTCTCATTATGCAAATCCACAATGCACTCTCTCTTTTCACTTTAAATCACTAGGAACACTCTTTTCTTTCTTAAAATTGCTTAAACTTGGTTCTAAAGGGAAGTATGCTTGGTTGGCGGTGTATGAAATTGGTTTAAAGTGTAGAAAATATTGGTTTAAGGTGTTTAAATCATCTATCTCGACGACGGTGCCATCCCTTATAAGGCACAGTGCTGCCACTTCGCCACCACGACATTGAGACTGTTGTGAGATATTTTGCTCACAGCTCGGCGCCCTCCTGGCGTCGTCCCTTTGTACTAACAATGTCGTGTGTTTACATGCACGACGTCGACCAGTCTGTCTCTATAATTTTGTATATCTTTCGTTAACTCCTTATTGGGGCTCTTTCGATTTTGTGTATTACTACACAAGGCGTCGTGACAGCATGAAATATCAAATATATATATATATATATATTCATAAAAAAACTTACCCGTGATTTGTCCATGTACCTGACCTTTACCACTTGAACTCATTTGCTCTTTTACGTTCTTTATTGAGTTAGTCGAGACTTTTTTCATTCTGATGAAATGTCACTCGACAAATGGTCTTTCCTATATATTTAGCACAAAACTTTCAAAAGTTAGAAAACGGCTAAATTGTTTGCATTGTTTGCATTGTTCTAACTAAACTAAATAAATTACTAGCTAACTAAAATTCAAAAACTTGAAATAAAAACCCTTAGGCTGCTTCCTAGTAGCACTTAGTTTAACGTCATTAGCTCGACTTATACATCACGGCTCTTGAATGATCACTGTGGTGCACTAAGGTTACTTTAATAATGTATCCTCGCGAAGTTCCTCATATCCTCTAATCTTTTTCTGGCATGCTACCCTATCTTTCATGAACTTCGTGCAATTTGGCACACCTTGCCATGCTTTGACAAAAGGATCTTCTTCAAATATTTCTCATATATCATCGCACAAACCCCGACTGTCTCACCAATTCATTGTTCTTGCAATTCATACTGAAACAGTGATGGTGATACAACAAGATTGATTCTCCTTTGCACAAACTCTATATTGTGTGATATTAATTTTTCCTTGCCTTTGTTACTCGTTATTATTTCAAATATCCTCGATATGATTATCTTCTTTAACATGGTCAAGTGAATCATCTGGCCCTGAAGCATCAATAATGTCGTAATCCTTTTGATTGGACTTCTCTACATCTCCATATGCTTCATGACATGTTTCTTCACTCGATAACAGCTCCTCGACTTGGTTATCCTCGGACTCAACCACAACCTTTTGTCTCCAATTTATAAATTTTGCAATTTCATCTAAATTATTTTCCAAATTCAAGAAGACTTGATCCTCTTCTTCCTCTGTCATGTTGAATGATTACGCAGAGATCTCTAATCTTTCCTCATGTTTCTTAAGATCATGCTCGCTCTGCTCAACCATTTTTCTTATCATTTTCTCTAATGAAGTAAGAGTTGATTGTTCATCCATCTCTTGATCTTGTCGTGATTGTCAATTGTCGTGAGAACTCCATGATGGTTGATAGACATTTTGAATGTGAGGGTTGTAGAAGCTTTGATAATTGTGCTATAACTCCTTTCTTTGTATGTATTTGCAATGCTCTTGGCTCCCACAAATCTTGTAAATCCATACGGGTTATAATATGGTTGTTTATATCTCGTTCATGCAAAACCACTCACGATTGGTTGTTTTTTGTATATAGTATTATCTCGAATAGCTTCAGTTTGAGAAACTAACCTGGAGATTTTATCAAAGATGTCACTGTTTGATTCCTTAAGATAATAACTTTCATTCTTTACATCCCTAAATCACCAAAAATAAAAGAAAGTATATCAAGTGCAGTAGGGTCAACCAAATTTAAACTAAAAATAAAAAATTACATAAAATTAAAATTCTTAACAACTAAGTAAACTAAACTAAACTAATTATGTCTACCTTTCCTCGGCAACGGCACCAAAAACTTGATGCGGGTAATAAGTACAACCGCTTGATTGTAGTAATACTGTGACCAACTTACGTTGATTACGGATATCATCATCAGGGAAAGGTGTATTTCACTCAGTATACTTAGTCAAGTTCAATCTATTGCTAAGGAAATTTTTTTAATAGATTTTAAACTAAACTATTCAATTCTAACAAAATAATGTAAATACTTTTAAACTCTTATATTAAGAAGATCTAGTTCACAACTTCACATAGGTAATGAATAACTACGCTTTTCAACTCACTTCCTTCATCTTCATTATGTGTATGCAATGCTTAATTAGAATAGACAGATTTCCTTCAAATCCACTTCAACTACTATCACGACGAAAAAGATTCTAATGTGCAAGATAGAATTCCACCTATCGGTGTGAATAACATAAGCTCCATATTTTGCTTTAAGTTCTAAATCTTTAAATTCATAACAAATTAAGTTTACTATCCATGTCATCCTAATCAATAACTATCTATCGATGTTATTTATTTTACAATTGTACAATCTATATCCGGTTTCGAAGCTTCAATGACCATGATAACTTCTAAAACCTAATATCAACAAACATGTGATCAAGATGTTCATAGTGTTACGCTCATAATTAATACAAATTCTAATCATTGTACTTTTCAACATTATAATCTATTCAAACTACTTTAGCATAGCATTTATACCATATGATACATTGATCCTTAAGATTAATGAACTACTCACACATCATTGAAATAAACATGCACATAATGGTATTCATTGCAATCAAAGATTAAACGAATAATTCAATTAAATCCATAAAAATAATATCGAATCACCATACATGAGTCTTCAATATCTTCTCTTCGACAAATCTTTTTAATACTCAAGAATAAAGTAAAACTATGGTAATCTATTGCTTTTAATCACTATTGGTGGTTATGTATGTGTTTACCACGTTCTAATATCTATTTATACTCCTAAGACACTTTAAAAAACAATTAGAAACCATAGTAGACAATTATACATGAAATAAACTCTAACTTTTTATTTTCTTTAGTCTCTGTAATGTCACTTAATGATCCAGTGATGTGTGTATAATGCCACTGCATCGTAATAGTTTCAGCTACTTTATGTGCTTTTTCTCCCATTCGATAGACTCGACGCCCTAAACTGACCTCCCCAATGCCATCTTTTGTAACCCACAACGCCAAATATGTTAGCCACAATTCAACTTTACTTTTGTGTCTTTTAGCCTCGTTTCTTCACTTATTCACTCGTTTGTCTCCTTTATGCCATGTATACCTGAAAATACATAAATACCGTCAATTAGAGCTCATTCCGAGATATTTATACTAAATATACTACTAAACTAATACTGTATATAAGTTTAAATAATCACTTATCAAATGCAAAAAAGAGGAGCTGTAATTTATATATCATCTACCTAATTGAAATTACTGAATGAAGAAGTCTTTTTAGAAAGAACTCCGGAGGTTGGAGTGGACTACAGGCTCTATGATTCTTCAACGAGCTATCAATCTCAACAGCATGAACAAGGGGATGGTGGTGATGATTCCACTTCTGGACGGCGGTTCTGATCTATTTTCTTCTCTGTTTTGTCTATCTATGAGTGATCTTGTGTAAGGTCTTGTTCTGTAATTTGATATTATGTTTTGTGACATGTGATGTGATACTGTACTACTACTATGGTTTATACTTGACTAAGTTTGATGTGTTTATGCTCCATTAAAATTAATAATGATGCTTGAAAGTTTTTAAACTGTCATGTTTTATCTGTTTATGAAAACTCATTCTTATGATCATTTGTTAATAATTTATTTTTATTTTATACAGTTCGTTTATGCTTCATGAAATATATCTGTTTTGTTAGAAACCCGACTTAATTTTTAAATCTTGATGATAAGGTTTGGAATGAGCTTGAGGGTATTTAAGTGAAATGGAGTATAAAGAAACAAAATATGAAAGACTCGAGGGTAGAATCTATTTATTCGATGTTCAAAGTTGATTGAGATTTTTCAAATTTTTTAAAATATAGGTAATATTTCTTCATTTTATTTTACTTAGTTAGGAAAATATGAATCAAATATAATTTGGATTTAAATAGAAGTGATGTTTTTATTACCCATGAAAATAAAATTTTATGATAGAAATGAGTTATTATACACTCTTTGACTTAACCTAAATTGTGTATGCACTAGAGGTGTTTAGAGGAGATTTATTACTTTGTGTTAGACATCATAATGGTAGAAGATCGAAACAAAAGTACAAGATAAACAATATAGATTTTTGAGAATCTTGCTATACAAAGATTATTGATTAGCTATTTTATACAAATATATATATTGAAAAGAACTTATGCCACAATTAAGGGAAGAAATAGAAAATTAGCCAATAAATTTCACTTAGTTGGACATAATACTTCCTTAATTATAGTGGAAGTGAGAAGAGCTAACACGAGTTTTTAAAATAAAAATGAAAAAAATAAAGAGATCCACAGTTCCAAAGGAAATTGAGAAGGGAATCTAGTGGTAGAAAAAATGTGAAAAAGAATTCTTATAAAAAATAACGGTATCCAAAAGAAATGGAGCAGGGAACTAATATTAAAAAATAAAAATATGTATAAGAAAGAAGAAAAAAATATATATAGAAAAATGGAAGGATGTTTATGGAAAACTCTTCAAATAAAAAAATTTAGCTCGAGTGCTTATAGCTAAGTTAAGTGAAGTATTTTTTTTTCCAACATTCCAACAATTGAACATAATAATGATAATTATTGGTGATTAAAAATTCCTATCAAATTTGATTGAGGTGGCATTTTAAATATTGTTTGAAAATGAGATTGATTTAATGGTTTTTGTATCTTGAGATTCTATATTAGTTATCGTAAGCTTGATGTTCGTTAGTAGAGATTGAGAAAACCTATATAGTGGCTTGGCCTTGGTAATTGATAGTGTAACGACCTTTATCTTAATTAAGGAATTGTTCGGCCTGAAACCTTAATTAAGCCATGGCACACCAGCCAAACTTAACTAGTGTGCACCCTCACCATCTACACCTGATAAAAACCATTGTATATCGAGTATTGACAATAAAATAACTAATAAATGCAACGAAAATTAAAAACTTTTCGCGATATTAAACACGATATACAAAACCAAATCAAACCGGGATAATTATCGGTTATACAAAACCTCCCACCACTTATGATATTACAAAACTGTGATTCAATATAATATTTAAACAAGGGAAGAATCATTGCATCGATGAGAAGATCAAGACTCCTAAACTTTCTCTATCCAATATTTGTAGCGATCATCGATTATTTCTGAAATGTTAATTACGGCGAGCGCTCCAACTTGCTCAGTAAGTATGAATTCACAGAACTATCAACAATCCATATAATAATCAAGAATGAAATACAGTAACAATATGAACCAATTATAACTAAGATGGTATATGAGCAATCATATAATCCAATAGATAAATAGATGCAAGTTATACAACCAATCGCTATTACACTGTGATTTTCCCCATTTTTATAAAAATATGGTCAATTACTCATCAGCTACAGTGACACCATAACCTAACCAACACATTGCACGTATGTGCTGTCCGACCACTTGTCACTGTCCAAATGGTTCTATCCGAAACCCTTTTAGTGAATTTGTAATCCACGCAACATATCTAACTGAGTAGGAAGTTACATATAAGCCGAGAAGGTAACCCATCTCCTATATAACCTAATCTCAGTTCCATGATTTATTTTCGTGGATCACATTAAACACCGTTTCCTTTTTCATTAAAACATATAATAGTGTACATAGCTCCCATTCAAGTCCATACACTATATGTACTTAATATACTACATAGTCAGGCAAAGTTGATAATTAAATGAATCCATACTTACCTCGTTTAGGTTACAATTCCAATTTCCTTACTTTTCGGGTCACTTGACCTTTCCCGATGTTCTATAACCTATCACAAACCGTTTGAGATAATTATATATCCAATACCATGCACTTAGAATCCTTAAGCTGGTCCTTATTGAATCCGGAACCAATTTACCAATTTTTAGGTCGATACGACTTTTTCACCTTTTTGAGGTAAAACCCCGGTATAAAGTCTTGATAGACTTTTGAATTCTCCACTTTTTATAGAAATATCTAATTTCTATTTATTTGGTCAACAATTATATTTTTTCACAATTTTCTAGAGTTTTTTTTTTACTAAATTCTAGTATTTTTCTTCATTTTTTTATTCTTTTTATTTGAGAAGAGGGTTTGAGCCCTGAAGCACACCTAGTTCAGGCCGGTTCGGGGGACCGAACCCCCTTCTTCCTCATCTCTCCCATGTTCATTAAAACCAGTCTTTGTTTTCTTTTTTTTTCTTTGTTTGGCTCACTGGGATTGAGTTTGGCCCAGCCCCAAGGTACTCTTGGGAGGGGAGATGACCCCGCGGTCATCTTCTTCTTTGGAAAACCAAGTCCCCCCTAACTCCTATCTCCTCCGTTGCAACCTACATCAACAATAACCATCAACAACAACGAACAATAACAACCTTACCTTCGATTCGTCTCCATCACCTCTCCATTTCCCCGCCTCATTCTTGAGTTCCCTCTTTCTCTCCCACTGAATTGATACCTCTATAAATCGAAACAGTTGAGGCAAAGTGATGTTTGGGTTTTTGAAGATAAATATTAAGATTTCCTCAAGATTCGTATCACATGAATCTCGAGGCAAATTTAAAGGTTGAGTTCCTCCCATTTCATATTTGGATCTTTCTCAAGATACATGTTGCATATCCCGAGATCGATCTTGTGGCTATAAATACACCCTATTACCTCCTGACTGACTTATGTTTGATCAAACATTTCTCGAGATTCATTTGCACAAATCTCGGTGCCAATTTAAGGGTACATGAATTTAAATAACACTTTCATATCTCATACCCATTGATTACTCTTGAGATGTAGCTACACATATCTCGAGGCATAAATTTCTCTCCAAATCATCAACGTCCACACCATTCACCTCCTTGATGCCTACGCTGCACGTATCCCGAGGAAAATCGAATGAATTAAACAACTCATTTCCAAAACTCTAGGTTATATATACTTATATATATATCAATTATATATAAAGATATATATATATATATATCTATGTGTTTTTCACTTATAAATTCACCATGCACACCAACGACCACCCTTGGGCGTGCACACTTTGTACGTCCCACGCGTGTCACCATTGGCCCCGCATGTCACTAGGCGCCCACCAGTTTAATAATTATTTTGACTATATATATGCATACAATATATATACGCATATATTTATGCGTTTATAATTTCTTCGTGCGCGCCAACGAGTACACTCAGGCGTGCACGGTACCCTACGGCCTATATGCGCCACCCTTGACCCACACAAGGTATTAGGCGTCCCATAATTTTCCAGTTATTTTCTTTCAAGCTGTAGGTTTTATTTAAATATATTCATATATCAATATATATACACCTATATATTTCATGACTTTTATGTTTACCACATACGCCAATGTATACACCTCCAGCGTACACATTACTTCCACGTTTCACTGAGTGATCCCTCAGGGTTCACATGTGTCACACTAGGCGTATCGTTAATTTTATTTATCATTTATTTTCCAACTATAGGTTTTATATTAATTCACATTAATAACCTATAGTCACATTGATTATTTCTCACACTAACCAAGCATAATACATCACAACAATCACACTCACACGCTAATCGAGACAAGTTGAGCTTAACCGCGAGTCTAAGTCGGGTTAATTAGATTTTAAATTAACGTTAATCATCAGGTTAAGGACACAAGTCGTTGCAGATTGAACTTTGAGTTCTGAGGTATATTACATAACTAGAAGGTTGAGTTGTCAAAAAAGAGGTTGTTCTTTAAATCTTTTTTATTCTATCATATTTTATAAGGGTAATATATTTCTATTTAATAATCACTTTTCCTATAGAATAAGAATAAGTAATTATGAAATTAGAATAAGGAATGAAAAAGGAATATAATTGAGAGTATTTATTTGCTCGAGACAACAAAATGCTGAGTTTGGGGTATTTGATAAATAAACAATTAGACAATATTTTATAGTATATTTTAAGGTGATTTTGGATGTAAAATGCTATATTACATTGGATTTTATCTTCTTTTGTGATTTTAAATTATAATTAGGTTATATGAAGAAATAGAAGAAAAATGGAAGAAAATGAAGAATTTAGCTAAGTTGAGAAAATGCACAGTGAATTAAGAATAAACTAGGAATCACTGCTGGCGAATCAACAACGAATCAAGGTTTATATAGGAATCGCCAGACAACTCGGTGATGGACATAGGCTCATTTCCATCGATTTGGCCAGCGAATTAGGATTTTAGTGGAATCAATCAGGAATTATTGGGGTCGATTTCGAGAATATTGGATAACAACAAGAGATTTCGATTTTCATTGGATATGTACTACCTAGAATACTACATATATGAACCTTGAGCTTCAAAATCAATTGCCCTTGAGTACCATAAATCATATTTCATTGCTTTTAGAGCCATATTATTATGTTTCATTGTTTTATTAAGTTTTAGTTTATATTTATTTTCATTGCTTTAGGAGACAATTTGAAGATTCAAAGTATTCAATAAGAGGTATTTATTTATGTCTTTTATTTATTTTATTGCGATGTTTATTACGAATATGAGCGAGTAGTTTATTAATCTAAACAAAGTCTGAACATGAATTTGATTCTTCTTGTGATGTAGTCATAATGAAGATTGATTTGTACTTAATGTTTTAAACTAATCGTATTCTTCAATTCACTGATTTAATAGATTATTTTTTGCGGATTATAATCATTAAGCTTTGCATTGCATGCATAGTTTAGAATGTGTATTGTGATATTTGGATTCAATATCTAGTTTAAAATAGTAACTAGGATTATTTAAAGATGTATTTATCGTTTAAATATCATATATGAATTGAGATCTAAGTTTAATATAGAAGTAGCTTTTCGAAAGTATTAGGCTTAATAGTTCGAAGTTTTCACAGAACTTAATGTTGTTTTATTATATAATTAATTTTTTTGAGCTTTCAAATGATTAATTTAATAAAATTAAGATGGCTTTTTCATTGATATAAGGAGAATTGATGGTTCGCTAAGGACTATTTACTTACTTATGATTTAAGTTTAATGATCTAAAAATACTTTATAAAAAGATTAAAGTATGATTATGATTTAAGTAAAATGTTTAGATACAAAACGGATTAATGTTTTATTGTTTTAGATATTTGTTTAGATGTTTATTATATATTGAATTGAATTGATTTGATTTGAATTCAATTTTAGTGAATTTGAATTGTGTTAGTTAAGTTAGTTTAAGTAGTTTAATTAATTATTATAATTTGATTGAGTAATTTTTAATTCCCGTTTTAATTAAATTAATTAAATTAACGTAAAACAATAAAAACTATTGAAAGACATTTTCTTAAAGGAATTTGCTAAATCTCTGTGGAGACGATCTCACTTATCAATACCAAATATAATAAGCATATACATGAAACTTATTGTATACGCTCGACACGTGTCAAGTGTCCAATTTTATCATTTTCAGTGTCACGCTAAGCAACTTTATAATGTGAAACCAAAAACTAAAATTTTATTCCAAAGTTTAGTTGTCGCAAACTTTTTGGTCTCTTAGGTGCCAAACGCCCGAAAAAGTCTCGAAACCTAATTTTTAAGCCTTTTTTTATTTTCTCATATTTTTTTTCTATTTTTTTGAATTTTCCTAATTTTTAGGTCTCGAAACTTTTTAGTCTTTGGGTGGCCCGGTCTGGGCCGGTTCGGCTCGACCCGCCAAGGCTTGGGGTAGCCAGGCCTCGCCTACCTGGCTACCCCCAAATTCGTCTTTAGAGAGATGAAATGAATTTGGTATCTCTAGAGACATCTCCCCTCTCTTTTCTTTCTTTATTTTTTATTTATTTTTATTTTATTTTTTTTCTTTCACAACTTGAACAACAACAACATCAACAACTCAACAAACAACATAACATAACCACTAAAACTTCCAATTTGTTTTCAAAAACTCAAGAACAACCACCACATACCTCAATCATGGAAGGTCATCGACACTAGAGGTGGTGATGCCGGAGCTGTGAGATAGAAAGAGGGAGATAAATAGATAGATAGATAGAGAGAGAGAGAGAGAGAGAGAGAGAGAGAGAGAGAGAGTAGTGTGTGTGTGTGTGTGTGTCTAAGAGAGGAAAACTTGTGAGAGTAAGATGAGAGCGTGGAAAGTTTAGAGAAGAATAAGGAAATGCAAATGAGGGAGGAAGAGTTCAGGTAGAGAGAGTAAGATGAGAGCTTGGAAAGTTTGGAAAAGAAGAAGGAAATGCAAATGAGGGAGGAATAGTTTGGGTAGAGAGAGATAGTGGAGTTTTTTTTTGTAGATGAAAGAGAAAGTGAAAAGGGATGGGTGATGTGATGGGTAGGTGTTGAGTTATCACATTGTGAGTGGTTGAATATTCTCTAACCCTTATACTACCTTATGCACCCGCGTAATGCGCACCCTGCAGCGGCCTATGCTCTCGTTACTACGCGCGTACAACGCGACCAATGAAGATCCTAACATTAAAGCGACACAAATATTTAATAACAATACAGTAAATTAATACGCTTCACACAAAAGTAACTATAATTCGTCAGGCGTGCCTTAAACTTTTCTACGGTGTCCAAGTGGGTCATAGCTTAGGGTCTTAATATGTAATTAACCAATTAATTAGGATTAATTAGAGTTGTTCATTACATAAATACTTAGGACCGACCCTGATACCAAAACTATTAGAATTCATCCATTCGTGCTGCATGACTCTGTCTTGCGATTGAATCCATAATTCCTTTGGAATGACATTGACATATTGAATACATCGAGTTCTTAATGATAAGTATGCAAAACGCTCCATACATGCATTAAATTTACTAACTTGATGTTGAGCAGCAGCTTCGAGAAATGAGGTTTTTCAAGGGCTAATTTTTAAGATTTGTGTTGAACTTATTAGCCAAGTATTGCAGGCAAAAATGGTGGTATCCCCTTGGCGGGCATAAATCATTTGATGGTATATTGATCGCCTCGAGAATGCCAGGGGGACGATAAAAATAAGATAAATATCATCTCTATTCGTCGCGTATTTGCGCAACATCCTTAAAAACCACCCAACAAGTTCATTGATTCATTTTTCGCAGTTGCAAATGCAACTAGAAGTATGTGTCCATTAGCATCAATAGAGATGTCAATCATTACTTTATCACTATACTTGTTATACAAGAAAGTCGCGTCAATATGTAGAATACGCTTACAATGCTTGAAACCTTTGATTGATGCTCACGATGAAGTTGAGGATCATCTATCCTGATCTCATCAATAGCCCACTAAATATGTGGGCATTTTTTTGCACATCCGACAACCATCTTGGTAACCTAGCATATGATGCATCCAATCTCCAAATGCATTTGCAACTGTCTTCCTTTTAGCATCCTATATTCGTTTGTAGTTTACTTCATGTCTGTATTTTAGTTTGATAATTTCTACCAAGGTTTTGATAGTTATTGTTTGATCTATCTGGACAATGCTTTGGATGTCTCGTGCAAGCATGTTGGCGTTGAGTTAGGTATGGCCACATTCTACGTCGAGATTTATATAGTTGTACGGCTCGTCTAATTGAATGATCTCGCATAATTGCGCTTCTTTTGCAAACAAACACGGAGACGCCACATTCACCCTTCTTGCGTATTTCTGCACTTGACCGCCCACAAAGTTGTAGTTGACTCCATCACATGGTATTGAAAATGTTTGTTAACATGCCACATTTTGATGGCATGATGCAAGTCTTTCTTATTGTCAAAACACATTTCTCTTTCCAACTCAAGATTAGGCATGTCCCTTCCAATCGAATGATGAGAATATTGGGTCATTGTAGAGTTGGTCACTTCCCAATCAATTTCATTATACGTCGGCAATGGTTGGTTAACTTCATCATCAATTACTTCCTCCATGCAAGTCTCATCATCGATAGCAAATTGCTCATAATCTTGCAAGTTCTCGCCCCTGAAGGCTCACAAGTTGGGATAATTTTAAAGTGCAATACAATATTTAGCGAATAAAAAAGAAATAGTGTCGTACGGGTGTAAATTTTTCTTAGGTAAAGATAATTTTATAAAAACAATGACACAACGCTCAAAGCTTTATCTTAGTGTTGTCCTTTTGTTAAGGTTATTGTCCTTTATGTTAAGGTTGTTGCGTTTCTTTTTAGATTTTCAATGTTATTCTCCTCACAGCAATCAATGACGTTCATTGTGTCTCAATTGAAGTACATCTTGTTCATTAAGAGTAGCTCTATGATGTTTTAATGAATTCCATTTACTCGGCTGAGAAGTTCGTTTGGTGGAAGAGTAAATGGAGATTATTGTTGAAAATCTCTCTTTCTTTGTTCAAATTTCTCTCGAGGAAAGGATAATCTGAATATTAAATATGGGGAAATGATTTTTTTCACATTCTTTTGGTACATACATTTGCTACACAATGTTGTAGATTCTCTTGAAATTTGTACGACACACATCTTAATCAAATCTACATTATTGTATAGCAAATGTATGTCTCATAGAATGTTAGATAATCATCTTCCTTAAATATGAGGGATTTGCTAGATTTACTTCAACCCTTCCCTTAACTAAATTCTTAATTCGTAGTTTTAATACGCATTAAATCTTTTTTATAAGAGAATATGCAGTAAATCTTGGCGATATATATTATTTTTATTATGTCCCTTTATTCCTTGCATTAAATCTCTACCTACCCACCTATTCATCTGCTCTATTTAAACTGATTGGGATTATGGGTTGCTTTTCGCATTGTCGTTGTGACGACCCCAGCCCCACAAACTAGGCCCTCAGCCTCAGCCTACGTAGACTCTCGGTCAACCCTCGTGAAATCAACGCATGCCTAGTCAGCCTATTTTCTATGTCATTCGATCATTAGTTACTTATTATGTTAGCTAGTAATTTTAAGTAAATCTTAATAAATCTCAGTGGAAGTTAGTCAATTTAAAACAACTTAAACAATTAAAGATTAAGAGTTGGGACAGTCCTAGTGTGGAAATCCTGTAAAAACAGATTTCATGTATATTCATGAAGCGAGAATCAGTACAATATAACAATAAAGTCATCATATACATGTATCCCAAGTCCCACAACCCATAATATCCCAAAATATAACAAGAAACAACAAGTGTAAATCATATGTACATCCAAAATATCAAAAAGAACCTATGGTAATAGTAAAGATGAGCTAATTCTGAGGGAAATTCAGAGATAATCGCCGATCATAGGCTCCTTGCCTCTGCTACTAGAGGGACCTGCAATTTTCACCAGTGATGGAGACAATCCCAGTGAGTAAATCCAACAAAAACTCAACAATATTCCAAGAAAATAAATGATAATTTTATACACTCTACACCAACAAAAGGTGTAAGTGCAGAAGTTGGTACCGTGGACCGAAGCCTCAGAAGCCATACCAATTCATTCGGCACCGCCAACTTTACCTAAGCCGCAGTGCGAGAGAGTTCCAAAGGAGGACACAGTGACCCTGGATGCTTGCACTTATGGAACTTGAATGCCAATTGAGGAGTCACAGTGACCCTGGATGCTTACATCAAAAGGATTCAGACTCGGGAGGAGCCGCGGGAGCTACTCGGACGCTCAACTCCCTAGTGATCATAGTCAACTAGGCCTAACCACTAAAATATCTAAGCCACTTGGTGGGGAATTAGAGTCTAACAATTTTAACTTATCATTTCAAAAATAAATAAGGAAAGTGAAAAGAAATAGTATTGATTTTCTGACTAGTTTATTTACCTAAACAAACAATAATATCCAAGCTAAACGCGGCTCCCACACATCCGTACTACACTCGTGATACCCGGAACTGATGCTCTTGGTCCCTGGTACCTATTAGAGTTCATTAAATATGTGTTACAGCTTATTTAAGTTTAACTATCCTATTCATTATAATACATTTCACTATTTGCTTCAATGTTGTTTCTACTTAACTTAGACCAAATATCAACTTCAATGTGTCATAAAAAAATTTATGATAAATCCTCAAGGTCCATAGTCGCTTGTTTATATCATACACGAAGGCTTGATGCGAAGGGATAACCCCGAGATGCCTCTTTTATTCATTTTAAATGCTCTTTTGACAGTTAACTCGGCCAAAATGCCCAAAGTCGGTGCTACAAAGTTGTAGGCATTTTTTCTATTATTTTTAAGTGTTATTGAATCATCAAAGTCCATTGAAAACCATTTCAAGTTGGTTTAATGCATTGGTTTGCAAAACATTACCTTAGGGACCTTAAAATAATTTCCAAAAACTTGATTTTTATGCAACTTGAAATGCGGCTAAAACACTCATATAAATTTTCAAAATTCTCGTTATTGATTCATTGAAGTCTATTAACTTAAAACCAAGGTTGTTGAATGCTAAAATCTCATTATTATGATCAAGAACCAAATTTGAGATTCTAAGTAAAACTTTAAGTCCTTATTTGTAAATATTGATATCTAATTCGAAGCATGACTTGAAAACTAAGTTAGACACATCAAAAATCACGAAACTCATGTACACTTTTACTATAATCCAATAACATATTATGGAGATTTTGGTTCAATTTCGACATCATTTGATGCTCGGAACACCTTAAATCAAAAATCAACTCATTAAGTAGATAAATTTCACCTATTTCAAAACCCATTTGAATAACCATTCAAAACATCTTAGAATCACTTGAAACTCTTGAGAAACCTAATTTATAACATTTCAAACTATTGTAGAGGTTTTGATTATTTTCTAATTAGTGAAGGCCCCCGAAAGATGTCCCGACATCCATACACTTATAAAAGGAATTATCTCTACGGACAAGTGCTGAGTTTCATTCCATTTTTGATAAAGAAGATAACTCAATTTTTAAGAAATGCTAGTGTTAAGTTGTTGTTATATGCATAAGCTTTTTGAAATGGTAAAGTACGCTCAAATCCAATTAAAATTGAGAGATTTATGCTCAAAATGCCATAACAACTCACTTTGATAGAGCTTCAGACCAGCAGTATAAAAAATTCATAACTCTCAAACCACACATCTAAATAACGTGATATTTGGTAAGAAGCTTGTCCAAATATCCAAGAACAACTTATAAAAGAATTAACTAATTATGAAAATAAATGAAGGATTTATGCTATCCAGAGTTTGACCTATAATTTTGACATTTCATCAAACATGTAATATTCATGAACAACTAAATTCACAATGCATGGTTCAAGCCCCTTAATTTTTGTCTAACATTTATCATTCAACATCAATATAGGAGTAGAAACTCAAAGATTAAACACCTAATTACATAAGAAAATCAGTTCATTCTTTCATTTACTCAAAATCTCCAATTCTTAAACCAAGACATAAGTTTTTCATGAACATGAGAGAAACTTTGATTTTCTTGATTCATAATCATCTCATAACATTAGAGATTCATCAAACTTGACAAAATTTCAGCACTATAATGATTTAAAGAACCTCAAATCATCACAATATACTATTGAAATGAAATGGATTTGTTACATAAGGTTTGATCCTTGTGAAAACTCGAGCTCCTTGAGATCCTTAGCTCCTCCACCTTCTCTTTGATTTTCCAGCACTATTTCTAACCAAACCCTCTCTTTTCTCTCCAAACCTAGCTGAACTGTTTTGTGTTCATGCATGGTGTAGAGATTAAGTATGTCTTTTATACTCAAACTTTTTGAAGCTTGGCCATTAGATTATCCTAATATCATTGCATCCATCAAATTTCTAAGTTTATCCATAGTTGGTGTTAGCTCCCACATGCATACCATAGGATCCATTATGGTTCATTTAAATTTCCACATAGAAATATCACTAGGTAAATTAATGTACTAAGAGTGTGGTCTTCATTCAAGTTTTTAACATTTCATGTTTTTGATAATCCATAAAGACTATGGTATATATTAAGGAAATATGTTTCATTAAATTCATTTGATAAGTTAGGTATCATAATAATATGAATAGTTTCTAAACTTTAGGCTTAATTTATATGTTTAAGTTCAATCACTCACTTAGGAAATTTATAACTTTCCAATTTTTCCTAGACTTAGGCCTTATTGAAATGAAGCACATTGACTTAATTGATTACATCCGAAATTCTTTTGAGATTCACTATATTGTTTAGATGACTAGCCAGAGTCTAAGAAAGTGAATTAAGTCATTAGCCTAAGCCCAAGTTTTCAATCCACTCGATCATCCCGCGCGTACCCATCTTAGGTAACTTGACGCACTCTCTTTTTGTTATCCAAAAAAAAACCACTTAAAAGTTATGCGCACATATATAAACATATAGTATGAACATTAAAATCAAGTAACATTATTTAATTATTACCTCGGTGTCAAGGCCCGAGTACTAATTCAGTTCGCTACGTTGGATTGGCCGCTAGGTCATGGTCCTACAAAGTATACAATTAGGATTTGATTATTTGGGTCGTTACAGTCGTATTTACCATTTTCTCATCATTTGCCCTTTATTTTTCCTTCCATTTCTGGTGAGGTGCGTTATGGGCACCCCACATATTAGTAAAGGCACCCAAATTTTATAGTTATTCTTTCATCTAAATTGGACCTTGATGGAAATTACAAAAGTACCCCTTCATATAAACACTCCACACTCCCACAACACACTTTTGAACCGATTAACACCCTACCTTCTTTTTTCTCATCTCCAACCGAAACCCACATGGTTTGTTGGCGGGCGTGTATCGATTCTTACGCTTTCACATTATCCGGTGACGAGGTAACACTCGATTACAACCATATTAAGCTTCGAATCAACTATTTTGGTATGGTAAATAGTGACATTGATGATTTGGTTTTTCATTGTAGGGTTTGGTAGATTCGGCCATTCCGAAGTTGTTTTCAATATGAAATGGATGAATATACGACAATGGTGCAAGATGATGTACAAAAAGAGGTATTTGTTGCTATTTATTGTATTTTCTTCCTTTTTTACAAGATGTTCGCACATTCACGATTGTCTCGGTCATGCATGACCGAGAGTTGGAAATAAGTCTCGGTATATGGTGGCCGAAACCAATTCAAAAGTCTCCATATATAGCAGCCGAAACATATCCAAGAGTCTCGGTTATATGGTATTGAGACTTTTCAAGCAGTGTCGGTCATGCTGGACTGACACCGCTTCTTACGTTTCAGCCATGTACTACCACGACTGTGTGTTATTGTGTTTTTTTGGCGAATTTGTAGTGTCTTGGTGATGAGTCCTTATGGTTTAATGTTTATGTTGCAGGTAATGCCGGTTTCCAAGTTATTTCCAAACTACAAGGATGCTTTCACTCCTTGTAGGTCGTTCTAATATAGAGAAGAGGCTATTTCATGCCTTCAAATAATCAGTCGTGGGAATAAGTTTGTGTTAGTTACGAAGCACTCTGATGTCGGAGGGATTAAGTGCAGGTGAAGTGTCAAACTTGCATGTGAGAGGTTTGGTACATTTAGGGGAATGTCACAAAGACTAGGGAAAGTCAAAGCCGCAAAACTTGCTTTGAAAACAAGAATCAAAGAGGAAGAGGAAAATACAAGGACTCAAACTGGTACCAAAAAATGCGAGCGCCTTTTCCTTATTAACATCAAGGAAAATGCGGATTCTTTGTGGTACGTCAATATGGTATGTGGGAGGCACAATCACGACCCCACCAACAACTTGGACAGCCACTCCTTTACAGGAAGATTGAATTTGGGTGAGTAGGTGGTTGTGGTGCAGATGACTAAGGGGAATGTGAAGCCATAAGATATCCTTAACACGTTGAAGAAAATTGAAGTAATTAATGTTTTGACTATGCAAACAATATATAATGCACGAAAAAAACATCGAATTGAGGATGCGGGTGGAAGGACTCAAATGCAACAACTATTGCACATTTTGGAGAACAATAAGTGGATGTCATGGCATAGGAAGCATCCCGAGATTAATGTGTGACTGATTTATTTTAGTCACATTTTTACTCAATCAAGTTGCTATAATGTTTCCCGTCGGTTCTTCTAATGGATTGCACATGCAATACTAATAGGTATCGGATCCCGTTGTTGGAGATAGTTGGTATCACTTCGACGCATTTGACGTTCTTAGTTGGGTTTGCTTTCATATCATCGGAGACTAATGCTAATTATGTTTGTGCACTTGAGAACTTGAGATCTATATTGGACGAGTGGCTTAAACCTGACGTACGTGATTGTTACAGATCGAGAGTTAGGCCTGATTAGTGTTATCGAAGAAGTATTTCCAACATCGTCTCACCTTTTTTGCTCTTGGCACATCAACAAAGTAGTCTTGGCCAAGAGTAAGAAGATGTTTGGGGATAACGAAGGCTTTGCTCATTTCATGGATAGGTGGACGGGTGTGTTGTATGCTAAGTCGAATACATTATTTGAACTTAGGATGAATGACTTACGGCCTGAGTTCGGAACTGTGAAAGGTCTTATTGATTACTTGGATAACACATGGGTAAAGTATTACAAGAAAAAACTTGTATTGGCATAAACAGATCGAATTATGCACTTTGGGGAGACCACGACGCAGAGGATTAAGTCTACGCATTCCACTTTGAAGCTACATCTTGGCAACAATCAAGTAAAGTTTGAGACTTTATGGGGTGTAGTAGATGGTCTTCTTAGGATTCAACATAACAACATCAATGCATCATTCGAGCTCAGTTTGAATATGGTGCAACATGAATATGTTGATAGTTTATATAACTGGTTGCGTGGATACATCTCTCAAAAGGCGCTTAAGTTGATTAGAAATGAGACAAAACATGGAGAGAATGTTGGACATGACTCTAGTCTTTGTGGTTGTCACATATGTACCGCGCATGGTCTTCCTTATTCATAATATGGCTGATTCACCCATCCCACTCGAGGACATTCATGTATACTGGCGAAAGTTGAGTATGATACCAAAGAATATTGTGGATCATGTCGGATACAATCTGAATGATGAGATTCAAAGAGTGTCAAAAAAATCTCATGCTTGCACTGACGAGGATGATCACATCAGGATTATTCAGCAGCTCAGAGAGATTAGTCGGCATTCATCCACACCGAGGGTTTTCCCACTTACAAAAATAAAGACAAAGGGAAAGACACTGGGTTCTACAGTTGAAAGTTTGATGAAGAAAGGAAAGAAGAAAGGATCGAATAGGAAACTTGATGAAGAAGATATTTCGACGACAAGATCGCAAGTGGGTTTGAGTATGCACTATCGAAAGAAGAGACATCTAGTTTGAAGAATAATCAAAACAAAGTAGGGCCTAAAATATGGCAGATAAATCGGGTGACCCAATATGTATCTAAGGTTGGTTATGCTCATTACATACAACCGGATTGGTTACCGTTGAGAGCACTATTGATGTGACAGGTGATGGTAACTGTGAATATCGATGCGTTACTTACACGGTCAGACTCCTCGATGTAGATGTTTGGAGGTTAGTACGTAGAAGAATGTTTGATGGGATAACGGGGTATGAAGCTTTTTGGCGGGAAGTGCTTGGAACGAGCTACGAGAAGGTGAAGAATGTCGTGCATTGTCCAGATGATCGGGTCGGGGCCTCTTTTGACGAATGGTTGACACTTCCGCACATGGGTCTCTTAATATCAACAACCTTTAATGTCATTTTAGTAAACCTCTCACATGGTAGTTGCTTGACATTTCTCTCTCTACGCAATGTCCCACCGCCATCTTTGAATAGTCGGCTTACCATTGGCATGATAAATGATAGGAACATCCATTGGGTTATGGTAAGTTTGTATATTTGTTATCACATGTGTTTTATCAATTTTTGTATTATATGATAATGACTTCTTGTTCAACTTTGTTTTTGATAGGTGAAGTTAAAAGTGAATGCGCGACTTCCATCATTATATCCATCGTGGGAAAGGTATGCTAAGGAGTGCGCTAAATGTTGGCGCGATGAATTCATAATTCGAGAAATCGTGTCGGTTGTACCTTCTTAACAAGGCACGCTTTCAGTAGTAGACTTAGCTTTGCCTTAACGATTTCCCATGTAAAAATAGTGTTTTGGGTTACTTAACATTATGTTTTTTTTCATTACTTCAAATATTGCAACACTATTATCCTTTAAACATGTGTTATTTGTTGATTATTTACGAGCGTTCGTGAATGGATAATTTTGTTTTCATTTGTTTGACACTATCCTCTTAAAATTATACCAGAATAAAGTCTTGGTTGCTCAAGTCCGATAATGTATCCATAATGTCGCCATGCAACAAACCGAGACTCTTTGCAGGTTCTTTGTAATTACATATCGAGATCGTTGGTGTTGTTTCGTAGACAACTAACCGAGACAAAAACTCAAACTATATTTAATGATAAATCTCATTAGGATGTTACTGAGACTCTAGGTATAATTCCAGACTTCAATGACCGTGATGTCATGCGTAGTTTCGTTTACAACCAACCGAGACAAAACACAATTCCTTATTGAATAGTCAACTCGATGGAAAGTAACCGAGACGCAACATAAATTTTAAGTGTTCCATGACCGAGACCATTTGTTATGTTCCATAGACATCCAACTGAAACAATACGAAACTTTTTATTAAACATAACACAGGGTATGATGTAACCGAGAGTCAAGAAATAATTTCGGTTCCTGATAATCGAGAACATCATTAGGTTCTCGATATTGTACGAGTGAAACTATCCTCTGATTGGTTTAAAATTATGTTCAATACATATCTCGGTCCCACAGTTTGTTATTGTCTGATAGGTTACGGACCTGAAGGACCGAGATTGTGTGACACTACTCGGACTTGTAGGACCGAAAATGTATTCTAATCACCTATTTCACATCATTTAAACACCGAATTCACAACAACAGAGGAATATAAGTTCAACAATGACAACAATACAACAAAATAACATTTACAATAACGATGGTTTAAAAAAATCAAAGGTAAAACATGTGAGATTAGTCAATAAACAACATCGTTAACAACACAAGAGCAAATTTTACCAAACTTTTCAAGTATAACAATACAACAAAGGCATATGAACCTTTCATACTAACACAATGCTCTCACGTTCACTCAGTGTTTTGGCTTCTTCAAATTCTTCCGAGTATATTCATTTCCAAGCATTCTCTTTGGGGGACGAGCATCGTTCGGTGGAGGTGGAGCATTAGCCGTGGCAGACTTTGATTGTGTGGAAGTTCTTTCGTTCTGGAAGTGCTTCAGAGGCTGCCGCGGTAGGGGATGTTATGTCGGTGGCGGTGGTGGCGGCGGTGGTGGTAGTGGTGGTGGTGGTGTTTGCACCTAGACTCCTCCCTAACAAGAAATTGATCACATCACTCATGATTTTCTTCGCGGACTCCAAAGTACACAACTCTGCCGGCGAGTCCATCCATCATAACGCGACGTCCAACGCATGTCTATTCCGCTGTTGAAGACCAACTAGCAAATGAAAACAATCAGAAAACTATTCATGTTGCATACATCAACAGACAACCTAAGAAGTTAACGTACCTCTAATAGATCATTGTCATTGATAGTTTTGGCGACAAGGTCTTCATATTCAAGGTTCGGGTTCTCGATCACCGGATGTGACACCTTCGGGAACCAAGGAAGATAGTCTTGTGTAGCCAATAACTCAAACTGTGCCTTTTCGCCTTGTACTTCTGGGCCAACAAATGGTTACGCCAATGCTCCCAATTGTCTTGTTGGAATCCATACTTGAAAGAGTATTTAAGTGCGCATGGGCCTTGGACTGCTTCCAATGGGCGGTACGGAGGGTCAGGTATAGATTGCACGTGGCCAAGCTGTCACAGAATCTTCTTTGGATAGGAGGACTCCACCACGTCCATGTACTTCAATGTGTCACTGTAGAAAGCAATCGGGTGCACAACTCCATCATCCCTAATATCAACAGAAGGCTCCTAAATGACATAATCAAACATAAACAAACGTAATTAGTAAACATAAGCTAACTTGAACTCTTACCAATACGGTTGAGTAACTAACTCACCTCGCTTGGTTGCAACCTGTCCAATGTCATCCTGATTGACCTTAACTTATCAACGCTCATCACCGTCTCGTGTTTCGAATCCATCTAGAGACGCGAGGTTGCACGTGGTCCATGTACTTTGCATTGGAAGTGACGAGTCCGAGTTTGAAGTGCTCTTACACCCATCCCTGACAAATACATACAATGTTAGTTGTTGGAAAAACTAAAAAACAAATTAAAAATCTTGAAATAAAAATGTACTTAGAGTTAGAACTATTACCTCAAGTAATGTGAGATAGCCAGTAATCTGGGATACTTGTACTCTGGTAGAAGACCCTAAGTGACGGTACAAATTCGCCAACGCAGCTGCACCTCATGCATACTTGCCCACATCATCTGAATCTTCAAGAAGCTTCAACAAGGCAATAGAGACCCAAGATCCACTCTTGTCCGCGAAAAGAGTGCAGGAGAGTAGGTACAACAAGTACGCTCGTGCAGTGCATTCCACGGGCGGATAAGTAATGCACTAGTCTTCAACCAACACTTGCGTACGGTGAGCCTTTTGCTGATGTTCACTTCTTCCTCAACATCTGCAACGCTAACCCCAAGTAGTTTAGACACTAGCTTTATCACATCCACGCGAGATTCTTCGGTGTACACAAATTTGCCCGTCACAGGAATCTTCAGGAGAATGCTCACATCCTCCAAAGAGATCGACATTTCACCGAGTGATAAGTGAAATGTGTTCATCTTCGGCTGTCATTGTTCCATAAATGCAGAAATGACCTCTTTGTTTGCCTTACGGTATGAGCAGTCTATCAGCGAAGTCAACCCGGATCGCTGGATAATCCTCTGAAGGCCCTCGGTGTCAGGGTGACACGACTGCAAATTCTATTCTTAGATCTGAGCCCTGTGATTGATACACTTGAGTAACGGGCGATCTTACAAAAAAAACGTTTCATCAGTTACATGCAAAACATAAGTTTATAAGTACTGTGTTGAATGAAACATTAAGTACCTCATTGCTCCAAATCGCTAAGGCGACATGACCTTTAAAACTCTTTAGCAAAGATCCATATGATGGACGACCTGGAAAAAAACACACTATTGCTATTGCTCTTGTGCCTCCCATTCATTACTGCTACCTCCATCACCACTGCTCCCACCAACATTGTGATGCCTATTAGTGGTGTCTGCTCATTCTAAGGACTGACTACTACTAGACTCCGATGCATGGGCCTCTTTCACCTCGGGCAATGACAAGATGCTAATGCCGACGCGT
Source organism: Stephania cephalantha (assembly GCA_039657325.1). Classification (NCBI taxonomy): domain Eukaryota; kingdom Viridiplantae; phylum Streptophyta; class Magnoliopsida; order Ranunculales; family Menispermaceae; genus Stephania; species Stephania cephalantha. Next base: position 19,314,863 of record CM077574.1, on the reverse strand, counting down.
GGCAACATTGGAACCCTCATCATGCACCTCAACATTCCTTCCACGTTTTCTAGTAGTTTTTCCATTTCCCTTCACATCCACATTATGTTTCTATTTCCGATAAGACATAGTCTGGGGTCTCCGACCGCCTCGCCCAAGGTTACCCCTCGACAGCTCAACACCAACCTCCTCCCTACACACTGGGGTCTTGGGACGAGCCAAACCTGATAAAATAATTGAATGTAAGCACCATGAACAGAAAGTCTAGTAAACTCCAGAAAAACTAGAGAAAAATCATCAATTTTAGTAGTCTCGGTCAAGCAAATCCGGGAATATAACTACAATCAAGGTCATTAGTGACCTAGATAGTAACCCCACTTTCGGTAATTGATAACTGAGACAATGGGTTTAGTCTCGGTTGGACATCACCAAAACCAACTTAAGTCTACATTCTTATGTAATCTCGGAATGTAGTGACCGAGAAAAATCCAAGTGTCACGGTACCTAAGATTACTACAACCTAAGCACAATCTCAGTTTTGGATAATCGAGACGATCAATGATCGATTACAAATTCATTAAAACATTCGATTAGTGCCCACCGAGACAACAATGTAAGTTTCGGTAGTATATAACCGAGACTTTGTGCAACGACATTTAAACCTAACTATCGGCTATGGTTAGCCGAGAATACAAACATATTCCTTGACCTGTGTGGTTGAAAAATACAGGTTTGCAAATAACAAACCCTAGAAAACAAACTACACAAAACAAACAAATACCGAATCAAAATCTAGTAAAATTGAGTTTAAACATACCTATAATCTTTTGAATCAATGCCTCCTTTGAGACTGGAACCCTAAAATCGAGCCCTAAAACGGAGACGAACTTCAACAACTCGGAAAACCTTCAAACATGAAGAACACCATAATTTGAACGGACCAAAAATAAAGGAAAAACAAAGGGAAATCGATCTTTGGTCTTGTAATGGATCGAGAGAGTTTATAGGGTTCCAAAAGAAAACCAAAATTTCTCCTTCTTCGTTTTATCAAATTGGTGGTAGGGTGCACTTAAGGCCAATTTTGGGAATTCAGTTCAATTTTTTAGATGCCCTTGGTAAACCACTTATTGCCTTCAACACTGGTGTGCCTTCACTAATAGGTAGGGTGCTCATAGCGGCCCTCTTTCTGAGTTATACTTCTTTCTTCTTTATTTGAACCTTCTGTGCAATAAAAAGAATCCCTTGTACCACCTTTCCACTATGGAGATTGGAAGTTGGATAAATTGCAGCCAAGAAACCTTAGTTTTCATCAGGGTGAACCTTGATCAAGAAAATTGTGTATCACGAGGATGATTAGATGGAAACCAAATGAGCATTGGGAATTTAGGCGGTGGAGGCACACGGGAGGGTAATCATTCTCAGCTGTCAGTTAGGCTAGCTTCTGAAAGAGCCTCGAATCAAGCGAACGGTGAAACATTATGTCGAGCAGCTCTGGAACTGGAAGTAGCTATGCAGACCAGTCTCGAAATACGAGACGCCTTTACCAATATTCTTGTGGGCATGATCTTGTTATGAATCTCATAGTTTTGTCTCAAGTAGTACTTGCCCCATGTCTTTCTCTATTCACGGATGCAGTTAGAGATCCTAAATCAACAAAATCAGCTATAAGGTAGGTTATTTACATGAATGGTACTATTGGTTGGATCTATTTCTGGAGGTCCGTCTTCCTCAGTTGAAGTAGTAAAAGCTTGGGCTTTACTTAATGCTCTTCAACACTGATAATTTTGGTCTGATACTATATATGCATTCTCTAATTGCCAAATATTAGTTGATGCTCTTAACAAAAAATGAGGAGACACCTATATATTTAGAGCCTATATTGTATGATATCAGATCCATACTTCTTTAACCAAATAGTTTGAACTTATCTCATGTAACTAGACTTCAAAATGATAAAGCTCATGTATTGGCTAAAAAAGCCTCACTCAATCATGTATCCCATTTTTGGGAAAGCCTTGTTCCTATGAACATTTTTATATCAATAAAAGTTAACTTGTTTTCATGAAAAAACAAAAAAGAAAAGGAGATGGATCAAGAAATTGGGGTAAATCAAAAAGTAATGTTATTCTTTAATATTCAACAAATAGGGGTGGTTTCTTTTAAATTACAAAAATAATGTATTATGTGTTATGGGAAGGCGTCATTGAGTACGCTCAAATTGGTTTACTATGAATGACGTCTTATTAAAAACCAAAATTGATACGTATGACGCCTTTAAAAAAATCAAAATTGGATTCCACCTCACTTCCATGAATTACTTTTTTCAAAAGGAGTAATTTGTTCAAAATATAAAGTACAAAGTTAACTCATTTTAAAAAAGAGTAATTCATGCAATTAAAAACTCATGCAACCCCTACCCTTAACCTATACAAACCTTACCCCTAACGTAAAAATACTACACATACACCAACCCAAGCAACGCTGAAACGCACCTTGGTGTGTATGCCTTAAATCCGTGATCGCCATGTTTGCACCGAAACTTATGCGCGCACATTCCTTTAAAGTCGTGTAAACAAGTTTATGGTTGCATTTTCCAACATTACGCATATAATCAACAACTAAATGAAACATAAAAATGATCAACGCAGAAAATCAAGTTCATTCCATGAAAAAAAACTTAATCAATTTGATTAATCAAATATTCAAAAAAAAAATCACGACAATAAAGAAACTCATTCAAAGTAGGATGCATGTCTATCAACGACGACGGTGACGTTGATGCTCTATGATGCAAATTGGACATATTCTATTTCGATTTGAATACCGTTGTCTATGTGCGCCCGGTTGAGTTGTTGAAGTTGTTGATCTTGACTTAAATTTCGTTAAGTCGATTGATCTTCTTTCTCTAGCTCACTCGATTCACCTCTGGTACCAATGCTACCAAAAATATGAGGTTGAACCGTTCCGACATACTGACTTCTTGTATGCGGTTGGGCGAAAAGAACATGAGGCAATAACATGCCTAACAGGTTTACGAATGAGCGATCTCCACTATATGACATGCTATAATTATAACACAGTTTTCCTCAAAAAAATTATAACATGGTATAGTAAATAACCTCTGCTTGTATTGAGGCAATGAATCATACACTGAATGTCTATGTATTTCATGGTCCATATATGAAGAAGACGACCTGAGTGCAATGGATCAAAATGGTAAGGATGAAGATTCATGTTCGACACCTTAAGTACAAACATATAAGCTTTAGGTTCCATTGGGGGCGATAAAGGAATTTACACATGAGAAGTTGGACATGGTAAGGACTAGGTTGGCTACTCTCACCAACAGTCTTTGTCCTTCTTAGTCTTAGACGAGAAGGATGTGGTGGAAGAGAATGTCTAATAATCTCACCCACGGTCTTTGTCCGTGTTGTTCTTCTCCTCATTCTATTTGCTCGGCTCTAATCCTCTTCTTCATCTTCTTGTTGAGAAGTTTTATCTATTTCCAGCTCAACATCATTTCCATCATTCCACATAATAGTCCTCTATCGTTCATCTTCATATAAGTTTCTAATGTCTTCATCGATAGCAGCAATGCATTGATCGAATCCATCTTCAATGAACACTTGTCGTAGTGGATGCACCAAATTATATTGATATAAAAAATAGGTGTTAATACCCACAATTTAAGATATAACTCATGAAGACAACAAACTAATTTTTTAAAGCTTACCGAATAGTCACAAAGAGCATCGTCGTGTCTAATAAATCGTCTGGTGATAGACCGATACCACTTCATTTATTATTTTTAATCGTTTCCTCCTTGTTCCGTTGTGATTATGTTATCACAACGACTTTCCCACAATTGTATAAAATTTACATGACTCACTATCCAATTTTCTTAAGTGTCCTCTCAATTCGATGCGTTACAGTCGGGTGTCATATTTACAATTTGGTGGCACGGCATGTATCATTCTGAATTGCCTCATTACCTTTCTTGTCGATGCCACTCGACTATATGAAAATAAATTAGAGAACACGTCGATAACAAACTCTCATGACCTTCAGTACAATATTGCAAAGGAGACTCGGGGATATCAGCATATGGTTGCCACACCATGACATCCTCCTACTGCGTGTCGAATGCGTCACGGTGATGGTAAGACGTGTGTCGAAGTCTGACTAACCAAAAGTACATCTATTTATCTGTATACAAAACGATAAATTAGTCAAAATAAAAAGGACGCAATAATAATAAGGAAAATTGTGAAAAACATTTCTACTACCTAGTGGAACATCATTAAGCATGTTTGCTCCATCCATTATTCAAGGTCGAACTCTAGAAACACCTAGAATCATTGGTACTATAAATGATAACTTGTCTCATGCCCATAGTTGTACAAGAATCGACGCACATGCGACCTCATGGGCACCCGAACGAGATTCACGACATAACTCCATGTACAAATAAGCCAAACATGCACTTCTCCAACTATATTGTCAAGCTGTTTGAAGGTCCTCAAATAACAAAAGAAACATCAAATGCACAAATTGGTTCGACTTGTCGGCGAACATACAACCACCAATTAGTTGTAGTATGTACGAACGAACATAACACTGCACAATCTCCTCATCGTTGTCATCCTATGTAGATGGTACACTTTATTGAAGCCATTTGACTTTAAGTCTATTCTCAACAAGGTCGTCTTGATCAGGTCTTCTACCAAGTAGCCTCTTACACACCTCGACATCGTCAGTATCGATGGTTCTTATCACAGACATACCCTTAATAAGTAAGCTGAGTTGTACCTCAACGTCTTGGAATGTAATCGTACACTCGTCACAACGCATGTAGAACGTAAGTGTATCTAGACATCATATCTCAACAAAGGAGATGATCAAAGCTCAATCAAGGCTGAAAAAACCTAAGCGTGAGACCTCGTAGAAGCCACTGGAAAGTAAGTATGAGACCATTCGAGAATGGTAATCCACATTTCGATCAACGACACCTCGTCTTTGCCGCACAGGCATTGTTTCGTTCCCTCTATAATTAAAACCAATTTAGTCGATATATATAAATGTATCGAAAGTTTGTGTTTGAAACGCATACATCTTAAATGTTTACCTGATCCCTCCAAGCTTGCGAGAATATGTGCGTAGATTGGAAACGTAAAAGAGAAGGATCAGATGGACCTGGATTTATTTTTGTACACACTATGATTAGGTGATTTAAGAAAATTAGTAAGTTGTTTAAAAGGTCACAACGAATCATTAATATGGGTTAAAGCATTAACAAACACCTAGATATTACATGACGCAACATTTCAAGATACTTAAGGAATATCAATATAATCAAATTACTAACTGACACCATTTACATACAAAATACAAATTTCATTATTAGTTTGGATTTGGGGGGTTGAGTTTTTGGACAATTTTTTGTTATGGCCCTATGCTCGACAAATACCACATCTGTTCTTTCTAGTAGGGACTCGAGCACGATCTCTATTTGGACATGGTTGTTCGTCTATGTCATTGATGACATGCCACATTGCAAGTCCTTCGAAACATTAAGAAAATTCATTTCATTTTGCCTTTGCGTTCCTTTAGGTCTCCCTCAGGCACGACTGCACCTTAGACCCGGTAGGATCTTCGGCACAAAAGTCGAGCAATATTTCTCATCCGGGATGAGTTTGAATTTAGAAGAGTAGCATTATGCATACATGTCAATGCTTTGTAATATGGCTCAATGAATTGCGACGAGTTAACTCGAATATGGGCACATGCAACTAACACGTGAGAGCCGAGGAACATCTATTCCTTCAAGATGACGATTTGGGTATTTGTTGTCTTTATGAATACGATCTTCATGGCATCAAGTCAGCATCTCAAACTCACCAGTGTCTCTGTTTATTAAAGTGGTTTGATGTCTCCTTGCAGATTGTTCATAATATGCAATTTTATGTGGCATATTTTATGTAGGAAAGCCCGTTAGAAATTGTTTCATTGATCTCTTGCTTACGTCGATCGAATATATCACCAACCTGTAGTAAATCATTTGAGTCATTGTTGTTATTGGCAAGAATCGTGCCCCCTTTAATACACCAATAAAACACTACAATATAAAATTAATGTCATGTCAGCAATATTAGCTAAGTGATAAACAAATCATCGAAAAACGAACGAAACTAGCATTGGTGCATACCAACACCATTGGAATTCATTCATCTGTATTGCAGGCCTTCGTCATGCGATTGAGTCTATAGTTCTTTGGGAATGACATTGACGTATTGAACACATTGAGGAGTTCGTGGTAATAAGTATGTAAAACACTACATGCATGCATTAAATTTCCTAACTTGATGTTGAGTAACGGCTTGAGAAATGAGGTTTTTCGAGGGTTCATTTTTGAAATAGTTGTTGAAGTTATTGATCAAGTATGGCAGGCAATAACTGTGGTATCCACTTAGCTAGCAAAAACCATTTGCTGGTGTGTTGACCGCCTCGAGAATGTCAGGGTTACGATCAGAAATAAGACAAATATCATTTCTATTCGTCACGTGTTTGCGCAACATTCTCAAAAACCATCCTCACGAATTTGTTGATTCATTTTCCACAACTGCAAATGCAACCAGAAGTATGTGTTCATTATCATCAATAGAAAATGCAATCGTTAGCTTACCACTATATTTGTCATACAAGAAAATCGCATCAATTTGTAGAAGAGGCCTGCAATACTTGAAAGCTTCGATTGATGTTTCGAATACGAAGAACACATGACAAAATTGAGGATGCTCAGTCCTTATCTCATCAGCAACCCACTGTCTATGTGACCACTTAATTTTTGTCCCCAAGCTCTTCCTTTGCACAACCGCCAACCATCTTGGCAATCTAGCGTATAACACATCCAAACTCTGAACGAATTTGCAATTGTCTTCCTTTTGGCATCTCACATTCGCTTGTAGTTACTTCGTGTCCATATTTTAATTTGATTATTTGTACCAAGGCCATGATAGTTATTGTCCGATCTATCCGAACAATGTTTTGGATCTCTCATTGATGTGGCTTGGCTTAAAGGACCTGAATGTTGTTAAATTTCTTATGCTCAATTTACAGGTCCAACATATTATATATTGTGTTACACTTTAATTTGAATTGTTCATGTGATTCATGTGTTGGTGATGATGTCCTTGAAAACTTGATAAAGACGAACTCTAACCTAAACTTATGAAGAAAATAGAAAAAACTTAAAAACTTACCAAAAAATAGTATTTACTGACCGATGCTCCTCAAATTATTTTTCCCTGTAAAATAAAAATAAAAAGAATTTTGATTATTATCAAGTACTTAACATTATTTAAATAAAAAATAGTTAGTTTGTGTTCAAAATTAAATAAAAAGTAAAAAAAGAAAAGAAAAAACAAAACAAAAATAATCATTAATCAAAAAATAAAACTTACCCTTTACACCACCTACCTGCCTCAACTCTCTCAAGTCTAACTCTCCCTTTCCCTTTCCCTTTACCCCGACTCAACAACCTCGATCACACAGTCCAAACTCTCCCACTCGTATCACACAAACCCAACTCTCCCTCACTCTGTGAACCCTACTCAATTAAAACTAAAAAACTAAAAAAAAAACAATAAAACTCAATTATAAAAACTTACCGTCACTTATCTCCCTTTCCCAACTCCTATCACACAGCCAAAGTCATAATGTTTTTTTTTATGAACTCCCAACTCAGACTGTTTCCCTTGCTGATCTCCCTTTTTTTCTCATAAAGCCAACCCAACTTACCATCTCTCTCTCCTTACAAAACCAACCCAACACAACCCAACTTACTGTCTCCCTCACTGATCTCCCTTTCCTTCTCACAAAGTCAACCCAACGCAACTTAACTCTTTGTCTCCCTCACTAATCTCCCTCTACTTCTCACAAAGCCAACTAAATCTATTCCTCTCTTTCTCGCAAACCCAACCCAACTTACTCTCTAACTCCCTTACACCGCTCTTTCCCTCTCCTTCTCACAATCGACACCATACCTAAATCTCTTAACCCAAGTCCCTTATCTTCCTCTTTTAAGCCCTCCAACCAACACCATTAAATAGATATCACATTCTCCTACAATTCAACAACGCCATTGAAGACATATACTAATAGGGTTAGCGTGGGGTTAAGGTTTGCAGAGATTCCCTGCAATGATTACAGAGTGGTAGAATCGATTTACATATATGGCCATATAGGAAAACATAGCCATTCGTGTAATTCTCGCCCCGTCATCTCCATGTCATCGCCCCGTCATCAGGCAAGCAACCTACACAAATAGCGCATTTTCTGAATGTGCTATTTGTGTCCACGTCTTCTCCCTGTCAGCGCCACGTGGATGCTTCGTGTCACATAAATAGCGCATTCGGAAAATGCGCAATTTGTGTCCTTGTCATCCCCGTCAGCTCATAAAAGAATTGTGCATTCGGAGAATGCACAATTTTTGTTAGTGTCTTCACCCTCATCTGAATGACGCATTTTCAAAAGCCAGAATACCCTAATTAATTAATGAATAAAAAATAAACCTATAGTATTTTGCGAATTTAAAATAAAATATGCAGTACGGCTGTAATTTTTTCCAAGAAACTTGGGGGTATCCAATCGTTCTTAAAGTGAAAAATGGGGGTACAACACCGACACTCCATACTCAGCAGAAGGGAAAACGGCTACTTAAGGTGGGGCTGGACCCCAAAAAAAGCCCCTCGTTTAGCAGTAGTGAGTTTGGATGGAAGTTTTAGTTATCATTAAATTGCTTGTAGAATTGAAAAACAATGTTATCTGATATGCACAAGGTTGTTGTGATAAGATTAATATTCCCTTAAAATTCATGGAAATGTAAATGCACATGTTGGCTGTTTGCAATGGCTTAGCTGTATGAATAGATTGCACTTATATGGAGTTAAGTTATGTTCAGTGTTCACTGCTGCTCTAAGAAATGTTCAACATCTCTTCATTTGTCGAACTTTTCAAATGCAATGTTCACCTTAGGAAGCTAAAGTTTAAGCATGAGATGTGTTGGAGATATGTGGACTAAAAGTTAGTCCCATGTCGAATAAGTAAAGCTTCATACTGAAGTATATGAGTGTGAATCTCTCCTAAATTAGTTTTGAGGCCCTAAACAACAAACCAACCAACAACCATATATACCCAACAACCTCACCTCTTGATCGATCTCTCTCCCTATTCACAGAGGGTTTAGCGTTACCCTAACCTTAAACATAACAACTTGCTACACTCTTCTCTCAATCTCCCTTTTAATTCCCACCCTAATAACTAATAGACAACAAACCAACCAACGATCATATATACCCAACAACCTCACCTCATGATCGATCTCTCACACGATTCGCAGAGGGTTTAGGGTTACACTAACATTAAACTAAGTAATAATAACAATCCAAAGGCATTATTTTTCTTACTAGCCTCACACATATAACGCCTTCTATTAATGCAATATATGTGTGCCACGGTGACATCAACATAACCACGCTTTGATATCTCTTTTTCAAAAGGAGTTTTGCCGCCATAATTAACTAATCTCAAATTAAAAGACTTACTTTTTGCAAATTAAACACTATTATTGTCATACGGATGTCAGAAACTCATTAAGTTCTCATCTCGTTTTAGATGTCCTCATTGGTTTCATGAATTAATAAAATATAATTACCTCAATTCTCAAGGAAAACTAAAAGTAGGATAAATGGTGAATATCAATATAAAAAATCAAATGATGATAAAGGCAAACCAAATATACTAATGAGATTATTCATCATCCCTGAATCACTACTATATGACTTACATCTCCAGAGGAAAAAAAAATAACTAATAGATGATTCGGCATCAAATATATAGAGGGTAAAAAGTATTACCGATATATTCCTCCCAAGCCAACTAAGAAAATGAGCTCTCTTTTGTTTTCTCCTTCAATACAAAAAAACAGATGAATATAAATAAATAGAAAAACAATTCAAAACATTAGAAAAAAGGGATAAAACGAAACAATGAAGATAGAAAAACAACTCAAAACATTAGAAAAATGGGATAAAATGAAACAATGCGGCCTAGCAAACCTTAAATTATATTAAGCAGTGCCAAAACACAATTATGTCAAAGAAAACATAAACATAAAAGTCAAAATTTACATGAACCATGATTCAAGAAAAAGTGTTTCGAGCATGTTTTTGGTCATGAATAGTAAACATTGTTTTGTGGGGTCATATTACAGCCAGAATCTATTTCTTATATTTCCATGCATGAAACGCATAACATCAACAAGCCTTCACCAGACAACCATAGGACTTTTAAAAATACCATTGCTCTTGTAACGACCTACCTACTTAATTTAGGTGATTAGCCTAAACTCGAATGATTAGTGACCCTAAACCTCGACTAGCACTAGCCGACGATGAGGAAATCCAACTAGGTTTGATTGGCATATTGATTAGTTAGCGTGTACCTGTGTTTGATTGTTGTGTGGTGTGTATATTTTATTGTATTGAATTTAATAAGTTAAGTTCTATAGTTACAAAACTATTATTTAAACTATTACCCCTCCTGTCATTTTTATAAGTCATCCTACAAAAATTCTATCAAAAAAAAGTAAGTCATTTTCGAAATTCTAGATAACTTTTGTACTTCTTTACCCATTTTACTCCTAATTTTTTTATTAAAATCAAACATTTTTTCTCTTTTTATTGGATAAAATAAAGGGTTGGTATAGTTAACCATGTAATTAAAGCATGAGCAAGAATGTAATTTGAACCCATAATAAATGCATCCTTTAATGTGTGTTTTTGGTAAAACAACTTATAATATTGACAAGAGGAAGTAGATGGTTCTCGTACCACGTACGAGTGAGAGATGTGGTGTCACAATGAGGGAGGTGTCACTTTAGACAAATATGCTTAAGATGAATCTCCAAATATGAGTAAAGATTCTATGAAGATCATGTGGCGCATGGGAAAGGTTGAGGTGTCTGGTGGAGAGAGTGAGGTGTGGGTCGTTCTAAGACAACAAATTTGTTTCGGGATACGAGTTGAACATCTCTAAGATAGGTTTGGATGGCTTAGGAGCAGAGTCTTTGATGTGAAGGCTATTGTTCATGTGTTGATTGATTGATCGAAGAAGAGAGGGAGGAGAATCAAGGGGGAAACTCTGGAAATTGGTCAAGTTGAGCTAGTGGATTGGGGAATTCACTAATTCCAGTTATTCGGAGCTTGAAGAAGATAAAAATCAGAGAATTGGTGTTCTTGGTGATTGTTTACCCTTCCCTATTGAATTGTAGTTACGTTTTAGGGATTCTTGTTAGGAAGGGATGGGAACACTGAACTTTTGCGTTTCTAGGGTCAAATTGATGTTAGATACATCCAATTAAACCTAAATTCAGTGAGAAATTCCATTCATTCCATGCCTTAGAGTGGTTTGATGAGATGGTGTTATAAATGGGATGATATGACGCATATTCTACCAAATTGTGATTGTAAGACTTATTTTCTGAGAATCCAAGTTGTTTTTAGTATGTTAAGTTACATGGAACGAAATGGAAGAGAAACCCCTTTATTTTTTGGGTTTTAGGCCCAGAGATGTAGCGGCGTTGTGGTAGTTACCCACACGAAGCTGAGAATTTCTCACTGATAGCGCTGTGAGAATTACTCACACTATGTTGTGACGGCATTGAACACCCCAAGAGCCCTAAATCAAAGCTCTTCAGCGATGTGGAAGCGTTGTATTATAGGGTGACAGTGCTATGGCAACGATGGACCCTGAATTGATAAAAATTAGGAAATCTTTCGAGGATTATTTTGGGACTTGGTCTAGTGTTCTACGAGGTTCCTACGACTAGTTTTTAGGAAGATCTACACATCTAGTATTTTTTGAATCAATGTTCGGCTCAGTAGAATTCATAGGAAGACTTTCTTGTTGTGGAATATGGATGACCATGCATGTGCACCAACATATTGTGTAGTCATGTAACTTGTATTTCTCACTTAATAGTACATCAACTTGTCTATGTATTGTCATGTAACTTGTAATCCTCTCCAATGTACAACAACTCTTCCATGTATTGTCTATGTTGCTTGTGATGTGTTGTATGACTTGTGGTGTATGTATAACTTGTACACATTGTATAAGTACAATTATCATCATCACCAAATGACCTATATAAAGGGTGTCAACCCCATTGTAATTCACACACCAAGTTGAATGAAAACTTCTCATTCCAACTATCTCATTTCTTCTCTTCTCCTTTGTAGTAGTAGTTTGTAGTAGTAGAAGTTCTTAGTCTTCTATTTTCCTTCTCTAGTTCTTAGCAAGTTCCAACTCAATTTACACCACGTTATCAGCACGAGCTTGCTCTAGCATTAAGGAGATCTTGAAGTTCAAGAAGGCTTGTTAAGGAGACAAAGCTAGGAAAGTATAACTTTTGTTATTTAAATAAGTTCAATTTATTTCTATATTATCATGGTTGCTTCCTTTATTACATGCATCACTTCTATATGCATATTTTATTCATATACTATGCATTATAACGTCACCGATTGCGAAAGTATGCTCTGTAGTTGCGTCTTGTACGATCTTCTACATCAGAAATCAAAAGTCAATGTGTGACATATAGTTTTTCTATTAAAACTACAAACGATTAGTTATTGTTCTATTCTTGATTTTATAATACAAATAATGCTATAAGTTTGAGTTGATAGTGGGTAAGCCTTGTCCCCAGTAAAGCTAAACATTGAAAGGGAGACGGGTTATCCCGTTCGAGGAAGCATGGTATTAAGTAGACTATGTCTCGCCACCCAACCTGGAGGTTGTCCCACCAACTCATACGAATAGTACTTTGTTTATTAACGAATCAAGTTGTGAACATATATTTAATCATATGTTATGTTTTTACATAAAAAAAAAAGGGAAAACTATTTTATATTAAATTTATTTTCAAAATATTATTCAACTATAGTTGAATTTGTTGCCTTATTATATTATCGACAAGAATTACTTGTCATGACAATTAGATACTACAATTTGTGAATAAAGCATATATGCAAAACTGTGTGTTATAAACAATCATTCGCCAATTTCTCTTTAGAGACCTGAAAAGTGAATATTTCACTTTGTATATTTTTTCACCTCATGGAGTTACAAATATATAAATACCAAAAAAAAAGTAATGCTCCAAAAGCTCAAAATGAGCGGTTGAGTCTCAAGCTACAAAATTTAATAAGTCAAATATTAATTATAATTCCGCAATTTTAATTACCTCTATGTTGAGGCTATGTGGAAATATGACTGATGAGACAATAAAAAGAAGGTCACGTGGCCCGCCTCGATTTATTGCTGCAACAAATATCGAGTGCGCACGTCAATCCAATAAATATTAAGGATTGATTTCTTGTCTCATGGTAGTTGAGTAAAATAATGAGATATTATAAATATAATATCGATCTCGTCCAATTAGTTCAGCTTCAAATTAAGAAGCATATGTTGCATATAATGATCATGATCGCAATAATAAATTTATGGACGTGGAAAATGTGAAAATATCAGGTAAAGGTCGTATTGACAATTCAACCAAAAATTGGAATAAAAGTAGTGCACCACTACAAAGGGCAAATAATTATTGACAATGAGCGCTCATAATTGTGACATTTTTTGGTCATATATGAAATGTTATTTTGCCTAAATATTGTCATATATATACCCGATTATTTTTGTGACCTTTACCATGCCTTCAAAATCAAAGGCAAAATATTATGAATTTTATCATTGAAATATGGCTCTTTTTCTAATTTGTCAAACATTATTTGTATAGATGGATCAACAAATCATGTGTTCAAATCATGAATCAAATAAGAGCGATATATGCCTTGCTGATTGTGCTACAACGCACACAATCCTTAAAAACAGAGAATATTTCTTCAATTTGAACGTAGCTGAGGCTAATGTTCAAACAATATCTGCATCTCCAATTTGATTAATGGCTCTGGAAGAGCAAATATTATGTTGCCTGGGGGAACAACAATTCATGTTGACAATGCCTTATACTCTGAAAAACCTAGAAGAAATTTACTCAGCTCTAAAGATTTTCGACAAAATGGATATCACATTGAAACCATGAACGAAAATAATAGAGAATTTCTCTATGTCACATTGGTTTCAAATGGGAAAAAATAAGTGTTAGAAAAATTCTCAGCTTTATCCTCTGGATTATATTTTACTCATATAAGGCATGTCGAAACGAATGTCGTCTTAAATAAGAAAATTAATGATCCAAAGACATTCATTTTATGGCATGACCGGCTTGGTCATCTAGGATCATCAATGATGCGAAGAGTAATTAATAATTCGCAAGGACATCCTTTAAGGAGTCACAAAATACTTTCAGCTGGTGATTATAATTGTGCTAGTTGTTCTCAAGGTAAATTGATAGTTAAATCATCCCCAAGTAAAATTGTTGTGGAATCCCCAGTTTTCTTAGAACGCATTCAGGGAGACATATGTGGACATATTCATCCTCACTGTGGACCATTTAGATATTTCATGGTTTTGATAGATGCATCAACTAGGTGGTCACATGTTTGTTTGCTTTCGACCCGCAATGTTGCATTTGCTAGACTTTTAGCACAAATCATTAAGTTAAGAGCACAATTCCCTGACAACCCAATCAAGACCATCCGTCTTGATAATGCCGAGAATTTCAATCTCAAGCATTTAAAAATTATTGCATGTCTATAGGAATTACCATTGAAAATTATGTTCCACACGTGCATACCCATAATGGTTTGGCAGAATCTCTGATCAAACGCATTCAACTAATTGCCAGACATTTTAACATGAGAACTAAGTTATCAACTTCAGTTTGGGGACATGCAGTCCTTCATGCAAAGATCTATCATTCGTTATAGGCCTCGCATACCATGATGAACATTCCCCCATGCAACTCATTTTAGGTCAACAACCAAATATTTCACACTTGAGAATTTTTGGTTGTGCAGTGTATGTTCCTATACCACCTCTCAATAGAACTAAGATGGGTCCACAACAAAAACTTGGGATTTATGTTGGATTTAACTCATCGTCCATTATAAGATACCTTGAGCCCTTAACAGGGGATTTATTTGCTGCACGTTTTGCTAATTGTCAATTAGGGGAGATAAGAAGCCAATTCAAAATGAATGGCGCGAAATTGCTTGGAATGCATCAACTTTATCACATTATGATCCACGCACAAATCAGTGTGAACTTGAAGTTCAAAAGATCATTCATTTGCAACAAATCGCAAATCAATTACCTGATGCATTTAATGATGCAAAACAAGTGACAAAATCACATATTCCAGCTGTAAATGCTCCTGCAAGAATTGATGTCTCTGTGCAACAAAATGCACAAGAACCAATGAAACGCTTAAAGCGTGGAAGACCAGTTGGTTCAAAGGATACAATTCCTCGAAAGAGGAAAACGGGAGTAAAAATAAATACAAATCAAAATACTCCTGAGAAAGCACAAGAATCCTTTGATAAGGATTTGTCAGAACAAGTTGATTCTGACGAGGAACAACTGCCTCTAGAAAAAAGGAAAAAGATGAAAATAATGAGATCTCAATAAATTATTTAAACTCTGGTAAGATTTGGGATCGAAATAAGATTGTTCATAATGATATATTTGCTTTCAATGTGTCCTTTGAAATATGTGAAAATGATGATGATCCAGAACCACGATTAGTGGACGAATGTCGAAAAAGACCGATTGGCAAAAATGGCAAGAGGCTATCCAAGCATAGCTAAACTCGTTAAGGAAACGAGAGGTTTTTGGACCGATTGTATAAACGCCAGATGGTGTAAAACCTAGTGGATAAAATGGGTATTTGTACGAAAGAGAAACGAAAAAAATGAAGTTACAAGGTACAAAACAAGACTTGTAGCTTAAGGTTTCTCACAAAGACCTGACATCGATTATGAGGAAACATATTCTCATGTTATAGATGCAATCACATTTCGATTCTTGATAAGCCTTGCGGTTTCTGAAGGGCTTGATATGCATTTAATGGATGTCGTTACAGAGATATCTGTACGGATCCCTAGACATTGAGATATATATGAAAATCCCTAAAGGATTTGTAATATCCGAAGAAATAAAATCAAAACCTCATAACATGCATTCTATAAAATTACAAAGGTCTTTGTACGGATTGAAACAATCGGGACGAATGTGGTACAAACGTCTTAGTGATTATTTACTGAAAGAAGTTAATGTAAATAATTCGCTTTGCCCATGTGTCTTCATTAAAAGATCATCAACTTGATTTGTAATTATTATTGTATATGTTGATGATTTAAATATAGTGGGAAACCACGACGACATCGTTAAAACATCCGAATACTTGAAAAAAGAATTCGAGATGAAAGAACTTGGAAAAACAAGACTTTGTCTTGGTTTGCAAATTGAACATTTTTCAAGTGGAGTACTTGTCCATCAATCAAATTATATTGAAAAAATATTAAAAAGATTTTATATGGACAAGACACATCCATTGAGCTCTCCAATGGTTGTCAGATCACTTGAAGTGGATAAGGATTCATTTCGACCTCATGAAAGTGACGAAGAGCTAATTGGTCCGGAGGTACTATATTTAAGTGCAATTGGTGCACTTATGTATCTTGCAAATTGTACAAGACCTGACATTGCTTTTGCTGTCAACCTACTTGCAAGATACAACTCTTCACCAACTCGAAGACATTGGAATGATGTTAAACATGTTTTCCGATATCTTCGAGGAACAAGTGACATGGGTTTATTTTACTCGAGAGGGGTAAAATTGAATCTCCAAGGTTATGCTGATGCTGAATTTTTATCTGATCCCCACAAGGCCCGTTCTCAAATGGGATATGTATTCACCTGTGGTAATACTGTTGTATCAAGGAAGTCAGTAAAGCAAACTATTGTTGCTACTTCTTCCAATCATTCTGAAGTACTTGCAATTCATGAAGCAAGTCGTGAATGTGTATGGTTGAGAAACATGATTGAACATATTCAAGAATCATGTGGATTGCCTTCAATAAAAGATTCTCCAACCATATTATATGAAGATAATGCAGCATGTATTGCACAATTAAGTGAAGGATTTATAAAAGGGGACAGAACAAAACATATTTCACCAAAATTCTTTTATGCGCATGAGCTTCAGAAGAATGGTGAAATCGATGTCAAGCAAATCCGATCGAGTGATAATCTTGCTGATTTATTCACAAAAGTCTTACCAACTATGACATTTAAAAGGCTTACATATGGTATTGGCATGCGTAAACTTAAAGACATTGCAAGTAAAGAAATTGAACAAGTTCCACCCATGTTCACATGTGGGGGAGTTATTGATTAGTGTATTGCACTCTTTTTCCCTTAGCTATGGTTTTATCCCATTGGGTTTTCCTAGCAAGGTTTTTAATGAGGCAATCTTAACAATATTATACCCATCTTAATATTTTATGAGAATAGTGTACTCTTTTTCTTTTACTATATTTTTTTCCCACAGGGTTTTTCTTAGTAGAAGTTTTAACGAGGCACAATCTCTAAGCAAGTGTCATCCAAGGGGGAGTGTTGTGGAATATGGATGACCATGCATGTACACCAACATATTGTGTAGTCATGTAACTTGTATTTCTCACTTAATAGTACATCAACTTGTCTATGTATTGTCACGTAACTTGTAATCCTCTCCAATGTACACCAACTCTTCCATGTATTGTCTATGTTGTTTGTGATGTATTGTATGACTTGTGGTGTATGTATAACTTGTACACATTGTATAAGTACAATTATCATCATCACCAAATGGCCTATATAAAGGGTGCCAACCCCATTGTAATTCACACACCAAGTTGAATGAAAACTTCTCATTCCAACTATCTCATTTCTTCTCTTCTCCTTTGTTGTAGTAGTAGTTCTTAGTCTTATATTTTCCTTCTCTAGTTCTTAGCAAGTTCCAACTCAATTTACAACATTTCTTTTCTTTTCTTTTTTATAGGGAACTACCACACGGAACTACTACCACATGGGATTACCAACATGAGCCGAGCCCAATGTCCAACTGCTTTATTGCCCTCGCAAGAATTTCAAGCTCGCGCTATCGAGCTCAAGATACTAAGACTTTTCTTTGATTTGAAGATTTCTCATCATTGTTTTTTTCTTTGGATCAACTATTCAACTCATCATTGTTTATTTTAACTTCCTATTTTGTTTGTTATTCTTAGTTTTCTTCAATTTTAGTTTTGAAAACTCACTTTTTTTTGAAAGAGAAATTTGTTTCATCAATCTATGAGGAACCGACCATACTCATCATAATTATGTACAAAATTATTTGTGAATTGGGAGTAGGAGTTTTTATTGTTAGTCCAACAACCATCGATATTCGATATTTAAAATAATAATAATAATAATGTTGAAAATAAAAAATAACGTAAATAGAATAATCGTTTAACGTCAAAACTCTATGTTTACTGTCCAAGTTTAAAAGTTCAGAGATTAACATTAATTTACGAGAAAATGATTGCATTGTAACAAGTAGTATCAATTATAATTTGATAACTCTGATAATAAGTTTCTTCTTTTGTTCAAAGATAATAAACTCTCAAACGACTTCAACGTAACTAACCAAAATTCATTACACTCTAATAAATCAGGGAGGAAGTAGAAAAATTTTAAAGACAAATGACTCAGGCAAAAAGAAGGAAAACCAAACACCTTAGCTTAAAGATCTTATAATTTCATTGCATCAGTTGATTAATCCATAGAAGCTCAACATTAAATATTACTTAAAAAAAAAAGAGAGAGATTTTGATTGCTAAAGTAGATGTAGAATTGACGTAGATTAAAAAAGCTCCACTAAATGTGTCGTATGCATAAAATCAGTAGATCAGTCGAGCTTCTCTATCAATAATATCTTCACAACAATTAAGAAAAGAAAAAGATCATCAACGACTCATACACTCACCTGGCTTTCAAATCATCCTTTTCAACAGCTTCATCGCTCACTCGTCTCTCACCTCTGAACTCATGCACCAAGAACCCAACCAGCTTCAAGCGTAGTCAAAGTAGAAAACCTCTCTAGAGAGGAAAACGACTTAATTTTCATTACCATCCTAAAAACCAGATGTTTAAATCAGAAATCTAAGACTAATTAATAAGTGAAAAAATAAAAAACTAATCCGAAACTGCATTAATTAGAGATTAAGGCAGCAATGAAAAAGATTTATTATCATGTTTATATGAAATTATTAAACATGTTTTAAATAGTGGGAGATTACATGAAGCATAAGGCTATGGAGATGGGCATATGCAGTATATTATCTCTATTCATTTTAGCTCTAAAGTAATAGAAACATGAATGATTACATTGTCTTAACTCAGTTCTGTTTGTTTCATTTACCAAATAAAGGTATAAATTAGTTTTTGTGGCGTCAAGTACTCGAAGGGATATCTAATTTTTAATAGGAATATTAAATGGTTCCAAAGCTAAAGAATCATTATGCGGCTTGCGCCATGAGATCCTATTATCACTAATACAACAATTTCATTAAATATTTGGAGTGAGTCCACCAAATTGGTAAACCCCATCAAATATTAGTGTAGGCTGCTACTTATAGTGATTGAGCACATGGTAATCTTTAGTAAAAAGACAGAATCATAGTTTACTTGCAGTTGAGCCATAAATTTGAAACATCATCTTCAGTTGTAAATGTGCACAGTGTGAAGATCAACCTAAAGAGGAAGATCAAGAAAACACACTGTAAACGAAGTACAAAAGCTTATAAGCTCTGTCACAACTCAAATGGTGAAATTCTCATTAACTTGCTCAACACGTTACACATGAGTATACATACACAGCTGAACCCCAACTGCCTAACCAAGGTTGTTACAGTTGGGTTAGATTAACTAGAGTAAACTAACTATGGTTAAGTGTATTACTAACCATAGTCTATACAAACTAACCCTAGTGTCACAGTGTTTAGTACTATATATATCTAACATTCCCCCTCAAAGTAAATTGTGGTAATGAAACAAAATTAACTTTGGAACACAGAAATGAAAACCGAGGACCTGGAAGAATCTTGGTAAACAAGTCGGCAGATTGATGAAGAGAAGGAACATAGCGAAGGTCAAACACCCTTGCAGCCAATTTCTCACGGGCAAAGTGAGCATCAATCTCAACATGCTTAGTACGAGCATGGAAGACTGGATTGGAGGCTAAAGCCTTAGCACCAGTACTGTCACACCATAGCACTGGTCGAGGAAGACAGGAAAAACCCAATTCAGAAAGCAAAGAAGAAGTCCACATGATGTCAGAAACATCATGAGCTATAGCTCAATACTCAGCCTCTGTTGAAGAACGAGCTACCACATTTTGCTTCTTGGAGGACCACGAGACCAAATTGCCACCAAAGAACAAACAAGTAGCACTGGTGGATCGACGATCATCAAGATCACTAGCCCAATCCGCATCAATAAAGACTTCAATAGAAAGAGAAGAAGGTTTGAAGAATAAACCACAATCCAATGTCCCTTTAAGGTAACGAAGGACCTTTTTGCAAGCTAGCCAATGCACATTAGTAGGCTGTTGAAGGAACTGGCTAAGCTTATTGACAATAAAACTGATGTCAGGCCTAGAGTATGTAAGGTACTGCAGAGCACCAAGAGTACTTATGTACAAGGTAGGATCAGAGAACAATTGCCCAGAGTGTAAAGACAACTTCTGACCAGTAAAAAAAGGGGAAGAAGTAGGTTTGGAGTCTTGTAAAGCAAATCAAGTAAATACTTGTGCCGTGTAAGGAAAATGCCAGAGGAGTTACGAAACACTTCAAATCCTAAGAAGTAGTCAACTTGGCCAAGATTTTTAAGTGAAAAACAGGAATCCAACCAGGTAATCAACTCCTGAACTTGGTGAGGATCAGAACCAGTGACAAGAATGTCATCAACATAGACTAACAACATCAACAAGGAGTCATTGGACCTCTTGTAGAAAAGAGAAACATCAGAGAGAGATTTAACCAAACCCCATCCCAAAAGAGCAGATTTGAGTTTGGAAAACCAAGCTCGAGGAGCTTGCTTAAGACCATACAAAGCTTTGTTGAGCTTGCAAACATGATGAGGAAAAGATTTGTTGACAAAACCCTCTGGTCGAACCATGTAAACCTCTTCAGCAAGATTACCATTCAAGAAGGCATTATTCACATCAACTTGATGAATATGACAGTTGAAATTAACAGCAAGAATGAACAAAATACGAATGGTAGATGGCTTAACAACTGGAGAGAATGCATCAAAATGATCCAAACTAGGTGTCTGATGAAATCCTTTTGCAACCAAACGAGCTTTGTAACGTTGGACAGTGGCAATAAGAAAAGTCTTGACTTTAAAAACCCACTTACAACCAACTGGATTCATAGAAGGAGTGGAGGGAACAAGGATCCAAGTACCATTCTTGTCTAAAGCTGCTAGTTCATCAACCATAGCATTGTACCAATGTCGATCTTAAAGCGTCTGCTTGACAGTCTTAGGTTCCAACTGAGCAACCAAAGCATGAGGAGAAGTAGCAACCGAGGCTTTGGGTTTGAAAATCCCATGTTTGCTCCTAGTTAGCATTGGATGGAGATTGACAGGAGGAGTAGGTGGAGTAGAAGATGCAGAAAATGGAAAAGCTTCAGATGGTGTAGACACAGTAGGCACAGCAGGGACATTTGTAGACAAGGGAGCAGCAGGTGAACCAACAGAAGCTAATGGAGATACAACGGGAGAATCTAAACTAGGTGTTAAAGTAGAAGGCTGGCTCAGAGGTGATGTTGAAAACCTTGAAGATAAAAGCTGATGAAGGGAGATAACGGGAACCGAAGGAAAATGCAGTCTCGCAGCTGAAGCAGATAGTGAAGAAGAAACACCAGAAAATAGCAACTGAAAAGGAAATTTAGTTTTGTTGAATACAACATCTCTGGAAACATACACTTTGCCAGAGGGATGAAGACAACGATAGCCGTGATGGAGGGGACTGTAACCAATGAAAACACACTTAGCAGAGCGAAAATTGAACTTATGAGCAGAGTAAGCAGTGAGGCTGGGAAAGCAACTGCAGCTAAATACACGAAAGTACTAATAGTCAGGTGCTTTCTTGAAACACACAAAATAGGGTGATGAAATTGTAAAACAGATGAGGGCAAGTTGTTGATGATGAAAACAACAGTGAGAAAAGCTTCTTCCCAGTAGTTAAGAGACATCCGAGCATGGGCAAGAAGTGTGAGGCCCATTTCAACAATAGATCTATGTTTTCTCTCAGGAACACCATTTTGTTGATGTGTGTATGGACAAGAGTAACGATGAATAATACCAAGTTTATGACAATAAGACTCAATAGGTTTGTATTCAAATCCCATATCAGACTGAAAACAAACAAGTTTTGTTTCAAGTTGAAGTTCAGCGGTCTTATGAAAGTGAACAAAAGCTGCAAAAACATCAGACTTAAGCTTCAAGGGATAGAACCATGTAAATCTACTGAATGCATCAACAAACACAATGTAATAGTGAGATCCAGTGGTAGAAAGCATTGGTGCAGGACCCCAAAGATCAGAGTATACCAACTCCAATGGTCGAGTAGCAGTAATATCAAGAGATGTAAAATGGAGTTTATGTAATTTTCCAACTTTACAAGAGTCACAAAATGGCAGTTCAACTTTAGAACCATGAGAAATACATGACTGCAACACCTTTTGAAGAACCATAGTAGAGGGATGACCAAGTCTAGCATGTCATTTATTACAAGCATCAACAATAGCTGTCAAACTGGAAACGGTAGATTTATTACATGAAGACAACTCGGACAAATGTGCAGTATATGACAAGAGTGAATCAGGCAGTGACACAATAGCAGAGGTTAGCTGAAGTGATCTTGGAAGACAGTACAATCCATATCTAAGTCTGCCTTGAAGCAAGATTCTTTTCGTAGTATTGTCCTTAACAAATAATGAGTCAGATGTAAACTCAGTGAATACATTATTGTCTTTTGACAATTTAGAAATGCTAACCAGATTTTTAGCAAGACTAGGAACAAGAAGAACTTGTTTCAAAGTCAAATTAGGAGAAGATGCATCAGTAGTATAGAGAGAAGTTGTTCCGATTGAAGAAATTGATAGTTTATCACCATTGCCAACAATAACACTTTGGTTACCTGTGTAATCAGTCTTGTGAGACAAAGTTGAAGGATCTGAGGTCATGTGAGAAGAAGCCCCAGAATCCATATACCAACTTGAATTAGCTAAAGAATCAGGAGAGGCAATGAGACCTTGAAACTGATGAAACTGAGCTTGTGGAGGTACATTTGGTGCAGTTGGTTGATGAAAACCTGTGAAAGGCTGTGAAAACCTTTTCACTTGATTGAACTGATTCACAACTTGATTTCCATTGTTATGTTGGTTAGGACCATAATAGGTTTGATTAAACATTTGATAACACCGCAAAGCCATATGGCCAGTCTTGGAACAAATTTGACAGAACAACTTGTTATTTCCTCTACCACCATTTCCAGTCCTACCACCTCTTTGATTACTAAAACCACCTCTAAAAGTACCATGATTACGACCTCCATTGTGACGACTTCCAGGGGACTTATGAAACTGTGATCTCTTATCACCAGTATTAAAAGCAAAGTTTGCAGAGGAAGATGAAAATTCAATGGAAGCAACAGAATTAAATTGTGCAATCCTTTATTCATGAAGCATTAACAAATATTGTGCATCTTGAAGAGAGATGGTTTTCTGTTGTTAAGAAATTACAACAACCACATAATCAAACTCTTGTCCTACACTATTAAGGATTGATTGAATCAAATCAGATTTTGTCACACTTTGTCCAATTGATTTCACTCAGCTCCTATGTTCTTGATTTTCACAACAAAATCATAAATAGAACTAGAACCTTTCTTCAACGTATTCAACTGGTTCTTCAATTGAAATGCCCTAGCCATGGAAGACTGAGCAAATGATATGTCCAAAACACTCCAGATCTCATAAGCAGGTTCACATTCAGTAACATGTCCAATGACAGATTTATCTATATTTGAAAATAATCAGACCATTAAGATTGAATCAAGTTGACTTCGTACCTCATCTTCTTGAGCAGAAACATCTGTTGAAGAAGAAGACTAATCTAATGTAGAAGAAGCCACTGGTTCAGTGATCAAGAAGTTAAGACCAAGACCTTTAATGGCTGCACGGATCTGGACCTTCCTATGAATGTAGTTTGTGTCATCTAGCTTTATTGGAAGGCTGAAGTTCAAGGCTCTAGCAATTGCAGTAACATCTGGCAATGTCAATCTTGAACTCCTCACATAATCACTAGAAGATGCACTAGTTGGAGCCATAGCTTTGATACCATGTGAAGATCAACCTAAAGAGGAAGATCAAGAAAACACACTGTAAACGAAGTACAGAAGCTTAGAAGCTCTGTATCAACTCAAATGGTGAAATTCTCATTAACTTGCTCAACACGTTACACATGAGTATATATACACAGCTAAACCCCAACTGCCTAACCAAGGTTGTTACAGTTGGGTTAGATTAACTAGAGTAAACTAACTATGGTTAAGTGTATTACTAACCATAGTCTATACAAACTAACCCTGTGTCACAGTGTTTAGTAATATATCTAACACACAGAAATACTGCAATCAAGGGAGGCATTTTAAGGATGTAACTGTTACTAAAATACCCTACAAGAAAACTTAGACTAGGGAAAGATTACCACTAACTACAACCCTAAAGAGAAAAAAAAAATGTATTTCTTTCTCACCCACGAACAATAAAAACCACAAAATGGGTAGACAAAACAACAACAAATGTGAAGAAGGAAAAACGAAGAGATGTGAAGATGTTTACCACGAAATAATTATAAGGAGATCCGAGGAGCTGAGAAGAAGAAAGATGGAGAGGAGTTTTGGAGCAGAGAAGGAGAGGGATTTGTAATCTTATATAGTGGAAGAATGAATGAGGTTGAGGGCATAACGGGAATTATAATGATTAAAGAGGAGGGCCGCTAAGGGCACCCCACCATTTCATGAAGGCACCCAACTTATTTGTAAAAATTCCAGCAAAAATGGAAAAGACCATTTTGCCCCTGTATATATATAATGGTTCAAACCCCACAAACCATTTTGACAAGGAGTTAGGGCACCCCACCAGCAAGCTTGAACCACAAAGCCACAGCCACATTCCGTTTGGCGAAGAGCTGATCGATTCTTGTGGATTGACATCGTCCGACAGCGAGGTGACAATGTTTGACAACCATATTCGGGTTTTTTAGAACTGTTTAGTTGTGTATAACTGTGAAAATGATGATTTGTTTGTCAACGTAGGGTTTGGTAATTTCTTCAAATCCGTACTTGTTTCCACTATATAATGTAGGATTGTACTGCTACTGTGCAAAAGGAGGTCGAACTCACGGAAATTTTGCAAATTTATTGTGTTTTTTATGCGGTTATCCGAAGTTTCTGTGGATGTGCGCGATTGTATCGGCCTCGCAGGACCGAGATTTATGGTGATATCTCGGTCATATAGGACCGATAGGTGTACGTAGGTCACGGAATGGTAAAACCGAGAGTACTCAGTAACTCTCGGTCGTTCGTGAGTGAGACTTCGAAGAAAGTTTCGGATATGTACGATCGAGAACCTTTTTTTTTGGTCTTTTCGTGTTTGTGCTGTACATTTTGGTTGAATTTAAACATATCGCTTCTAAATGTTCGTCATCTACCAGATCTGTTTCGATGATAACATTCGAATCTTTCGATGCGAGATTGTGACTAGTCATGTGAAGCTCCTACGGTTACCATGAATCTTGGCATTCATCATCCTTTGGTAGAGTTCATTTATCAAGAATTATTCAACAATGGCGTTGAGATTGTCTGGAAACCTCCTCCAAGACGGCATTCGCTCAACATTTTCACATATCATATCAGCTATGTGTGGACACAAGATGATATTTGTCTTCTACTTGCCTTATGGTATTTATTGGGATGTCCCATTATACGCGTGTATATTCATTTTCCGACTATGATGCGGTTCCCTGATTATGTGTATGCTGCTCTCGGGGAATTTCTTTATTTTTCCCCCGCATCATCACATTGCATTATCTGTTACCAAGGACCTAGCGACTAATCGGGCCCATGCCATCCTCACATCAAGCCCATGCTTCATGTAGACGTGTCTAGCCATCCGACCCATGCCGCAGTTGCTTTTGCTTTTGGTCTCTTATTATGTAAAGTAGTAGTTACTAGTTGCTTTCACTTTGTTTACTTTTGTCTGGTTGTAATTATTATATATTTTGCTTTTTGAAGTGGCTTTGCTTTTACTAAAACAGATTCCTCATGACGCTTATGATGTAGGACTACCTTTCCATCGCTTATGATTGTGTTCTTTGCGCTTTAATCATCGAGTCTTTTTATTATCTCTCTAATGTTCCTTGGTATTTCATAAGATCACCTAGTGACCACGATACTAAGTATCCTCATCTTTCCTTTAATATCCTCCCTAGTCACCGGTGCCTTGGGACGAGCCATACCTGAAAAAAATTACAACATATAAGCGCATGGAACAGAACCCAACAAAAAATTTACAAAAAGTAATGTTCAATTTCATCCATTTCTGATGTCTCGGTCAAGCAAGTTCGTGAACCGGCCCATGTTTTCGGTCACCCATGACCGACAATTGCTCCAATATATCGGCGGTGTCCAACCGAGTCCGATGGAAAGGTTTCGGTTGTGCACCACCGATATGGGTTGACCATTTCAATTCGCCTTGCTCTCGTCAAGTCTCGGCCGAGAGAACTAGAGTACTATCGGCCATGCGTAACCGAGACATCTTTGTGAGACTTTCCGGCCTTTGTGGCGAGATCGCGACTTCCCAAAAATGTAGCTTCCTCTCGGCCATGCTTGGCGAAAAGCGGTTAGCACGATCTGGCTGTGTGTGCCGAGAACCGCGAATTCCCATTTTTTTAACTATTGAACAAACCACCACTGTAAATCACAACTACTCTACCAAATGTAACTTAATTACACTAAATAAGGTGTGTCCGACGAACTTCAACCGAACCCTAACTTGGAGACGAAATCGGCTCACACCACGACCCTACGAACTGCAAAAAAACCGTAAACCGAAGGAGAAACACAAGGTGAGACACGATTTCGGAGATTCCTCTCACTGGTCGGTTCAAACCAAATGGTTTCTTGGAGTCAAGATCGGTGAAGGTGGTGGAGGGGGTGGTGGGGTGCAGCGGGTTTTTTTCGTGTTTGTGCAGGAGGGGTATTTTCGGGATTTCGTGTGTAATTTTTGGGTGCCCTTGGTAATTTGTTTTGTGCCCTCAATAACAGGGTGCGTTCATGAAATGGTGGGGTGCCCTTAGCGGCCCTCTTAAAGAGTATTGAAGACCCCTTACCAGTATTCTTTAATTATAATGATTAAAGAGTATTGAAGATCCCTATTTATTGAATTTCAGAGAAATGCATCCTTTTTTTTGGAAGGAAAGTGTTTAACATACTTTCGATACGTTTACCTTTCACACACGATAGTTGGGATTTCTTCAACACACATCAAGGTGTGTGCATACACATCTCGATGTAGGTTCAAAATATCCTAAACATCGTGTAGGAAATTTGTGTATCAAAGGCATATTACTCCATCACTAGTATCATTAATGGAAAATAATCTAGATAAATTTTGAGCCCAACTATACGCACCCCACCTTTTACTTAGGGCACCCTCAACAAAAAGTTAATGGTTGCACTATGTGCACCCCATTCATTACTCAGGGCACCCCATTTATTTGCTTTCATTTTGAAAAGACTCAAATGCCCTCTCAACCCAAACGACCAACTCTTCCTTCATATTTCCGCACACCCCACACTATCTACGCCTTGTTGGGTGTTTTTAGGGTCCAATCGATGAAGAGAACTCAAGGGGGCGGACGCAGGGCCATGGTAAGGTGAGTTTTGATATTTTTTATGTTTTTTTCCTTTGAATGTATACCACATACACGAATGTCTCGATCACACAGGATCGAGACATATTATGTTGTCTCGATTTTTTCTGAAGACCTGTACTTTCAATCAAAGTCTCGGTATGGTATAACCAAAAGATGCTAAAAGATCTTGGTGACTACTAACTGAGACTAATCATAAACATACTTTATTACAACACTCGGTTGAGCTTAGCCGACGTTTACTCAATGGTCTCAGCAATGGACAACCGAGACCAAAATAAATACAAATCACAGCCCTATGTGGCCGAATAATACGGGATTGCGGTTAAACCCAGTTATAGATAAAAATTTTATGAAAATAAGGGGATTTGGTGGATTAAGAGCTTGATTCGTAATGGGAGCGAGAGTGGAAGAAGGGAAAAGAAGTGTTTGATTCAATTTGGTGGCGGGGTACGTTCCTTTAAAGGACAATGGCAATTTCATCCATTTTTTGGGTGCCTTTGTAAATGGGTTGCCCTGAGTAAGTGCACATAGCGCGACCCAAAGTAAAGCTTAAAAAATGTCAATTCTCCTGCAAAATGTTAATTATGACCCTCACTGCGATTAGTGTACCCCGCCACCTTTTCCTCTCGTTTTGTGTACCCCATCATCATCCCTCCACACGCTCTATTCTTGTGATTTGTAGGGCATTATCAAGTGGCTCAGCCTCGTAGTTCTGAATCTCTAGTTGGAGAGTCGGTAAGAGCCAACCGAACCTCTAGTTGGAGAGTCGATCAAACCCTATCGAACCTATACTTAAGGAGTCAGTCGAAACCCACCGAACGTTTACGTCGGTAGTTGTCAACCAGATTTCACGAAAGAAGTTTGATTGGTCAACACCGAATTTAGAAGATAAGTCTCAGTCATATGTTGTCGAACCTAAAATAAATGTCTTGACCAAAGTTTGAGTTGGGTGTTTCGATTGGGGCGAAAGAGTATTTTGATAAAAATATTGGGTGCCCATATAAATTGAAATTTGAATTTGAGATACACTCAAAGTTTTGGTGCCCTTATAGAAACGTGGAGTGCGTATAGTCGAGCTCTAAGTTTTTAGAAACCAAAGATGTCTTAGGATGGGCATCCTCTCAACGTTGTTGAGGCATCAATCCACACCTACAATCCACATTTGCCACTCTCCTCATTTATTCTTTGTTTTTGGGTGACTTTTTCATCGTCGATTCCACAGTCATTCAAGTGATATTGAACTTTATCTTGTAAAAAATTTGGGTTTTTAGGCTTCTTTTAACATTTTGATTTTGAATGGTCATCAAGTCCACAATAATCACAACAAAATATTTTTAAGCTTGCGACCACGTGATTTGCTTTGTTGTTTTATGGATTGCTATCAGAGCTATTGTTCTTGATGATTGATGGAGTTTGTTGTGAACGCTGGCGGCGTCTTTTTTCCTGCAATAAAAGAGGGTGAGCATTTGAAATAGTTGGCATTCATGGGAGTATTTGACTCCTAATACTATTATAAATTCGTTTTTTCTTTGAGAAATATACTTTTATAAATTCATTAAGGCTAAGAATTTTGATTTGTTAGAGTCACATTTCACATGTGCATGATTGTCATTATTTGTATCTATCTCAAAGTTTGTTTGTGGGTTACGTGGATAATGATCATATGGTTAGATGAGAGTTGAAGTTGATTTTGATAATGATCACGTGGTTAGAAGGGTTAGTAAAGGCAGAGTTGATCGGCCAAATTAAAATGTGAAGTTACAGATTTGATTATTATCTGAAGATTTGTTGATTGTGTAATAGAGCAGAAATCGTATCCTGTTGCAACAACACATAAATTGTATCTGTTATAATAGAGCATGATTATTTTAGTAACAACACATAATTCGTATTTGGGAAGTTATTTCTTCACCCTTATCTAGAAATTAGTTGATTGATTTTGTTGAAGACTTCTGTGGCAACCGAACAGGTAGTGATTGTTGCAACAGAAGATAAATCATTTTAGTTGCAACAAAGTTCATTTGGAGATAGAACTAAATGATTCAAAGGTGGTTGGCTGGATCTTGGAGGTTATCAAGAAGTGATCTAAAGCAGTTTGAAAACGTTCTATATAATGTTCAAGAGACCAAAGTTTATTCCATTTAACTAAAAATGTAGTCTTGAGTTGAGTTATTTTTTGTAAGTGTGAGAACAGAATATGAACTTGTTCATTTTTGTTTTCTTTGTATTTTTGAATTATTACCAAGGGGATCTTTGGTAGTCCAGTTGGGGGAGCTCGACATACTGAAGGGACTTGGGAGAGAATCTACTGTAAGTGTGAGGAGTGCATCAAAACTGGTGAAAGAGTCACTAGAAAAATGTCTTGTGTAAATATGAGTTTTCAGCATTTTCATATCTGGGCGTAGCCCCGCAAAAGTAAGTCGTGGACCGAACTGCATCAACATATCTGGTGTCGTGGTTTGTTTGCTTTTGTTTTCTATTACTCTATTAGTAGCATAGATTTGGTGAGAGCGTCACTAGAAAACATTTATGTGGAAGTTTGAATTTTCAACTTAGTAAATTTTCATATATGAACGTGGCCCACAGATGTAGGTCGTTGACTGAACTGCATCAACATATCTAGTGTTGTGATTTGTTTGCTTTTATTTTCTATTGCTCTACTAGTGGCATAAATTTCCGTTTTTCATGATCAAATGGTCTCTTTTTTATTTTGTCTAAGCCACCCTCTATTCGAAGCCCAATGAACCCAAATTAAGCCGAGCTCGAGCTGGGTAGGATCATTAAGTAGCAAATCATCCTAGACTTAGTGTTTTGTCTTCTTATAGATAACATTGTTGCCTATTTATTTGTTGACAACATAAAGTAGCCATGAGAGTAACATGTTGCAGCTATTCCAATATGCATCAAGAAAAGAGACGAGCTTTCAAAAGGTTCGTTAATAGAGCCATTTACAAATGCTAATTTATCATTTGCTCTATTAAAAAACTTGACTCAATATAAACTGAAAGAATTCGAAAAAGTAGGGTAGACAGAAGCTTCCAAATTGAAGAGAGAACAAACAATTCACTGGGGATGCAATTTTTTTTTGATTTTTTCCATAAGTATTACATATATACACTTACACATTTGCACTCCAAACAAAAAAAAAACTTAAATTTGCCAGCCTACCAGCGTGATGGTAAAGCGACGCGCAGGCCCACACTCCCTTCAATAATTGCAGATAAATGATTTCCCCGCATAAATTATAATTGGCCAGCCCAGATGCGAAGTATGCAACGGTGGAATAACACTTGATGGAATCCCACTATCGCCTTTCTTTTTTCTTTTCTTTTTTTTTTTTTATCAGGCTTCACCTCTAAATTCTCACAAACTGCTCATACAGACAAGTTTTTCGCCAGAGAATAAGCCTGAAATTTACACTGCCAAGCAAACCGATAAAATTAAGCATTTTCCTTCCAAACAAAATTGGTGAGCAAAAAAATATATCAAAAGCAATGAAGAAGAATAAACATTAATGAAGGGCATGATGGAAATTTTTTAGGAAAAGGTCTAATTTCTCTAGCTTTGACTTCTTTAAAATGCAGTGAGTACTTTTGAGTGGTGACGGGTCCAACCTTGTGTGTCTAATATCACACCTGCTAAAATTCTTTTCAGATTCTTTCAAATGATTTGGGTTAAAAGGCTAAGAACTCTTCACCGAGAAAAAAAAAAAAAAAAAAGGGTAACGATGGTGTGGAAAGGAGTTAATGAAGTGATTCATTCAAGTAATGGAGGAGATGCCAAAAGAGGAAAGCCACAATATGCCATCTTTTGTACAAAAAGTTCCATACAAAACCGTCCCTCAAAATTTGCCGAAAATTAAAACAATCAATCCCCCCAAAAAACACTCTTCCATCAATCTGCTGAAATTTCAACCAATGTCCAACTATAGTCCCAAATGAATGTTGGAGCCAAACCTCCACGTTGTTAGGCAATGCATTGGACATTTGAAAGATAAAAGGTGACATACGAACAGATATTGCAAAAAACTTTTGGATGGAAACATAAGACAGAAAAACCAACAAAGAGTTGTACTTCTGAGTCTTCTGACTTAGGTGGATACCAAAAACTAAGCCTGAATTTAAATTTGTCACCATATTGCTCGCAAACTTAATCTCTTACAGTTCAGGACCTTCAGGTCTTCTAAATAAAAACAAAAATAAAAAGGCCGCTAATAAAAAAATTACATTCATAGAAACAAGTTTACCATGAGAACACATAATATAGGAATATTAGCACAAAATGCATATCCATGATCATGAAAAAATCAAGAACATAATAATAAAATAAAATTCTACAACAATTCAGTCCTCAAACAAAATAAATTTATTTAAAGAAAATAAACCAGGTTTAAACCGCATATGAATATGTACACATTCAGGTTCCACGCAGTGTATGATTTGCCCAAACTCCGCTCAGTTTTATGCCATTACAGACAAGTTTTAACCATTGCCAAAGCTTACTATAGAATAGTAAAGGATGACTTGGTAATAATTTAAAAAACTTGTTTAGTGACTTTTAGAGTTGCCTTTATATTAAGAGGGAAAATCAAATTTTGGAAGGATAAAACTATCGCCTTAAACATTTGGCAATCATTTTAGGCGATAAAGAGCCTTGAAACCCAACCAGCAACAAGGAGAAAGACGTAGTCACCACTAAGCTTGTAACATACTCCCGCCCTCTAACCCATATGAAAAGAGACTAAGGAACTGTAATTCATGTGACTGCACTGATTTTCATACTTTCTTTGGCTCTTCAAGGCAAGTGTACTACAAGGCTGACAAAATCACAATGTTTCAAATTCTCATGACTTTCCTAAAAGTTCTGTGAATCCATCACTACCAAAGATACTGTATACTCCCATTGGTAAAGAACAACTTCGCAATGAAAACACAAGTGTAGATCTCTGACTTAAAAAAAAAAAAAAAAGTAAAGATCGCTCCTCAATGGAACCAAGGCCTTTTTGGAGTAAAACTTCCCACTTGTACTGACAAGGAGGTCACTTTGGGGAGTATATCGGTAGGATCCAAGGGCAGGTTTGCTTGCTCAACAAGCCGAATTGTTCTAACAAACCAGTAGTGAGGCCGATGATTCAGTTTGGGATACAACATATATAGTTAAATCATCATCCTAGTGTTTTGGTTCTGAAGTACAGGATCTGATTTGAGAAAATTATATAACAATGTAAATCTCTTAAAGTTTACTAGCAGATAAAAGATAAAGAGACACGAAGAAGAGAATTGAGAGTGATTTTCTCAGTCAGTTTATTTTAATGAATCCTTTCCTGAAAAACAGCAGTAAGCAATTCTAATCTTTTCATTGCAAAAAGGAGAATAGACGTTAAACCAGCTAGAAAGAATAGTTACTATTCAAAAGTAAACTTGATCTGAAGCTCTAGAGTCTACAATCTACAAAGAAGAATGTAAACAAGAGAGAGAGCTTTAGGTTTATACCTATTTGTTCTCAGGAAACACAGGGACCAGATGATAAATTGGCTTTTACATAATCAATAGTCGGTTAACTTGCTCTATTATGAGAGGATCTGATTCAACTTCATAACACAGAGTGCTTCTCTCCTTGCTCACTGTTTTTCTGATTGGAGTTTTCCAGCAAGTCTCATTTATCTGGTATTACAGTAATTGCATAATACTCGAGGCTTCTACTCACCTCTGCACTGGTCATTTGCAGCCTTATAGGCAGAAGCATCAGTGATCAAAATAGATTAGCCAGTTGGCTCACCAGTAACCTCTTTTTTGAGCATCAAACTAGGCAAAAACTTCAACGAGTGGAGGGGGCGTATGATGAAGTTCCATCCTTACACTTCAATGAACCCAACACAGGAGCCAGCATGAAACTTATAAATTCTGTTGCATTACAAACTTTTATTGCGATGACTAATTATTTTAATCATCAGTACACTTCCACCCATATGCGTTAAAGAGATTCGATCTTTTCACAATCTCCTCAACAAATTGAAGTATTTTGTAATAGAGTAATCTCCTCGCCTTGCATCTTCAAATGTAAGAGTCAACTCAAAAAACCAGAGATTGATTACCCAGGTCAGAGGATATCCTGATCACATTATTCCAAAATTCTTTCCAGAGAACATATAACGAGAATTGATATCTTAATCCATGGAATTAATCATCCATCTTACTACCATGAGATTTTTTAAGCATCCCAAGTGGCATATAATTTGTCATCTATTGCAAGCAAGAGCTTTCTTGTCCCTAATAATGAAGGCACACTTCTCCCTCTCTACGTATACATGTACGAATGGATAGAGACTAACAAAGTTAATCATCTTCATTCAGTTGAATGGTGGTAATTTCATAAAATGGAGAGAATGGGTCTCAAAATTTTTTTGGTAAGGGTAGTAGCAGGAGTTGAAGTGACTACAACTGTGAATCAGACGGGGCTCACAAGTTTGGGACAGCAAAATGAAAGAGGTTTCATACAAGTTTAGAGAAATTCCTCAAGTACCAACTCAAAAAATTAGAGAGCAAAGCTTTTATATCTATTTAATGAGTAGAAAACGCTCTTTAAATGGAGAAAATATTACACTGAAGAAAAGAAAGAATTAATCAAGTCCTGACCTTTCTAATTTGTAGTTTTGACAATGTACCTTCATGTAAAACACAGATCTTGCCATATTTCTAAGATCATCGCCAAACCAATGCCAAATCTACAATTGATCAGATTTCCAACAAACTGTAATTAAATAAATTTATCTCCATAAACATCTAAAAGTATTCTAAATGTAACTAAAAAACTATTCCTGCATAGACAATTTGTTTATAAATGCTTATGGACACATTATTGTCGAAACATTCCTTCATGGTATTGCACAATTTCATCCGCACTCTTCTAGATAGGGATCAAAAGCTCAATTTTGCAAAGACTTCAACAGTTGAAACTAAGAATTAATTTGGGGAAGTCTAATCAATGCAGGGCATTTTGTACAACTTTGGCATGCACAGTTCGTATAATTAACAAGTGTTTGATAAATTTATGTTTTGCCAAGTCATACTAAGGAAGCATGGTTGCCTAGTATATATTAGATTACAGAATAGAATGGTTTAAAGAAAGTCTTGTTGGATATACGATGCTTTATATATATTCTGTAAGCAACAAAATAACTTTGACTTGTAATTTCTACCATCTATATAAAACATACATGAACTGATCATACAAAGTCTATAATAATTCATGCCTTTCCAACAACAACATCATAGCCTCGATCCCAAATTAGTTGGAGTCGGTTACGTGGACGAAACTCTTCCATTGCACTCGATTTAGTGCAATTGATAGTATGCTTTTGTTATGAACCTTGGATTGGGATCTAGTCACGGGCTTCAACACGGAGGAATTTATGCTTTTACCTATCTTGATTGGTAGAAAAGTAAAGAGAAAAGTAGAAGAGATAAAATAGGTGAAGATGAGAGAAAGAATAGGTGTTGGTGAGAGGAGAGAGAGTAGCCGATAGATAGAGATAGAGAGAGAGTTACGAAAAGAGAGAGAGACTATCGAAATTGAGAATTGAGTCCTTGACTCTATTCTTAATTTCGATCCTATTTTTCCTCACATTAATAGCTTGCTTTATTCATCTCATAATAGTATAATACCCATATATATAGAGTCCTAATACAATAGAAACTAGTAAATACTTAGCAACTGCTACTTTTGGTGGTTAATAGAAATAAGGAAACTACTAAATAGAAACTTCCTAGATAATAAAATAGCAACTACTTAAAATAAGAAACCTACTAAATAATTACTAAATAATAAAAACCGTATCATTACTTCCATCCTATCCTTTGAGCTTGTCCTCAAGCTCAATTTTTTAACTTAGCACATTATCTGCTCCACCATCTTCAACTTCAGGAACCTCTATCCATAACAAGCGTTTCCACTTGTGCCTAGGGTTGTAAGATTCATTGCAATTATAGCACAAACCCTTCGCCCTTCGTTCCGCCATCTCGGCCTTTGATAACTTCTTGATGAACGAAGGTGAGGAGTTGTCGATTATTGTGTTGGCATTGGTGGTAACGATTGTTCCCTTTTGTGACTGGCCGTTCAAGGGTGCTCCAGAGTCTCTGGTGATAGGTGTGTTGGTAGAACTTCCACTAGTTTTGGGAGTGCTCACCGTGGACATGATGCGTGCTGGGAGTGACTCTTTACAAAAAATTTTCATGCGCTCTAAGGCACGAGAAAGATTCATAGCAATGCCCAAATTGCCCGGTTGTTGCAATTCAATGTCAATCCGCAAGTCCTCTGTCAAACCGGCGGTGAACAAGTCCACTTGTTGTCGCGGTTTAAGGTCTGATGTCCTGGCCAACAAAGATTGGAACTGGCTTTGGTATTCTTCTACTGCGCTAGCCTGCTTCAAATTAGCCAAGTCTCCTAATGGATTGTTGCTCATTGGCATTCCAAATCGAACGTGACATAGGTCCTAGAAACAACGCCAGTCAATGTTCGCATCCTCCTGCTCCACTTGATCGAACCAAAGTTGTGCCTCACCTAAAAGGTGGAACGCCGCTTGTCTCCAACCATGTCTCCTTCCTAGGTCTTTTGATGGAGAAAGAACTTCTCGCATCTCTTCAACCATCCCAAGGGGTCATCGGTGTCATCGTACGTAGGAAGCTCCATCTTAGTGTATCGATGAATCATCTGCCCTCTGTACAAAAGGTCAATTCTCCTTTCCGACCAGTTGCGGTGTTCAACAGAGCCGTTGGATTGTCCTTCGATATCTTGGATTGAGGGTTGTTTTGGTGCTCCTCGTATTGACATTGATAGACCCGCCACCTGTTCTTCGAAAGCCCTTTGTCGAGAATTCATCTGTTCAATAAAGGTCTCCAACTTCGCTGCCAAAGCATCTGTGTCACCCATGACACCGGGCTCTGATACCAAGTTGTTATTAACCTTGGTTTGGGATCTAGTCACGGGCTTCGACACCGTAAAATTTATGCTTTTACCTATCTTGATTGGAGGAAAAGTAAAGAGAAAAGTAGATGAGATAAAATAGGTGAAGATGAGAGAGAATAGGTGTTGGTGAGAGGAAGGAGAGAGTAGCCGAGAGAGAGAGAGAGAGAGATAGAGAATACTGAAATCGAGAATTGAGTCCGTGACTCTATTCTTAATTTCGATCCTATTTTTCCTCACATTAATAGCTTGCTTTATTCATCTCATAATACCCATATATATAGTCCTAATACAATAGAAGCTAGTAAATACTTAGCAACCGCTACTTTTGGTGGTTAATAGAAATAAAGAAACTACTAAATAGAAACTTCCTAGATAATAAAATAGCAACTACTTAAAATAAGAAACCTACTAAATAATTACTAAATAATAAAGACCGCATTAGCTTTCTAAATCATTCAAATCTCTCCCAATCAATGTGTCCCAAGTTAGCTTCGATTTACCAATACGTCGTTGAATTTTTTTTATTTTTATTTTTTCAGTTTCTATAGAATCGAGTTTTTAAGTGGGGGCATTTGTAGACCGTCTTTGGGGTGTCCAAACCACCGCAATCGACCTTCCCTAATCTTTGTCTCAATCGGTGCTACTCATACTTTTCTTTGAATTTTTGTATTTCTTATTCTACTTTTACGAGTGTTACCACACATCCACCTAAGTATCATCATTTCCGCTACGTTCATTTTATGCACTTGTTGTTTCTTTACCACCCAACTTTCACTTCCATAAAACATAGTTGACCTAATTGCGGTCTACAACAACAATATAGCCTCAGTCCCAAATTAATTGGGGTCGGCTACATGGATCAAACTCTTCCATTGTGCTCGATTTAGTGCAATTGATGGTGAGCTTTCTAAACCATTCAAATCCCTGCTAATTAATGTGTCCCAACTCCCACGTTAACTTCGGTCTACCTTACCTCGTTGAATTTCTACAGTTTCTATTGAGCCAAGCTTTCTAGTGGGGACATTTGTAGGCCGTCTTTGAAGGTTTCTAAACAACCACAATCTCCCTTCCGTAACCTTTGTGCCAATTGGTGATACTCCTACTTTCCTTTGAATTTATGTATTTCTTATTCTATCTTTACGAGTTTTACCACACAACCACCTAAAAATCTTCATTTCTGCTACATTCATTTTATGAAGTTGTCGCTTTACCGCCCAACATTCACTTCCACAGAGCATAGCTGGCCTAATTGCAGTCCTATAAAATTTTCTTTTTAACTTGGTAGGAATATTTCGATCACAGATCATACATGTTGCACGCCTAATTGCAGTCTGCCCTACAAAATTTTGCTTTTAACTTGGTAGGAATATTTCGATCACAAATCACACCAGTTGCACTAGTACATTTCTTCCATCCGGCTTACATTCTACATGAGACATCATTCTCAATATTACCACTATTTTTTATGATCCTAGATATCTAAAATGGTTCACATTAAGAACTACTTCCTAATTTTACCACTCCATCATGTTGATGCCTTTCCTTTAATATTTAATTTAATTTTTTTTTTTGATGTACAATGTTAATTTTTTTTAAAAAAAAAAATTGTAGATGTTATTTATTTCTTCTTTAAGTCAATATTATTCCTCATAGGGGAAAGGCATCAATTAAAACTGAACAGGAAATTTGTTGGCAAGAAGATATTGCACATGTTCTGTGCCTCCAGGAATAGGATAAAGAGCAAACAATTTCAGATTCATGTGAAACAAGCAAAGGCTGATAGCTTTAGGATAAACAAATCTGTTGGCCAGAATATACTACAACCAAAACTAAAAGCATCCTTTGACTGTTTTTATTATACCTTGCAGAAAATGAACCAGGCAAGTACGAAGGTGCACATTAAACTTCCTTCTTGTGAACAAAATAATTTGAAATGCATTTACCTCAATTATCACAGCACCTCAATGATCTTGGATGATGAACTCAGGACCTTTTCCAGTAATCTGGAGAAGGAGAAACAAAATCTGAGGGAGATGTTAAAGGCCTCTTAACAAATGGATGGTCCAGCAGCTGAGCAGCAGTGGGTCGGTCATCCGGGTTAACTTGTAAGCATTTGAGGATGAAATCCTGTGCTTCTCTTGAAAGGGAATCAGGGACATGTGGTCGTTCACCCTTGCCAATCCTAAATAGTGCTTGCATCTGTTAAACGTCTAGTTGTTAGTACTCCAAAATAACTAATAAGTAATGATACTATTAATCCAGCTTCATGGATGATACTTTCAGAAAGATTAACAATAGAACAACGAACAGATACAATTGTTATTGTCAGAATTGATTGAAGAAAATTCTTTATATGTCCACTGGGTAGGTTATTCATCATGGAATTAAACGATGCGAAAATATGGTTCGTGATAGAGAATTAAATGTATTTGACACTTTATACTCAAGCATTTTATGAAAATAGAAAGCAAAAGGAGGTAGAAGGTTTGTATGGATAACCAAGGATGGGCAAGGTGAAGCACCAGATAGACAGATAGAAGTAGGCTCGATCCTATTTGTTCTTTTGAGGATAATATTTGCTGATTGATGAAACTTAAAAAGGAGATTAGCCAACATATGTTATGCAGTATATTTATGAGTTGTCAAACCAAAAGTTAGAAAACATGCTGCAGATATGTGGATGTTGAACTGGACTAGATGAAGGTCAAAACTGAGATAACATCAGAATAACCAGCCAAAAGTTTTGTGCAGAAGCACGACAAGATCCTAAGTCAAAATCTGAAGAGTTGAATAAGCACGTCTCTCTCATAAAACACAGGACATGGTTATATGAGAGATTGAACTATATGACAAAGAACATTCTTCATAAATTGCATCCAATTTAATATGTGACGAGATGTTATAAAATATTACTACTCCATACAGACTGTGCACTGCCTGTGGAGTTTAATGCAGTCATTCTTGATATCGAAATTCTAAAAAATAGCTGCATTGATGGGAAACTGGGACCTGAAACTCAAAAAGAAAAAAATTCAGATTCAAACACCTAGACAAACACTAGATATGTCCAAGCTAAGCCTACGCTGTCCCCACCATAGCATCTACAGAGGTTGCAAACTCGCAAGGTAATGAGTGTATTGCATGGGATATGAAATGAACACCAAATTATGTAATCTGATTTTATGCCACAAATACCAGAATAAAGCAAAACACCAACGCTATATCCATAATTCACAAGGCCTGTTTCAGGCCTTAAGAGAAATAAACTTCTCAGCTCTAGTAAATCTGATGCAGTGCTGGCTTTATAAAATAAAAAATAAAAATGAAAATAAAAAATAAAAAATAAAATAAAATAAAATAAAATATAGTGCTCCTCCATTGAAAGCCAAATGAAGTGGGAAGATTGCTGAAATACTAAGGTCCAAGCCAGAAAACAAAAGAAAAAACAAACATAACAAAGAGAAACTGAAATATAAAAACAAGGCAAATTGGTAAAAAAATCCTATCCTTTAAAAAATGTTGAGATCATATCCTAACCTTTTGAAAGTTGAGATTATATCCTAACCTTTGTATGTTGGGTGAGTTTGTATCCTAGGTTATTTTAACTTTCAAATTTGCTGATATAGCTCAAGAAATTATTTTAAAACTCACCATTTTCATTAAAAATAATAATTTTTAAGTGCCAAATCAGCAAATTTAGAAGTCAAAAAGACCTGGAATACAAATGTTAGGAAATGATTTCAACTTTTAAAAACTTAGGAAATGATTTCAACTTTTAAAAAGTCAGGATATAATTTCAACTTTTAAACAGTTAGGATATATTCGCAACTTTCTTGAAAGGTTAGGATGTTTTCACCGATTTGTCCTAAAAACAAATCCCAATATGAAATAATTCTTGAGGCACAAAATACATGAACAAGCATGTCAGAATATCAACAAGTTCGCCCAGCAAGTGCAAAACTAAGAACATGTTTAAAAACAAACACGTTCAAAAGCATAAGATTTTAGTTTGTTAAATATGTTACATACAGATTCCAAATGGAAGTAAGGAAGCTGACGAGTCAACATCTCTAGCACAGTGCAACCAAGACTCCATATATCAGCAGCAAGTCCATAGCCACGATTCCTCAAATTTACAACCTGCAATAAAAGCGGAAAAGTGGTATTTAGGACACTTACTACATTCCAGAAATCAAAAAATTATCCTCAATGTACATTGTGTTTATTACCCAATACATATTAAACTTTTGACTAGGAACAGAACGATACTATTCATTATTTCAGCAGCCAATTTCACAATCATTCGTCTAAAATAAAAAGATTTTACTCCTATGAATGATAATCATGTCATTTATTTTGCACATTCATTTCATAATCAAAAGAGAATCCAAAGAGTACTTTACAACAATAATGCAGTAAATAATCTTAAATCATACAGCTCGTATAAATATGATACCTAGAGGTACTGAATAAATATGTAAGCCAACTTCTTAAGATAAAACTAGAACATCGCATGCATAACTCTTACTGAAAACATTAGTAATGTGATTTTAGTCCTAGTAAATACAAAAAGAAAAAATTATTATACAGGCTTCAACACTTTAATGGCGTATACATAACATAACAATGCATACATGATAATTTAGTGCAAGACAACAAATAGTTTTTTAGAGTTGAATCCCTCGTAATTTCCTTTCCAGAAATCACGTCGTAAAATAAACAAACTTCTGGAATGCACATTTAGAACAATCCTTGAGGCCCTGAAGTCTGAAAGGAGTCATAGTAGACAAAAATATGATCATATCAAGAAGATTTACCATAAAATCTTAAGTCTTGTCAGGTAAGACAAGGGTGAAAAAAATTATCCACCAATTTCGATGAAATAGCTAATATTTTGGCCCAAACCCAGTTTGACACGATCAGCACGTTCCCTTACTAAATACAACCAGATAAAAACATGTGCTGAGGTTCTTTTCCCAATGCTGTTCATACAAACAACTCCTTTTGGAAGGAAACATTTTCTTTTGAGGTAAAGAGACTCGGTACAGGTGCAGAAAAATTCATGAATCCTTGATATCCTTGAACATTTGTAAACATCAAAGCAAGTTCAATAATAGTTTTTCCAAGGAATCGTATTTTGTGGAGAAAGCTCCCTCCTGCATATATATATATATATATATATATATATATATATATATATATATATATATATATATATATCTA
Source organism: Stephania cephalantha (assembly GCA_039657325.1). Taxonomy (NCBI): domain Eukaryota; kingdom Viridiplantae; phylum Streptophyta; class Magnoliopsida; order Ranunculales; family Menispermaceae; genus Stephania; species Stephania cephalantha. The sequence continues at coordinate 19,272,644 of CM077574.1, read as the reverse complement.
CCATTGGGAAGCAAGTTCCATATTTCTACTAGCTCATATTTGGAAAGGTACTTCATTCTTGTTATGTACTTTCTGAGAACTCAATTAAAATGTAGACATGAAATTCCAATATACCTCTTATTATTATGATCAACTTATTAAACAAGAGACTTGATAAAGCGATCCAGGAAAAAATGATTATATTTATTCTTCATGTTATGACTTATGAGCACTTATCATTATTTTTCCGATGTTGTCAGCAGTTCTAATGCATTACACCAGGCTATTTATTGCCATCCCCTCTGCAGGTTATTGTTATGAACCTTGGAATAGGTTCTTTGAATAAGACTGGTCCGTGACTAAGTCTTGTATAGAAGAGTCTGTGACCACTTCTCCCTAGACTAATTTTTTCACAAAGTAATAGCTTGCTTTATTATTTCATAATGATGGTCTTTTATAGACTTTTCATCCAATGGGAATGACTTGCAAAAATAGAAACTACTAACATTGAGTCCAACTAGGAAGGTAAACATTCTAATAAACGAATAAGAAAATCTATCTAATTAGTAACGTTCTAATAAGTAAACCTTCTAACAAACTAATATCTTTAATAAGAAAACTTCTAATTATGCTATGTTGTCATTCTTTTGGTAGTTGGGCCCACACAAATATTATATGATCATATCATTACTCCCTCATGGGCTTTGAGCTTGCCCTCAAGCTCAATTTCATAATAGGCCCTACTAGGTCAAGGTTCATTGGGAACATTATCAATGCCGCTGTCTTCGACTACCGGAATTCGTATCCAAAATAGACATTTACGCTTGTGTCTCTTAGAGTATGACTCATCGTAGTTGTAGCACAAGCCTTTAGATCTCCTTTTGACCATTTTTTGCTTAGGTAGGGCACTTCACAAAACAGGTTGAGGAGCTTCTTTTGTCATTTCCTGCAACGTTGTTGGATGGTTGTGCTCCACCTAAGGCAAGCGATACAACGGGTGCCTTGTGAAATCTTTTGCTTGTGTTCTAGTGCTCGAGCCATGCTTATTGGAACTCCTAGATTTCCTGGTTGTTGCATCTTCATGTCTATCCGGAGGTCCTCAATCAAGCCCGCAGTAAAAAGATTCACTTGTTGTCGAGGCTTCAAATCCGATGTCCGGGCCAACAATGACTGGAGCTAGCGTTGATAATCTTCGACAGATCCGATTTGCTACAAATTTGTTAAATCCTCTGATCTTTTGTTGTGTCCTCCACAACCACTATGGTGTCCCTCGATATCGCCACTGGTGGGTTTCTTTGATATCCTTTGAACTGCGGTGGAGAGATCAACCATCTGTTTCTCAAATGCTTGTTGTCGGCTTGTCATGTGCTCCATGAAAGCCTCAAGCTTCTTTGTCAAAGCCTCCATGTCACCCAAGAAGATCGTTAGCTCCGATACCAGATGTTAACAACCTTGGAATAGGTTCTTCGAATAAGACTAGTCCGTGACTAAGTCTTGTATAGAAGAGTCCGTGACTACTTCTCCTTAGACTAATTTTTTCACAAAATAATAGCTTGCTTTACTATTTCATAATGATGGTCTTTTATAGACTTTTCATACAATAGGAATGACTTACAAAAATAGAAACTACTAACATTGAGTCCAACTAGGAAGGTAAACATTCTAATAAACGAATAAGAAAATCTATCTAATTTGTAACGTTCTAATAAGTAAACCTTCTAATAAACTAATATCTTTAATAAGGAAACTTCTAATTGAGCTATGTTGTCATTCTTTTGGTAGTTGGGTTCACACAAATATTATATGATCATATCAGTTATTTGCACAATGGCACTTGGACTTTTTACATGCTAATTATTGTTATTTATTTTCTAAAAGTACTTATTGATAGACTTCACAAAATAATTAGCGTCAAGATACTAGACAAGATTAATATGAATACACAGGGATTTCTGTTAGATATTGCTAATTAAAAAGACAAAATTTTCTCCACTTTTTGTTCTGGCCAATAATGCAGCCACTAAAACAGCTATTAGACTAACTATTGTTTCATCAATTTGGTGCAAAGAAAATTAATATCGATCAATATAATTGGTTGGATAGTTATATGTTGTATACAACAACAACAACAACATAGCCTCAGTCCCAAATTAACTGGGGTCGGCTACATGGATCAAACTTTTCCATTGTGCTCGATTAAGTGCAACTGATGGCGAGCTTTCCAAACCATTCAAATCCCTCCTAATTAATGCATCCCATGTTAACTTTGGTCTGCCCCTAACAAGTCGAATTTCTACAGTTTCTATTGAGTCAAGTTTTCTAGTTGGGGCATTTGTAGGTCGTCTTTGCAGTGACCAAACCACCGCAACCGCTTCCCTAATCTTTGTATCAATTGGTGCTACTCCTACTTGTTTTTGAATTTATATATTTCTTATTCTATCTTTACGAGTTTTACCACACATCCACCTAAGCATCCTCATTTCTGCTACGTTCATTTTATGTAATTGTTGTTGCTTTACCGCCCAACATTCACTTCCATAGAGCATAGCCGGCCTAATTGCGGTCCTATAAAATTTTCCTTTTAACTTAGTAGGAACATTTCGATCACAAATCACCCCCGTTGCACTCCGCCATTTCTTCCATCCACTTGAATTCTATGTGTGACATCATTCTCAATGTTACCATCATTTTGTATGATTGATCCTAGATACCTAAAGTGGTTTACCTTAGGAACTTCTATTTCCCCTAATTTTACCACTCCGTCATCTCGATGTCTAGTGTTTCTAAACTCACAAAGGCATGTATTCGGTTTTTGTCCTACTCAACTTAAAGCCTTTAGATTCTAATGTATTCCTCCGTAGTTCTAATTTCCTATTCACTCCATCTTTAGTTTCATCCACTAAGACAATATCATCTAGCAAATAGCATACACCATGGTATATCCTCTTGAATATGTCTAGTTAGTTCATCTATAACTAAAGTAAATAGATTACAAATATAAATTCTTTATTTATACGCAAATGAATAAAAAAATCAACAAATATATATATATATATATATATATATATATATATATATATATAATGGAAAGTTCACTGATTCAAAAGTGGTGGCATACATGACAAGAAAAAACAGACTTTCTTTGCTAAACTAGGATTTCGTTTAATATAAAAGGCATTGAATAATATTAAGAAAGCAAGAAACCAACCTCAGGGGCCATCCAGAATGCCGTTCCTTTACAAGATTTTACATCGTTTAATTTGGTTGCCTGAGAATCACATAGTATGATGAAAAACAAGATCAGTCTAACAAAATATCAGTGGTATGAATGCTCTGCTGAATTGACGAAAAACATACCTTTGCTAACCCAAAATCTGCAAGCTTCACAGATCCATTTGCATCCACTAATATGTTGGCACATTTGATATCCCTAGACCATAGAAAAGGAAATTATATAGCTTACATCGATGTCTCCAACAGGCAACAACGTATTCGAATTGCCAATTATGAAAAATAAAAACCCATTCCTTTTCCTTTGGTGTTTCTCAATAAAAAACTGATATAAGGTTAGCCGTTAAATATGAGACTCAAACTCTTACAATTTTCTACTGCCCACAATAATTCAATGAAAGCAAAGGTATAATCTTTTGGCAGCTTCGTTATTTGATGAAGGTTTTTCTGTAGTAAATAGCTTATGCACCTCATTCATACACCTCAGATTTTCTTTGTCCCTTGTCCATATGCTGATTCCCAAAGCCACTTTCTCTTTCCTTTCTGTGACCCCTCATTTCCAACTATCAACCACACACGATCAACCCATCCCCCTACTAAACAGCTCCAATCATTTATATATATTATAGTACATCCATGCAGACATATGCATACATAACAATATTGACGGGGATGTGTTGATAAGAATAAGGCCATGCCGTTTTAAATATCTTCGTGCAAAGAAGATGCACAAAGCAAAAAAAGAAAGAAAAAAGCATAAGTATAACAATAATTTCCTAATATAAAATAAGAGATGAAAAATAAGAAAAAACATAGGCCTAACTTTTAAGGCTAAGTACATACACAAGTATATCTATCTAAAGCTTATGTGTCCAACTGGAAAATCTTTAGACATTTTTTGCAGTGTCCCCATGCCCTTAAAATTAGAGAATATGCATGTCCAAGCTTTAGACACATACCTAAAATTCTCCGAACTTCTCTGAGCTAATTAGATTTTGAGTCGCGCTATAGGCACTCCAACGTTACTGAGGGCGCCGATTTTTTTTGGGCACCCCGATTTTTTACCAAAATACCCCTTATGTCAAGCATCGCATCCCATCCCATCTCTTTATTTGAGAGTCGTGAAGTTTCAGTCATGTCTTGCCGAGACCCGTACTAAAGTATCAATCCATACCAACCAACGCCCAACTCGATGGGTGACCACCGAGACTATACAAGTAGTCTCAGTGGCCTTATGCCGAGACATGTCTGTATATCTCGATTGACACCAACCGACACAAAAACATGTCTCGGTAATGTGGTCGAGGCCATAGGTTCGGTCATGTGTCTGAGACCATAGGTTCGGTCATTTCCACCGAGAACTTAAACATAGCGTCAGTTGATAATAGCCAACACAACAGCCTATATCTGGAGCGTAATGTAGTTTTGTAGGCATCCCACTCTTGCATAAGGGCACCCCATTGTTTGAGAGGGGCAGATATGTCATTTCCATTGGAAACGTAAACTAATTCAAAAATATGAGGTGCCCTCGATAAGTGCAGGGTGCCTATAGCGCGACTCTAGATTTTTTGAAGCATAGAATTAAGAATTAGATGTTAACGAGATTTTGCAAAACGTCCATCGAAGTTGAAGAATAAAGACAAGATTTACACATTTTAATGCTAGTAGTGGGAAAAGTGATATCTAATTGGGACCAATTTTGTTTATAGATAAACTTAAAGAAAGAAACATGTTTGAAAATACAAGACCAAAACTCAATCTCACTTCTAAGAAATGAATTCCAATAAATTGCATGTTGAGGAAAGAAATAACATCCAAAATCTTCAATCCTATAAAAATGAAGTTCAAAAAACTTAAGATAGAGTGTAGAAAGAGAAAAGATATGAAATATTATTAAAAAAGATGTTTTTCTAATGCGTGTTGACAAAATTGGGATATTGTGTAGCACTTAGAAGAAGTAATTTATACTTCTCTATAATGTCGTTTTACAAAAATTGCCCACATCACATCACACTTACACAAATTAATTCTGAATGTTTAGTGCGTGAAGTCATAGGCGTAGTCAAATTTTCAATCCTTGAACCCAACATCTATATATGAGGCCAGGTAACATAGATAACAACACTCATGCTGCACAAACTTTATACATCAGTCTTTATGAATCGCATATGCAGCACTACGATTATAAATTCCACACTGTTAATAGAAAAGGAGAGGTGGGATTTAGAGAGAGAAAAATTAGTTGGTTCAGGGACTTTACATTTACTCAATTATATCAATCACTTTACAACAACAACAACAACAACAACAACAACAACAACATAGCCTCAGTCCCAAAATATCAATCACTTTACAAGTTCTATAATTTAAGGCAAAAAATATTTTTTGCATACCACAAATATATTCACCGTGTCTGTAATAGAACTAATTGTGATGCACATCATAGCCACCTAGAATCTTGTATGGGCTTCCTGAAGTTCCAATATCTCACACATGTTGGATGGTAATAGCTCTCTTATAAAATAGTTTCAAAACCTTGCACAAAGTAATATACTTATGTAGTAATAAGTAGTTACTATGTACAACACTTTCATACGGGAAAGTAATGCATCTCGCCTCTATGAAACAGTAACTGGCAGCATAAATAGGATGACATTTAGTGTTTCCGAGCTTTCTTTGGATGCACATTGAACAAAATTTTAAAGGAATGCATATATAGACGTCAAATAATAATATAAGATCATGCTGCACACCTGTGAACTACATTACGGTCATGGAGATACTTCAAGCCTTGAAGAATCTGTCTTGTATATGCAGAGACTTGAGAATCTTGTAAATGGTATCTTTGATAAAGTTGCGAAAGAGAACCTTTAGTCACAAGCTCAAGGAAGATATAGAGCTTCTCATGATCCTAAAAATAAAAAGGATAAGTAAATCAAATCAACATAATCTAATGGTGGGACAAGAAACACAAAAAAATACTTTAAAGCTAAAGAAAGCAAACAATTTTACCATTCCGTAAGATAATAAAGATAAAAATAATATTTTAAACCAAAACCCATATAATTTAGAAGCACAAGACACCCAAAACAATCACTGTATCGCTAAGAAAATAAAGCAATTTTAAACTATAATTGCATCTGTACATCTTATTATGTGCAGAGCATATGTAATTTGGGATGAATTTGAGGAATAAAGAGTAGTTGGTTTCCTATCAAAAAGAAAAAAGCGGCAACTGAAGCACTTGGATGAAGAACATGTTCGCCCCATCCAAAAGAAAGCAAGAAACAATAATGCTAATATGAAGAAAAGAAAGAAAGAAAAAAGAACATAATTTTGAGTCCCACAAATGGCCAATTAACGATTATCCAATGTGTAACCAATGGGGCAGCGAATTTGACAAAAGATGTGGTCGTAGAGTTAATGTTGGTATTATATAAACCTAGACAATTGGTCAAAGATTGAGTTTGATCCATGTAGCCAACTACACTATGGTGGTCAATTCTGATGCCTTGACCATGTTCTACATCATTTTTAGTGTTTATTCATTAAAAAGACATAGCCTTCACATGCACCTCCATATCGTGTTCGATTGGATATATATGAGATCTAGCAATTCAAATTATGTCTTTTGGAAGATATTTGAATATCGTGCTTCTTCTTTCAAGACATATCTCATAGCCAATTGAATACCATTTGAGTTCAAATTCGATCAAACACCATTTTATACAGACCGTAGTCCTAATCTATTTTATCAGGCTAAATCTAACCACTTCAACTATTCTTCATCCAACACAATAAATAACCCAACCATTTGAAACCGACAATCTAGATTTAATGCCATGCTATAATCCTAATATCTTATCCAACAAATTGCCTTGATCCCTAAAGTCTTAGTGCTCCCTCTTAACAATACAATACAACTGGAAAAAATCCAACATTCACTAAGTCGCCCAAGATCATACTTTCCCTAAATACAAATGCTCTTGTAGGCCATGATGCCTTGCATCTCCTACTACTTGTTATAAGTTCTCAAACCTTCTAGGACGTGTTGTAGACTAGTTATCACTTAAATATCAAAAAACAATTGTGCTTTTTCATACTTATATTATATTTATGCAAGCTAACACATGTACATTCATAGCCAACTACTTGAGTCTAATTTCTGACTTGGGTTTGACCAAATAACTATATACTCTTAATCCAGTCATACAGAAGTTTTGATTAATTTGATCGCACCTTCAATAGAAAATGTGTCCCACATTAAATAATTGATCGGAATCACATAGTGTACAAAGAAACACTGCAACAAACACAATATTACGAAACCAGAAGCAATGTCACACCGCAATAGAAACTAATGGTATCTAGTTACGTTATATAATCACACAACTACAAAATTGCGTAAAGCGTCAAAGCGCACAAATTTATTCCACAATATTTGTGAAATGCACATAACAAAACTTGCGTAGTTTTTGCACTAATTTTAGTATTTTAATTTGTTTAGGAGTCATGTCGGTTTATATATCTAGTTAGGACGTTCTTAGGAGTGTTCTTAGGGATTTAAAATCTCTTATTGAGTATCTTTTTGAGTTTAAGTTGCATTAAGAAAGTGATAGAGTTATGAAGTTTAATTTATGTAAAATACTACTAAGGTTACACGATGTAGCCCGTATAAATTATTAAGTTAATAGAGAAGAGAAGAGAGTTGAATTATCGAGTTATTGTTTCTCCATTGGAAGGGGTTTTGCACCATTGCATATGAGTTCTTGTGGTGTTGTTTTCTTGGTGAACTTATCAAGCTAGAGAGCTTGTGGTGTTTGTACAAGTTCTTATCAAACCAAGTCTTGGTTTGTGGTGAACATTATTCGACTTTTTGTTTGTTTGTTATTTTGTTCAACTTTGGATTTTGGGGCAAACACATTGTGTTGGTAATTCATTACTCCGCAAAGTTATGGGAAAGTCCTGTTCTCAAACTGGTTTTTTTAGCCCAACCTCCAGTGTCTCTTGGTGAAACTCAGTCCAATCTCCAACCAATGCATGTAAAGCAATCAGCATGCATCAATGCACATAAATAAGAGAAATGAAGTGTCATCATTTACCACCAAAAACTAAGATAGAGACGAGAAGCTAATTGCTAAACAATACCTACTTTATAACTTTTTCTAAACCTGGCTCACCATCAAATCTAAGCACGACATGCCCTAAAATGATCTTTTCTATCTATGTCCCGATTCCAAGCATCTTTCTTATCAAAGTGAACATCTCTAGTTACCAGTATGGCTTCAGTATGCGGGTTATATGACTTGTATGCTTTTGAACTACCTATCATGAACTCGCATACCCGCCCAGGCCCATCCAACGTGGGCCGGGTTTGGCTTAAAAAAATCATGTTATCCTTTGCCATCCCAAGTCCATTAAAGCCTGGCATGTGATGGGGGCGGGCACGAGCCAGCCCCGTCCGACAATCCGCTTTAAGTTGAATACCCGTTTTTGGGTATATGCTCATTTATAGTAATTGATAGTAAGGTGGACCTAAAAAAATTGATAGTAAGGTATCGACCAAGTGATAGGTCCAATGGTTTGGCATGTGGTCATCTTTGGCCTTAAAAATGTTGCAACTCATATCCCTTGTAATATCATGTTTAATCACATGACCCGTACCAACCATCACTATCAGTCCTTAATGTTTTGATACAACAACCACTTTGTTTCTTTATGTATGCTTGAACTTCTAAAAGGTAAGAACAGGTGAAAGCATCAAATGTATGATGAAGATATACCTGATGCTGAGTTCAAAGTTCTATGGTCTCAATATCCTCTTCCGAAGACCACCAGCTAGGGAAAATGCATAAGGACGAAATCTTTTTTCGTATACTATTAATTTCCTTAGGTTCAAAAGCAAATGAAAAAAGCTTAAGGTTCCTTCTTTCGAATGAAGGGAGGTATTTAAAGATGGGAAAGAAGATTTGCAAGTGCAAAACCCCCAATATAATATTATCAACAATCAATTAAATAATTTGCAAACACAATGCAAGAAAAGCAGTACCTTGTCCGTGCCAAGATATCGCACTATGTTCTCATGCTCGAACTGACTTAACAAAGCAATCTCCTGAATCAATAAGAGGGGAGTAATAAGCAAAATGGTAATCATGAAAAAGACAATCGCTACCATTCCACAAAAAGGCGCCCAACAAAGTGCATTACCTAAAAACTCAATTCCCAAGAAAATTACAAGATGAAAAACTAAGCACATTTTACAAAAATATACTTAATGCCTTCTAACCTGCTCAAGTTGATGGATGCTTTGTTGGGCTTGTCTCCCTGGGTCAAGTAAGGAGACCTCCTTTACAGCAAAGAAGAATCCATCCCTACAACGAAAAGAGAATTGATAAGCAACATGAATTCGTCAGAGCATTAGAATTTCTCTTCACAAATTAGTTACAAAGCATCATGCCTCAACTATTATGCGCATATTAACACAAAAAGAAAAAAAAAAAAAAAAAACTTATGCCAACTATGTGCAATTGGCATATTATATGTTAATCAGTTGTTTGGCCATAGCAAGCACCATTATAGCTAGAGTTAGAGGATCCTCCTTCTCAGTCTTCTAAACCAAGATAATTTGGGCACATTAACATAAAAATGCTTATAATAAGTATTTGTAATAGGCATATTGTATCTTACTTAGTTGTTTGGCCTTATCTTCCAATCCAAGATTTTTTGGGTGTTGTGCTCGCCCCTCAGAAGTTGAAGTAAACCTTTGTTAACATTTTATATTTGGTTGAGGATGTAACATATCAAGTTGAAGTCTAAATGTTCAAACGTAGACAATTTCAAAGAGTCAAATCGAGTTTTAAGAAGTTGGAAATAATTTGTTCTCTACTACATAGAGTGCTATTAATTTTTAAATCAATCTGAAGAATTTTTAACTGATTTCTCCACCCAAGAAAAAATGAACTTTTGTTACTGATTCCAAGATTTATTTCCATTTCAATTCCATGCTTGTGAGGAAGAAATCTTTTATTTGACCGGTTTGGGGAAAGAGTCTTGACTAAACAAGGTAATAAGAATCGCATTTTATAGGATCAATCCAGCTTTAAGAAGTCACATATGAAGTTGCTTGAGATTTTCACTTTGACAAGATTGATTTATTCGATAAAGCTGACAAGTTTCACAAACCAAAATAGAAATAAAAATAAAATGAGAGATATTTATGCGCTCACACTGTTTTCTGAAATATTAAAAGGGTTACCTAAAGAAGAAATTTTTAAAAAAATACTTCTTAAAAAAGGCTGATAACTTTTTTTTGTTCGTTTCATCCTTCACCTGGTGATCACATGGCAACTCAAATGATTGCGTTTCGCCAAGTAATCAAAAGAGCACTCACGTCATACACCCAGTTCCATTTGGATACAAACCTATACAAAACCGAATAGTTCATATTTGGTAGTTAAAGTGGCCTATTAAGCTAAAAAAATAGTAAACAACGAGAAGGTTTAATTGACAAACATCTTCACTTCCTTCACAAAGCTATGAAAATTTGAAATTCAAGAATGACCTACAATTATTGATGGGAGAAGTTTGTTTATTGAGCATCTGTGCAACTAATGGTTCCAGATTGAGGTTTGCAAAGAGGAAGATCTGATGAAATCATAGTGGATGAGTCTATTTACATCATGGTCTGACGGGTACAATAAAGCAAGAAAATATGATATGAACCACATCAATGAAGTTGTTGAGTCATAGCTATCTTATTATTTTAGTTCCATTACAGATCATAGATTTACAAGTAGTTTAAACACTCTAAAGTTGGTCCAAAAGTGGAGGGGACAAATTGGACTATTAGTAACTTTAGCGAGTGGAAACCGCTTTCTAATCACAAAGTTTATGCCAACACAGACCCATGTATTTGGAAAAAAGTTGAGTCAAGTAGAACCTTCATGTTTCATCTTGTTCCATCCATAATTTAAGAACAAAATAACACAACGATACAAGAGAATTTGCAAAGACAGGGAGACAATTGTTATGAACCTTAGTTTGGGATCTAGCGACGGGTCTAGACACGGTCGAGTTTGTGCTTCGACCTATCTTAATGGTGGAAAAAAAATGAAAAATGAAGAAAAATGATGAAGAGAGAAATGATAGGAGACATGAGATGAAGAGGAAAGCAGTCCATGACCCCTCTTTACTCTATTCTCTTTGGTTTTTCTTTGCACTCGATAACTTAACTTTATTGCTTCTTAACTCTCTTTGGTCTTTGTCGAAGATTGTGTTGCGGACCGAAATATAGTCCCACATTGATTAAGTGTAATTTCATAAAAATGTACATAAGTAATTATCTCCCTCCTAATAGTACCGAGACCTTTTAAGATAAAACCCCACACTTATGACTTGCAGGTGGTTAAGTTGGGGACAATATCGGTACTAGCAGAGATCCACATGCCCACGAAGAAGTATCGCAGGCAAGCCGCTTGCGGATGTTGTGTCCGTAAGCGAGAAACTAACAGTTTTTTATAGACGTTCACAATCAAAAATAGCGACAATGGTAAATAGAAAGTTAGAAACCACTAATTAAAAAACAAATAGAATAGGAAACCTACATTTCCTTTAAAAAAAAAAGAAAAAAAAAAGAATAGGAAACCTGTCATATGTAAAACATAGAAACTTCCCCACTTAAAGTTTCCTAGAAAATAGAAACTAGTAAATAAGTAGCGACTACTAAAAATAAGAAATCTACTAAATAATAAACAATGAAACTTTCTTAATAATAAAATAGAAACTACAAATTAATAAACCCTAAAACCTAAGATCATATCAACAACATTATAATATGAGTTTACAGCTACTAAGAAATAACATAAAAACTTGTAGAAAAGTGGAAAAAAGATTATATCATGACTATAGATACAACATTAAATAGCAAAACAAACTTAAGTTATAATTTGGACTATGCAAAGCAATTGAAAAGGAAAAAAATAGCACACATCGCCGAAGATTGTGGAGAGCCGCCACCACTCAAACCCTAATTTTTTTTTCCTTTGATTCACTCTTGCGATTTTGATCTTGAACCACTACCAATCTTCTCTCTAGATCGGCATTGGCTTCAAATACGTTTTTTTCCATTATATTTATTAAATAAATTACAGATATGTTCAGATATGATAAGATAAGATCCATTTTTGTTGTGGTACATCTCTCTCAACGATAGTTCGTGAATTTGTGCGGCTACAAGGTTGGTCTTTTCATTAGTTTTTCCATTTGGTAATTAGTTTTTCTTCTCTTGTTGGAAGTTTTACATTGTCTTCACTTGTTGGAAGTCTTAGATTTCTTCCCTTGTTAGAAGTTTTTTTTTGTTATGTTGTTATAGTGGTGTATGTGTATTGTCATGTGTTTCAGATGTTTGCAGAGAGCAATCCTTGATTGCCACAATTTTTTTTAAACAACCAATTGGGTGGCCCAATGTTTTGGTATGAGATTCATAAGTAAGAGCTCATGGGTTCAAACCTTGGTGGGTACAAAAGTTGTTTCTTTCCTATCACATTGTTTCAATTTTACAGTCGCATAATCGCATTCACAGCCAAATGGATGGCAGTTCTTTTGAACAAATAGAATTAGTGAATCAACGTACTTTTATTGGGGCAACTGATTCTATGTTTACTCATGTATCAGTCATTGATGATTAATAAACTTTCTATTTTACTTCAAAAAAAAAAATTGTATTATGCAAGCTTCCAATAGTTGCCCTGATACTAACTTAGTAATTAATTCAAATTTCAACTTGCCCTAAGCTTTTTTCTTTTGTTGCCAGATGCATGCAAGATTAAAGTTATGCTTGGAAAAGTACAAACTAGCATACAAGCAACTTGACCATAAAGTCGTGTTTCGCTAACTAGATATCATATATTATAAGAATATTTTAGATTTAAATATAGCATTTTGGATGCTACTTAATGAAGCATTCAATTAATAGCTATTGACTTTTTTGATTCCAAATAGATTTTCAGCTTTTAGCCAGACTATCAGCTAGTTTTGCCAAACAAAGCACAAGTAACCATTATGAACACAAATTTCTATAGTAGCTATCAAATTATTAATAGCACTAGCTGCATCAAAGAAACTAACAGTGTAGAAAATTCCACTTACTCACTGAACCCTTCATACACCGTTCCAAATGAACCACTTCCCAGAAGAGTTCCTTTCGTCCATGACCTGATATTGCACCTAAATCTACCATTTGGTGAAATAATGTAGGTGGGATCCGTATTCGTGCTCGAAGTATCATCATCATTAGAAGTCGAAAACGAGCAGGATTCTGATAAATCAACGGTTTCCCCAAATCTTAATCCATCACCAACTCCTCCCACCCCAATGCCACCATCAATTTCCTCAACTTCATCTCCATCACTCACCTCATCCTCTTCTTGTTCTTCATCCGATGAGCTCGTATCCGCTCTCCTAACTCTAGAAGAACCACCTCGAAAATCACCACAATTGGTGCTATCTTCAGGTGCAAAAGCCTTCAAAATATCCCAAGTAGATCCCACATTACCCAGATCCGGCATGGTCATCGATGGCGGAGGCGCAAGCGCAGGAGGACGAACCCCCTTAATTCCCCCTCCTCCATTACCAACCCTACCCCCACTCGGCACCAGAGACGAAACCCTAACACTAGACACCACCACATCATCAGAACTCCGCAAATCACTCAAACCACCCAAATCTCCACTCCCACCTCTCTCTTCCCTCGCCGAATCCTCGGCGCTCTCCACCGGATTCAATCGCGATCGAGGCAGAATATCCGATGAAGACCTCGCTTTCCTGGCCTCCCATGCCGCGGCGGGGATCGCCAAGTCGTCCGGACCGGAAAGCCCTAACGAGCAGAACATCCGATCAATGTCCCCATCGAGCCCTCCAATTCGAAAGCTGGAGCGTTCAGAGTTGGGCGAGAGCTCAAGCGATCGCGTCCGCAGAGACGACGAATTGCAGTCCTCGGAAGAGGAATTAGTGGGTTCGTAGTCGATATTCTTGATCGCGTTGCGGCGGTCGAGTCTCGGCCTCCTCCTCTGCTGCTGCTGCCTCTTCAGCTTCTGCTTCGCGTCCATGTCAACGCTTCTTCGATGCTTGTTCTCATCGGCGTCGTCGTCTTCGTTATTGTTGTTGTTGTTGGGATTGGGTTTGCGAATCCAAGTGCGCATGTAGTTCATAGATGGCGGTGGTGATGACGTTGTGGGGACAGCAACAACTCACTTCCATTACTACTGGTTCGCGAACCAGGACGATATCGACTTCGATGCGCTCCCTTGTTTCTCTGTTTTTCTGTCTCTGTGTTTTTCTCTGTTGTCCGTTGTTGAGATTCGGCTCTGATTTTTTATTTTCTTTTTTGTTCTGTGTCCGAGCGCGTTCGCTGAATCTGGTTTTGTTGTTGTATGTGGACATCTGAGTTTGATGTCGAGCTTCTGAGATGAAGAAGTGTTTTGACTGAGTAGATTAATAAGAGCGCCGCTAAGGGCACCCCACCAATTCATGAAGGCACCCAGTTAATGTGGGCACTAACCAATTTACCTGGGGCACCAAAAAATTAGACCCGAAATACCCAAAATACCCCTCCTGCAATCTCGAATCTGGGTGCCCAATTAATGTTACAGAGGCACCCCACCACCCCACCACCGTCATCTTGCTTGGCTTTCCCCATTTCTCGTCAACGAACCACCTAGCAATCCCGAATCTAAGTTGTCTTCGTTCCTCTCTGTCTCTCTCCTCTGTTGTAGGACGTTTTTCGAGTTTGAAGACTCTGAGTTTTGGTCGATTTCGTCACCAAATTAGGGCTCGGTTCAAGTTTTTCGTTCACACATCAATAGTGCTGAAATCGATCGTTTGAAGGCACGTTGATAGTCTAATTAAGTTGCATTTGGTAGAGTAGTTGTTATGTTTGTGTGGCGGTGCATTCAATGGTGCATTTATTGGAAAGTCGTGGTTCTCGCCACACAGCCGAAATTTTGTTTACGGTCTCGCGAGCATGGCGAGACTTAGGAAATTTTGTTCGTCGGTGATGTACAACCGAGAGTGTAAGATAGATCTCGGTTGTCCATGACCGAGACTTTTATTGTCGTCTCTGGCCACCACATCACGAGAGTAAGTCGAAGTGTATAGTTTATGTCATGTCGGTGATGTACAACCGAGAACGTAACATTTCTCTCGGTTGTCCATTACCAAAACTTTTATTCCTTTCTCGGATGAATGTTGATCGAGACGTTTGCATAACTCTCGGTCTGCGAGGCCGAATCAATCGCGTCCGTGAAAAACGTTAAAAAATTTGAGAAACCCTATGTTGACAAACAAAATCATCAATTTCACAAACTTTTGATCTAAAAAACAGCTTCCTTCAAAGCTTCATATGGTTGTCAAACATTGTTATCCACGGTGGCTTTAGGTTTCACTTGTGATCCAAGGTGGTGGGGTGCCCCGCTTTTGCATTGAAAATGATTTGTAGGGTTTGAGTGAGTATATATGAAGGGGCAAAATAGACATTTACATTTTAGATAGAAAAATGAGAAAAAATCTGGGTGCCTTCATGAAATGGTGGGGTGCCCTTAGCGGCCCTCATTAATAATAATAATAGGTTGACGATGGGGTGAAAAGAAACTGCGCGTGGACTGGTTAAACCCGGAGAAATGAAGGGTTGAAGTCGAAATGTCAATTGGAGCGGTTCAAGGCTTGACCGTGGAGACCTCCACGTGCCGCTTCGGCTGCGCAAAATATCGTACTTGGACCAGGTGAACCCGGTAACCTTCTTCATAACGACAAGCGCGCCATGCGAATTCTTTCTGGTGTCATTAATCAACACGCTCGTAGTTTAAAATGGGTCACCACTAGGACTATGCAAAATACTAACAACCTGTTAGGCCCGCCCGGCTCGCTAAGCCCGATCATGATCATGGCCCCATGCTCCATTTAGGTAAAAATTGGGCTTCGACCCGCCCTTTACCTAGGTCAAAAGCAGAAATAAAGTGACATTTTTTAGCAATGTCGATTTACAATAAAATAAGAAAACCCTATTCATAATTGACTCCTTCACCGCGTCCATTTTCTTCCCTCTGTAATTTCTCTCTCAGATTTTGTCCAACCCTCTCTCCCTCTCTGCTCTCTGTAATTTCTCTCTCTCTCTCTCTCTCTCTCTGAGTGATTTTGGTTGCCCATGCGAGTCCACCAACGAAGCATATATACTCAATGAATGTGCATGCCATCGAAACCCCAACGAACCTGACAAACGAACAAGCAACAAAAAACGAACAGAAAAGAAGAGCAGGAAAAACAACTTAAATGTAAACCGAGCACCGCCACGTCGCCAGACAGATCACCAAGTCATGTCATGTCACTATATGTTTATCCATGATGGTGCGCGACTTATTACCATTTCCTTTAACTTTTACAAAAACTAAGTCAATTTCAAGTCTTAATGAGGAATTTTATGAAATTAACTTTATTCAAGAGTTTTTACAACTTAGTTAGTTAAAATTTTCCAATTAGTTGTTTTAAGTGCGGTAGTCTTTAGAATGACATGCAAATAAATAAATTATAAGTTTTGCATATATAACAAACCTACAGGGTGGAAACCCGAAAAAATGATACTATATATGTGATCATAAAGGCAACATATGTACACAAGTGTATCATATATTTATAAGTACAAACCGTCTCCCAAAATAACCTAAAAGACAGTAAATAAGTAAATACAAACATCTACTAATACTAGCAGTGGGGAGCTCTCTAGATAAGAGGAAATCGTCAAGTACCGCATTCCCCCGACTCGTCGTAGGATATGCAATTTGTCATCAAAATAATGACAAATTCTAGTGAGTAAATCCCAAGGAAAATCAGTTAGTATTCACAAGAATCCCAAATAAAGCGACTATAATTCATGCAGATGATTAAAGTAAAATTGGAAAAGAAAGCATGAATATAAGTTGCAAATGAATGAGCAAAGTCGAAACGTATGTGTGGTGAATGTCTGTTAAACCCCGGGGATCAGATTCGCTAAACTGAGAAGTCCTCGTTGGCGAGGTATTTCCCACTAAATGCTTCACGGTCGAAAGAAGACCTTGTGGATGGAAGTTAGACTTCCGACCGACGCTTCTCGAGAAGAAACCTGTGACGGAGGCAAGCCTCACGCCAACTCCTTCTCATACCTACTGGACTCGCAGAGACAAGTCTCACGTGTAGTCACTAACAAGACACATACCGCATGACAACTCCCGGATATTGCCATCTACGGGGTGTCAGGATCAATGACATGTCCGCCTCGTCGACCATACATAGACACACGCGGGAATGGAGTATAAGCAAGCCTAAAATTGGCGCAAATTTATATAATAAGACAGTGGTAAGTTTGACAAGAATTTAAATGATTTCTAAAAGAGTTTCTCGTGGGTTTACTTACCTCAAACAATCGCGGGAATGAAGTATAAACAAGCCTATGAAATGTCTCGTTCACGCCTTGAAGTGCGCACTTGACACCCGACTATAATCTCATAAGTCCCTGGTGTCCAAATATAATTTTTCAAATATTTTAAGGTCAGATTAATTGGGTTTATAATGTGACCAAGAAATATATATTTTTAGTCCAAATATTTAGTGGCGACACGCTTTACGGGTTACATATCCTGTATAAAACCCCCAAAATTTTCTCAAAACTCAATTTCCTACTTTTCCTACTTTTCTATATTTTTCATAATTTTCTTTCATAATTTTATCTATTTTTCCTTTTTTGTAATTTATTTTATTTTAAATTGTATTTAGTTTATTTTTATAATTCTTAATTTATTTAATAGGTTGAGCCCACCTGAACCAGGTTTGATTCGTTGAGAAATGAAATTTGATCCCAATTTAAACAACAACAACTAAATCATCATCAACAACAACAACAAACATAACCACCATTACAATCTCTCAATTGACCCCAATTTAAACAACAATTTCGACCTCAAAAACATCAAAATTCCCAAAACATGTGTTCTTGCTCAAAGTAGAGATTTTTTTCCAAAATAATTTGATGCACAAAAAAATTTCGAAAATCAAAGTTAAAGAGACAACCATTGATCAAAACTTAGGTTTTTAAGACATTAAATCAATAAAATCAGTCCATATCTTTATTGTTTCATAGAAAACCATTGCATGAACACCACAATTTGATGAAAAACCTAAGATATAAAGGTTAGAGTTGATAATACCTAGGTTACTCTCCTTTGTTTTGATCTTTTGAGCTTGAGTCCCTTCTAATTGATCCTCAATCTTCTTTAAAATCAAAGATTTCAGCCACCTTTAACTTTCTTAGCAATATAAAAAATATAGATCTTTAGTTCTTGGTTTGCATGAATCAACTAAGGCATGTTTATATTGCCTTGATCTATTAATCTCATCCTTCGAACCCCCTCACTTGACCATCTCAAAACTCATCTAAGGTATAGATTAGTGATAAATGATTAATTAGACTTGTATATAGGGTTAGTTTAATAATATAATTAGACTAAATATCATAGAATGAGTTCTAATTGATGGAATTTGAGTATTTTCAGGTATACAAGGTATAAAGGAGAAAAAAGTAGTGATTTCATGATGAAATAAGGAGAAAAAATACAAATACACACTTGACCCCGTGGCATGGATGCTTAACGCTATGGGAAGAAACTGTTGGGTTTTTGGGGTTCATACGCAGCGAAAAATTCAAAATAATTTTGAAAAACCCCCAACAAGATCGAAAATAGGTTCCATTAAACTAAATCTAAAAGGTAAACCATACCTTAATCTGTGATTTTCTTATGTGATTGTTCAATCTCCAAGACGTTTAAGTGCGCTTCTTCTATCGAAAATCCACACACAAATAGTGACCACAATATGGAGTGCTAGCCCCAAAGAGAGATTGAAAACATTTTTCTTTCTCTCCCAAAATCTAGAGAACTCGAAATTTGCAAAAACGAAAATCTTATGTCGTTTTACGGTTTCACCCTTTATTTATATGTGTAGATAAACTCCCACTTAAAATCATATTCGTAATACAACTATTGTATTTAGGCAATTTAAGCAAATTACACATACGCCCCTATTAATAAGTTATCATATAACAAATCGTAAGGACTTTTATGTCATGAATTTTATCATATAAAATTCATTACTCTGGACCAATTGAAATTGCGCAAAGCCATTCTTTGTGTGCGACTCAATAGGTTCATGCAACGTTGGCAGTGAACCAAAACTATTTTGGTACACAAGTCATAAGCGATCTCTAGCAAGGCATTATGACTACCCAAGTAGCATGAATATCAAAATCGATACAACCTAATTAATAACATATATTATATCCTTTTGTCGTGCGATATCTTTTTACTAAACATAAGGCATAGAAAGTCACATTGAATTTTTAATCATACTAGTCTTAATTTTTAGGTAAACTGAAAACATCCAAGTGACATTGATCATATCAATTCACATGAACTTGACCATTATCAATCTATCATATCAAGGGATCTACTGATATATCTCTCTATACGAAAGTGACAAATTCTATCTTAATTACACACCTTCACATATTATTCACATAGTAACTAATCATGGTCTTTATAATCGTCTAGTTAAAGACAACGTTTGATTGTGTCAAATTACCATGCTCCTAATATTGAAGTCTATGGTAATCTCAAGTTAAATGACTAAATGATATACCTATCATGAGTAACACCTATGACTTAATCCATGTGGTGCTCTCATAAAAGGTCGGTCCAATACCTTATTCCCTAACAAATACTCATGATCTCGATTCGTATCCTTATATGCATGATCATCACATGACCATCAATCAAGATTCACACTAGTCTTAATTCATTATAGTTCCTAGTATAATGATTGACTAGGGATATTTATGATATTTTAACAAATACCCACAGATTTTACTATAAGGTAAACATGCAATCACTTATAATAAAACAACAAATGAAAACCTCCATTATATTAATTAAAATTTTAAGATAAATAATGTTTATAGATTGACCTAAGGCACATGCCCTAACATACACCACAAGGCGTGGGCAAGGCGTGATGTCTAAGGAATAGACACAGGAGAGTAGACGTAGTGGCGACACTGTGGGGTTGTACAAACAATGCATGGACAATACACACTGAGCCTACTGTGAGGAGAAAATTCACATAAAAAAGTCGAAAGCTGTGGCGGCGCTGTGACATTACACACACAACGTTGATCACTTACAGACAATGCCGAAAAATAAAAATAGAAAGTTTGAGAGTTCTAGTTCGTTTGGAATTGTTAATTGGGATTTCTAATTGTATTCTTAGGAGTCTTAGGAGTATAAATAGGTACTAAAATGTGGTAAACACACACATTATGACCAATTATAACCTACCACCATAGATTACCAAAAAATAGCATAGTTTACATTATTTGTGAGTATTGAGAAGAGGTTTGGAGGAGAAGACATTGAAGACTCCACTTGTGGTTATTCGGTATTGTACTTTGATTTAATTGAAGTTATTTGATTTAACCTTTGATTACAATGAATACAATGACGTGTATGTTGATTTCAATGATGAATGAGTAGTTTGTTTATCTTAGGGATCAATGGATCATATGATATTAATGCTATGCTAAAGGAAGTATGAATGAATTATAAATTTAAAAAGTGCAATGGTTAGAATTTGTATTGATTCTATATGTAACGCTATGAACATCTTGATCACATGTTTGTTGTTTAGAGGTTTTAGGAGTTACCATAGCCATTGGAGCTTTTAAGCCAAATATGGACAATACAATCGTAAGATATATAACATCGATAGGTAGTTATTGATTAAGGCGACATGAATAATAAACATAAGTGGTTATAAGTATAAGGATTTGGAACTTAACGTTATATGAGACTTAAGTTATTCACACCGATATGTAGAGTTCTACTTTGTACATAATGATCTTTTCCACCACGATAGTGGGTTGAAGTGAATCTTAAAGAAATTTGTTTATTCTACTTGAATATTGCATACACACATAATGAAGATGAATAAAATGAGATATGAAAGCATAATAATTCATTACCCAGGTGAAGTTGTGAACTAAGAGTCTTCTCAATATAAGAGTACAAGTTAATTTACATTGTTTTATGGAATAGAATAGTTTAGTTAAAACCAATTAAAAAAGGTCTTCTCAACAATAGAGTGAACTTTACTAAGTGAACCGTGTCCAAATAAAACTTTCCCAGAGGATGATATATGTAATCCACCTTTATTGATCACATTATTACTACAATTGAACCATTACACTTGCAGTTATAATCAAGTTTTTGGCACTGTTGCCGAGGATAGATAGCCACACACTAGTTAAGTTGGTTTAAAAAATTGTTAAGATTTTATTTTCAGTAATTTATTTTCAAGTTTATAAAAAAATAAAAAATAAAAAAGAGTTTTAGTTTCAAGTTTGACAATCTGCACTTGATCTTTTGTGTTTTCATTCTTAGGGAATAGTTAGTACGTAGTCAAGATGATAAGGACATAGTGCCTTACGATCCAAAAATTGACAGAACTAATAAGGAAAAGAAGAAGAAATGAACCAAGATGGTAAATGATCAAGTGGGGAACCGGAACCAAAACAGGGGCGAGGGAATAATCAACCCGAAGGTGATCTAGTAGTGCAAGACAGAGTACGAGGACAAAGATGACTTCGAGTCTACTTCGAACAAGAAATTCAAGAGACATAAAACTGAGTGATAAAGCTTCCGACCAATACCACCGAGTTCGAGTTGAGACCGTCTCTCATCAACATGGTGCAGAATAGCCTATTCAATGGGCTAGCAAATGAAGATCCAATTATTCATGTAGAGAATTTTTTGGAGAAGTGTGACATTGTTTGCATTACTGGAGTTACGAATGAAGTAATCAGGATGAGACTTTTCCCATTCTCATTGGATGGAAAAGCTAAATCTTAGTTCAAAGGACTAAATGCAAGGAGTAGACTTAATGGGCGGATATCAATGAAAGATTTCTAGTTGAGTTCTTTCTCCCAATGAAGGTCAGTAAAAGGAAATCGAAAATCAACCATTTCAAGTAAGATGATAACGAGTCTTTTAGTGAGGCTTGAGAAAGATTCAAAAAGATACTGAGGAGATGTACAGGACATGGATATGTGAAGTGGGCATAACTACAAATCTTCTATTATGGAATGAATCACAGCACGAGGACATTAGTAGATGCTGCAACATGTGGTTCTCTACTAACTAAATATAAAGATGGAGCATTAAATTTTCTAGATCTTATGTCTAAGAATTCTACAACAGGAACTCGTTCCACAGTGAGAAAGCCATCAAGAGTATATGAGATTGATTCACAAGCATCGATCATGGCACAACTATCAAACCTGGGGTAGTCAGATGGCGAAGCTACAAATGGGACAGTCAAATCTATAAGTGCAATCAATTCAACAACTCGTTAGTCACCAAACAATGGTGGTTAATCCATTAGACATGTAACAAAGAATGGAGTTTAAAGATGTCAACTTTATGAACAACCAGAACTATAAAAACAACTTCGGGCTGAGAGGAATAGCTCCTACAAGATATTATCAAGGATACAAAAACCCAAACTTCTCATATGGAAATCCTGATAATGCATTGAAGCTACCTCCAAATTTTGATCAACAAGTCCAATAAGGGAAGCTAGGCCAAAATGAAGAAATGACTTCATTGAAGTCAATTGAAAGATTCTTGCAAGCCACTAACATCAATAATAGAGAACGTCATGAGAGGAATGAGAAAGATGGAAAATGTGAAGCAAACTCTTAAATAAATGGATGATGAAATGGCACAATCCATTAAGAACCTGAAGAGACAGATTGGTCAGCTTGCCATTATATTGAATTCAAGGAAGGAAGGGTAATTCCCGAGTAACATTATCACAAATCCCAAAGAGAATGTTAGTTCCATTCACATGATGAGCACTACGACAACGAATGAGCCAATGCAAGAGCAAGTGATGTACAAGCCTGAAAAAGTTAACACTTTAGCCGTGAGAAAGTTGAGAAAATCTGAAGGTATGCATGAGAAAGAAAAAGGAAGTGAGGCAAGATGAACTTAAAAGATTTAAGCAACAAAGGATTAATACCTTGAAGAATAACAAGAATGGGAAGAAACAATAGAGAACTAACCAACAAGATGAAAGACCATCTGATGAAGCACAAAAAAATAACATCAAGGTTGTTCAAAAGAAGCTGGAACCAAAATTCAAGTTCGCATCGAGACTTCAACCAATCGAGAGGAAGATATCCGTAATCAACCTTTGTTGGTCACATTATTACTATTATTGAACCGTTATACTTGCAGTTACGATCAAGTTTTTGGCTTAATATAGAGGAGAGATCTTGGAGATATATACATACCATTAAACATTGATGGGCACCATTTTA
The DNA here is from genome assembly GCA_039657325.1 of Stephania cephalantha. Lineage (NCBI taxonomy): Eukaryota > Viridiplantae > Streptophyta > Magnoliopsida > Ranunculales > Menispermaceae > Stephania > Stephania cephalantha. The sequence goes on along the minus strand of CM077574.1, from coordinate 19,248,982 downwards.
GAAATATCTTGTGTGACACGGGAGCCTTAATCAATGTAATGCCTATAAAGGAAATGTTACAAGCAAATTCAAGTTTGAAGATTAATTATCCCGATACAATGGACTTGCAAGTAGTTGATGATAACTTGGTTCCAACAATAGGGAAATTCTTGAATGTGCATGTGAAAGTGTGTAGATTCACATTTATCACTGATCTTGAGATTATGGATCATGATATAGATGATGATGATGTATCTATGATACTTGGGCAGCCATTCTTGAACACTGCCAATGCAGTCTTGCACACTAGGAAGAAATGATCACAATGAGTATCGAGGAGGATGACGATAGCGATAATATTATCTTTGTTGAAGGGCAAACAGTACATCCGAATGGGAGATATATCATTATATCCGACCTACAAATGGAGTATCTCGATTTAGACTCGGACTAAATGAGCAAAAAGGCGTCGGGCTAATGACGTTAAACGAAGTGCCACTGGGAGGCAGCCTAAGGGTTTTTAATTTTAGTTTTAAAATTTTAGTTAGTTATTTTTTTAGTTAGAATAATCCAAAAAATTTAGTAATTTTTTAATTTTAGAAAGTTTTGTGCTAAATGTGTAGGAAAGACCATTTTCCGGGTGAAATCTCATCGGAATGAAGGAGTCTCAACAAACTCAGCAAAGAGCGTAAAAGATCAAAGGAGTTAGAGTGGTAAAGTTCAAGTACATGGACAAATCACGGGTAAGTTTTTATGAAGTTTTTATATATACAGGTCATTTTACGCTGTCATGACACCTTGTGTAGTAATACATAAAGCCGGGATAATGTCAATAGGGAGTAATGAAAAAAATTTGAAAATTGCGGAGACGGACTGGTCAACGACGTCTATACACACACGACGCCGTAAGCCAACACACATAGTGCCTGGACGGCTCTAAGCTGTGAGCAAAAATTGCTCACAGCAGCCTCGACGACGTGCCCACGTCGTGGTGGTGCCGTGCCCTATTAGAGATGGCGTCGGCGTCGAGGATGGGTTATGAAAAACCTTTCATCCCAAATTTCACACACTTCAACCCCAGCCCATACACCACCAACCAAGCATACACCCATTTAGAACCTCACGTTTAAGTAATTTTAAGTGAGAAAAGAGTGTTCCTAGTGATCAAGAGTGAAAAGAGAAGGTGCATTGCGGATTCGCACAAAAAGGAGAGCTAGGGCATTGATTTTGAGATTTGAGTCAAGGGAGCAATAAGGTTTTAGTTTGTGAGAAAAGTGAGAGGGCTTTGATTGATAGAAGCTTAGAGAAACAATCTACACCAGAAGGTAGTCTAACATTGAGGTAAATTTACAATTTTATTGATTATGCTATGAATTTTTGATATTATAGATGAAATGGTATGAATTGTATAAATTAGGGTTGTGGATAGGAATTTGAAGTTGTGTGGATTTAGAGCATCAATATGGCTTATGGTTGATTAGTATATGTCTTTTGAGTTAATTTGGCATGTGAATGACCCTTGTGAATGATAATTTTGAATATAGGTGATTTAAAGACCCGTGTTGAATTGTTGTGTTGTGTGAGTTTTATTGAAATAATGGCAAGAACAAGGAGGCAAACAAACCAAGTTAGTGAAGTGAGGGCAAATGATAATGAAGCATCATCCTCGAGATATCCAAATGAGGATGCCCCTAGGCCTTTCAAGTCTAAGTTCTACATTAGTAGAGAGGCCAATGAGATGTATGAGGTCATTGAAAATAAGGAGTTCATTTGTAATAGAGGAATAAACCTACTTGCCAAGTATGATAAGAGAGTCAATAACTTCATTAGGCAATGGGGTTGAGAACATTTCACGCAAGACTATAGGGAGAACAAGGTTTATGGAGTGCATGGGATTATTTACGAGTTCTATGTTAATGCAATGTTTACAAAGAAAGGTGATCAAGTAAAGGTGAGAGGAGTGATGGTCCCGTTTAATGAGCATTCAATAAACGACATCTATGGGGTTAGAATACTTGAGCATGAATGGAGAACCACATACCTTCCTGAATGATTTGTATGAGAGCCCCTATAACCTATATCCTTTTAGAGTAATTGTGTAACAACTTGTGTCCTCAACCTAGTAATTAACGTTAATCCAAAATCTAATTAACCTGAGTTAAGCTCGTGGTTAAGCCCGACTTGTCTCGATTAGCATGTGAGTGCAATTGTTGTGTTGTATTGTGTTTGATTGGCATGAAAAATAATTAATGTAACTATAGGTAATTAATGTAAATTAATATAAAACCTATAGTTGGAAAATAAATGATAAATAAAATTGACAGTACGCTTGGTGTGACACATGTGAATCGTGGGGAATGACACGGAGAGACGTGGAACAATGTGTACGCTTGGGTGTACTCATTGGTGTACATGGCAAGCAGAAAAGCTGTAAAATATATAGGTGTATATATATTTATATATGTTGATATATAAATATATAAATAAAATCTATAGTTTGGAAATAAAATAATTAGAAAATTATGGGACGTCTAATACTGTGTGTGAGACAAGGGTGACGCACATGGGTCGTGGAGTAGCGTGCACGCCCAAGTGTACACGTTGGTGCGCACAACGAGATTATAAACGAATGAATATATGCCTTTATATATTTATAAATATATGGTAATATATAAATATATATTTAACATAATTAATAAATTGATGGGTGACTAGTTATAAGTGAGGTTGAGGGTGACATATGTGGGGTGTACAATAGTGTGCACGCTCGAGGGTGCTCGTTGGAGCGCGAGGTGAATTTATAGGTAAAATAATACATAGGTATATATAACCTATAGTTAAGTTTAATTTGTTTAAATAATTGGATTTGCCTCGAGATACGTGTAGCGTGGCATCGAGGTGAAGTGATGTTGGACGTTGTTGTATGTTGTAGAGCTTTCCCGTGCCTTGAGATGCGTTTCACCCCATCTCAAGAAAGATTGTTGCTTTAACTAATGTCCTTTGAATCAGCCTCGAGATTCGCGCGAACAAATCTTGAGAAGTATTTTGTATTTTAATCAAACTTAAGTCAGTCAAGAAGAAATGAATAGCCACAAGATCGACCTCAAGATACGCAACACATATCTCAAGAAAGATAAAAAAATAAATAAAAATAATAAGACCATCAGATCTACCTCGAGATTCGTATGATGTGAATCTCGAGGAAATGTAATATTTATCCCACCAGAACCGCTTCATCCTAAAACCCATTTCGATGGTGTGAATTGAAATTTGAGAGAGAGGCTCGAGACCGTGAGGAGGGAGAAACGGAGAGGGACACTGAGAGATCTCAAGAGAAGAAGAGATCGATGAGATGAACAAGTGTTGTTTGCTATTGTCATTGTGTTCTTGGGTTGTTGTTGGGCAGTTGATGTTGTTGTTGTTTCGTTGGAGATCAAAAAGGAAGCCTCGAACGAACTGTTATGCAGCTCGTCCGAGGTCCAACTCAACCCCAGCGGATCGATAATGAAAAAAAAGAAAATAGGGACTGGTTTTGAGCAACAGAGGACGAGAGAAAGAGGAAGGGGTTTGGGCCAAACCTTATTCTCGAATTAAAAAAAATGAACGAAAATGAAAAAAATGGTGGAATAAAGTAAAAAAACTCTAGAAAATTGATAAAAAGTAGGAAAAAATTTATTTGTGGACCAAATAAATAGAAATTGAATATTTCTATACAAGTGGAGAATTTGATATTCTTTCGAGACTTTATACCAGGGTTTTACCTCGAAAAAAACGTGAAATGTTTGTATCGACCTAAAAAATTAGCAAATTAGTTTCGAATTTAATTTGGGACCAATTTAGGAGTTTTAAATGTGAGGTATTAAATATATAATGACCTTTGATGGTTTGTGATATGTTATCGAATACCGAAAAGGTCAAACGATCCGAAAATTTAAGAAATTGGAAATGAAACCTAACCGAAGTGAGTATGGATTTGTTTAACTATCAACTTTGCCTGGCTATGTAGTATATTTAGTTCATTTAGTTTATGGACTCGGTATATGAGAGCTGTGTATATACATTGATGCGGTTTCTAACTTGTTGTACGCACATATACTGCACGGACTGGACTATCTTTGGCTATGTTCCAACTCATTACTTTCATGCTTGGTAATGTAGTTGTTTACTATCATGCTTGTGTTGCGAGGCCATCGTATAGTGTTTGGTACACCATACCCAGCGTGCGCATGACACGCAACCTCCATGGAAATCGTGCTTGTGTCGCAATAGGCTACGCAATTGCTGAAAATCTCACTATGCGCATAGTTGAGCCAGATCACTAGTGTATGAAAACAACGTTTGGTGGTTTAGGATCTAAACCAAAATAACATGAGATGTTAGTAGTCTTGTTAAGGCCGTGACATTGACTACTGGACCATGTTAGAATCGGTAATTGACCACCTCCATATTGAACAACTACATCTTTGTATAAACATGGGCAACCAAATGACTTGCATTCTGTTATATATTGTTTATATAAGTTTTAATATCCTGTTTAAACATGATTGGTTCATATTATTACTGCATTTCATTCTTGATTATTATATGGATTGTTGATAGTTCTTTGACTCTATACTTAGTAAGCAAGTTGGAGTGTGATGGCCCCAATTCCCACAAACTGGGCCTCGCCCGGCCTAGACCTATGTGGATCTTGCAAGGTCAACGTAAACCTAGTCAGCTCTAATTCGAATTAGTCATCCATGGGTTGCTTATTAAGTTTGCTAATTAGTTTTACAAGTCTTATTATTCATTATGTAGCGGAAAGTAATTTAAAGCAACTAAAAATAATAAACTTAATTCGGGACAAATCCTAGATGTGGAAATCTTGCATAATATATATCTCATGTATATATCAGGAGATGACAATGTAAATAAGCATTATATACATGTATCTCAAGTGTATCTCTTAAAACCCATACCTAAATGCATATAAACACATCAAGTAATATAATAGATACAATTAAAATACCTACGATAGTAACAAAGGAACAATCGACTCTGAGGAAGACTCAGAGGTAGTCACCGATCTTGGGCTGCTCACCCTTGCTACTAGAGGGACATGCAATTGTCACCAGTGACGGAGACAATTCCAATGAGTTAAGCCATAAGAGATTCAACAGTATTTCTGAGTAACAAAATCACAATAGTCTCTAAATTATGCGGGTATTGAAAGAAAGCTGTAAATAAAATGACAAAGTGCATGATAAACAGACTAATCAAGTAAGCAGTGAAAATCAAGTGGCAAGGAAGCGAAATAGATAGGCGAATAGGTAATCCTGTCCAAACTGCGGGTCATCAGACCAAAACACAGCTTGAAGTCGACACAGCGGGCCTAAGGCCACTTCCAACCGCCCCGACACGACTCTTTAGGCACTGCGGACTCCTCGAGTCACTTCCAACAGCCATTTTTAAACTATCAAGGTAAGCCACAACAACGCTGGATGCTTCATCCCTTGCATAGTCCTCAGCGAGAAGCCACGGTTACTCCGGATGCTTAACCCATGAGAAAACACAACTGGTGGGTTACCTAGACCCTAAGCCACTTGAAACAAGAATGGAATACAAGTATGGAATGCTTATCAAGAGATTAACAATAAGAAGTTGAAAACATATCATGTTGACGCTCTTATTGGTTTACTTACCTCAAAATGCAATAATATCCGAGATAAATGTAGCTCCCACACGTTCGTACTACACTCTCGACACCTTGCACTGATGCTCTAGGCCCTTGATACCTATTAGAGTTGATTTCATATGCGTTAGAGCTTATTTAAGTTTGATTATCTCAGTTCATTATAAAACAGTCCATTATTTATCCCAATGTCTTTTCTATTTAACTTGGACCAAATCACAACTTCAATGTGTCCTAAACAAGTTTATGCTAAATCCTCGGGGTCCTTAGTTGCTTGTTCATATCATACCCGAAGGCTTGATGCGAAGGGATAACCCTGAGATGCCAATTTTATTCATTTTAAAAGCTCCTTTGATACTTAACTCGGCCAAAATGGTCAAGGTCGATGTTACAAAGTTGTAGGCATTTTTCCTATTGTTTTTAAGTGTTTTTGAATCATCAAAATCTATTGGAAGCCATTTCAAGTTGGTTTAATGCATTGGTTTGCAAAACAATCCCTTAGGGACCTTAAAATAATTACCAAAAACTTGGTTTCTATGCAACTTGAAATGCGGCTAAAACACTCATATAAATTCCCAAAATTTCCGGTGTTGATTCATGAAGTCTATTAACTTAAAACCAAGGTTGTTGAGTGCTAAAATCTCATTATTATGATTAAGAACCAAATTTAAGACTCTAAATAAAACTTTAAGTCCTCATTTGTAAATATTGCTCCCTAATTCGAAGCATGGTTTGAAAACTAAGTTAGACACATCAAAAAATCACGAAACTTGGTGTTCACCTTTACTATGAACTAATAACATATTCTGAAAATTTTGGTTCAATTTCGACATCATTTGATGCCCAGAATACCTTAAATCAAAATTCAGCTCATTTGAGTAAGTAAAATTCACCTCTTTCAAAACCCATTTGAATAACCATACGAAACACTTCAGAATCACTTGCAACTCTTAGAGAACCAAATTTATAGTATTTCAAACTATTCTGGAGGTTTTGGTTATTTTCTGATTAGTGGAAGCCCTCGAAAGATGTCCCTAACACCCAAACACTTACAAAAAAAAATATCTCCATGAACAAGTGCTGAATTTCAGTCCATTTCTGATAAAGAAGATAACTTAATTTTCAATAGACACTGATGTTAAGTTGTTGTTATATGTATAAGCTTTCCAAAATGGTAAAGTACACTCAAATCCGATTTAAATTGAGAGAGTTATGCTCAAAATGCTAAGGCAACTCACTTTGATAGAGTTTCGGACCAGCAATATTAAAAATTTCATAACTCTAAAACTACATATCCAAATAATGTGACTTTTGGTGATAAGCTTGTCCAAATATCCAATAATAACCCATAAAAAATCAGCCAATTTCGAGAAGAAATGAAGGACTTACGCTTTCTAGAATTTCAGCTATAATTTTGACATCTCATTAAACATGTAGTATTCATGAACAATCAAATTCACAATGCATGGTTCAAACCCCTTAAGTTTTGTCCAACATTTACACCCAACATAAGACATCATTCAACATCAATATAGAAGTAGAAACTCAAAGATTAAACACCCAATTACACAAGAAAATTAGTCCATTATTTCATTTACCCAAAATCCCCAATTATTGAACCAAGACATAGGTTTTTCATGAACATAAGAGAAAATTTGATTCTCTTGATTCATAATTATCTCATAATATTAGAAAATCATCAAATTTGACAAAATCCCAGCACTAAAATGATTTAAAGAACCTCAAATCATCACAATGTACTATGAAAATGAAATGGATTTGTTACCTAAAGTTTGATCCTTGTGAAAACTCAAGCTCTTTGAGATCCTTAGCTCCAACTCCACCTTCTTTTTGATTTTTCAGCACTATTTCTAACTAAACCCTTCTCTTTCTCTCCAAACCTAGCTGAAGTGCTTTGTGTTCATGCATGGTGTAGAGATTAATTGTGTCTTTTATACTTCAACTTTTTGAAGCTTGGCCATCAGATTATCCTAGTACCATTGCATCCATCAAATCTCTAGATTTATCCATAGTTGATGTTAACTCCCACATGCATACTATAGGATCCATTATGATTCACTTAAATTTCCACATGGACACATCACTAGGTAGATCAATGAACCAAGAGTGTGGTCTCCATTCAAGTTTCTACCACTTCATGTTTTTGATAATCCATAAAGACTATGGTATGGATTAAGTAAATATGTTTAATGAAACTCATTTGATTAGTTAGGTACTCTAATAATATGAATATTTTCTCAACTTTAGGCTTAATTTATATGTCCAAGTTCAATCATTCACTAAGGAAATTTATAACTTTTCAATTTTCCTAAACTTAGGCCTTATTGAAATGAAACACAGACTTAATCGATTACACCCTAAATTCTTTTGAGACTCATTATATTATTTAGATGACTAGTTAGAGTCCAAGTAGGTGAATTAAGTCATTTAACAAAGTCTAAGTTTTCAATCCACCCGATCGTCTCGCGCATACCCATCTCGAGGTAACTTGGCGCACTCGGCTATTATAAAAAAACATTTAAAAGTTATGCGCACATATATAAACATATAATACATGCATCAATATCAATTAAAATTATTTAATTATTACCTTGGTGTCGACGCCTAAGTATCGACCGAGTTCGCTACGCAGGACTGGTCGCCAAGTCACGATCCTACAAAGCATACAGCTAGGATTTGATTATTCGGGTCATTACATGGAGTGCTCACCCTAATTAACATTTCAGGAATATCGATGAATACTACAACTATTGGACAAAGAAGGTTTATAAGTCTTGATCTTCTCTTCGATGTAATGATTCTTCCCTTGTATATATATTTGTATTGAATTAAAATCTTGAATTATCACAAGGGTTGGGAGGTTTTGTATAACTGAGGTTTATTCCATTTTGATTCGGTTTTGTATATTGTGTTTTATATCGCGTAAATGTTTTAAATTTTCATTGCGTTAATAAATTATTTTATTTTAGATATTCGATATACAATTTAGTTTATCAAGTGTAAATGGTGAGGTGCTTGCTCTAGTTAAGTATGGCTGGTGTACCGGGGCTTATTTAGGGTTTTAGGCCAAACAATTCCTTAATTTAGATAAGGGTCATTACATATTGAGAGAACATTAGTTGTCCGAGGACAATAAGGATGGATGATGAGAGCTGAGAATGTACCGAAGCACATTAAGAAGGGGAGTGTGAGGAAAGTTTACAGAATGTGGCAACATTTTCTAGTTGCATCGTTATACCTAACTACTTAGCAGGGCGGGATTAATAAACCCAAGGCGAATTGTTTGTATGAGATTATTAAGAATGAGATGATCAAATTTGGGGATATCATTTCTAAGAACTCTAGGAAATCAATCATGACGGAGAAAGATAACAAGTTGTTGTTTCCAATCCTCATAACCCAAATGTACTTGAAGGTTGGAGTGAAATTGATTCAGGACGAGGAATTTGATATAGAGGCACAAGTAATTATAGATGAGGAGTTTATACTAACCTTGAAATCTTTGACTGGATACCAAGACTCTGAGGATGAAAGAGAAAGAGAGAGCCAAGCGGGACATATTTGAGACCGAATTGTTAGCCAAGGAAGGAGAGGACCAAGCAACAACAATAGTAGCAATAACATCAATAGCGGAGTTGGCCCAAGAGTTGAGGAATGAAGGATATGGAGAGGAGGAAGATCACCATCAAGGATTTGCTGAGGGCTACGAGTTTGTAGACTCACTTATAGGAGAGCAGGACTTGGATGATCCTGAAGTTTTTCCACCACCTTTACCACCACAAGCACCGGTACAACCACTTGAGGACTTGACTCCATGAAAACAGAGGCCGTGGATGGCTGAGATTAGTAGACAGTACAGAGAGGATAGAACTCAATACTGTGAAGCCTTGTTGAGATATGAGCAAAACCTACTGAATAGACAGTGTAATTTCATGTTTTTCGCAGATCATCAGAGGGACATAGCTAGATATGAGAGGAGTAGAAGGTTGAGACCTACTGATAGGTCTATTAGTTTTCCAGCAACATCAAACTACATGTTTGATCCTAACGTGGTGCAGAGCAGAAGGGTGGAGCGTCCTTTGATGCCATCCTATGCTGGAACTGATGATGATGATGTTAATGATGATGCATAGTCCTAGAGTCTGAGTCTTAAGATTTCTCTAGACCTTAGGGAGATAAACGATACATTTATATTGATTAATTTTAATTTGGGATATTTTGTCACTTTAGTAGTTGTTTAAATTTTAAGTTTATGCATTTTTTATGTTTAGTTCTCAAATTATATTATATGTTTGTGTTTATGTTTTTATGTTTCAAGCTTATTTTTAAACCTTGAGGATAAGGTTTAGTTTAAGTTTGGGGGTGTCAACACTATAGTAAGTGGTGAGAAAGGACGAAATAAGGATAAACACTGCAGGTATGATCGTAAAATCTTATTTTTGAAGCCGTTAAAGAGGAAAGAATGGTAGTGTATCTATTTTATTTACTTATTATTTAAATGTGTACAGTATTATAGATTAGGTTATATATATTAGTATAGTAATGAATAAGTGATTCATTTACAAAGTTCATGCCTTTAATTAAGGATGAGTAAGAATACAAGTATCTGGTTGATATGAAACTCAAGAGAGTATTATGATTTTTGAAGAAAAAAAGAAATATAGCAAACAACAGTATAATTTTATGATTATAAACCTATAGTTAGGGAAGACCATGAACTTGAAACAAAAGCAAGAAGATTACTAGAATACTTCTTGCGGAAAAAGTTAGATCATTAAGGAATTCTATAATAAGTATGAATCTTACTTGAGTATAAAGTAAATAAAGACTTAGTACCAAAAAGGAAAGAGATGGACATGATTTTTAATAAAAAGTTTGAGTTAAAACTTGCTTGATGGTTTAAAAATAAAAATAGAGAGTCCCACAAGTTTTATAAGAAAATGAGCAAATAACTTGATGGTTGAAAAAAATAAGAAAAAAATGGAATCAATAGGAAAAGGAGTATGGACCGTACAACTAAAAGAATGAATATAATGAGAAAAGAGAGATATATAGAAATAAAGAAAGGCGGAAGTTATATTAAAACTCTTCAAACGAAAAGATTTAGCTCGAGTACAAGTAACTTAGATAGGTTAAATTTTCTTTCCAACTATATGAAGCCCTATGGACTCTTGAAGTACTAAAGTCTACAAAAATAGTATGATATATGCTTATTTATGAATTTTTGAGCTTAATAAGAAATCATGAGATTGTACACTTACTACTTGAGTGTCGAGGTGAAATAAACTTATGTGTAGTGGTGGTTTTGATTGTGAACTACTTGTGAGTTTCGAAAATGAATTATATGTGTTGTTAAAGCTACGTGTTTTAAAAATATTAATTTTTATAAATAAATTTTTTTGAGTGGATGAGACGACCCCTTCTTTAATTAGGGCACTGCCCGACCTAATCACGTCATTAAGCCCTAATCTCACCATATAGGACTTAAAAAAAATTAGTCAGTCTTTCAAGAACCTCATTACTGATCTATTATTTTTCAAATAGAAATTTACCTATCCCATGTCAATTCATAAATCAGAGTTAATTAAAATTTTACTTAAAAGTTTATTAAGCAGAAGTCTTAACAAATTAGCGGAAGCTTTTAATGTGATACCTAACAATCGTGGAAAAAATCAACGAAATAAAGATCACATGGATGTATACATATATATAACAAATGACGATAATATATCATCATGTGTTTGGTCAAAGTACTAGTCTCTCAACCCATAATAAACAACCCCAAAATTATATGAAATACGTATAAAAGTAATACATTAAAATCAAAACCTACAAAATCTGGTGTAGCAACACTCAACTTGCTCAAAGGTAGTCGTCGATCTACTCTTTGCCTGGCCTGCTACTCGATCAATTTGCACCCACTGTCATAAAAAGGACGATGAGTACAATAAAGTAGAAAGTAACACTGAGAGACATTTGTTCACATTCCCAAATATACAACAAGTATATAAAAGTATGATAATAGAAAATATGCTGAAAAGAGAACATGCAAATAGATGCTTTAGTTAAACAAAATGAAACTGACACTCGGCTAAGTAGTAATGATCTACGGCCGGTCAGCCGTGATATTCATTGTATCAGCCTTTCCACTATATAAGGATGAAGCTGAGCTCTACATCAATGTGAAGGTATGAGTAGTGTTCTTTGCCTTTATGACCTTTGCTGGTGCCAGTCACTTGCGATATATACTTGCCAACAACCCCGAGACTCATTTCTCGTGTGCTGCGCAAGATAATGGAGAGATCCCAATCACCCTGGAAGTCCAGTGACCCCAATATGTCAGCTGGAACTCTATCTTAAAATGGCCCTAGATACAAAAACTACTTTCATATCTCAAGGAATAACATGGTTTGAGAATACAACAAAGTAATTAAATACCTAATGCATAATAGAAATAGATTCACAACACTATGTAACACCTACCTAATATTATGCTATTTCATTGACCATATGTATTAACAATCAAAATGACATAGCACATGATTTGGAGTCAATAAAATCATTTAATCAACAATTTATACCATGAAAGCAGCCTCATGAAATGAGAAAGGACAATAAGTCATGACATATGGAGTACAATGACAAATCAGTCCAAATGACTGGAAGTAAACAAGTAAATAGGAATGAAATGTAAATAAATATCTCAATCAGTTTACTTATAATCCATGCAATTTCCTAATCTATTCTGGCCTCCCAATACCTCGTATCACATATCCTAACTCCCGAGACTCTTCCTTATGTTCTTGATATCAAACTAATCCATATAAATTGGGTTTAGGTAAGGTCAAATGGGTTTAGGAACCTTAACCCAAAATAACCCATTAAGACTAAACAATATTGAAATTTTAGTCTTGTACTGCAGCGCACTTTTAGGCATGAGATTGTCCAAATCTTAACAACTTCCCTTGTACAAAGTTTTTTGTCTCTATCTTAGCTTTTTGAAAAGGTTTAGTTTGCGTAATCCCGATTTAAAACGAAAGTGATATTGCAATTTTACTAAACACAACTCAAATTGGAACCTAATCTGACAAGTAGACTTAGACAATTCATTTCTCTCAATCTATAATTTCAAAATCCATGAATTTTGGTCACAAGGCAGCTAACATAGCAAATAACAACATTCTAGAATATGGGCTCATTTAGATGAGTAATTAGGGAGTTATGCCATTTATAAGTTTAGTTTCAAATATTTCGTAATGCATTTAATCTCCTATTTGTAGAGCACTTTTGGACATGAAAAGATTTGAACTACAAAATCTTAGTAGGACAAAGTTGTTTCCTTTTGAGTTAGCTTTCAAATGCCACCAGATTGGTTTCATTTCGATTTAAAATGAGCAAGTTATGACTAAATTACATAGGTTGGTTCATAATACAACAAGCAAAATTTATATTTTGGACTTAAAATTTTAAAAATTCATATCTTTTTGATTTCAAAATCAAATTAAGAACTTCTTAATAGCTGAATTATCAGATTGAAATGGGGAATCCAAATATATCAACCAATTTTAAAGACTTAATCATCTAGCCTCTAAAGATGGTCAAAAATCAGAACTGGTTTCAAACTTAAATAGAGAGATGTGTACCTAGTTTGATGAACACCTAGCTTGATCAACACCTCCAACTTCAAACCCACTGATTTCTCCTTGATCTTCTCTAATTTCCCTTCTTCTCCAGCAATTTTTCTTCTCTCCTAAACAAGCTTACTAGCTCCTAAGTTATTGAAATGAAGTTGGTTTGATTACATGAGTTGATCTCTAGTTTTTTGTATGAAATGAATATGGTTGATTAATAGCCATTGATTCTTATGTACACACGTATCTCGAGACCTATCTAATGATGTACATATTGACACATTTCCCACTTACTCAATCTAAGAAACACCCATGTGTAACTCATTTGGTGTCTACATGTGTCAGTACATATCTCTATGATTAGGAGTGTTAATTTTTCGGGTCTGGATAGGTCTGGGTTTGGGTCGCTTTTGATATAAATGAGCATTTGCATTGTCTAGACCCGACCAGGTCATAAATTCGGTTAAGTATGTCTTACTCACACCCGATTTACTTTTAATCCGAGTCGTCCAAATGTCCAAATTTTTTGAATTTTTTTTTAAAATATTTCATGTTTAGAAGCATTTTTAATTATTAAAGTCATTGTAAATTCTTTGTAATATAATCTCTCTCACATAATTTTATAAAGTAATGTTTAAGTTTTATTTATTATTTTAAATTACAAGACATTATAACATTTTTTGTTAAAAGACAAAACATATAATGTTATCTCAAGCAATTTAGCAAGTCTCGAAATTAAAATAGTACATTTTCTATACAAGTTATGTAGTTTTCTTATTTCTATTGATGTTTTTGTGAATTATACAATGAATGGAATTATATTTTCAAAATAAAATATGCATCTTTTGAAATCCGAGCCGGGTTTGGGCTTAGAAGGTCTTGTCCAGACCTGGCCTGGATTTTAATTTGGACATCAAAGCGCCCATACTCGGCCTGGATTTGAAAAATTAGTGTCCAAACCCTTTTTTCCATGATGCACAAAATCGGGCCGGCGGACCGGACAAAAAATTGACACCCCTATCTATGATCATCACATGGCTATTGTTTTAACTTGCTAACTTAGGTACAATAAATATATAATCAACCATAACCACATTTAAATCACTATTTAAGTTACATTAAGCCTAAATAAACTTACTACTATCACTCTCTACCCCGATCCCATGTCGATACGCATATCGAGGCGTCTCCACTCACGTCTCGTCACCTATACACAAGTAGGAGTGACTTAGTAATCTACACATAAAAAATATACTAGGCATACACCACAATAAATATAACATATACCTCGGCCCTCTCGCCTCGGTCACGACACGTATCTCGATGCGGGTCCCACGTTATGGGTCACTGATCCTGATTAAGATATTAAACTAGGATTTTCAATTTTGGGTCGTGATAGTGGATTATTAACTTGAACTTATTTGAATTTAATGTTACTCAATGAACTTTGTAAAATGAGTAAGGATTATAAGTAGCAGTAGTAGTAAGAGTACTTAATAGAATACACTTTTGTTCAGGACGTGCAAAATCTTAAGTTTGGGGTATCTGATAAGTAATTAATTAGACTTAAATATAGGGTTCGTATAATAGTATAATTAGATTAAATATTCCGAATGAGCTTTAATTGATGAAATTTATGTATTTTTAGGTATTCAAGGTATAAAGGAGACAAATGAGTGATTTCATGATCAGATGAGGAGAAAAATCACAAATACACACTTGAGACCGTGGTATGGAGGCTTGAAGCTGTAGGAAGAGACCACAAGGCATAGGCAACGCGTGGACAAGGCATGAAGACCTAGGAATAGACATAGGAGAAGTGATGCATTAGCGGCGCTATGGAGTTCTACACATGGCATCGGGACAATACACACAGAGGGTCGAGCCTACTGTAAGGAGAAAATTAACACATAAAGGTCGAAGCTGTGGCATCACTATGGCATTACACACACGGCGTGGATCAGTTATAGAATTCATTTGAAATTGTTAATTAGGGTTTCTAATTGTATTCTTAAGAGTCTTAGGAGCATAAATAAGTATTAGAATGTAGTAAACACATACATTATCACTAATTATCACCCACCACCATAGATTGCCATAACATAGCATAGTTTATGTTGTTTTTGAGTATTGAGAAGAGTTTTGGAGGAGAAGACTTTAAAAACTCTACTTGTGGTTATTCGGTATTGTTTCTTTGATTTAATTGAAGTTCTTTGATTTAATCTTTTATTACAATACCATGATGTGTATGTTGATTTCAATGATGAGTGAGTAGTTTGTTTATCTTAGGGATTAATGGATCCTATAGTATGAATTCTATGCTAAATGAAGTATGAATGTATTATAAAGTTAAGAAGTACAATGGTTAGAATCTGTATTGATTCTATATGTAATGCTATGAACAATTTGCACTTGTGTTTGTTGATTAGAGTTTTTAGGATTTACCATGACCATTAGAGCTTTTAAGTCGGATATGGACAAGACAACTGTATGATATATGTATTTATATATATAACATTGATATATAGTTATTGTTAGGGAGACATGGATAGTAAACTTAAGCGGTTATGAGTATTAAGATTTGGAACTTAATGCTATATGAGACTTGCGTTATTCACACCGATAGGTGGAGTTCTAGTTTGCATATTAGGATTTTTTCCACTACGACAGTGAGTTGAAGTAAATCTTAAGGAAATCTTTTTATTCTAATTGAGCAGTGCACATACATAATGAAGATGAAGAAAAAAAGATATGAAACCATAGTAATTCATTACCTAGGTGAAATTGTGAACTAAGAGTCTTCTTAATATAAGAGTACAAGTTAATTTACATTGTTTTTTAGAATATAGTAGTTTAGTTAAAATCAATTAGAAAGATATCTTCTTAATAATGGAGTGAGCTTTACTAAGTAAACCGTTTCCAAATAAACCTTTCACAGAGGACAATATCCGTAATCAACCTTTGTTGGTCATATTATTACCACAATTGAACCGTTATACTTGCAGTTACGATCAATTAGCAACACCTATGCATCCTTAGATGCCCACTACTTGTTTTAGAATCTCTCAGATCTTGATCATCTCTAGGACAATCAATAGGCTTGTAGTTGAATAACTTCAACCTTAGGCATTATTGTATATATATATATATATTAGCCTAGCCTAATACCATAACTTTAGGAACATTAATTAATTTAATTTGCTTAATTAGTGAATAATATTTAAATGAGACTTCAATGCCTGACTAAGCTTCTGATTACTCTACTGCCCGACACCCTGCGTCAATGTGCATCTCGAGGCACGTCTCTAAGTCTGATTTAGGATCGATTGATTATTTCTTCAACTTTGCTTAGGAAATATTTGTAAGGATAAATTAATTCATAAAGGACAACATAAAAGTTTTCTTTAAGTTATAACTTACCTCATACCCGCACTACGCGCATTCCAAGGCATCTCATGCTCTTGACACACATACGTACCATGTGATAAGTGAAAATTAAATTAGTGTGATGGGATTTAAATAATAATACAAAAATTATGAATGACATCACTTAAAAATAACTTTTGAACCCTTGATTCTTGCGCCCGAGGTTTTACCCCAGATTTATACGGCGGTTCTAATTATGATTCACTAACCCTAGAGATTATGACATAATGGTTTAATTAAATTCGGACTGTCACTGTACATGAAGTTTAATGTATGGAATCTCTTCATCTTTATTTTTTTATGTGAAATCGAATTGATTAGTTAGGGTTTCAAGTTTTGCTTATTTGGTTGTTTTTTTGGTAGGCGAGAAACAACGACGAAATCAATAATTCCAATCGAGATTCATGAACTATTCTTGGTTCTCTTTTCTTTTTACAAGACTTTATATGCGCCCTTAGCTCACTCAGCCCGCCTGAGTATCGATAGAGGCGGGCAAAAAGGATTTCAACCCCAATATCAAGCTTCCAACGGGTAGAAAATGTAGAAGTTTGACAGTCGAGCGGGTGCATTTTTAAGGGTCAGGTGAGCCCGAGCCCAACCCATGCAAACCCCTACAGTATTGAGTTTACGTTGAGGGTCGTTATATGTGCACCCCAAAATCTTGTAAGGACAAGCCACAATTTTGTTGCATTCCAATTCCATATTTTCCCTTAGACGAAATGGCCTTATTACCCCTTACAACCCCCATAATCCCTCACATGCCACTTTATCTTAATGTGAACCCCACACAAACTGACAACACTTCGACACTGATGATCCCCTCCTACCACCGACAATGCAAACTTGCAGTTTTGGAGTTCATTACTATGGCAAGAGTCGATTTCTTCATGGTTTATGATGGAAAATGTTATATTTCTACTATATTTGTATGCATTTATGGGATTTGAACAAAGTTTTTTGTTTTCTAGGGCATTGTTCGTTTGGGTTGTGTGGTGGCTATTGACCTTACAAAATGGAGGATGAAAGTGTAAAGGATGTGGATATGCAAGATGGAGAGGTATATCTTGAGTCTTCATTCGATTTGTTCCTTTTTTTCGTGTTCAAAAGATAGGTTACGCCTTTGGCTTGACTACGATCTGAACCACATAGGTCGGTCATACAAGGTTGAACAATCTTATACTATTTGGTCATGCATGACCGAACTATATATGTTTTGTTGGCCATGTGTGACTGACCCAATACTTGGACATGTGATCCCTTTTTGTGGCGGCCCCGCGCCTCAAGGCCATCAGGTGGGCTGTTACATAGGTCCCGCAATCTTACCGCCATCAACACCATGTCAGTGCTCCTCTGTGTGCGTGCTAGTCGTCGTATTCTCTATATTATTATTTGTTAAAACTTACAGTCTTTTATTTCGAATTAACCATTTACAAGTTTGATTTGTGTTCTATAGGTTTAAAAGTGGATAATCAATAATTTATAGTGGAAGTCTTAAAGTAAACATAAATCTGGATTTTCATTAACTTTCAACTCATATAGAGCATCTGTCCTAATGTGGAAAACCCGAATTAGGGTACCCTGTATATAAGGCGACAAAAGTAAATATATACAAGTACATATGTTTCATAAGTCTCCTATAAACCTAAAATATATAATAAAATATAAAGATAAACACCTACGAGTATTGTGCCGAACAATGGACGAGCTCAGTGATAGTCATCAAAAATCCCCTTATCCTTACTCGTAGAAGGATCTACACTCAGCCATCATAACAAAATAAATGACTAATCCAGTGAGTAAAATCTCAAGGAAACTCACTGAGCATTCATATGATAAAGTAAAGGAAATCCAATAAATACTGTTAAATAAACACGCGGAATGTAAACATGCATCTGTAAATGGATTATTGCATGCGTAAATAACAATAAAGCGCAAACGTGTGTGCCCATCCCGATCAGACTAGACCATACTTCGGATACCCTCCACAAGACCCTCTAGTGGGCGCACCCAACTATCCTATCACCTGGTCCTCTCGGTGGCTAGCATAGACCCACGACACACCGATACATGTACCAAAAAAGTAGCTCAGATTGTTATTCATTGAGGACTCTTGATACACATGATATGGTCTAGCATGCCATAGACACAACGTAATATCCGACGGGAGTAAACTCAACCTACCGTTCAAACAGTGACACAGACATAGATAACTGAAGTAAATAAGGAATATAATCATGAATACATTGAACAAGATAGAGTAAAACAATAATGAAAGCAAGTAAATACCCAAGTGACATTCCTTTGGGTTTTACAAACCTCAATACGAGCTTCGACTTCCCCGCACTCTCGAATCCGACCCCGCCCAGCTCCCAGTACTCGACCTATGTTCTCTCAGTCCTCTGAAGTCAAGTAAGTGTGTTTATTATGTATTCAGATTGGTTAAATATGTTTTAAATTGATTTTTCCAAATTTTCCCTAAAGACTAAATAAAGTCTCAATTTTGGTTTTATGTTGCAGTGCATTTTTAGGCATGCAATTGTCCAAATCTCAAAAACTTCCATAATATAAAGTTTTTGGTCTCTATCTTAGCTTTTCAAAAAGGTTTGGTTTGTGAAATTCCTATTTAAAACGCGAGAGATATCACAATTCTACCAAAAACGGCTCAAATTGGAACCTAATCCGACTAGCAAACTTAGAAAATTAATTCTCTCAATCTATAGTTTCAAAAATTGTGATTTTTGGTCGCAAGGTAGTTAACATACCTAATAACAACATACTAAAAATTTAGCTTATTTTACGTAATTAGGGAGTTATGGCTTTTAAAAATTTAGTTTCAAAAATCCCTTAATGCATTCAATCACATATTTGTAGAGCACTTTTAGACATGAAAATATTCAAATTACAAAATTTTCAGAAGGACAAAATTGTTCCCCTTTGAGTTAGCTTTCAAATGCCACTAGATCGGGTTCATTTCAATTTAAATTGAGGAAGTTATGACCAAGTTACATAGGCTGGTTTATAATATAATATGCAGAAATTCCAATTGTGGTCTTATAATTTCAAAAATTCATATTTTTTTTATTCCAAAACCAAATAAAGAACTTCATAACAGCTGGATTATCAGGTTGAAATAAGGAATCCAATTATATAAACCAATTTCAAAGACTCAAATATCTACCCTCTGAAAATGACCAAAACCCAGAACTGATTTCAAACTTAAAATAGACAGATGACACTTTGATTTGAGCTCCGACTCTCCTTGATCTCCCTGAATTTTTTAGCCAAGACCCTAATCAATTCCTCTAATTTTTCAGCTCAAATGTATATGTTGAGCTCCTCTACTAAGTATATGCCTTATATACTTATATTAGTAAGTGGATTAATTAGCCTTATCTTTGATTTACTATTACTTAATTACTATGAAATGTGTCCTCCCTCAATGCCACTTGTCCCTACATGAAACCACTTGTCCCACATGAAAGCCACTCATCTTGCCTTGTTATATGTATTCTAGGATCGTCACTAGGTTGATCAAAGGTTCAATTAATTCCTATCCAACTATTGGACTTTATTTTATCTTAAATCAAATTACTTCACCTAGGCACATAATTACATAAAGTTAGTGTGTTTAGTCACATACTTCACATAATTGTGATCCCACTAACCTCCAACTACTCGACACCCGGTGCCCGCGTCCCGACACACATCTCGAGGTATGCCAATCCCTGATGGACCAAATTATTTTGACTTAGCCTAAAGTTTGATTCTCCATTTTATGCCATATTCACATTGATTCTGAGTCATTTTATTCAAGTTAGCATTATAAAACTTAGTGGACCTGTACTACTCCTATCCGATACCCGCGTCGACATGCTTTACGAGGCATTTACCCATCACATAATTTCACATGGTATGGAATTATAAATACACATATGCTATAAGTTATGAAATAAATAATAATTAACATCGCAATTATGCAACCAACATACACAAATAATGATTTATGCCCACTCAAGCGTGTTCTAGCCTATCCGGGGCATCCACGTGGGCATGAGTTGGCATCCCAATCTGAAAATAACCTAAATAACAACTTCAATAAATATTGGACCGTTACAGTTTAGGTTGGTCATACATGATTATGGTTTGATCATCCAGGGCCGACCTATATGTGTTCATTCGGCCTTGTATGACCAATCCAATACAAAAAAATGTGATCCATTTTGGTTGGACATAATGGTCAACCAGTTATGTCTGGTTTGGTCATGCTGGATTGAAGACCTAGAGCTCGGTTCGTGGAAAGGAATGAGGGTGTCAATAAATAATCGAAGACCTAGTGGAAGGGGTGCCCTTCTGAACCAAGAAGAGTAATTTAGGGCTTCAACATTTACATTGGTGTGCCCTTATCAAAACAATGGGTGCCCAAATCCGGTGGCTCGTCCTTACAAAGTTGTAAGGTGCACATAGAATGACCCTTACATATATTAGGATAATAATAAAATACATGATAAAAAAATAAAATCCCCCTAAAGGTTGATCTATTATGCACTTTAGTCTTTAATTTTCCAAAAACATACACTTTGGTCCATATTACAAACTTTTTTTGTCTAAATCATAGTTGAGTTAATGTGAAAAGACTAAAATGCCACTATAAAAGGTAAACACACATAATTAAACTCAATACTTTGCTCCCCAAATAACGACATAAACCTTTTTAGATATAGAAATAATTATTTGATAAAAGTTTTAGGTTGGATTTACACATATTCTTATTATTTAATTATTAAGCAATTATTTTAGTGTTTGCTACTTACTTTATAGCTTTTAATGACATTTTGTGTGTTCTTTCTATGAAATTCGAGAATTTCATAAACTTGATAGTAATTAAGTATTTTTGGATTTAAATTGAGATTGAAGTATCCGAGGTGGGATCCACGAGTCACGGATCGGAGATCATGAGTAAAAAATATTATTTTTGTGTGTCGTTTGACTAGTGGATTTATTATATTCTATTCGATGTAAAATAGAGTTAAATTGAGACTTGGATGCGGTATCCGTGTGTTTCAGAGCGCATTGGAATTTTTTTTAATTTTTGATGAAATTGAGGTATTTTTTGGATTTTAAACTGGCTTAAAATATAAGGGATAAATATGAAATAAACAAATAAAAGTGGCAAATGACCACCGAGGACATTTAAGGTGTTAAGTAAATGGATAAGTAACGAGGGGTATTTTGGTCATTTGACCAAAATAAATCAATGAAATAGTGAAAATCGAAACAAGGTCTTCGACCTTCACCATTTTCGATCTCTCTTCTTCGTTGCTGATGCCACTACTTTTCCCTCTCTCGTTTAATTCTCCCTATCTCTCGATCACTCTCCTCAACACTCAATATATACCTCTCTCGAATCATCATCATCATCTCTCTCTCCCATCTTCCTCGGTGCTTTCTTTCATTGTGAAATACATCTCCTCCCTTTCTCTCTCATTAGCGGACATGGATATGGTGAGGAGAAGCAATGAATTGAAGACGCGGTTTCAATTTCCCTTTTCGATCAAGAAAGGTCTCGACCTCATCTTCTCCATCTCTCGATTAGAAGCCTTAACCCATATCTTCCTCAATCACGCCTCTCATCTCACGTAGGGGATGATGAAGCAGTGAAGCTAGTTAGTTTGACGATGAAGAACACTGGGGACCAACTAATTGGATTAAGGTGAGTTTTAATCAATTTAAGTTTAATTGAGTGTAAATTTTAATATTGATTGGATTGATTGTTGATGTTGGTACGGTTTGAGGGAGGAAGTAAATGGATGACGATGAGGCTATTGTTGATATGTGTACTATTGTAGTCGTTATTGTTGTTTATTCAATTGAGGAGAGGGGATAAAATGGAGATTGGTGATGAAGATGCAACACAGGTTGCTGTTTTGAGTATTATTGTTTGGGTTGGGTTTGGTCGAAAGAAAAGGGGAGCTTAATGCCACTTACGTTGGGGTTTTAAAAAAAACCTTGGGCAGTGCCTTAGCACTATCAGGGCAACTATGTACCTGCTTGCGTATGGATTATACTAAGGGAGAAGAAATTCAAATTAAACAAATTTTCAAAAATAGTTGTGGAATTTTTCACAGTTTACATTTCCCTTTTTAAGCTAATTGGGTATCGATTTCGAACAAATAAGCCATCAATTTTAATTAAGATTTCAATTGGGTTTAGTTGTTTATATGTTGATCTTGTTCTACTAAAATTAACTTGAGTTTTAGTGAAAGCTTTAAGGGTCAATGTGAGTCCACATGGTTGCATAAAAACTAGTTTGTTAAAATTGGTTTTGCAGTTCTCTTTTTGGACCAACTTGGACATCGAATTAGGGCAACCAAATGCATGGTCCACTAATCCAATGGTGTGGTGGTTTGAATATCCATTTAAGTTGTAAAAATTGCATATTAGGTTAAAATAACAATTTGGGATTCAAATTGGTTTTTAAGTGGTTGTTTGAGCCCAAATGGTGGTTTATGATATAAGGTGAACTATGTAGGTAAGTTAATATTGTTTGCAAGTTAAATGAATGGGTTGGACCTAATGAGAGTTCAAAAACATGAAAAATGGTATGAAGAAAGTTCAGGAACTTTAAAAGGGTCAACTAAGTTTGTAAGAGATTTGCACTGCATTGTGACTTAAGAAATTTTGAGAAACTGTTTTAAAGTAGTGCAATTAAGTTAAAACTCTAAATTATGGATTTTTATTCTTAATAGGATACATGGAATTACATGAAAGCCGAAATTCGCATGTGAGGCTTTGTCACCAACTTTATATGTTGGTTTGGTTGTAAGTAAACAATGGTCTCTACTATTTAATGATTTATCTTTGTACATGCATTGGTGATTAGTCTGCATTGCATTTTACATTATTCCTGGTCATGCATTCATGGCATGTGGGTCACATTGTCATGTTTGGTCTCGATCAAGTATCTCACCTAGGTGAAAAAACTAGGTGCGAGTAAAGCTCGTCAAGACTAGGTATCCCGTCTAGGTGAAAAAGACTAGATGCGAGTAAATCTGTAAGCGGGCAATGTTGATTTCAAAAATCATGCATTGAACTTCCATTACTATTTTAGGTTCATTCTTAGGCCGACCAACCTATTTGTGAACCTTAAATAGTAATGAAAGGGTTTCATGTTGTTATATAAATTTTTTATTATTTGAAAATGCAATTACATGTCTCCATGTATTCGAACTAATATTTACAATAGTACAGAGCAATGTAGGAGTTTACTTACCTGACATCTCAAGTTGTTTTTGATGATGTCAGGTTTTTTGTGAAGACAGGGAAGAATGGATAAGACTCGAAGATATTTGCAATATGTTTTAAGATTAAAGTTTAATTTTCTTGTTGTAGTCATTTTATATATGTTGTTTTGGGCTTTGGGGTGAGTGTATGTAACAACCTGTTACCTTTAAGCATGTGATTAATATTAATTCGAGTTCTAATTAACCCGAGTTAGGCTCGTGGTTAAGCCTAACTTGTCTCGATTAGCGTGTGCATAGATTTACGTGTCGTTTAGTGTTTGTATGACTTGTATTATTAATTATTAAAATAATCAGATTACTTAGCCTATAAATGAATTCTTGACAAATTATGGGATGCCTAATACCTTTTGTGGGTCAAGGGTGACACATACGAGTCTTGAGGTTGCATGCACACCCGAGTGAACTGTGAACTCGTTGGCGCGCACGGCGACGTCATTGACATGTTAATATAGGCTTACATATATTTATATATAAATTGTATATATAATATATATTGAAAACAAATAAATAATTAGTAATTGGTGGGTGCTTACTGACACACGAGGTCATGGGTGACATGCGTGAGTTGTACAATAGTGTGCATGCCTAAGAGTGGTCGTTGGCGCGTGCGGTGAATTTATGGCCGCGAAAATACAAAGGCGTTTATATATTTATATATATAGTTTATATATATAAATATATATAAATGAATCCTAAAGTTTAAATCAAATTAAATGATTGAGCTTGGATTCACCTCAAGATACGCATATCGTGAGAGTCGAGGAGGTGAATGGTTTGTACGTAGGTGAATTTGTATGATTTTTTCCAGGCCTCGAGATGCGTGTGACCACATCACAAGGATAATCAAGCAGTGCATACATAAATAAATATGTCACAATAAGGGCTATAGATTTACCATGAGATATGCGATATGTATCTCGAAGAGATTAATATATATTTGATCCTAAGTATGGCGGTTAGGATATGATCAAGGTTTTGTTGTTTTGGTTAATACCCTCAAGATCGGCCTCGAGATACATAATACATATCTCGAGAAAAACCAAAATAAAAAATAAAACATTAGATTTACCTCGAGTGCGACACGAATTTCATAAAAATCTAATATATAACCCAAAACAACAGAACTGCCTCATTCCCATTCAATTTCAACAGAGAGCTCAAATGAGGAGGGAGAGACCGAGGGTGGAGACCGAGAGGGAGAGGTCAAACCAAGAGGTCGATGAAGTTGAGTTGTGTAGTGTTGTTGTGTTGTTGATGGCATTGATGTTGTTAGTGTCGTTGTTAATGGAGGAAGTGGGAATTGGGAACTTAGTTCGTCCAAGGACGGAGACAACACAAGAGGTCGTCTCCCCTTCCAAATTGAACTCAGATTAAGACCTAGTTCAATAGAAAGAAAAAAATCAAAACGCTATGTTGAAACATAGCTGAACAAGGAAGAAGAATGGGATGGGCCCTAAACCAGGCCGGTTTGGCTCGGTTCAGGCATAACAACCTAAATTCATAAAAGGGGGGAAATTGTTGGAAAAATAAGCAAAAATTATAAAAAATAAGGAAAAATCTCAAAAAATAATAATTTGATAAAATAAATAGAAATTGATGAAGTTCTATGAAAAATGAAGAATTCAAGATTTGTGAAAGATTTTATATCAGGGTTTTTACCTCGAAAAATGTGAAATGGTCATATTGGTCTAAAATTTGATAAATTAGTTTCAGATTCGATTAGGACCAGCTTAGGGATTCTAATTAATGAGTATTGGACCCAAATTAATGACAATTGATGTAATTTAGGTTATTGGTCGATGGGGAAAGGTGTATGGATCTCGGGAGTCGTGAAAATTGGTAAAAAGTTAGAATAGCTCGGCACATGTAAGTGAGACTCGTGTTTTTATCAATTATGAAA
This sequence comes from Stephania cephalantha, assembly GCA_039657325.1. Taxonomy (NCBI): domain Eukaryota; kingdom Viridiplantae; phylum Streptophyta; class Magnoliopsida; order Ranunculales; family Menispermaceae; genus Stephania; species Stephania cephalantha. The sequence goes on along the minus strand of CM077574.1, from coordinate 19,223,053 downwards.
CGTAATTAGTATAATTAGTTCATAGAGCATTATGGATTAAGAATGAGGCAATTTACTGTGACTTGAACTGGTTTTTATGTTAAATTACCAAAAAGATGTATGACGGGCGAATCGGACTGGATTGATGATGGAAGTGTTGGATCATTACCCGCACTTTCCATTCAGAAACCTTGAGGTACTCGATTGTTGCTTTCCTATTTGAGTTGGTAGCTACGCTACGCCTAGATACACCACAAAAATCATAGTTCGGCCAACGTGTGAGTTTCTATGGACCGTAATTCAGGGTAACGGGAGTTTACAACTCAGTTTTAAAATGAAGATACAAGTCACATGTATAGTTGCAATTGACCTGTGAAGTTGCATTCCATTATCTATTGTTATATCATTTTTAAAGCCTGAATAGATATGCTTTGGATTCATACTGCTATTCATTTATTTATTGATATTAGTTGATAATTGATACATTTATGAGCATCACTTACTGAGCAAGTTGGAGCTCTTATTCCCAAATTAACATTTCAGGTTTTCGATGTGCTCTTCGACTCAGGAACAAAGAAGATTATGAGTTTATAGTCTTCTCTGCGGTGAATTGATTTCCCTACCATTTATATATTGTATTGAATTACTAATTTGTAATAAAAATGGTTGGATATGGTTTTATGACTGAGGTTTTATGCCGATTTTTGTATATCTTATGTTTTATCAAAAAAGTTTTAATTCCATTGCGTTTTCAATTATTTATTCGATATAAGATATACTGTAATGCGATTATCAAGTATGAAGGACGGTTGTACTGTTACTCTAATTGAGTCCAACTGGTGTATCGAGGCTTAATTAGGGTTTCAGGCTAGGTATCGCTTTAATTGGGATATGGGATGCTACAGTGTAGGACGTAAAATACCCGTAAAAGGTTATGTGAGTCTCTTAAATTGGTTTAAAAGGAAGTTGAGAAGTTTATGTTTAGTTCTAAGTTTATTTTGAGATTGTAAATTTGTAACTAATGCATCACATACTCTAAGTTAGTTTAAAAGTTTAAATTTGATATATATTGTGAACTGCGGGGAGTTGTGAGTCCTTCTAGGCTTCTCCACATTCTATTGTCTATTAGGTGAATTTTTCGATAGACCATTTTAAGGGGAGGTGCTGCCAAATTTTTTAGAAAATACGGAGAACAATTCGTATGATTTCCTAATTTGCTCCAATTAAACAAATCATGAATTGAGTTTCATTGAAGATATACATTTAGTTTTTGAGCATTAATGAGGATTGAATTAAAAATTATTTTGAGGTTAAGTTAATTTTTAGGTGGCTAATTAGGGAAATTAGGCTAAATCCAGACTTAGTGAGACGGGCCCTGATAAACTTGGTATCAAAGCTTAGATTTGGGTCAATTGAGGATAACTTTGATTGGGAATCAAAGAGTAATTGAGCGCGATTAGTTAGGAAGCAACTATTAGCTAGGAATACTTTGAACTATTGTATTATTATCATTATGCATACTATATATTATCGCCATATATACGATAGAAAACTTATTCTCTTTGTCTGTTCGATACTTGCGAAATATGACTAGTGAGATTATAAACAAATTAAAAAAAAAGAGAATAAACTTATGAAATGAAACTGAGTGTAAATAGATGTAAATTAGACTCTAGAAGTCTAAATTCACAATGGTGTTGTCAGACCCCACCTAATTAGGGCATCTGACCGGCCTAGATTATCTTAATCCTTTGATAATCTAGCAGCCTTCACTTATCCATCAATAAACAATTAAGATTAAGATCTTGCAATCACCAAATTATAAACTTTATTAACTACATAGGATTCTAAATTGAATCTTAAACTTCAAAGTACGTTTAGATGAATTCAGTAATCCTCAAATTGCGTAAAATTTTTTCAATAGCCTATCCTCTATTTCTAAGCCTACACAGAATACTCGGCCTTCATATATCTTAAACAAAACCTGCTCACTTTAGCGGAAATGGCGAAGGACTCACAATCCACCTCATAATATATAAATTGCATTTACGAAATTATATATTCATTCTAACCTGATTTGAAATATTAAAAACCTTAAGCTAACATTACCTTAATTCAAAAGTCATCTCAATTCATCCTAAATCTGTTCCAGCCATTCTAAAGGAGATCCTAATCGTACACAAACCCAAAAACCCATTTATACAATATAATATATTCAAAAATCAATACATACATAGAGAAAAGAACTAAGCAAGTCACATACAATCGAAAAGCTTTCTTTTTCCCTTATCGCCACTAGAACCTGTCATTATCCAATTATAAAAATTAGATAATGTCAGATAAAGAAATATCACATTATCCACTACACCTGTAATAATCAAATACATAATAATCCAAGGAATTTAAACGAAGTATATAATCCAAGGAATCTAAATACAACCGTGAATCCATCCTGTTTTGTTATCCGACTACAATCAGATAACATTTTTCGAAAGTGGTAAGCAAACAATAGTAAGGACTCATGCATGGGGGAAAATAACAGAACGAGTCTCATTCCTCTAGATTCTAGGAGTATGATCTGGTTTAACGTGATCTCATGATAACTACGTGATGCAAAGTATCAGTGACTCTAGCCCCTTAAGTATAATATAATAGTATATAACCACGGTATAGTCTACACTATAAGGGACTCAAATCGCCTTATCCTCCCAACCCGTGTATGCATGTATAACAAAAACGCAATATCAACGATCAATGCAATTTATACGAAATTATAATCATACAATGTAAAGGTTACAATCAGATTTACTTAACCTTACAAATGCAATATCGCAACTCCTTTACGCTCCGAGTCGGTAAACTAGTCCACACGGGCTCCAATCGCAGTCATACAATTCATTAATACGTCCTGTAAGCCTCCATAACAACTTCACCATTTTTCTAATTATTTACAATTTAATTGATTCAATCGCCTCTCCAAACCCCTAAATTACTTCCAAAATAAATTATCCGATGCTCGGATCTCATTTTTGACTCAAAATTATTGTTCGACATTGAAAATCACATTGTCTATGCTTAAATATATCTTTTTCCAATTTTTTATATATTTATCGGTCCTACTCGACCAACAAACCCAAAATCCATCCAAATCAACTCCTCGGATGTCCTGATCCTAATTTTGACTCCAAATTGTGATTTAGAATCGAAAATTAATCTAGACTAGATTTTAAAATAAAATTTCAAATTTCGAATATTTTCAGGTATCGTAGCACGCTTTACGAAGAAAACCCTGGTATAAATCCTAGAGAAAATCTCAAATTCCTTATTTTTGATAAACATCTACAATTTCAATTTATTTGGCTTAAATATATATATATATTTTTTATGAGTTTTTCTTACTTTTTTGATTTTTTATGAATTTCTAGTATTTTTCTCTTTTTTCTTTATTTTTTTAATTAGGGTTTGATCCCAGAATTGGACCTGGTTCGGTTCGGTCTTGGGGATTAAACCCCTTTCTTCTATACAATTCCTCTATTGCTGTTCGAAAACAATGAATTTTTTTTTATTTGTTGGGGTTGGGTTAAACCCAACCCTAGAGCACCGTTGGGGAGGGAAGATGACCCTACGGTCATTTCCTTCCCGACAACCGAGTCCCCAAAACCCACAAACCCCCATGTCCATCATTGTCACCAACATCAACAACCATCAACGACATAACAACCACACGTCAACAACAACTCACCTCACCTCACCTTCGATTCATCTTTTTCTATTGGTTTGTCTCCCTTCCTTTCGATCTCACTGTCTCATCGATCTCAATTTGAAAAATTACAGAGATGAATCTGGTTTGTTTGAGAATATATATTAGTTTTCATCGAGATTCGCATCATGCGAACCTCAAGACAAATCAAATGGTTCAATTTTATAATATAAATTTGATTTTCCTCGAGATTCGTTGAACGTATCTCGAGGATAATCTTTGTTTCAAAATAACATTGAATGAGGCGGAGTTGATGTTGGTGATATATATTAGATTTCCACGCATTCGCATAGCACGAACCTTGAGGCAATCTAATGATTTACTTTTTTATTATATTGATCTTCCTCGAGATATGTGTTGCGTATCTCGAGGTCGATCAAGTGGCTATCAACAAGATAATCACTACCTATTGACTGACTTACCGATGATTAATTATATTGATTCTCCTCAAGATTTGACAGCACGCATCTTGAGGCGTTGACACATCTCTTCAACAGCAACAACAACGTTCAACCATTTCAACTCCTCATTGATCACACTATGTGTATCTCGAGGCGAATCAAATTTATACTTTTACTTAATTCAAACTATAGGATTTGTTTATATATATATTTACATATAAACTACATATATAAATATATATACCTACGTATTTTCGTGATTATAAATTTTCCACGCACGCCAATGACTACCCTCAGGCGTGCACACTATTGTACATCCCATCCGTGTCACCCTCGACCCTGCATCTCACTAGGCGCCCATCAATTTATTTATTATTTTATTTAATTTCATGATTATCTCTTCAATTTATATCCAAATCAAATTCTGAAAAATACCCAAAAATTACTAAAAATTGGAGAAAGTTCTCCAACGTGCTTCAAAACTCATGGACATCACGTATACACTCCACTTGACGCTATTTTACATCAAAATAGTATATAATATATCAAATAGGCACACGACGTAAGAAAATAATATTAGAATTTTTGATCTCCGACTCGTAACGTGTGTGTCCCACCTCAGATACTTAAATTCCAAATTAAATCAAAAGTACTTAATTAGCCACCTAATCAAGTTTATAAAATTCTTGGATGTCACAATAATCCCAACTAATTAAAAACTTTGTCTTCGAAATTTGAATTTACAGGTTACTGAACAAAAAGCGATACGAAAAAAATGATCCTGTATAATCCAAATCTATAAAATCATTTCCAAAGTGAATCTTTAAGTGGACCCAATCACTTTTGTTGTATTCAACAATTTGGTGGTAGAGATCATAATCATTTGAAACTTTCATTTTCCAAGATTTTGGTTTAATGAAAAGTTATCCCCGTTACTTTGCCAATCTTGGCAATTTGTGAATTTCCGACGAGTTAAACAATCAAATTTGTGGAATATCCAATAACCTTACTTCATTTCTCATCTCATACCTTGAATCCCATTCAAGTATCAATACATAGCAAGACCTAGCCTATCTTGCTTTTCATAACACAATTCTCATTTTAATATGAATACTATTCCACAAACCTTTGATAATTCTTTCCATATCCTCCAAAACTCTGGTACACATCCAGTTTACTTTCTCATCTCTAATCATTTTTTCATTTCAATTATCAGCCGATTTATTCTTAATCTATCATCTGTCTAAAATTACATATTAATGCAAATAACATTTGAGTACAACATAGATACTAAGTAGAGTTTCCGTCACCATTCCAACGTTCTCCACCAGAAACCTCTAATTACACAAGTCATTCTATGACTATAAATCTCATAAACATTTGTCATCTCATGACGAGAGATCTCGAATTCTCAATCCGATCAGAATAGAAACCTGACACATTGTGCAACTCTCACTCATTCTATAAATGTCTACTCATAATATTATTTATATTGTGGACTAGAAAGCAATTAAAAATTCCTACTTGTCAGCCAATTCACTTAACTTCTTCTTTGATTGGTTAGGAAATTATCTTTTCTAACTTCGTCAGATCATTATCTAATGATGAGTTCATCAAGAACCTCATCTTTTTCACTTTATTAAGATCTCCCATAAACTTACGTATTAATCACTTATTATTCACCAACTTCTCTCATTATCTGAATAGAGACAGTTATCCTTAATTTGAGTAGACATACATTTCTAAACAGATATATCAACATATTCGGTGATTATACTCTCATAGTATAACTTTTAAATTGTATTCCATACAAGTTTATAAATATGCTATATCTTTTTCATTTCTACTAAATTATAATTGAAGAATATTTAATTCTTCAAACATATGAAGTCGGATACACTGTACTGCATTTAGTATTTCCAACATAATCGAGATAAGGCTTACTAACTGAGTTGTAAATCACACATTTCTCTTCATTTCACTTATATCTTCACCAACATACAAACATCATACATCATTTCCAATTTATAATAACTAGTGCTTTAAACTTCACCATTGACAAATCAGGTGGTGTAGCACTACAATTGAACTAGTGTACAATATATATATTAATATTAGTTGTACACTACTTTGATTCAAAACTTTCAACATTTGGAGTTTGACTCCTTGTAAGATCTCTGTGAAGATATATCAAGTTCCATCAAACTTATAGTTTGATATTCTAATTTGATCAAGACTCGTTAACCTGAAGTTCTCATTTTCATACCAATGTGAGAATACATTGACCATTTAGTTGCCTATACTTCAGCCTCCATTTGACTCCGATAAAACTTCATAGACTTTTATACTGACTGTCACCAATTCATTCGATTATTCAAAGATGGGTGGACGCGTCACACCGATCTTTTATGCTATAAATGAATTGTGATTATGAAACGAAGTTACTTACACTTTTGGTCATGCATAACTACTCCAGTGCCTTAACTGACTAAAGGAGTCCGTCTGTCACTTCCAACAGTCACAAGTCATCTCAACATCTCATTTTATTTTATACATTGAGTCTATTCCATTCAACTTTTTTCAATCTTAGCTATTCTCATATTGATCTAAATTTTTGTCCCTTTATAAACTTACCACGACTTTCGCTCAACAACCAGGCCACTTACAACTCCTTAATTTTAATTTAGAAAGACAATTTATATATCTTATCTTTCCGAAAATATAGCTAAAGATGGTGCGACTTCTTATTAGCATTTAATGAATCGAAGTCTTCCTTAGCTAATCTTAATTCGATACAGAGAAACTTTACGACTCAAATAGTTAAACTGTTTGTTATTGCCTTACATTATTTCCATTAGTCTCAAATATCCCGAATTTTCTTTTTCTCAAAAAGAAATTCTTACTTTTCAAGATACGATGTAAGATAGCTTTGTATCTTATTATTCATCAAATTACTTTTGATGAATTCACCTTTTCATTTTTTATTCAACTGAAGAGATAGAAGAATTTGAATTTCAAGACTTCGATTAACTTAATGACTAATTAAATTTGTAAAGGATGCTATTTCAACCCTTTAAGTCTTATAAATATAAATTCTTGCAATATAGGAGTTCATAATGACATCCTATACAACTCACTTACTGATACTCGATCAGTACATCTATCTTGTTATTGGCTATACTTTAAGTTGTAGTGATAAGCTTCATAACTTAATGTCGTTAGAGTAATTATTAGGTACTTCAAATCTTAAAACACAATCACTTGTTTTGATGTTTAATAGCTAATCCAAACTATTATTAGATCAGTTTCTCTAATACCTTAACTTCTTACATGTTGATCTTATCATTACAATTTTCATTTTCAAGTTAGAAATTTCACTGATATTTGTTTCATAACAACACCTAATCCGATGTTAACAAAGATTACTTCTAACTCGTATCTTTCCATTTGTTTTATCATTTCTTTATTCAACTCATAAAACCACAATACTTAACGCCACATATAGATAAGTAACTTAAGTAGTAAACAATCAAAGTTTCAGTACTTCTTTTTAGAAGCTGTTTGATTGTTTTAAAATATGGTTTTATTTCATTTTTTACTTGATGTTTGTTTCGAAAAGCAGACAATACTTTACTTCACAATATTTTATTTTCTTAGAAACTGACTTAGACAACTTGACTGATCATATCACAATCTCATTGTGATTTACAAGTGAAGATTCAATTTGCCTAATCAATTTTCATTTTACATTTTTGATAACCACGTGTCTCCTGTTTCCTTGTTGAGACTATTTTAAGAAGCAACCCTCAATTAGTTATGAATTAAACCAATATTTTATAGAATAGGTCTTCCCGAGTTAACCATGCAATCAGTACTAACATTATTCTAAAACCTAAGATATCTCTATCTTATGCTTCCCAAAAGTCCGAATTTCATATTACGTTTTCCAAACAACTCTCAGTCGCTGGAGAGACTTAATTTAAGTCTATTTCAATATTTTCCTGGGCGTTTAAAAATTATAATAGTTCGATACTTTCGATTTCCAAGAAATCCATGTTCAGTGTTTACATTATTTGGACTTCCCTTTGAACCAATTTCCTATTAGTTTCGCAACTGATAGTTTCGTCAGTTATATCAGTACCGAACTACTTACAAAACCTCTGTGAATAAACTTGAGAAAATACAATATTTAATTACATTTTCTTTACAATAAATACATTAATATTTATATACATATAGCCAATTCATAGCACTCTACCCATTTCCCTTCATTTCTACTATAAAATTATAAAGAAAATTAGAAACTTACCACAGACACTTGGCCACTGAATTTCTAGCCACAAATGTGCTGAATTTGATGGTTACTTCCTCAATTAAACTAGATCTTCACTCCCTTGAGTTTAATCGCACAAGATTTGGCCTTGAACATCATTAATTTGGAAGAAATCACTTAATTTATATAGTTTTCTTCTCTCGCACTCTTTCCAATCTCTAAAATAGCTTAAGTGTATGGAAAGTAAAACTGTGCGCCCGCACCCCAAAGCAAATGGGGCACCGCTAAGTCGTCGGACACATCACCATGCCCGCCACATCACTGCATGCTTATCGATGATAGCCCTCGACTTAACTATTTACTTGCACGTTTTTCTATAATTAAACTTAACCATTTATTCATTAGTGAATTATTTAGTTAAGTTATTCATGTGGTAGTTTATCAGATAATTACCAAAATTGAACAATAATATATATTAAGCAGAAGACTTACAATAAATAAATAGTTGCTAATAAAATAAAAAGTTTTCATCTATATCAACCTACGGAGTGAAAATCCAGTGTATTAATACCATACATATACAAGGCGACATAATATTCATAAAAGACAAAATATACAAATATCAGTGTTATACAGGTCTCCAACCTCAACAAAATTAATACAATATATAACAAAACATTAACGAATATGAAGAGCAGCTATTTGAGCTTAGAAGTAGTCACCGAGAATCCCCTTGCCCTTACTCGTAGAAGGATCTGCAATTTGTTATCAAGACACTAACAAATTCGAGTGAGTAAATCCTAGAGAAAACCACATAATATCGAAGAAAATCGCTATAAATAGGTAAAATAGTGTCTACATATCATGCAAGTAATGAAAATAAATAAACATAAGCGAGAGCATGATAATAAGACATAACGGTTGCAATAGACAAACATTAAAGAAAACAATGATAATGAACAACCCCAATCACCAGGGAACACGTCAAGCGCATATCCACGCTGAAGGCGTACCTCGGATTGGGCCGGTGCACATGTTTAAGTCTAAGTCGTCAAACCAATATGCACGTATATGCAATGTAACAATAAACTCGCGACAGTAGGTAATAGAAATTTAATTTAAACCGTGAATGTTGTGGAGTTTCCTTGTTGGTTTACTTACCTCGCACACGTCAAAGTCGCGATTTGAAATGCCCCGATGCACCTCGAAATTCACACTCGACTCTTGTCTACGAACCCTTAATCTCGGGTGTCCTAATCAGATTAAATTAAATTGGTTTTAGGTCACTTAAGCGTGTTTTAAGTTCTAAAATCAATTTTAGTCTAAACTCTAAGACTTATTAAATTCCTTTTTTCACTGCTTAATTCCTTAAAATGGCATAAAACCCTTAAAACAAAAATCGATGCGTCAAAAGTGGGTCCTTGCTATTTAGGTTGCTAAAAAATATTTTTTTGGAATTTTCGTGCCATCTTTAGGGTGCTAATGAGTTTCATTAGCGTGTTACCAGGGTCAAAACCCATAATATCCACTTTGGAAATTTTCATTTTTTTTACCCTCCTGGCTGTTTCCAATGTCGTTGACCTACACTATCTTCGTAGGGGATTCATAAACACCAAAAGACAGCAGAGACATCATCCATTCACAAGATTTTCATCAATTTATATGAATTGAACTTGCATTGAAGAAGAAAACTCAAGAACACATATTTTCTTAAAAATAAATTTGAAAAGCCAAATAAACTCAAAATCTGGGTTTCTCACTTATGCTTTAGAGAGCCTAAAGTAGTAGGAAATTCATCTTTAAAACACTAAAATTCATTTATGTCAGGGTCCATCTCAGTAAGTCTGGACTTAGCCTAATTATCGTAATTAGGCATCTAATCCATTCAATTGACTTCAACCTCAAAATAATTTTTATTTCAGTCCTTAATAATACTCTAAAACTAAATTTATATCCTCATTCAAATTCATGATTTATTTAATTGGAGCAGATATCCATATTTTGTAAAAATTTCGACAACATCTCCCCTAAAAATGGCTTGCCGAAAAACTTTCACCTAATACACAGCAAAGTTGGGGAGGGGCCTAAAATGACTCACAACTCCCCGCAGTTCACAATATATATCAAATTCAGACTTAAGTACTAACTTAGAGTCTCTGATACCTTAGTTACAACTTTATAATCTGAAAATAAACCAAAACTGAATCATAAACCTCTTAACTTACTTCAAACTAGTTTAGGAGACTCTTAACCTATTCAAAAGCATTTGACAACCTACACTCACCCCAAAGCCCAAAACAATATATATAAAGTGATTACAACAAGAAAATTAAACTTTTAAATATAAAACATTCACCAAAGATCTTCGAGTTTTTTTTGTTCTGATAATTTTTATAGAGAACCTGACATCATAAAAACAACTCGATGATGTTAGGTAAGTAAACTCCTACATTGCTCTGTACTCCTGCAAATGTTAGTAAAAATACATGGAGACATGTAATTGCATTTCCAAATAACAAACTTAGATAACAATGTAGATCCCTCATTTCCTGTTCTAAGCTCATAACAAGTGGCCCCACTCACGATGAACCTAGAACAATCCTATGAGTTGAATGCATGCTACCTTGAAGTTGACATTAACCACTATAGACACCTGCAGTACGTGTAGTCTGGAGTGGAGCACTTCACACACTACTGAAGCAATGGCAACTTTATCCGGAAGCCATGTATGCATGACCAAGAGACTAAAGACAAATGCAGGTACAAAGATAATCCCATAAATAGTAAAGACCACTGTAAGGTTTATTTATAACCAACCAACTTTAAGCTAACTTCTCAAGGTTCTCGAAGCGTCGGATCACCTTAAAATGGTTCCAATAGCTTCCCTGGATACCCAATTATATTATGGATCAAATATCAAGTGAAATCGAATAATAAAACCCAATGAAAACTACGACCAAAGTACGCTTGAGAACAATTTCTAAAAATATTAATTTATATATTTGTTATAATGACCTAAAAAGGAACTTGTAGTACTGATGTCCTACTTTCCATAGACTCTAAGAACACTCAAATCGGATCACCGATGGATAAGTTATAAATTTCCCAATATGGCCTGTCAACTAGGCAAACTTTTTTGGTTTTGAACTAAAAAAACTTATCCAAATCAATATTTTCGCAATTAAATCCTTAAAACTTGATAACAAACACCATGAAACCACTCGATACCAACATCAAAATATTTTCACAGCCTGTGGAGTTAAATCGGATCAAAAGCAATAATCAATTCATCCAAAAACCCAATGTAAATCAATATCAACTATAAAACATCTCCAAAATAGTTATCAACTGAATCGCATTAGTTCAATTCATCAAAACCCTAATCCACGCCAGTGGGATTTATTCCAAATTGGCGCAAATCAAGCCAATACATCAATTCTCAACAATCACTACCAATTTCTATCAAAACCTCGCAAAACAAATCGAGAAATCGCGAGAATTCAAATTGAATTGTGATAAATGCCATGAATTGAAAATTTACCAAATTGCGGGTGGAATACCTCATTTCCACCGTGAATATTTAGCTCAAATTGACCGTATCACGATGCTCTACAGTGTTGTGGAAAGAAACCAGGTGAAAATGGACGTCGAGAGCTCGCAGAATGAAAACCCGAGTGAGAGGATTTAAAGAACGAAAAAATATTTCGTTCTCTGTTAATGAATGAATGAAACGATTCATTTCATTTTTTTCTTTTTCTTTATATATTAAACCCTCAGCTGCTTGTTAGTAGCTTAATTTCTTTTCATTTATTAATTCTCGAAATTCATAGTTTGACTTGTTTTGGCTTTCGGTACTCGTTTTCGATTCGATTTTTCACCAAATTGAACCAAACACTTGACAAAATAGTCCATCTTCATAAAATGTCCATAACACTGATTTTGGTCATACCAAAACCCAAAAATCTTAACTTTGTCCATGACATATTGAACTCTTATGAACCAATTTTCTTGCCATACTTAGCCAAATGTGCATTATTTAGACCCAATCTCAACCACAACCACCACCAACTGATACGAAACTCGAGACAAAGTCTTATACTAACTTTGTTCTCACCTTATACTACCAGCGATCCCAACTTACACGTTAACTGAGGGAAAATCCCAAGTGATATTTGACACTTGATTTACTTGTTTTCGAACAACTAATAATTTTTATTTTGGTTGTGCCCTTCAAACACGCACACTGACATCCCTAATTATGAAAAATTAAGGATGCACCTTAACACACTCTGATGTCGCGACAAAATACCATATATTACATCCACTAGACATACAACACGCAAAATAATATTTAAACTTGTGATCTCCGACCCATAAACGTGGGTCCCACCTTGGATACTTAAATCACATATTAAATTCGAAAATACTTAATTAGCATCCTAATCAAGTTAATGAAATTCTTGGATGTCACAGTTTGGAGCCTGAAGCCCCAAATTGGTATACATTAAACACTCGTTTTTTATGAACAAAAGCTTGAAGATGGGGAAAAAATCATTACCTAACTTGAAGGCCTCTTGATTTCCACTCAAGCTTGAATCTCTAGCAAGAATTTAGCTCCAAATGTTTTCCTAGTTCTCCCTAAATCTTGAATTTCTCGTGCATGAAACATGCCAAGTATGGCTTACATAGCCTTTACAACATTACATCTTTACCTCTCATCAACTTGATGTCCTAAAATCTCTATGTGCATCAAGGGACACGATTCATATGACCCATGAACCCTTGAGACCCATTCATATAGCCTTGGTTCTATTAATACTCCATCATCACAAGGTCCATCTACGGCTCTTGTTTTGCTAATTTTGAAGCTTTAGGCTTAGTTTAATTAATTTAAATAACTAAGCCCAAATCTTTCTACCATGGCACATTAAAATTAAGTAGCCAAATCTAATGGGGTTGTTTAATTCATTTCATAAAACCCAACTAGGTCCTTGGCTACCCAACATCTCGGCGCCTCACGCCTACATTCATCTCGAGGCGTGTCCATAGTCCTTATTTCTTATTTATTTTTGCAACTTAGGCTAGATATACATATATTTTACCATAGCTTAGGATTTATTATTTGTATTCTTTTTTTTTGAAAATCAACTATGTTGTTCCATAGCCGACTATCAAATGCCCATGTCAACACGCATCCCAAGATAGTATACCCATCGCACTAACACCTGCGATACCAGAGAATCAACATGCATGCGATGTATTTTAATAATTAGTATAAATCATCGTAATTAACCAAACATCAAGCACAAATAACATTTCAACCCTTCGGACTCATACTGGAGCTTGATCGATTCGAACGCGTCAAATTTGAATTACGGGTCATTAATCCCCATATTTAGAGCTTAATCCATTTTAATTAATTCGGGTCGCTACAACTCTTCCCAACCAAAGGAGATCTCGTCTCAAAATTTAAATTTAAGGAATCCATTTGGTCCGATGAGAATGCTTAACACTTTCTTGCAGACGAGTCATCCCTAATGAGACCTTAACCGACAACTAGGCCTCCATTGCAAAATACCTTAAAACCTAAACCACAAGCTCTAGAGAGGTGGAATTCATCAACACCAACAGGTTTATGACTATCGAATTTTGCCTCCTCTCAGTTTAAAGTCGTGTTTTCTTTTCTGCCTATTCCAGTAGTTAGAAAACGTTAGCGAACGTACTTGACTCCTCCCAGTGTAACCTCGCTATATGTGCCTTACATAATGAGCATCCCTTTGACTGATCTTTGAACTATAATAGGGTTCCCTAAACATACCCACTACTACTTGTCCAATTTCTAGGAGTATTGCGTTGTACCGAGATATAGGCACGTGCTAAAAATCCATTAGATAATATAACCTCCATAGCGACTTGGAATCCGTTGCTTTCATTTGATATTTTTCGCAACCTAACATCTCAGGCTCGAATCCATGCCCAATCAACCTACCAAGTTCCTGATCGAATGGAAATACTAGCCGACATTCCCTTGCCAACTTAACTTTACCTTGAATAGAGACAGTCTATGCTTTCATTCGAGCATGTGTCAGTATTTGATCCTCCTAAGAGTCACACATCTCCAGATTCTTGAATCTTCCAACTACATGCATCCCAAACCCTATTAGGCTTGGCTACAATCCAAAACTTTCCTTTGTCAATTCAAGAAAATCATGTCTTGATCTCCGAGTTTCTGCGCAGAGTCAGTCGAAAACCATACCGAGTGAAACTCAAGGAGCATGCTCTATCACTCTTTAAGGTCTATTGGAATGTATCTCTCTATAAATTCTCTCCAAGCTAGGTCTCACTTACTGATGCCTGCTGCCGTACTACACATCATGTACATGCTGGCTTAGGCCCAAATCCTTCCTAACTTTTATCTCTATGCGTATAGGACGTTCAAATCTACATAACTCTTAACTTACGATAAACCTTCTCGTTGGTTTTAGTGCTGTTAGTAAGGTGTGTCCGACCCTATCGGTTGTTACCGTAACACTATCACCACTCGTCATGAAAACATTCGATATTATGAAAATACTTCAAATAGATACGAAATGCTAGTAATTAAATTCACGTGCCCTTGACGTGCTACCATGTCGCGCCTTTACTTAGCTCCGTTACTACGTGTACTTGCTCCGTAGTCTATACAGGTGGTGTTACTGTGGGTGCTACTGAAGCTCGAATGCAGTCCCTTATGAGGTGTCCCTCTTGACCATAATAGTTACATCTATGCCTCTCCCCTAACCCAAACGATCTACTCCATCATCCTTAACCCTGACCTTGAATCGGCTATCATTGGTCCCTACTTCTCTGATCTTGAGTCTGCCTATATTGTGGCGCATACTGACTCTACTGTGGTGTAGGTGCTGGAATTGCAGGTATTACGGCGTAGGCGCTGATCGCCTATTGGTCCTTATAATCAAACCTCTGTCCATGTCTACCACCCTACTCTCGCCTCCTCTTCCCCTCATCCTAATCCTCATACTCCGCTCGACCTGCATCATAAGTGAGTGCCCTCTCATATATATATATATATATATATATATATCTATAGAGCGCATGCTCCTCTGGATACTACTATGCTAGCAATCTCATCTCCGAGTCTGATGCCGAAGTAGTGGACCTGATCTCTCTCTATGCTGGCCAAATCTCTAGCAAACTGAAGCAAGTATCAAAATCTCTCCATGTACTGGATGACTATTTTGGCACCCTATCGGAGGCTAAAGAACTCCTACCTCAACTACAACCGAATCTCTCGAGGAATATATTGATAATAAAACACATGTCGAAAATTGGCCCATATGCTCAGCTCTGGGTGGGTGTCATTGTAAGCGGTCCACCATGCTGTTGGGGCATGAGCCTTAAGTTAAATGTTGTTTCTATTATTATTTTGGTTAATGAGATATAAGATTCATTTGTTGTTTATTATAATTGGTTTGCATGTTTACATTATAATAAGATCCATGGATGTTTACTGAAATATCAAAAATATCATTAGTTGGTCACTATACTGGGAACTATAACAAATTAATACTAGTGCGGGTTTTGATTGATATTCATGTGATGATCATGTGTATCGGGATACAAATCAAGATTATGAGTACTTGTTAGGGAATAATGTACTGGACCGACCTGCTATGAGAACACCACATGGATTAAATCATAGGTGTTACCCATGATATGTATATCATTTAATCCTTTGACTTGAGATTACTATAGATTTCAACATTAGGGGCATAAGGGTTTGACACAATCAAACGTTGTCTTTAACCTGACAGTTATAAAAGTTGTGATTGGCTATTATGTGAATAATGAGTGGAGGTGTGTAATCAAGAAATAATTTGTCACTTTCGTATAAAGAGAGATATCAGTGGACCCCTCGATATGATAAACTGATAAATAGCCAAGTCCAAGTGAATTGATAAGATAAATGTTACTTGGATATTTTTAGTCTACCTTGAGATCAAGACTAGTACGATTGAAAATTAAGGATGACACTTTCGTGCCTTATGTTTAATCAAAGGATATTGTATGACAAAGGGATGTGATATACACTATTCATTAGGTTGTATCAATTTTGATCTTCATGCAACTTGGGTAGTCATAAAGCCTTGCTAAAGACCGCTTATGACTTGTGTACCAAATGAGATTTTGGTTCACTGCCAACGTTGCATGAACCTATTGAGTCGCATACAAAAAATGACTTTACATGATTTCAAGTAGTCCAGATTAATGAATTTTATGGGATAAAATTCATATTAGAGAAGCTTTTATGTTTTACTATATTACTGCTTATTTAAGTGGGGCATATATCTCATTCACTTGAAAAACTCTAAATACAATAGTTTTATAAGGAGGTGTTTAAGTGAAAGCATAATATAAATACAAAAGAGTCTGAAACCCAAAAATGAATTAGTTTTTCATTTATGTCTTTCTATGAGTTTTCTAGACTTTGGGGAGAAAAAACTCTTTTCTTGGTCTCCCGGAGCTGGCACTCTAACTCGTGGTCACTGTTCGTGTGTGGATTACTGATGGAAGATGTTCGTGTGAACGTCTTGAAGATCGATCAACACAAACATGAAACCAACGTTCAAGGTATAATCTCAATTATGATAAAATACTCAATGGATTTCGTTTGATCATGTTAGAGTTTTGAAAATAAAATTTAAACATCCGGTGAGTTTTCAAACCCAAAACCCAAGACATACTTCTGCCTCCCCTCTTAACATATATCCTGAGATCCTGGCCTGTATACTCTCATGAATACCTAACATCTTGTATAGCTTATAGTGTGCCAACAACCATTTCTAGCCTCCTCTGCGTCTCCGCTTCCCTAAAAATATCTAGATTGAAACCTTAAAAACTCCTTAATCAGTCTCGCCTCTGCTAATAAGGAGGTCTCAAATTTGATCTCCTGCGACTTTGTTTGTGCCAGTGTAGGAATCAACGTCTCTAGGGGTGTCATGACTGGTGGAGTAACCAACAACTCCTAAAGTGTCGTTTGAATCGGAACCTCTTGAACAGTTGGGGCGACAACTGTATGTGTAATATAAGTAGTAAGGGTCGCAGGCGCTTGTGCAGCTGCTACCTGTGCCTTAAGGAGTCTCAGTATCTCTCAACACTGTGCATCGTGAATGACGACTGTGTCTTGCAGGCTCTGATCAACATCGGCAGTTTGTGATGGGTTGTTCGTCTCACCTCTCTCAACTGGTGTAGTAGGTTGTCCATCTATCATAATCTGCAATGCGAATTGTGTTCTGCATAAACCCCAATACACACGTATATATTATATACGTAGAAGTCAAAATATAACACGTATGTTACCATGGTACTACCCTTCTTAAGTTTACTTCCCTTCTTAAGTTTACTTCCCAACTAAAGCCCTAAGTAAAAATCGTCGGGTTTCCACTATAAGGCTTGTTTATTAAGTTTTATTCAACTTTTCTTAGCCCCGGGTTCTTCTAAACCTAGGCTCTGATACCAACTGTGACGGCCCCACAGCCCAAGGAAAATCATGCACCGCCGCGTCGCTGGACATATCACCATGCCCGCTACATCATTACATGCTTATTGACGATGTCCCTCGACTTAACTATTTGATTGCACGTTTTTCTATTATTAAACTTAACCATTTATTCATTAGTGAATTATTTAGTTAAGTTATTCATGTGGAGTTTATAAGATAATTACCAAAATTGAACAATTATATATATTAAGCAGAAGACTTGCAATAAATAAATAGCTGGTAATAAAATAAAAATTTTCATTTATATCAACGTATGGGGTGGAAACCTGGTGTATCAATACCATGCATATACAAGGTGACAAAACTTCAATAAGAGACAATATTCTACCAGTCACCAACTTCAGCAAAATAAATACAATATATAACAAAACACTTCGAGTATGAAGAGCAACTATCCGAGCTCAGAGGTAGTCGCCGAGAATCCCCTTGCCTTTACTCGTAGAAGGATCTGCAATTTATTACTAAGACGCTAACAAATTCAAGTGAGTAAATCCCAGAGAAAACCACATAATATCAAATAAAATCGCTATAAATAGGTAAAATAGTGTCTACATATCATGCAAGTAATGAAAATAAATAAACATAGGCGAGGCATGGTAATAAGACACAACAGCTGCAATAGACATGCATCAAATAAAAACAATGATAATGAACAACCCCAATCACAAGGAAACACGTTAAGCGCATATCCATGCTGAATCTATTCCTTTACAACATTATTTGACAAAACAAGACCAGTGCGTTATAAAAACCAACTGATGATTATAGACCAAGTTCGATCACCGGGAGACAAGTCAAATGCATGACTGCATTAAAGCCGTCTCCTTATATCCTCATGATGTTTCATTATTATAACCACGAACCGTCAACACGTGCAATACTGCAGCGATACGAGGTGGAGAACCTCAGATTGGGCTCGTGCAAGTGCTTGAGTCTAAGTCGTCAAACCAATATGCATGTATATGCAATGCAACAATGAACTCACGATAATAGGTAATAGAAATCTAATTTAAATCGTGAATGCTGTGGAGTTTCCTCGTGGGTTTACTTTTCTAGCACACGTCCAAGTCGCGCTTCGAAATGCCCCCGACGCACCTCAAAACTCACACTTGACTCCCGTCTAAGGATCCCTAACCTCGAGTGTCCTAATCAGTTCAAATGAAATATTTTTATGTCACTTAAACATGTTTTATGTTCTAAAACCAATTTTAATCTAAACCCCAAGAATTATTAAATTCCAATTTTCACTGCTTAATTCCTTAAAATGGCACAAAAACCCTTAAAACGTAAAATCAACATGTCAAAAGTGGGTTCTTGCTATTTAGGTTATTAAAACATATTTTTCTTGAGTTTTTGGTTCTATTGTTAGCGCGCTAGCGGAGTTGAAACCCATAATTTCTGCTTTAGAAATTACGAATTTTTTTTACCCCATGGCTGTCTCCAATGTCGTCGACCCTACCTTCTCTTCGTAGGGAATTCAAAAACACCAAAAAACAGTAGAGACATCATCCATTCACAAGATTTAAATCGATTTATATGAATTGAACATGCATTGAAGAAGAAAACTCAAAAACACATATTTTCTTAAAAATCAATTTGAAAAGCCAATTAAATTGAAATCTGGGGTTCTCACATATGCTTTAGAGAGCCTAAAACATTAGGAAATTCATCTTTAAAACCCTGAAATTCGTTTAGAGTAGGAAGGCCCAATTTGGTATGCATTAAACACTTATTTTTGATGAATAGAAGCTTGAAGATGGAGAATAAATAATTACCTAACTTAAAGGCCTCTTGATTTCCACTCAAGCTTGAATCTCCATCAAGAATCTAGCTCCAGATGCTATCCTATTTCTCCCTAAATCCTGAATTTCTCTTGCATGAAACAAGCCAAGTGTGGCTTATATAGCCCTTACAAAATTACATCTTGACCTCTCATTAACTTGATGTCCTAAATCTCTATGTGCATCAAGGGACACGATTCATACGATCCATGCACCCTTGAGACCCACTCACTTAGCCTAGGTTCTATTAATGCTCCATCATCACAAGGTCCATCTAGGGCTCTTGTTTTGATAATTTTTAGACTTTAGGCTTAGTTTAGTTGATTTAAATAACTTAGCCCAAGTCTTTCTACCATGGCAAATAAAAATTAAGTAGCCAAATCTTATGGGTTTCATTAGTTCATTTCATAAATCCCAACTATGACCTTTGCTACCCGGTATCTTGACGCTTCGCGCCTACACTCATCTCAAGGCGTGCCCATAGTCCTTATTTCTTATTTATTTTTGCAACTTAGGCTAGATATACATATATTTTACCATAGCATATGATTTATTAGTTATATTTTTCTTTTCTTTTTTTGAAAATCAACTAAGTTGTCTTAGCAAGCCCATATGCCCCGCGTCAATACACATCCAAAGATAGTATACCCGTTGCATTAACACAAGCGATATAAGAGAAACAACACGCATGCGATGCATTTTAATAATTAATATAAAACATCGTAATCAACCAAGCATCAAACACAAATAACATTTTAACTCTCGGGTCTCATACTAGAGCTTAACCGATTTGAACATGTCAAATCCGAATTTCGAGTCATTAATCCCCATATTTAGAGATTAATTCATTTTAATTAATTCGGGCCGTCACAAAAACTCAACTTACCACATTAATGTTTGCCAATAAAAAAAACTAACCACATAGATCCTACTTTAATCTCCTCTTGATTAGCCCATGCTTATCTTGAGAACTATGAAAGACCTATGTGTTGCCAACAAGTAATACACGTATTGCTTCTATTGCCATTGATTATCCTAGGATTCTAGCACCCCGTCACTAGTATCATCTAGATCAACAACTTATAACTCAACCCTACTAGCTTCCTAGTGGTGATCACACATACTGAGTATCTCGAGGTGAATGTAAAGGTTTTTTATTAACTAATTCAAACCATAGCTAATCAATTTTATTAATAAATAACCTTTGTATATATAATGGATTCACACCAATATATCTTATACACAAACTAGAAGGACAACTTATAAACTTAACACTTAGGTAATGTTTTCATGGAAAACACCATTCTTTTCGGAATGAGATCGAAATTTTATTACTATTTAAATCCTATATTTTTTTTTCAAAGGAACAAATTTTAAACTAGACACTTAGGTAATTTGATCTCACCTTTTTTTTCTTGACCAATCATGTTTGATGATGCATGAAAAAATAAATTGAACAAATAATTAAGGTTGTAAGGATTGTTTCGTCTAAAATGAATTAATTGTGATTCTCATCTCCACCAACATCATGTAAACTATGTATGAATCTACGTTGCATTATTGTACAAATACTGTGAACTATTCAATAGAAAAAGAAAACTGGACACGATCAATCTGGATAGAGAGATGCCACACGTAGTGAGTTCACATTGTACATTTTTCTTAAGGATATGAACATCAATTCCTTGCTTAGAGAAAAGCGGAGCGAGACTTTAAGAATGAATATATATATGTACTGACACGTGTTGAGCGTGTACAATAAGTTTCCCGTATATCTTTATTATTTATAGTAATAATAAGTAGGATCGTCTCCACAGGGATTTATCAAACTTTTCTAGGAAAAAGTCTTTCAATGATTTTTTATTTTTTTACTTTAATTTAATTGATTTAATTAAAACAGGAATTAAAAATTACTAATTCAAACTATAATATTATAATTAATAATTAATTAAACTAATTTAACTAACTAACTATCACAATTCAAATTGACTAATATTAAAATCAAATCAATTCAATAAAAAATAAATATCCATAAAAAATTCAGAATAATGAACAATAATTAGTTTTGCATCCAAATATGTTTCTAAAATCATATCGCCATGAACATACTTTATAAAGTAAGATATATCATTAAACTCTAATCATAAGTAAGTGAATATCCCTTATGAAGCCATTAATTCTCCTTATACCAAAAAAAACCACGTTCTAATTTTATTGAGCTAACCTTTTGAATACATAAAGAAATTAACTTTAGGCAATAAAACCACATTACACTTTGTGAAAACTTTGAACTACTAAATTTAATACCTTCATAAAGCCACTTCAATATTAACTTAGATCTCAAATTCACCCAGGATATCTAAACGATAATAGACATTTCAAACAATCCTAGATACTACTTTAAACTAGATAATGAATCCAAATATCACAATACACATTCTGGAATATGCATGCAATACAAAGTTTCATAATTAAAATCCGCAAATAATAATCTATTAAATCAGTGAATGAAAGAATACGATTAGTTTAAAACATCAATCACAAAATCATCTCATTATGACTACATGACAAAACGGACCAAGTTCATATTTAGACTTTGTTTAGATTAATAAACTACTCACTCATATTCATAAATAACAATGCAATAAAGTAACTAAAGGCCTAGATAAATACCTCTAGAATAAATACTTTGAATATTCAAATCGTCTCCAAAAGCAATGAACAATAAAGCAATAAACTATGTCTCCAACAATGAAATATTGATCTAAAAACTCAAGGGCAACTGATGTCGTAGCCCTAGGGTTGTATATATAATATTCTAGATAGTACATATCCAAACTAACTCAAACATCTCGTGGTTATCTAAAATTCTCGAAATTGAACCCAACGATTCTTTAGCAATTTGTGTTTTAAGTGGAATCACTGAGAAAATCTTTAAAAAACTGATTTTGCGCTCTAATGATCTGACCAACGATTCTCAGTACAATTCCCAAATTGCTTAGTAATCGCCAATAGTAATTTCCAGTTCTACCTTTATTCCTTGATAATTCTTTGCGTACCACTTCCATTCGATCAAATCCTCCACTTTCTTCTTTTTTACTCCATTTCTTCATATTTTCCAACTATCAGATGAAATAACAAAAACAAGATAAAACCTCGTGTAATGTAGTCTTTTACATATAAAATCATCCTAAAATATACTATAAAATATGTCTAGTTATGGACTTATCAAATACCTCCAAACTCAGTATTTTGCTGTCCCGGGCAATGAAATACTATCAATTATATTCTCTTTTCTTCCCTCGTTCTAATTTCATAATTATATACTCTTATTCTTAAATAGAAGTGATCATTAAATAAAAACATATTACTCTCATAAAAACAAAAATCACGATAGAATAGAAAGATTTAAAGAACAACCCCTGATTTGACAATTCAACCTCTAATTAGTAATACACTTCAAAATTCAAAGTTAAATCAATCACTAAGGCCACTATATAAGTTTTCTTAATACCCAGTGACAAGCAACAGGTTAACGATGACTAATATAGAATCTCAAGATACAAAAATCACTAAATCAATCTTATTTTCAAACAATATTTAAAATATCTCCACAATCAAAGTCGATAGGAATTTTGAATCACCAATAATCATCATTTCATATCCATTTGCTGGAATGTTTAAATAAAAATATATACTCCACTTAACTTAGTTATAAGCACTCGAGCTAAATCTATTATTTGAAGAGTTTTCTCAAAATTCCTTTCATTTTTCTATATCTCTCATTCTTTATTCTTTCTTCTTTCTTGTATAATTATTCTTTTCTTTATATTATATTCCTACGGTTTCCGTGCTCCATTTTCTTTGGCATCCCTTCTTTTTTTATAAGAATTATTTCTCTCATTTTACCCACTACTAGATTCCCTGCATAATTTCCTTTGGAATTTATGAGTCTCTCTATTTTTTCATAAAACAACTCTTGTTAGCTCTTCTCATTTTCATTATCATCAATGAAGTATTCTTTCAAACTAAGTAAAGTTTATTGGCTAATTTTCTATTTTTCCCTTCAATTATGGCATAAGCTCTTTTCATTATATATATACTTATAAAAAAAATATTTGATCAGTAATCTTTGTATAACAAGATTCTTAGAAATATGTCTTGTTTATCTTGCACTATTATTTCAATCTTTTACCCATTATAGTGTCTAATACAAAGCAATCAATCCCTCTAAACTCCTCTAGTGCATGCACAATCTAGGTTAAGTCAAATATGGTATAACAATTCATTTCCATCATAAAACTTCTATTTTCATGAGTAATAAAAATATATCACTTTTATTTAAATCCAAATTATATTTAATTCATATTATTAACTAAATAAAGTAAAATAAAGAAATATTACCTTTATTGTGGAAAATTTGAAAAATTTAGAATGCTCAATGGTCAAATTGTTTCTACCTCTTGCTTCTTCCATACTTCGATTTCTTCATACCCTCAAACTCATTCCAAACCTTATCCTCAAGGTTTAAAAATTAAGTCGGGTTTCCAACAAAACAAAAATACCTCGTGAAGCATAAACGAATAAAATAAAAGAATAATAAAATGATCGAATAATCATAATAATGAATTTTATAAGTAAAGAAACATGATAAATTGAAAAATTCTCAAAAATCATAGTTATAGAATTGAATGAATCTAACTAGTGTATAATATGGACCACAACAAAGCAATAGTATCACAAATTCACACTACATCATACATATCAAAATATTACAAACTAAGACCATAAACATAATCACTTAAAATTAGACTAAACAAAGAAGAGTGAATAGATCAAAACTGCCATCCATAAGTCGCATCGTTACCATCATCCCCTTGGTCTTGCTGTTAAGGATGGAAGCTTGTTGTAGGATCATATAACCTGTAGTCCATTTCAGCCATTGGAGTACTTTCTAAAAAGACTCCCTGATTGGGCATTCTCAGTTAGGTTGATGGTATCGAATATAAGCTCCCTTGCTTACATTCTCTTGGTCCTGCGTCTCTCAAACCAATGTATGCTCTTAGCAATTTCACGCTGGTTTCAAAACATTAACTCTTGATTTCTCAGAGTTCGCATCTGGTTCCACAGGATTGACCCTTTCGTGGCCATCTCCATCTCATCCGCATACATGCCAGCAAAATCCTCCGTAGGTGGCTCTAGGCTTTGGTTCGTTCAATCATTATACGCAACATATCACATCTCTTCCTAAACTTTTGTGTTCTCTACTCTTATTCTCCTATTTTATATGGTCTCTCTCATGAGTATTTCATTCCTCTCTCGTTCCTCCTCTGAATCCGCATAACTTGACACCTTTTTAGTGATTTCTATGAGTTCGTCAGTGATGGTCCTATCAAGGTAAACATTTAGCCCTAAACCTATCATAAGAACTTGGTCTTGTTTACAAAATTTAGTGATCATCAGGAGAAAAGGCAATCCTTCATCTTTCTTTGTGGTCGTGGTATTCCTAATTGAGTTATAAACAATTTTGCCAACATCGATATAGCCTATCCCTTAGACAATGTGGTATAACAATGTTGCCTTGTCGTTCACAATCTCGTAGTATTGTAAACTTAGCTATAGGCTCGGACTTATGAAAAGCTCCATGCTTTGGTAGTTTTCTTAAAGTTTTTAGTTTGAATATGTTTCGGGTACCCATCATTATCAAAAAGGAATCCATCCCATGTAATTGCTTCTAAACCATTTCTAATGGTTTGATAGGGATATCTATGTCTAAACCCATATTCGAGTTTTGGGTACTCACTATCTTGTCTTCTATAGAATTTTGGTAAATCGAAGTACTTGTTTATTATTGCAAGCGAGTAGTCCACTGGTTTTCCTCGGACCATGGCTACCGTCTTGTCATCATCTCCATGCCCATTTATGTAAAATTCCTTCACTTGTATCTCACAACTCATCTCTACCAAGGACCCCGCATCATTGTCGACATAATAGTCCCTAGTTAACAATTCCTAATTCCTCTCCTTTATTATGTTTAAAATTCCAGGCTCATACTTAATTTCATTCTTGACATTGAAACCCTTCTCTGAAATAATTTTTTTTATTTATTTTTGCTTATATCGCTCTCCATCCGAGCAAGATCTTTGACATTTATTTGTATGCATAAAAAGGAGCCTGGAGTCTCCATAACTTATTCCTATCTCTCTGACTCATCAGTAAAATCTAGGGGTGGAGAAGGTTCTCTAGGTGTTCTAGTTCTAGGATTGTTTATTGAAATCCCCGTTGGCCTAATAGGTGTGGGTGGAGCTTTGGATTTTTGTTTGGGTTTCTTTAATAAAAGTGCCTTCCTCTTCTCCACTCATGAACTGCTACCTTTACCTTTTTCGGCCTTTTTTTTAAATAAAAAACTCACAAGTCGGAATAAAAAATAAACCTGTAGATCATAAAAGTAACATTTGTAGGAAATAATTCGGTAAAATTCATGACTTTATTTTAAAAGGAGAAGTCCATTTGGAAAGCTAGCTTAAAAATTCATTTGAAACTTTAGATAAAATTGGCATCGAAGTATTAACTCGATTATAAACTTTAAATCAATTTTGTAAGCAATGTAAAGCAATCGTGCGATAAATTCTAGTCTATTTCAAAATAAAACAAAACAAACCAAAACCAAAAACCCCAAACTTATTTTAAACTAGATTTGCAAACTATTTGCAAACACATTTAAATATGACAAAATTTTGAAATTGTTGAATTTGTGTACAACGATCAATGTAATCGCAACACCTAATCCATTGGAATCAATGAAATCATTTGTTCAAGATAATAGAATAAATTCCGATAAAACAATTTCGAAAATCATTGAAATATTTGCAAAAAATCCTTCAAAACAAAAGTTTGTTAAATAAAGAGCTAGGGTTGTCATAATTACCTTCTTGATAGTGAATCTCTTAAATTTAAGCTCTAAGTTGTAATCTCTAAAACCTTAATTTTGCTCAACACTCTCAAATTTGAAAATTTTAGGTTGAATGGAACTAAGTTAAGGTGAGAATCACTTAAATACTCTAAGATTGAGCTTAAGAGAGTTGAATCTAGGCAAGAAATTGAAGTGTGTGTGAAGGGACGCAACGGTTTGTATGTGTGTGTGTGAATGAGTTTGTGTTTGTGGCGATTTGGGTTTTTTGTTTTAAAACTTAAATCGTGCCTAAAGATTCTTGTGTTAAGTGGAATCGCTGAGAAATCGTGATGAGTTGTGAGGTACAGTGACCCACCGATCTGAGCAGTGACTCCAGTTAAAGTAGCAAATTGCCGAGGATTCGCTAGAACCAAATTTTTAATTAGTTTTCTGATTACTGTCACCGACTTTGCAAGCAAATTCTGTGTTATTTCAAATCGTTGGGGAATTGCTAGGCCTAATTAACTATTTTTTTAATTTATTTCATAATTAACTTATATATCATTAATTAAAACTTATATTAAGGAAAAACTGACTAAAATTTCGAAAGTTTGATTATGATATGTAACTAACTAAATAATTTTATTAATTAAATAAATAGACAAACAAGCAAGTGAGTAATGCAACTTGCATAAAGGCCATATAAGCAAAAATAACTCGATCACTCCCCTTTAATAGAAATTACCTTGGTGTTTAAATTTTAGAAATATTTCCAATACAAGATTCAAAAAGTGAGAGAATAAAAACATACTATATTAAAATAAACTAAAATACAAATAAAATTAAATAAAATAGAATATGGGCTGCCTCTAATAGACCGCTTTTGTTTACCGACGTCTGCTCGACTGAACCCTTCTAGAATTAGGTTGGATCTCTAAACTTGAATTTAGGATTATCCACTCTAGTGTCATTCAAGAAAGTGAGTGCTCGATCATTAATAGTTAGAGTGATTGTTTTGTTCAGAATATTCATAACAGTTTGAGTAGTGCCTAAGAATGGTCGTCCTAAAATTAAAGGAGGATCTTCATTAATAAAATGTGGCATGAATAAAATGTCGGTGGGTATGATGTAGTTGATCACTTGAACTTGTATATCTAGCCACTCCTATTAATTGAATTGAAGTACCATCCAGTAAAGAAACTTGTTCAAACACAAGTGAATTCAACTCTAATTGAGTGTGTAGTAAGAAATGTATGGGCATGAAATTTACATTAGAACTCGTATCACACTAAGATCTAAAGTACCAAGCCCATTCGATTTTAATGTGAAAATGTATACCTCAAGGATCATTAAGCTTCATAGGGCTTAAATCCGGCCTTTTCTTTTTTTTATTCTTCTTGAATTTAAAATCTCCCGGCTTTTTAATATTTTTCCCTATCTCCGGTTGATTAACTCTCCATTCTTGAGTTACTTTCTTTTCTTTTGAAGTGTCTTCAACTTGTTCTTTCTTTGGAATTCCTTTTGCTATTTCCATTATTACTGCATTAATTGCATAAATTTTAGCATTAAAGTTATCATAATAGTTTAAATCTAAAAAATCATTATCATCAATTTCATTATCAAATAATTCATCATATTCTTCATAGTTATATTCGTTATTAATTTTGAATTTAATAATCTTGTCTTCAAATTCCATAAACATTGTTCTTTTTAAAATATATAACTTAGTTCTAGGCGTTTTAAGAAAAGGTCTGCCTAATAGTATAGGTAAATGATTGGGTGATATTGAATCTCCTATTTTCATGACATAAAAGTCAGCTGGAAATACTAAGTCATGTACTTGTACAAGAATTTCTTCTAATAATCCATACGGTTTAATAATGATATTGTTTGTTAAAGTAAGATTTATAGGAGTATTAGTTAATGATCATATTTTCAATTATTCATAAAGCTTAAGTGACATTGCATAAATTGATGCTCTGATATGCACATAGCGAATTCAATAGAAGAATTTCCTGTTGTGATGGGTATATCAAATATTTATGTGTCGAAAATTTCTCAAGCATTCTTTTCTTTAAAGATGACACATTTTGTTCTAAATTTTCATTAGATTCTTCTAATAATTTATCTTTAGATTCAGAAAATTCTTTAGTAACTTCATCATGATTTAATTCCGTTAAAATTCCATTAGTTTCTATTTTCTTAAATGATTAAGGAATGTCTTCTTTAATACCTTCCTTCCTAGCATCTGCTAATCATTATGGAACGGTAGAAATAGAATGCATATATTCATTCTATTCATAAATATTATTATTTAATTTGTCTTGATTAACTAATTCGAAATTTTGTAACGATTTTTCATAAGCTTCAACTCTGGCTAAATACTATAGGTATAGCCTTTCAGGAAAAAATATATATTTAAATTGTTCAGCCATCCATTTTCTAGTGGGAGTGGAATTTGCCATAATCTCTTATTCTTATGTACTTTGTTTTTTTCCTTACCACTTTTTGGTGTCCTTTCTTATGTGTGTGTGTGTGTTTCTTTTTCATAATCACAAAATAAAGCGTTAACTTGTACTTGATTAGTAGTGTTTATAGTTTGAGTTGACCATTTTGTTTGATTAATTAACTTATTAATTTGTAGAGTCATTTGATTTAATTGGTTTTTCAGCTTGTTAATAGATGTATTGATTTTAATTTTATTTTGAGAAATTTGTGTAAAATTTTGATGACTTTGGGTCATAAAGTTATGTAATATGTGTTCTAAATTCGATGAGTAGGTTGGATAGCTTGTTGAGGTTGTTGAATTGGTGTAGTTTGTATTGGTGCTTTTGTTCTATAAGTGGTATAATTTTGATTTTGTGAACTATAACTAAGGTTTGAATTTGGCTTTCCAATGTAATAATTGTTGTTATTATATTGATTTCTAGGAAGACCATAATTTTAGTTCATAACCGCATTGACTTCTTCATTATTATCTTCTTGTAAAGTAGGACACACATACGTAGGGTGTGTATCTTCATTACAAAATCCACATTGTTTCACTTGATTTGATTTATCTTTTAGTAGTAATTTAACCATGTTAGATAATTCATCAACTTTTTTTTCAAATTTATTACTTGTTTTATTATTTACTTCATAAAGTTTCTTTCTTGTTGTGTCGGTCTTTTCACTATATTGTTTAGATTGTTTGGCCATTTTGTTAATAGCTTCTTTTGCTAAAGTTGGTGTAACATCGAATAATGATCCACCATATATGGTATCTAATAGCCTTTGTTCAAAATGATTTAGCCATTCATAGAAGTATTCTAATAAAGCTCTTTGTGTGTATCTATGTTGTGGACAAGATGAAATTAATCTTTAAATCTATCCCAAAATTCATTAGATCTTCATCATCTTTTATTTTCACGACCGTAATTTTTCTTCTATAAGTATTAAACTTTCTTGCAGACATATATTAATCTAAGAAAGATTCTAACATTTGAGCCCATGTAGTTATCTAATCTCAAGTAAAGATAAAACAATCAATCTTATGCTTGATCTTTCAATACAAAAGGAAAAGCTTTAAGTTTGACTTGTTCTAACGTACAGTCTTCAGGTTTCATCCCATTAACTTTATGTTCGTATTCCCTTATAAATTTTTGGGGGTCTCCATTGTCTTTACAATAGAAGTTACGTAGAGCACTAATGAATTCAAATTTAAGTTCAAATTCAAGAAATCCCTCAAGATAGACAATATACATCGGTTCATAAGCAATGATATTTTGATTGGCTTGCCTAAAAGTAAGTTCTCTATTGTCAGACCACACCTAATTAGGGTATCTGACTAACCTAAATTACCTTAATCCCTTGATAATCTAGCAGCCTTAACATCTCCATCAATAAAAAATTAAG
Source organism: Stephania cephalantha (assembly GCA_039657325.1). Taxonomy (NCBI): domain Eukaryota; kingdom Viridiplantae; phylum Streptophyta; class Magnoliopsida; order Ranunculales; family Menispermaceae; genus Stephania; species Stephania cephalantha. The sequence goes on along the minus strand of CM077574.1, from coordinate 19,192,511 downwards.
ATTAAGATCTTGTAATCATCAATTATAAGACTTTATTAACCAAATAAGATTCTACAGTGAATCTTAAACCTCAAAGTTTGTTTAGATGAATTAAATAATCCTCGAAATTTTGTAATTTTTTTTGATATCACCTCCTTTATTTCTAAGCCTACACCGAAATACTTGGCCTTCAAAATTCTTTAACAAAACCTGCTCTGTTTAGTGGAAATTCCGAAAGACTAATAATCTACCCATAAAAATATATATTGAACTAACAAAACTATATATTCATTCTAACATTTTCTGATGTATTAAAAACCTTAAACTAACATTACCTTAACTCAAAAATTATTTCTATTCGTCCCAAAATGTTCCAGTCATTCCAAAGGATATCCTAATTACACTAAAACCCAAAAACCCATTTATATAATATAATATATAAAAAATAATACATACAAAGAGAGAAAAGAACTAAGCAAGTCACAAACAGTCGAAAAGCTTTCCCTTTCCCTTGTCACTGCTAAAACCTATCATTATCTAATTATAAAAACTCGATAATGTCAGATAAGTAAATCCCACACTATCCAGTACACCTGTAATAATAAAATGCATTGTATTCCAAGAATTTAAATGAACAATAATATCGCAAGGAATCATAAATATACAAGTATTCAATCTATCTCGTTTATGTTGACCGACCACAATCAGATGACGTCTTCCAAAAGTGGTGGGTAAACTGTAATAAAGATTCACGAGTTTGGGAGGAAGTCCCTCGAGAAGCCACGCCTTCGACTATCCATGGTATAACGACCCATTTTATTAACATCGTTATTTATGTCGTAATTTCAAATAAGGATGCCAGCTCATATCCACATTGGACGCCATGGGTAGGCTAGGACACACGTCGACCTAGGTACACTAGCCATTTGTTTTTTGATTGCTTATTTGTGATGCATATTTATGAGTTTATTTGATAATACATTGCATGTTTGCATTTGAGTTGTTATATCGTGCGAGATTGTGTGACGGGTATTCACTTCATAATGCTTGTCAACGCAGGTATTTAGCAGGCGAACTACGAATACATTAGAAAACATGACTAATTCACATTAAGATGACTAGTTAATCAATTAAAATGGATAATATAACCATAAAATAAGTCAATTTGATCGGAATAATAAGCTATGGGGCGCATTGAGATGCATGCCGAGAAGCGAGGCATTGGGTATCGGGTAGCCGAGGGTTGGTTAGATCAAAAATTTGTTAATAAATGAGTTTAAGTGTACCAACCAATATTAATTGTATGCCTAAGTTAACTATGTAAATAGTTGAATTTAATTTTCCTACTGTTGGAAAGAAATATTCTAAGCCATTGATGTACATTGAGATGATCGTAGTTGAGTAATACTAGGTTATTAAGTGGTTCAATGGAGTCATTAATCTATGTGTTACAGTATTAATAAAGACTACAAGATAGTCCTCGAGAAACACATAGAATAGCAATTGAGTGGGATTTTCTCATCTCCACTATCACTAATACATGCAAAATCTAGAAAACTAGAGAAGAATAGATATATCTTGGAGTTGAAATTCAGCATTTGAAGGACAAATTAGGAGATTGAACTTAAGGTAATTATCTTCTTCACCTCCTACACATGAAAATGAGCTCAATTTGGTATGTTTTGGTGTTAATTCGAATTTGAGGACTAGATCACTATTTTTGATGGATCCTTGTTAATTTATAAGTCTAATTAACATTGCAATTAAGATTAGTGAACTGATTTTGATGGAAATTGGGTTTTTGGTGAAATTGAGAAAAACTTGTGAATGCATAAATTTAATGATTTTGATTAAATAATAGATGTTTCTGCTGTTAATGGTGTTATGGAGTCCCCATGGAGTGGAGAAAGGGTTGACAAGGCTAAGATAACCAATTTGGTGTGTTGGGGACAAAATTCTTGAGTTGAGAATTCTGTCACCCAGTACGGATATCATGCTATCCAGATTGGCTAGCATGATATCTAGTTTGGGTGCTCAACTATTTTTCGAAAGGAAGAACAACAGTGCGCTAGAGAGACTCCCTAGCGCGCTAGACATACTCTTTATCGCTCTAATGACAGATGAAAACTGAATTTAAGGGCTATTTTGGGCAACTTTCAACTTAATACATACTTAAAAACTTGTAACCAATTTAAACACATAAATTGGACTTCAGAGACTTAGGGGAACATTAGCTCTTGTATCGGGGAGCTAGGCGGGTCGGATTCGGGAGTCCGAGGAAGTCGAAGCTCGTGTTTGAGGTTTGTAAAACCCATAGGAACATCACTTGAGTATTTAATTATTGTTTTTATATTTTTATGTCCATTCTTGCAATACATCCTATTCCACACTATCTCGGATGGTTGGTCGAGTTTACTTCCACTGGATATATTTGTTGTGTGTCTATGGCACGCTAGACCATAACAAGTGTATCAGTAGTCCTCGGTGAATAGCGACCTGAGCTACTTTGTCGGTAAACATGTCGGTGAGTCGTGGGTCTATGCCGACCACCGAGAAGACCAAGTGATGGGCCAGTTGAGTGCGACCACCGATGGGATCCTGGGGAGAGAATCTGAAGTATGGTCTAGTCTGATTGGGAAGAGCACACACATTTGCGCTTTATTGTTATTTAAGCATGCGATGACCCCTTTATAATTGCTTGTTTACTTTCTGCATGTTTATTTAACAATATTTATGGATTCCTTTATTTTATCCTATGAATGCTTAGTGAATTTCGTTAGGATTTTACTTACTTGACTCATCATCTGTCTTTTATGATGTCGAGTGCATATCTGAGTACCAGTAGGGGAAATTGATCCTTAACAACTACATCTGATTGCCTACTGTCAAGGATCTACTAGTACATGTTTTTTTTGATATTTTGTTTTATTTTGGGTATTTGGGTGACTGGAGTGACACTGTACATGTATATATATATTGCCTTATGGTACTGTCGCCTATATATAGAGTACTTTTTTGGGTTTTCCACGGTATGACATGTTCATATGAATGATGTTATATGTTATGATAAACTTTATGCTTTACTTACTTTAATTAAGACTCTCGTTGATTTATAGTTAATTGTGGAAACCCGATGATATTGCATTATAACCCTAGTTGGGAAGTGATGTGAGGCGGGTAGAGTTATGGTTTATATACGTGTTATATTTTTGTTATATATATGATATATACATATATATATATACCGAGGCTGATTCGGTGCACGCTTTTCGATGCAGATCATAAATGGATAGTCAATTACGCCTTAGGAGACTAGACAGACTAGCGACGAAGCTAGAGATCTCCTTATCACAACGAGTGTGGAGGACCGACTCGCAGCCCGGGAGACTCAAATGGCTGAGATACTCTGACTATTACAAGATCAAGCCATCGGACTTACAATACTCGCTACAGCTACGACTACAACACCTTGAGACTCAATGGCAGTCATAACACCCGCAGGGACAACTGTCGCCCTGGTTGTCCCACAGACATCGATTGATGGAATAGCAGCGGGGACATGGGCAGAGGGAGCTACACCAATTTTCATTCCATTGGATATCCGACTCCTACACCCCCACCTATGACTACAAAAAATTTGACTACGACGCTATTGCTGCTATCACGGTTCGTTTTGGCCCTAGAGGCAAAAATTTTGAGAGATTTTATGAAGTCTACGCTAGGTTTCTTCAATGGAGGTGGTGATCGTGAGGCGACAGGTAAATGGATAGTTTCCCATCAACGGTTTCATAAGCTGATGAGCAACGACGAGGGTGCATGAACGTCAGTCAGTAGCATGTTTGAGAGGTCATGTAGCTATCTGGTGGACCACATATCAGGATACATATAACGACCTATTAGCTTAAGATGGTGATTAGTGTTAATCCAAATCTTAATTAACCCGATTGAGGCTCATAGTTAAGTTAGACGTACCTCAATTAGCATGTGAGTGGGTTTGCATGATAATTTGTGTTTGTTTAGAATGTTTAATTACTTTTATAGGTCATAGTATAAAAGGAATTTATATACCAGCCTATAATTGGATAATAAATAATTAAACAATAAATTGCAGGTACACTAAATGCAACGAGGGGGTCGTGAAATGAATATGCACACCTGAGAACACTCGTAGGCATGTCCAGTGAATTTATTGGCGAGAAAATACACGAAGTATATATATATTCACATATATTTGATATATATATATATGTATATTAAAACTATAAGTTTGATTAGAATTACATGGATCGTTTGATCAGCCTCGAGATGAGCGTAAGTGTTGATGGTGTTAAAATTTGTGTCACTTTAGGGAGTGTCATTTTAACACATAAATCATTTGATCGGCCTTGAGATAATACGATGTATCTCGAAGAAAATTTATATATTTAAATCAAAAACCTTCATTCTTATATTCACTTCATCAGATCATTCGTGAAAGTGAGAGAGAAAGACTGAGGGTTTGAGGTGATTGAAGAGTGGATCAAGAGTGATTTCCCAGTGGAGATGAGGAGCTTAAACAATGGCAGATCAGATATCATCACTATAGGTAAGTTTACTTTTTGAGTTTTAATTTTAATTCAAAAATTAGTGATGATTTCTTTGTGAATTATTGTTGTTGTCGATTGGAAATGGTTTGTTACCTCACTAGAGGTCCTCCCTAATGATTTGGGAGAGTAATTGAGGCTGTGGTGATGATTTGGTAATGGAACAGTGGCTGCTGCAACCCTGTTCACTGTTGAGATAGTGCAGGGTGGAGCGCGTTCCACGTAGCAGAGGAGTGCGCTCCCTTGATAAATTGGGATGAACCCAATTGGTGGAGCGCGCCCCACGAAGTGAGGGAGTTCGCTCCCACCCCTTAAAACAACAACTGTGTTGTGTTTTACTTAGAATCTCCTAAGGACTTAGGGATTGATTTAGAGGGTTATAAATATAGGGTATTAGACCTATATTGATCATAAATGGTTTGTGATAGGTGTTGGATCCCCAGGAAAGTGTGAGATAACCGAAAACTTAGGAAGTTTGGAAACGGAGACTTAAACCGAGGTAAGTATGGATTCGCTTATTTATTAATGTTGCATGGCTATCCTAGCATATATAGTTCATGTAGTTTATGGACTGAATGTGGAACTATGTACTGTGATGGTTTTCAATAACTGGAAAATGGTTTGTGATTTGACCCACGAGAGTAACTCCTAGTTTTGAGAATATGTTTATAGGAGATGGGTTACCATCCCGGCCTAAATATAACTCCTGCCCAATTTGATAGGTTGCGTGGATTACATACTCTCTATAAGGTTTCAGATAGAACCACTAGGCATTAATGGATTGTCTAGATAGCACATCGGCCAATGTGTTGGTTTAGCAATCGCATTAATGGCGTCGGTGGGTAATCGACCACTAGTTTTATAAATTAAATGGGAATCATTGTGTAATAGTCATTGACAGTTTGATTTGCATCCGTTACATATTGAATTATATGCTTTCCGTATTATTGTTAGTTAACATTGGTTCTTACCGTTATTGCATGATGTTCATGATTATTATACAAAATGTTAATGGCTATGTGAATCCTTACTTACAGAGCAAGTTGAAGCGCTCATCTTAAATTAATATTTCAGGAAAATCGACGAGCGCTACGGTAATGGGATAAAGAAGATTTAGGAGTCTTGATCTTCTCCTTGATGTAATGAATCTCCCTTGTTATGTATATATTTATATTAAATTACAGTTTTGTAATATCATAAGGGATGAGAGGCTTTATATAACAAAGGTTTATTCCTGTTTGATTTGGTACTATATATCGTATTTATTATCAATTTGTTTTTTAATTTCTGCTGCGTTCAATATTTTTTTACACCAATATTCAATATATAGTGGCGTTTATAGGTGTAAGAGGAGAGACTGTTGGCTCTAGTTAAGTCTAGTAGATTAATGGGGCTTAATTAGGGTTTAGGCCGGGTATCACCTTAATCGGGTTAGGGGATGCTACAACTTGGTATCAGAGCCCAAATTTATCACTCCTAAGGTTTACCACTATCGAATTAAGTGGTGAATCTTATACAGTTTGGTATTAGAGACTGAGTTTAAGGGCTTTGTTACATTTAATAACTCTGATATAGTTTGGTATCTGAAACTGGTCAGAGCCTACTCCCAAGTTTAAGGTAATTAACTTTGATACAGTATGGTATTAGAGTTTACTTCAGATAATAACCTTATTACTTAGAAACAAGTTATAACTCGGATACAGTTTGGTATCGAAGTTTAAGGTTACTGCTTCTGATATTTCTTGGTACCTGAACCTAATTTTATTAACTCTGAGAGTTGTCTCAAGTTATGAATAAGCTTAGGGTATGATAAACAATTTTTATCGTGATTTTGGGGGTAACCAAGAGATAAGAGACTGCGATTTGTGCTTTATTATATCTATGTGGTATATATAAGAGTTATGCCTTTCCTGAATGATTTTAAGATGGTTAAAGTCCATCGATTTCTCATGATATGACAAAACATTAAAGGTAAGAGTTCAAGAGAATCTTATCCTTGAGAAAATTGAAAAGGAAAGACATAAAGAAAACTTATAAAGATGAAATTAAACTCTTTTTTTATTATCTTTTCTTAAAGGTCTTTATTCTTGCTGATATTATTAGACAAATAATAGTTAGTGAAGAAGTATATATTGGATTAAGACATTGGGACGTATGTTAGGAGAATGGAATTTATGAAGCAATGGAATACATAATAACTTTAAGTGGAACTCAAATATGGTAGACCACTTTGAGGTATGATTAATACTATTATTGAGACTAGTTGAGAAATAATGAAAGTCGTTTTGTAAATAAATTAGTAGTTAATGATAAAAGCCTATTCGAGGTTAGAAACCACTAATGTGTTTACACTTCATAAGTTGTTATGAAGTACGAATTCCAATTATGGTGTAAATCCATATTGGAATGACAAACAAATTGTCGGTAATGAAAAGTGAACTAGAGAATTTAAAACTAGAAGATAGTTTAATAAAAAACATAGCAGTGAGTTGGTACGATATCTTAGTCTGATGTTTTAGACTTATAGTCAGAATTAGGGAGAATGAGTGGTCAATGAATCTGAGGATTTGAGGAATCCAAAGACTAATGCATAGTAGTGAGAATGAATATTCATTGCCCAGGATTGACAACTCATTCTGATAATAAGGTGAAATAAGTTGTTCTCAAGAGTTAGTTGAGATCTGGTTGTCATAGTGGTATAATTAGAATTAAGGATATGTTTAAAAATGATATCAAGTAGTTGCTAGATCATTTTAAATTGATGATGGAAACCATTAGAACTTATTAGAACTCATGCTACATTCATGAATGAAGGGTGTCAAGTTTTGAAACCCTATTTTAAGTTGTTATTGTGTTATCAGTAATAACATGAAATCTTTGAAGAACTAGAAGGTGCACGAGCAATTACCATAAAGAATTATAAATTATGACGGTAAATTAGTTCAAACCGGATTTTGCAAGTGTCACTACTAAGTTTCAAATGTTAATTAATTGTATGAGTGTTGAATATTAATAGAAAATCAAGAGATTTGACTAGGAGTAAGACAATATGAGATTGCCATATATTCAACACAAAGGTAAAAGAGAAAAGTAATCTTGAAATAATTGAATATTACAAACGATGGATCCAAGGATCTTTGATATCATTGTGTAATTTATTCAGTTAACTCAAGTATGAGATTGATGTAAATTGAAATTAGATACACGGATGCCTTAGAGGAAAGTTAAAGTATAGGTTGACTACATTGTTTGCTTGATGATACCTGAATTGTGGAAGAAGTTAGATGTTCATCCTAAGACTTCTTATTCAAGTAAGAATGTGTGTTGACATAATAAAGAAAATTGTAGATTATACTTCTAAATAAATTTTCAGAATTGTGAGAAGAACTATTGGGAGTGATAATCTCAAGATAACTATTTGGTAGTTTTACCAAATGAGGAAATGCATCACTTGTAAATAAGAAGAAAGTTTGTTGAGAGTCTTTTAATCATTCTTTAGGATTATTGAGAATCTTAGAAAACTCATTAAAATACAATTTAGAGGCATAAAGACTAGTGGATTGGTATAAGTAGTGAATTTCAATCTGTAGAAGTTTTAAAAGTGGAATTATTAGAGTGATAGAAATGAAAGGTAAGATTGATACCTTGAATTTCCTAAATGTTAGGAATTCACTTTGAAACATCACTTATTAAAGGTGATTGTGTTACAATTCTTTGAATAGGAAAAAGAAGGAGGATGTAGTTATGATAAAAGCTGCTCAATAATATCTCTTGAGTGAGATGTGTAATAACAAATATTTGAAGCCCTGCGCAGGCACATCATCAGTTGAATTGTCTGGACTGGTAATTACAAATCTGTTCCTTGGAGCTCAGATGGGAGTTGAGCTAATGATGGTTAATTGAGTGATGAATTATGAAGAAACTAATTGAGATTATCTAGTAGGTCAAGGGTTGACTACTAGTTATTGGTTTTCTATATGGATAATCTCCGATCACAATATTGAGCATGTAAAGAAAGTCCTTGGAACTTGAATAAAAAAGTGAGGCAAGAATATTATGAGAATCTCATGGATTTTTTTAAAAGATTCATTTAGGCGAAATCCAAAATCATTATGATAAGAACAAGTTGTTGACGACCTGGAATGAAAATTGATAGTGTTAATTTTATAAATAAATATGAGATATATCAGCAAGCAGAAGCCGAGTGATATTAACTTGGAGGATTATATTATTCTTACTCTACATGAATGAAATCTCATGCTCAGAGATTTATGATGGATTAACCTAAGTTGTGATGACAACTAAAGGTTGTTGATGTTGTAATTGTATGACTTATAGAGTCTGTAAATACCTTACCAGTATTATGGTTTAATTCTCGTGGAAGAGTAAGCGGGATATATGTGAGTAGAAAAAGTTGAGAGTATGGAGAACCATGATTATTATTTTGGTGAGGAACCGAAAGTTCGTTTCCCGGTGGGGAAAAGATTTATAATAGCTAGGAGGGACCTCTCTCAATCTTAACACAATATATCTGCAACTGATCTTAATTTCAGAGAATATAATTTTCGAGCTTGTGACTTGGAAGATGTTAGTTACTGGAAGAAATATTTACTGTGTGAGTTCTCTAATATTGATATTATCAGGCTAAATATGATGTTAAGGTGTTTTCCTTTAAAAAATGTATATTTTACTTCATTGTCAATTGGTCTAGGACAAAAAGTAATGATACAAGTTAATTTGAGCCTGAGTAATTTAGAATTACACAGAAATGGTGTTAACAGATTGTTAGTTTGCAATTACAACTCAAATAAATGAAAGGATATATGAGGTAGTGTAAATGGTTTGAGTTTCTCAAGAACTACGACTACACTCTAAAGTGTCACCCAGGCAAGGCAAAAAGGGTTGCGGATGCCTTGAGTAGGAGGAAAACATACATAGAAGATGTATCTATTGCTAGAGCTTTTCAGTATAGACTTCTTGAGGAGGTATCTATGATGATGATTCGTGAAAGTTTAACTAACACATCATCAATTGAGAGAGTTAGTTTCTGAGCTACTAATATGTTCTACTGAGCTCAGATTCAGGCTGAACTAGAGATGATTCACTGACTAATTAGTCGTCAGGAAAAATAATCATGATTATATAGTGCGGTAGAGGTTAGCGACTAGCGTGGATCACCCTGATTGGTCAGTATCTGATAATGGTGCGTTACAGTTCAAGGATAGATTATGGATTCCAGTTAAGGATCAGTTGAGGTAGGAGTTGTTACATGAATCTCATAGATCTCTTTACTGTATTTATCTAGGTAACACTAAGATGTATCGCGATATGAGGCGAATCTATTGGTGGTCTGAAATGAAGACTGATATTGTTGAGTTTGTAAGAAGATGTGAGATATCTCAGCAAATTAAGGCTGAGCATAAAAAACCTGAAGGGTTATTGCATTCTCTGCCTATCACTGAGTGGAAATGAGAACATATATCAATGGATTTTATTTTCGGTCTACCTTTGAGTCAGCGTAAGCATGATGCAATATGAGTTGTAGTTGACAGGTTGATGAAGTCTGCCAATTTCCATGCGAGATCCTCTTGACCGATTATGTAAGGTGTATGTACGTAAGGTGTTGAGATTTCATGGAGTTCCAGTGTTGATTACTTTGGATAGAGATTTGAGATTCATGTCCAGATTATGGAGTGAATTGGAGAAACAACTGGGAACTGTTCTTAACCTCAGTGCGATATACCATCCGTATACTGATGAGTAGCCTGAGTAGTTGATTTTGGTGCTACCGGATATACTTCGAGCTTGTGTTTTGAGTTTGGTGGTAACTAGAGGAAATAAATTTCTCTGTGTAAGTTGATTCAGAACTATACATAAAGAATTTAGCAGATTCGCCAGCGTTTGACAGCGGCACAGCTAATATACAAGAAATACACCAATAAACATCATAAGTTGTAGAAGTTCTCAAATGACAATTTTGCCTTGTTTAAATTCTCACATATGAAAGGATCGTATAGATTTAGGTTGCGAAGTAAGCTAGCTCCAAGGTACATTGGGTCGTTTAGAGTAAAGTAAAGGATTGGTCTTGTTGCTTATAGGTTAGAGTTGCCTCCTCAACTAGGCGGAGTTCATAATGTCTTCCACGTGTCTATGTTTCGCAAAATGGAGACTCAGCTCACTCCAAGGATTGATTGGAATGAATTTGATCTTCGAGAATACTTATCTTATGACGAGCAATCGATTTAGATATTTGATAGTAAGATTCTGAGGCTGAGAACCAAAGAGATTACTTTGGTTGAGGTGAAATGGTAACTTTACAGAAATGATGAACTAGCATGGGAGTAGGAATATTATATAAAAGGAGCAGTTCTCTTCGAAACTACAGGTAATTATATGTTTTACATTGATTTTGAGGTCGAAATTGCTTTAAATTTGGGAGACTATAACGACCTATTACTTTAAGCTGGTGATTGGTGTTAATCTAAATCCTAATTAACTTAAGTTAGGCTATTGGTTAAGTCTGGCGTACCTCGATTAGCATGTGCATGTGTTTGCATGATGGTTTGTGTTTGTTTGGAGTGTTTAATAAATTTTATAGGTTGTAGTATACAATGAAATTTATATACAAGCCTATAATCGAAAAATAAGTAATTAAACAATAAATAGCTGGTATACCAAGTGCGACGAGGGAGTTGTGAATTGAATTTGCACGCCCAAGAATGCTCATAGACATGTCCGATGAATTTATTGGTGAGAAAATACACGAAGTATTTCTATTTATATATATTTGATATATAAATATGTATAATAAAAACTATAAAATATTAGTTTGAAATATATGGATTTTCGATTAGCCTCGAGATGAGAGTAATTTTTTGATAGTGTTAAAATGTGTGTCACTTTAAGGAGTGTCATTTTAACACATCAATCACTTGATCAGTCTCGAGATAGCGCGATGCGTATCTCGAGAAAAATTCATATATATAAATCCAAAACTATCAAACTTATCTTTATTTCATCAATCGATCATTGGAGAATGAGAGGGAGAGCAGTTGAGGGTTTGATCTGGAAGGGATCAATCTAGGAGCTGATTCAACATGAATTGAGGAGCATAAACAACTTGAAATCTATAGATCATCACGTAAGTAAGTTTGGTTTTTTGAGTTTTTGAAGTTCAATTCGATAGTAGGTGATGAAATCTCTGTGAATTGTTGTTGTTGTTGATTGAAAATGGTTTGTTACATCATTAGTAGGGGTGGGCAGCGGTTTCCAAAAAATCGCCCAAACCGCCTAAACCGTCTAAACCGCATGGTTTGGTCTGGTTTTTAGAACTCGTGGTTTGGGGGTGGTTTGAAAAACTTAAAAATCGCAGAATCGCGGTTTTCATTTTAAAAAAACCGCGGTTCACCAAATCGAGGGTATTTTAGTAAATACCCTACATTTACAACTCAAAACCCTAAAACTTAAAAAAAAGAAAAGTCTTTTTGCTTTCTCGGTCTCTACTCTCTAGCTAAGCTGTTCGTCCCTCCTCACTATTCTACGTCTCACCGCCGACGCCCAACTTATTGCTCTTCCCGGTCGGCTCCGACCACCGCCTATTGCCGTCGCCTCTTATCAATCGTCGCCGCCTCCCACTGCGCGAACCATTGCTGCGACCACAACCGCCTCCACTGCTAGGTCCACAGCCGCCTCCTTTGCTACGTCCAACGCCTCCACTGCTGCATCCACCGCCACCTCGCACCGCCTCCTCCCACCGGTCCTCCCTCCACCGCCACCTCGTACCAGTCACGCCTCGATTGCTGCGAGTCCCACCACCACATCGCAAGAGAGGTAATTATCTCTAATGTTCTGGCTTTGAATACCAAATAATTGGTCTCAATTAATAAATTTTTGGGTTTGACTTTATATGTTGAATGTTATGGCTTTCAACGGTTTACTTTAAATGTTTTTTTGATGTTTTTTGAATGTTTTGGCTTTGAATGTTGAATGTTTTGGCCTTCTTCTTAAGTTCCAAAATATTCTCCTCCGTTTTCGTTCTTTTTTGATGTTTGAATGCGATAGTGTTATATGCAACATTATTTTAGTTTGTGGTATGCTTAGAAGAATTGATTGTGCTATAAGAAAGATGGAGAAGAAGAATTCACATGTTTGGTCATTTTTCTAATTTTTTTTGGGTTTGGCTTTGAATGTTGAATGTTCTAGCATTGCTGTTGAAGCCATGATGATGATGAGTAGTAGTAGTAATTTTTTTGTAATGATGATGTTGATGATGATCAGTTGTTGTTATAGTTCCACTTTTTGGTGTTTGGTGTTCTGCTTGGAACGGTTTAAATCTTCTCCTCCATTTTCTTTCTTTTTTGGTGTTTGGAATTGAGTGTATGTCAAAACGTTTTCACAGATTAGTACTATAGTTCCACTTTTGCAAAACACCTTATACTTTTTTTTGGACTCTAAACGTTGAGGCTGGTTTCGTCCCTGTAAACAACAATAGTTTGTGTGAGTAATGAGTATCAAGCCCAGGGTAAGTCAAGAAATGCAAAGAAGTAGGTCTGATACATTAAAGAATATAAACTCCAAAGCTATGTACGGACTATGCATTAGAAATTTAGAACCGTATTTTGATCCCTTGAGTTGTTAGTTATTTAATGTTCATTCTCATTCTAACATTGATCTTATGTTTTTTTTGTCTAGATGGATTCACATCACGCAGCAGCCGGATCATTATCAACAGATGCAAGTTCTACACCAATGGAGTTTGAAAGTGGTGAACCTATTGTAGCTCCTCCAAACTCATCTAGTTTGCCATCATCAATAAAGAAGGCAAAATCGAAAGGTAATCGCACAACCTCTAAGGTTTGGGACCATTATTCTAGAACGTTAGATGAGCATGGAAAAGTGGCACTTGCAACTTGTAATTATTGCAGTAAAGAGTATCATTGTCCTAGCAAGAATGGTACAAGCACAATAACAGCTCATTCAAATAAATGCCCTAAGTACCCACATAGTAAAGTGAACTCAGTGTGTAAGAAACAAAAGACAATAGAATTACAAGTTAAAGGGCCAAAGGGTGAAAGTCAAATAGGACTTTGGAAGTTTGATCAAACATTAAGTCGTGAAGCCCATACTGAATTGATAATAGGAGCTGAATTGCCCTTTGTTTTTGTGGAACATCCGTGCTTTGTTAAGTTTTGCAATGTTATACAACCCAAACTCAAGTTAGTGAAGAGGAGAAATATAACTAGAGATTGTTTTGATAAGTATAATGTTGAGAAGACAAAGTTGAAAAAATCTTAACAAAGAATTCTCAAAGAGTTTGCTTGACAACTGATACTTAGACTTCTTTGCAAAATACTAGCTATATGTGTCTCACTGGACATTATGTTGATGATGATTGGAAATTGCAAAAGAAAATCATTAATTTTTGTGAGGTTGAAGGCCATACGACTGATGATATTGGTAAGGCTGTTGAGATGTGTTTGCTTCACTAGAAAATTGAGAAAGTGTTTACAATAACTGTAAACAATGTTAAAACTAATGATTTGGCAATTAGATACTTACTGAGAAAAATAAATAATTGGGGTGGAGGCGTGTTAAATGCGAAATACCTTCACGTAAGATGTTGTGGATACATTTTGAATCTCATTGTTAGTGATGCTTTGAAAGAGGTGAAAGACTCCATTCTTCGAATACGCGAAGCAATGAAACAAGTGATAAGTTCTCCATCAAGGAAGAAAAAGTTTAAGTAGTGTGTTGAACTTGAAAAAATACCATGTAAGGCTTCAGTGTCCTTAGATGTATCAAATAGATGGAATTCCACTTATTTGATGTTGGATTCAGTGGTGAAGTATCAAAGAGCATTTAAGAGATTGTATGAGTCATATGATAAGATCTCAAGTGAGTTGAAGAACGGAGTTACCACAAAAGAAGATTGGAATGTTGCACGTGTATTATTGCAGTTCTTGGAACTTTTTTATTGGGCCACTCTTCGACTTTCAATATCTAAATGTATTACATCTAATGCATATTTTCATGAGGTGCATGCAGTTGAAACAGTTATCAATGAATGCTTAGAAAGTAATGATTCATATGTGCATTCAATGGGAATGAAGATGAAAGTGAAGTTTGACGAATATTAGGGAGATATCTCGAAGGTGAACATGATCTTGTTGGTTACTTGTGGTTCTTGATCCTAGGTACAAGTTGAAGTTTTTGAAATATTGTTACGGTATATTGTATCCGAACGAGCAAGTTGTTGAGATTATAAGGAAAGTCAAAGAGGTTTTGGATAATTTGTACATGGAATATGAATCATTTTTCCACACTTACATTTCTATGTGATCTAATGAAACTAGATCATTGTCTAGTATATGTGAAGAGGCGGAAGATTCATTTTTTGGTAATGTCAGAGGTAAAAGGGCAGTGGTTGGATTTCAAAGATTTTTAGAAGAGAAGGCAAAGACGACAAACAAGTCGGAGATAGATATATATTTGGATGAGGGATGTGAGAAGCAAAATGGAGACTTTGACATTCTTGGTTGGTGGAAAAATAATGTCTCTAAGTACAAAATACTTTCAATGATGGCATGTGATATACTGGCCATTCCAGTTTCTACCGTTGCTTCAGAGTCCGCTTTTAGTGCCGGTGGACACGTGCTTGATCATTTTCGTACCTCATTGACTCCAAAAATTGTTGAAGCTCTTATTTGTACCCGGGATTGGTTATATGGTACAATAAACTTAGAAGTTGAAGAAAATCTAAAGGAACTTGAAGAGCTTGAAACATGTTATACTTTTCTTTTAATTTTGTTAATTATTAACTACATTTATTTTTTCTTTTACCATCATCATCTAATCATATTACATTTTGAAATGTTGTTTAGGCATTTTGGACCAACTTGTTTTAGATGATTAGTTGAGATGATTAGCAAAATGCATTGAGTCATTGACTTGGTAAGTAAATCTTATTTGAACTTTAAAATGTTATTAAACTCTTATCATATTGTCAATTTTCTATTTTCAATTGTCGTTTTATTGTAGGAATAACGAATGAAATTGAAACTTGGAATTGAGTTGAAGCCTTTCCTTGTTGAATCTATTTGTTTTTGTTGTTGTAATAGCAAAATGTATGGAATCATTGCCTTGGTAAGTAAATCTTATCGAAACTTTTTGTTATTATAAAACTTGTATCATGTTGCTAACTTTCTATTTTCAATTGTTGTTTTATTGTAGGAACAAAGAAAGAAATTGGGACTTGGAATGGAGTTGAAGCCTTTCCTGCTTGTTGAATTTATTTGTTCTAATCTATTTGTTTTTGTTGTAACTTAAGATGAACTTGGATTTCTAACTTTGATTGAGTTCTTTTTGGTGAATGGTTGGTTATATATGTTTTGTTGTATCTTATATTGAATTGTTGATGAACATTGAACATGTATGGACTTTATGGTATGTAATATGTATGATCATTTTTTTTTCTTTTTTTTTGAAAAAGGGTCGCATGAAAACCGCGAAACCAAATCGACCAAACCGCGCAAACCACCGGCGATTTGGGTGCGATTTTGATGGTTCGCGATTTGGTGGTGGTTTGCAAATCGGCCAAACCGCGAAACCTCAGTTTGGTCGCGGTTTGATAGTTTCCACCACTAAACCGCGGTTTGCCCACCCCTACTCATTTGAGGTCCTCCCTAATGATTAAGGAGAATGGTTGTGGCTATTTTGAAGATTTAATAATGGAACAGTATTTGCTGCCCTACTCACTATCAAGGCAGTGCAGAGTGGAGCACGCTCCATCGAGCAGAGGAGCGCGCTACCTTCATCAATTGAGACGAACCAAGTTGGTAGAGCACGCCCCAATTAGTGAGGGAACGCACTCCTACTCCTAAAAACAACAACTGTGCTGTATTTTATTTATAATTTCCTGAGGTATTAAGGATTGATTTAAGGGTTCTAAACATAAGGTAATAGACCTATATTGATTACAAATGATTGGTGATAGGTTGAAGAATACCGGAAAAATATGAGATAAACGAAAAGTTAGGGAATTTGGTAACGAAGACTTAACCTGAGGTAAGTATGAATTCACTTATTTATCAATGTTGCTTGGCTATTTTAGTATATGTAGTTCATGTAGTTTATGGGCTGAATGGAGGGACTATGTAGATTATGATGTTTTCAATAAATGGAAAATGGTGTTTGATGTAATCCACGAGAGTAAATCTCGGTTTTGAGAATAGGTTTAAATGGGATTGGGGCTGATTTCCTGGACTATATATAACTCTTGCTCAATTCGATAGGTTGCGTGGGTTACATATTCATTAGAGGGTTTCGGATAGAACCATTGGGAATTAATGAATTGGCTAGACAACACATTGGCCAGCGTGTTGGTCTAGCAATCGCATTAATGGCGTCAGTAGTTAATCGGCCCTAGTTTTATAAATAAAATGGGGATCACAATGTAATTTTCATTAACAGTTTGCTTTGCATCCGTTATGTATTGAATTATATGCTTTCCATATACTTGTTAGTTAACATTGTTGCATATTGTTATTGCATAATGTTCTTGATTATTATATGGAATGTTGATGGCTATGTGAATCCTTACTTACTAAGCAAGTTGGAGTGCTCATCCCTATTAACTTTTTAGGAAAAATCGACGAGCGCTACGACTACGGGATAGAGAAGATATGAGAGACTTGATCTACTCTTCGATGTAATGAGTTTTCCCTTATTGTATATATTTGTATTGAATTACAGTTTTGTAATATTATAAGGGATGGGGGATTTATATAACCGAGGTTTATTCCGATTTGATTTGGTACTGTATATTGTATTTTACTTATCGAAAAAGTTTTAAATTTTCGCTACGTTTATTATTTGTTTTATATCTATATTCGATATATAGTGGTGTTTATCAGGTGTAATAGGAGAGGCTGCTGGCTTTAGTTAAGTCTAGCGGGTTAATGGGGTTTAATTAGGGTTTTAAGTCGGGTATCGCCCTAATCGGGTTAGGGGATGCTACACCTATATTGATCACAAATGATTTTTGATAGGTGTTGGATCCCCGAGAAAGCGTGAGTGACCCGAAAAGTTAGGGAATTTGGAATAGAAACCTAAGCTGAGGTAAGTACGGATTCACTTATTTATTAATGTTGCCTGACTATATTAGTATATATAGTTCATGTAGTTTATGGACTGAAATGGGGGACTATATACATTGTGATGTTTTTTAATTAAATAAAAAACGGTGTCTAATGTGATCCACGAGAGTAACTCTTGGAACTGAGACCAGGTTGTATAGGATGCGGGGATGATCTCTCGGTCTATACGTAACTCTTACTGAGTTAGATAGGTTGCGTGGGTTGCATATCCACTAGAGGGTTTCGGATAGAACCATTGGGCATTAATGGATTTACTAGACATCACATCATCCAATGTGTTTTTCTAGCAATCACATTAATGGAGTTAGTGGGTAATCGACCCTAGTTTTATAAATAAAATGGGAATCACAGTGTAATAGTCATTGACAGTTGATTTGCATCCATTATTTATTGAATTATATGCTTTCCATATTCTTATTAGTTAACATTGGTGCATATTGTTATTGCATAATGTTCTTGATTATTATATGGAATTTGTTGGCTTTGTGAATCCTTACTTACAGAGCAAGTTGGAACGCTCACTTCAAATTTAATATTTCAAGTTCGCAACCTTGCACTTTAACGAAGGGCAAGGAGAAGATTTAGGAGTTTTATAATTTTTTCTACGATGTAATGAACCTTCTTGTACATATATACACTATTTGATATAAGAGGTTTTGAGTTTTGGTAAACTCTATATTTCTGTATTTTATTAATTATCGAAAAAGTTTTAATTTTCCCCTGCGTATATTTTGAATTATTTATTCGATACCGATATACAAATTGAGTTTATTGAGTACCGATGGAATGGTTGCTGGCTCTAGATAAGTTTGGCTGGGTTACAGGCTTAATTAGGGATTTAGGCCAAGTATCAGCCTAATAGGGATAGGGAATGCTACAACTTTGTATAAGAGCCTATGTTTAAGGGCTTGTTACATTTGATAACTCTGCTACAGCTTGGTACCAGAGCCTACTTCAAAGCCTAAGGTTTCTCACTTTTGAATATAAATGGTTACTTTGATATAGTTTGGTATCACGAATAAGGCTATGACTTTGTTTTCACTTTCGAATTGTTTTCAAAGGGATAACATATTCATTTGTATTGAAAACCCAAGTTTATTGACTTTAAGAGTTGTCTCAAGTTATGAATAAGCTTAGGGTATGATAAATGATTTTCATCAAATTTTGGGGGGAAAATGAAAAGGAAAACATTATTATACGTTATTCGTTGCACTCATTGTTATTTATTGAATATAAATGATTTTCATGTTCTTTTTGAATGTTACTTAATGATCTTGTATCTCCTTTGACTTTAGAATCTAATGGTGGATCAAGGAGAGGGTTCATAGAGTCCTGAAACTCAAGGTAACAGGGAAATTGAAGATCAATAGAAATTTAGAATTAGGTAGAAAATGAGGGAACTAATGGAGTCTCAGTCGAAACTTATGGCTATGCTAATGGCACATATAAGACCACAAGTACAGGGACATTAGGCACAGCCTGCGACTTGTCCGAAGGTTAGTAGAGCTGAAAGAGAGAGTAGCACCTCTAGCTCAACAACTATTACCACATATTCAGGTGTTGGAGATAGCTGTTAGGGTGCCTGTGGATTCTGAGAGGGTGCATTTCTCAAAACCCACAAGGAATTCATGAAATATGATATTATAAGATTCGACGACACAATGGAGGAAGGGGTAGCTAAGACCTAGGTATTGGAAATGGAGTAACGATTCGTTGCTGTAAATGTTGATGGCCAGTTTAAGATTAAACTGGTCATATTATTGTTAATTGATTCTTCTAGTAAGTGTTGGGATTCCCTAGAGAGAGGAGAAGACGATTACTACTTGGCCATAGTTTAAGACCGTATTCTATAGACATTACTTTCCGAAAGCAATCAAGAACATGAAGAAGACTAAGTTTATTAATCTAAAATAGGTAGTTATATATGTACGGGAGTATGAAAGGAGTTTTACCGAGTTGAGTGAATTCGCTCCTGATATGGTAGAGTTGGAGGATAACAAAACTGATTTGTTTCTTAGTGGGCTGAGTTATGAGATCAGAGTTGTGGTTTCTTTTCATCTACGCACCAGCTATGCTTTTATATTCGAGAGTGCAATGGAGGTGGAAGCAACCGTTTTAGCTAGACCTTCTGGAACAACACTTACACCACCACCAGCACCACAGTTTCCTAGAAGTTAGAGAATCCAGGAATTTGCTTCTTTTAGGCCAAAAAAGAGGTAGAGGAGTGTAGTTAGAGTAACTACACAATCAAAATCTACAGGGATGACTTTTGTTAGTGCACTGATTGCACCAGTTTCTCAGGCTTTAGTAGCCAAACCTCCTTTGCCACCACCTCAATTTGGAGGTAAGGGTAAAAGTATAGCACAATCATCACAAAAACTGAGTGGATCAGGGCAAGTTGCTCAGCCTAGTCGTTTTCCTTAGAGAGCTTCCACGATTTGCTATCGATGTGGGCAAACGGGGCATATTCAAAAAGAGTGTTCTATGCCATCGGCTACATCGGTAGGCAGTAGTACAGCACCGCTATCACGAGGATAGACTCATGCATGGGCTAAGAGGAAGCTTGTTGAAGTTATATTAAACATTCTTGGTCGAGATATGCATGTTTTGATTGATGCTGGTTCTACAATTTTCTTTATCGTGGGTGCAATGGTTGTTGAGTTGAAATTGAAACCTGTTAGAGCCAGTACATTGTTCATTTTGAGCACGACATTGAGTGATAAGGTTTATCATAACCTGATCCGCGAGAGATGTGTAATCAAAATTGGGGAGAATGAACTTCAATTAATCTGAGGGTGATGGAGTTCCTAGAGTATGATGGTTGCCAGTATTGACTGCTTCCATAAGAAAGTAATCTTTCAGATCCCTAACCTTTCTGAAATTATTATCTATAAAGGCTATAGTCCTTCACAACTTGCAACTCATGGAAGGGAAGCTACTCAACGAGATTTATAAGTTATGGCGAGAGTTGTCACATTTGGAGAGCCTGGTAAGGAACTTAAAGTTGGTGAGAGACCCGTGGTTTGTAAATTTTCGAAAGTCTTTCCATCTGACTTCATCTGACTTGCCTGAACTTCCTCTGCCATGTGTCATTGATTTTATCATTGATCTTATTCTTGGCACCAAACCTATATCTATTCTTCTGTATCGTATAACATCGAAGGAATTACGTGAGTTGCAGACTTAGCTTGAGGAGTTGCTACATAATGGGTTTATCTATCCTAGTATCTTACCATAGGGAGCACCAGTTCTTTTTATGAAGAAAAAGGACAGAACCCTACGCATGTGCATTGATTATAGATAGCTTAATCGGGAGACTATTAGGAACAAATACCCATTGCCTAGGATCGATGATTTGTTTGATCAATTGAAGGGTACTAGACATTTTTTGAAGATTGATTTGAGGTCTGGTTATCATCAACTGAGGATCAGGGATGATGATATCTTGAAGAGGTTAGGGGCATTTCAAGTTTACAATAATGTCGTTTGGGCTGACTAATGCTCATGCTATGTTCATGGATTTGATGCATAGGGTTTTAAACCCTATCTTGACCAGTTTATCATTGTGTTTATTGATGATATTTTGATATATTTGAAGACTGAGGAAAAGCATTTGCATTACCTCAAAGTTACATTGCAAAATCTAAAGGATAATCGATTGTATGCCAAGTTTAGTGAATGCGAATTCTGGTCTTCAGAGGTCAAATTTTTTGGACATGTGGTTAATGCGATGGTATATCTGTTGATCCAAAAAGGTTGAGGCAATCAAAGATTGGCCTACTCCTACCACAGTGTCAGAGGTTCGAAGTTTTTCGGGGTTAGCGGGTTATTACAGATGGCTTGTTGTTCTTTCATATTACTCTGCCAATGACTCAGTTAACACAAAAAGTCGTTGATTTTTTGGACTGATGAGTGCAAAGCTACCTTCAAAGATTTGAAGAATAGTTTGACTACGACACCTGCTCTTACGTTACCTAAATCAAGGAAGGAACTAGTGATTTATACAGAAGCTTCTCATTCAGGCTTGGGCTGTGTGTTGATGCAAAAAGGCATGATTGTACTTTATGCTTTAAGGCAACTCAAGGTTCATGAAAGAGATTATCCTGTTCATGATCTTGAGCTAGCTGCAATTGTTTTTGCTTTAAATATTTAGAGGCACTACTTGTATAGTGAGAAATATATATTATTTTCAGAGCATAAGAGTCTGAAATACTTGTTTACTCAGAGTGAACTGAATATTAGGTAGCGTAGATGGCTTGAGTTACTCAAGGATTATGCTTTCATTTTGGAATACCATCTAGTCAAAGAAAATGTAGTTGTTAATGCCTTGAGTAGGAGAAGAACATGTAGAGAGAACGTAGCTACGGCCAGAGCTTCTTAGTTTAGACTTCTTGAGGAAGCATCGGTGATGGCGATTAATGATAGTCCAACTGGCACATGTAGAGAGAATGTAGCTACTATCAAAAAGCTGATCAAGATTATATAGCACATCAGAGGTTAGCAACTAGTATATATCATCCTGATTTATCCATTTTTGATGATGGTGCGTTACGATTCAGGGATAGATTATGGATTCCAGTTCAGGATTAGTTGAGGCAGGAGTCGCTACAGAAATCTCATCGATTTCTTTACTCTATTCATCCAGGTAACACTAAGATGTATCACAATATAAGGCATGTTTATTGGTGGCCTGGGATGAAGACTAATATTGCTAAGTTCGTAAAAAGATGTGATATATGTCAGCAAGTTAAGGGTGATCATAGAAAACCTGGAGGGTTATTACATTCGCTGCGTATTCCTAAGTGGAAATGGGAACATATATTTATGGATTTTGTTTTCGGTCTACCTTTGAGTCAGTGTAAGCACAATGTGGTATGGGTTATAGTTGATAGGTTGACGAAGTCTGTGCATTTCTTACCAGTTTCCATGTGAGATCCTATTGACCGACTATGTGAGGTGTACATACATAAGGTGTTGAGATTTCACGGAGTTCCAGCGTCGATTACTTCGGATAGAAATCTAAGATTCATATATAGACTGTGGAGTGAATTGCGGTGACACTGAACTGTTCTTAACCTTAATACATCATACCATCCTCAGACTGATGGATAGACTGAGTGGTTGATATTGGTGCTAAAGGATATGCTTCAAGCTTGTGTCTTAGAGTTTGGTGGTAATTGGGAGAAATGCATTCCTCTGTGCGAGTTCTCTTATAATAATAGTTATTAGGCTAGCATTGGTATGGCTCCTTTTGAAGCTTTGTATGGTCAGCCTTGTTGTTCACCTACATGTTGGGTAGAAGTTGTTGATACATTCTTGTTAGGGCCAGAGTTCATTCAGGACTACATAGAGAGAATTTAATAGATTTGCCAGCGTTTGACTACATAATAACTAAGACAGAAGAGATAAGCCGATAAACATCATAGGTTTTTGGAGTTTTCAAAGGATGATTTTGTCATGTTGAAAGTCTCATATATGAAGGGATTGTATGGATTTGGGTTGCGATGTAAGCTAGCTCTAAGGTACATTGGACCATTCTAAGTGTAGGAAATGATTGGTCCTGTTGCTTACAGGTTAGAGTTACCTCCTCAGTTAGCCGGAGTTCATAATGTCTTTTATGTGTCTATGCTTCATAAGACGGTGACTTAGTTCACTCTAAAGATTGATTGTAATGAATTTGATTCTTTGGGAAGAGATATCTTACGATGAGCAACTAATACAGATACTTGATCGTAAGATTCAGAGGCTGAGAACCAAAGAGATTCCTTTAGTTAAGGTGAAATGGCAATTTCACGGAGATGAGGAAGTAACCTGGGAGCGCGAATCCTATATGAAGGAGCAGTTTCCATTACTCTTTAAAACTACAGGTAATTTTACAATTACTTTAATTTCGAGGACGAAATTGCTTTAAATTGGGGAGACTGTAACAACCTATTACCTTAAGCTGGTGATTAGTGTTAATCTAAATCTTAATTAACCCGAGTTAGGCTCGTGGTTAAGTCCGGCGTACCTCAATTAGCATGTGCATGTGTTTGCATGATGGTTTATGTTGGTTTGGTATAGTTATGATTTTTATAGGTTGTAGTATAATAGATGATTTATATACAAGTCTATAAACAGAAAACAAGTAAATAAACAATAAATAGTTGGTACACCAAGTGCGATGAGGGGGTCGTGGAATGAATGTGCAATCTCGAGAATACTCATAGGCATGTCCGGTGATTTATTGGCGAGAAAATACGCGAAATATATATATATTTATATAAATTTGATATATAAATATTTATTTGAAATTATAAGATTAGTTTGAATTATATGGATCGCCGTAGCATCTCCAAATGAGCGGGAGTGTTGATGGTGTCAATATGTGTGTCACCTTAAGGAGTCTCATGTTAGCACATCAATCATTTGATCAGTCTTGAGATAGTGTGATGCGTATATCGAGAAAAATCCATATATTTAAACTAAAACCATACATACTATCTCCATAATTCTTTCGAGTGAGAGAAAGAGAGTTGAGGGTTTTGATTCTAATCTTATGAGATCACTTAAGGAGTTGATTTGCAGTGAATCGAGGAGCTCAAGCAACTGGAAATCCAGAGATTATCACTTTGGTAAGTTAAGTTTTTATGTTTTTGAAGTTCAATTGATAGTAGGTGATGATATCTCCGTGAATTGTGTTGTTTGATGATTGGAAATGGTTTGTTACCTTTTTAGAGATCTTCCCTGATGAATTTAGGGAATGTTTTTTTTTTTTTTGTATGGATTTGTGGATGGAAAAGTGGATGCTGCCTTGTTTACTGTCGAAACAGTACAGGGTGGAGCGCGCTCCACCTAGCAGAGAAGCGCACTCCCTTAATCAATTGGGACGCACCCAATTGATGGAACACGCCCCAACCAGTGAGGGAGTGCGCTCCCACCCCAGTAAATAACAGTATTTGTAGCATCCCTTAACTCAATTAGGGCAATACCCGACCAGAAACCTTAATTAAGCCCCGTTAATCCCGCTAGGCTTAACTAGAGTCAACTGCCTCTCCTCTTGCACCTGATAAACACTATCGTATATCGAATATCGATGTAAAAGAAATTTTGAACGCAACAAAAATTAAAAAACTTATTCGATAATTAAATACGATATACAATTTTAAATCAAACCGGAATAAACCTCGGTTATACAAAACCTCCTATCCCTTGTGATATTACAAAACTGTAATTCATTACAAATATATAAGTCAAGGGGAAAGTCATTACATCGAAGAGAAGATCAAGACTACTAAATCTTCTCTATCCCGTAGTCGTAGCGCTCATCGGTGTTCCTGAAATATTAATTGGGGTAAGCACTCCAACTTGCTCAGTGAGTAGGGATTCACATAACCATTAAAATTCCATGTAATAATCAAGAACATCATGCAATAATAGTATGCACCAATGTTAACTAACATGAATATGGAAAGCATATAATTCAATATATAACAAATGCAAATCAAACTATCAATGACTATTACACTGTGATTCTCATTTAATTCATAAAACTAGGGTCGATTACCCACCGACGCCGTTAATGCGATTGTTAGACCAACACATTGGTCGATGTACTGTCTAGACAATCCATTAATACTCAATGGTTCTATCCGAAACCTTCTAGTGAGTATGTAATTCACGAAACCTATCGAATTGAGTAGGAGTTATATGTAGGTCGGGAAGGTAACCCATCTCCTATAAACCTATTCTAAAAACCAGGAATTACTCTCGTGAATCACATTAAACACTGTTTTCTGTTTATTAAAACCATCACAATGTACATAGTCCCCAATTCCAGTCCATAAACTACATGAACTGCATATACTAAGATAGCTGGGCAATATTGATAAATAAGCGAATCCGTACTTACCTCGGTCTAGTTTTTGTTCTAAATGTTGGGTTTTTAGGGTTCATACGCAGCGGAAAATTCAAAAACAAAATTTGAAAAACCCCAACAGGATCGAAAATAAGTTCCATTAAACTAAATCTACGAATGGTGACCACAATTTGAAGTACTAGCCCCAAGAGAGATTGAAAACGATTTTTCTTTCTCTCCCTAAATCCAGAGAACTCAAAAATTGTAAAACGAAAATCGTATTTCGTTTTTAGGGTTCCACCCTTTATTTATATGTGTAGATAAGCCCTCACTTAAAATCCAATTCGTAATACAACTATTATATTTAGGTAGTTTAAGCTAATTACACATACGCCCCTATTAATAAGTTATCATATA
The DNA here is from genome assembly GCA_039657325.1 of Stephania cephalantha. Lineage (NCBI taxonomy): Eukaryota > Viridiplantae > Streptophyta > Magnoliopsida > Ranunculales > Menispermaceae > Stephania > Stephania cephalantha. Next base: position 19,166,541 of record CM077574.1, on the reverse strand, counting down.
ACGAATCGTAAGGGCTTTTATGTCATGAATTTATCATATAAAATTCATTACTCTGGACCAATTGAAATTATGCAAAGCCATTCTTTGTGTGCGACCCAATAAGTTCATGCGACGTTGGCAGTGAACCAAAAACCATTTTGGTACACAAGTCATAAGCGGTCTCTAGCAAGACATTATGACTACCCAAGTAGCATAAATATCAACATCGATACAACCTAATTAATAACATATGTCATATTCTTTTGTCGTGCGATATCCATTGATTAAACATAAGGCATGAAAATTCACCCTTAATGTTCAATCGTACTAGTCTCGATCCTTAGGTAAACTGAAAAAAAATCCAAGTGACATTGATCATATCAATTCACATGGACTTGGCCATTATTAGTCTATCTTATCGAGGGATCAACTGATATATCTCTCTATACGAGAGTGACAAATTCTATCTTGATTACACACCTTCACATATTATTCACACGGTAACCAATCACAATCTTTATAATTGTCCGGTTAAAGACAACATTTGATTGTGTCAAATTATCATGCTCTTAATATTAAAGTCTACGGTAATCTCAAGTCGAAGGACTAAATGATATACCTATCATGAGTAACACCTATGACTTAATCCATGTGGTGTTCTCATAGCGGGTCACTCCAGTATCTTATTCCCTAATAAGTACTTATGATCTTGATTCATATCCCTATACGCATGATCATCACATGACCATCAATCAAGATTCACACTAGTCTTAATTCATTATAGTTCCCAGTATAATGACCGACTAGGGATATTTAAGATATTCAACAAATACCCATGGATCATACTATAAGGTAAACATGCAATCACTTATAATAAAACAACAAATATAACCTCTATTTTATTACCTAAAATTATAAGATAAACAACGTTTGTAGATTGATTTAGGGCACATGCCCTAACATCTCCCACTTGCACTAGGGCCAATCATTCTTAATACCTAATGACCTAACATGACCATCATGTTTCGCTTATGGAAGGGCTTTCGTCAAAGGATCTGCAACATTTTCTTCTGTAGGAACTCTACAAATCTTCACGTCTCCCCTTTGAATGATTTCTCGAATGAGATGAAAACATCTAAGTATATGTTTGGATCGGTGGTGTGATCTTGGTTCCTTGGCCTGTGCTATCGCCCTGTTGTTGTCACAATACAAGCAAATGAGGTTAGATATACTCGAAACCACAACAAGTTTTGAGATTAACTTTTTGACCCAAACTGCCTCCTTAACTACATCGGACGCTGCAATATATTCAGCTTCAGTTGTAGAATCTATGACAGTTTCTTGCTTCAAACTTTTCAAGCTCACTGCACCTCCATTCAAAGTAAACACATATGCAGACTGCGATCTGAAATCATTTATATCAGTTTGAAAACTTGCATTTGTGTAACCACTTACAACAAGCTCGTCTTCCAAACTTCCATAGACTAATGACACTTCTTTAGTCATTCTCAAGTACTTAAGAATGTTCTTTACTGCTATCTAGTGACTCTCACAGGGATCAGACTGATATATGTTTGTTGCGCTCAAAGCATATGATACATCAGGTCGAGTGCATAACATGGCATACATGATAGATCCAATAGCTGATCCATATGGAATCATATTCATGCGCTCTCGCTCATCATTAGTCTTCGGACATTGAGTCTTGCTGAGATTTATACCATGAGACATTAGCAATGACCCTCTTTTAGAGTCTTGTATATTGAACCTATTCAGTACCTTATCAATATAAGCACTTTGACTTAGACCGATCAGCCTTTTAGATCTATCCTTATTGATCTTAATCCCAAGGATGTAGGCTGCATCTCTTAAGTCCTTCATTGAGAAACACTTCCCTAACCAAGACTTGACACTCTACAAGGTTGGGATGTCATTTCCAATGAGTAATATATCATAAACATACAGCACCAGGAAAACAACCACGATCCCACTGACCTTCTTGTATATACAAAGCTCATCATCATTTTTAATGAAACAAAATTTCTTAATTGCTTCATCAAAATAAAGATTCCAACTTTGAGAAGCTTGCTTTAATACATAAAAAGATTTTTGAAGCTTGCACACCTTCCTAGCAGTCTTAGGATGAACAAACCCTTCAAGTTGTATCATATAAACATCCTCAAGTAACTTTCCATTTAGAAAAGCTGTTGTGACATCCATTTGCCATATCTCATAGTCATGATATGCGGCTATGGAAATTAGAATTATAATGGATTTAAGCATAGCTACAGAAGAAAAAGTTTCATCATAATCAATACCTTGAGTCTATCTGAAACCTTTTGCTACTAGCCATGCTTTATAAGTATGCACATTGCCATCCATGTCACTTTTCTTCTTGAAAACCCATTTACATCCAATGGTCTTACCACATTCAGGTAAATCAACAAGGTTCCAAACTTGGTTATCATACATGGATCGCATTTCAGAATTCATGGCACTAAGCCATTTATCTTCCTCAGGGCTAGAAATAGCCTCCTGATAAGTAGTAGGTTCATTTTGATCCATACGCAACACCTCACTACTATCAGTAATAAGAAATCCAAATCTCTCAGGCTGATGCTTTCCTATCAGACCTACGAGGGCCTTGTGATACCTGTGGAGGATCGATTAGTTCAAAACTTAGTTGATCTCCCACTGGCGGTTGAGTGTTTATTTGTGGTTCTTGAATTTCTTTAAGACTTACTTTATTCCCACTGTTGTCTTTTGAAATAAACTTTTTTTCCATAAAGTCATCATTCCGAGCAACAAACATGTTGTTCTCAGCGAGATTACAAAAGTAGTATGCTCTAGTTTCTTTAGGATAACCAACGAATACACACTTGGTAGATTTTGCTGATAAATTTTTTGAGATTTGTCGTCGTACAAAAACCTCACAGCCCCAAATCTTAAGGAAAGACAAACTTGTTCTTTTCCTAAACTACATCTCAGGTGGTGTTTTATCCACCGCTTTAGAAGGAATACGATTTAGTGTAAATGCAACAGTTTCTAAGGCATAACCCCAAAAGGAAATAGGAAGATCTGCATGACTCATCATATATCGAACCATATCCAATAAAGTATGATTTCTCATATCAGAAACACCATTCCATTGTGGAGTTGCTGGGGGAGTTAACTGTGAGATAATCCCACAGTTTCTAAGATGATCATCAAACTCTTGGCTCAAATATTCACCACCTCGATCTGATCGAAGTATTTTAATAGTTTTACCAAGTTGATCTTGCACTTTGTTCTGAAATGTTTGAAACATCTCAAAAGATTCACCTTTATGTTTCATGAGATACACGTAACCATATATACTGAAATCATTAGTGAATGTAATGAAGTACTGATAACCACCTCTAGCCATTGTGTTTATGGGACCGCATACATCAGTATGTATTAGTCCCAATAAATCACTTACCCTTTCACTGTGTCCAGTAAAGGGATTCTTTGCCATCTTTCCTAGTAAACAAGATACACATGTTTCATATGATTCAAAATCAAATGAATCTAAAAGTCCATCTTTATGGAGTTTAGAAATGCGTTTCTCATTAATGTGGCCAATGCGACAATGCCAAAGGTAGGTTTGATTCAAATCATTTGACTTGAATCTCTTTGTATTTATGTAAAAAATGGGAGTATCTGTGGATCTTTTCTTGTTTAGAATATAAAGACCATCACACAAATCAACATTCGCATAGAAAATGTCTTGACAAGAAATGGAGCATTTATTATTCGTAATAATGAAATTAAAACCATCCAAATCCAAACATGAAACTGAAATGATGTTTTTGCTCAAGGGAGGGACGTAATAACAATTATTTAAAACTAAAATAAGTCCACTAGGTAAAATTAACTCATAGCATCCTACAGCCAACGCAACAACCTTTGCTTCATTTCCAACTCGTAGGATGACTTATCCTTTCTTTAGCTTTCTACTTTTGGTGATACCCTGCACATTATTACAAACGTGAGATACACATTCGGTATCCAATACCCAGGAATCACTAGTAGACAAGTTAACTTCAATAACATAAATACATGAAGCAGTAGTCGCACTACTCTTCTTTTTCTTTAGATCTTCAAGATAGAGCTTGCAATTTCTAAACCAATGTCCAGGTGCATGGCAGAAATGACAATTTCCTTGTTTTTCATTTTCCTTCTGGGACTATGAAGTAGAAGCAGCATGGGGCTTGACTTGTTCCATAGGCTTTGTGACAGTCACAATAGCCTTGGTAACTATAGCCTTGCCTTTGCCTTTTTTCTTCAAAGCCTTTCCTATCTGAACCATCAACGCACTAGCAATGAGTTTCTTGACATTCTGCTCAGCAGTTTTAAGCATCAAATGCAACTATGAGATAGACTTCTTCATGTTATTCATGTTATAGTTCATCACAAATTGTGAATAACTATCAGGCAATGAATTTAGGATCAAATCCATAGCCAACTCTTGGCTTATAGGAAATCCAAGTCTATCAAGATGGTCAATATAGACCTTCATTTTCAGAACATGACGACTAACTGACGCACCCTCAACCATTTTGCAAGAATGTAGGTTCTTGACTATTTCGAACCTTTCTTACCTAGCCTGCTGTTAGAACATTTCCTTCAGCGTCGTAGCCATGTCGTAAGCTTACATGTGTTCCATGTCCTTATGAAGTTCAGAAACCATGGTTGCCAACATAATGCATGCAACATCAGTTGAGTCATTGACATGCTTAGTATGTGCATCCTTCACGGCTCTTAAAGTATTGGCTGGTGGTTCCTCAGGAATAGGATCATCCAGGACATACAACTTGCGTTCATGCTTAAGAACAATTCTCAAGTTTCTGAGCCACTCAAGAAAGTTTGTCCCAGACAACTTATCATTCTCAAAGATGAATCGCAGTGTCAAGGGATTAGTGTGATTTGAAGAGGCCATAGATCTACAACAAAGATTATGCAAATGTTCATTTTAGTATAGAGGAATAAACTCCCACTAAATTAACAACCCTCCTTAAAAATGCTATGTTAATTTAAGGGACTAAAATCCATGTTTCACCTAATTCCAAGACTGCTAAGGCATGACACTCCGAATTAGGTTATTTATGTAGGTACCAATTACCAATTACATGATATGTAACTTTTAGTTATTTTATGAGATTATGACATCTTATGTCTTAGCATGTTTTATCTCATCTAGTGCCTAAAGCCCAAAACCGTTTTGATAGCTTTATCAAGTCTAACCATTTCAAACAATAGAGTAATTGTTACTCAAGTTGCCTCACCAAGATAACACAATACACTCTGCGGAGGCAAACCCGTTGGAGAATGGATGACACTTTGACTTAAAATTTGAAAGAGCGATTCTTGTTTGATTTAGTGATCGTAATTAAATAAGATGAATATCATATATTACAATGCATGAATAATCACTAAAAAGTTAGGAAATCATACAAATATTGACTATTAAATGAATTTTTGGATGCTACGAACAGTTAACTGCGATCCCACTGGTCGGTCAGCTGGCGGTGGGAAAATATTGATTAAAACATTTTTAATTATCTTGGGCCCACCATTAACTTAATATCTTATCCTAATCTAATTAGAATTTAAGATACTTTGAATCATTATCCAATTAGGATTTGTTTTATATCTCACATATCTTATAGGATTTGTAATTCTAATCTAATTACAAGTCTATCTCCTATCTTGTAGGAAAATACTAACGGATTACTACAATGAAATATATGATCAAAATCAATTTCGAGATATTAATCATGCATTCAACATCATAATCATATTAAATTAATCATATTAACCTAATCATGATCTCTATCATGGAGACATACATAAATATTGAACAAAACGAAATATGTGTTCAAGATCAGAATCATATTAACCTAAACATGAAGTCTACTATGAACAAACAAAATTCACATTGTTCAATATAAAATATATATGTTAATCGAAATATTCTAAACATGAATACTATCATTGAATCATATCATGCGTTGTATCAATATACATGAATTAACAACATGCTTTAAAACCAATTCTTGATAACAATTATCACATAATCTATATGTATATCATATATACATTAATCAAGATTATGTTTTCACACATATATCATATATACATCATTGAAAACATGCAAACATTTAATAGAATCGAGCCTAATGCTCTGATACCACTATTGGGTTTTTGGGGTTCGTACGCAAAGGAAAATTCGAAAACAAATTTTGAAAAACCCCAACAGGATCGAAAATAAGTTCCATTAAACTAAATCTACGAAAGTAAATCATACCTTATTTTGTGATTTTCTTTTTGATTGTTCGATTTTCAAGACATTCAAGTGTGCGTCCTCTATCAAAAATCCACACACGAACGACGACCACAATTTGGAGTGCTAGCCCCAAGAAAGATTGAAAACGATTTTCTTTGTCTCCCTAAATCTAGAGAACTCGAAAATTGTAAAACGAAAATCTTATTTTTTTTTTAGGGTTCCACCTATTATTTATGTGTAGATAAGCCCTCACTTAAAATCTTATTCGTAATACAACTATTGTATTTAGGCAGTTTAAGCAAATTACATATACGCCCCTTTTAATAAGTTATCATATAACAAATCGTAAGGGCTTTTATATCATGAGTTTTATCATATAAAATTCATTACTCTAGACCAATTGAAATTGTGCAAAGCCATTCTTTATGTGCGACCTAATATGTTCATGTGACGTTGGCAATGAACCAAAAACCATTTTAGTATACACTGTATTTAGAGCCCCTAAGTCAGTCCCTAAGACCATAAGAATTTCTAAGAGAAACATAAAACAATTGTTATTTTCTGGGGTGGAAGTGCGATCCCTAACCGGGAGGGGCGCGCTCCATCAACTGGTTTCACCGCACTTGATGAAAGGAGCGCGATCCTCTACTTGATGGAGCACGCTCCACCCTACACTGCCTTGACAGTGAACATGACAATAGCCACTGTCCCTTTACCAAATCATCACGATAGCCACAACCACTCTCCCAAATCATCAAGGAGGACCTCTAGTTAGGTAAAAACTCATTTCCAATCATACCTAACAACAATTAGCAGAGAAATCATCATCTAATTGTAAATTCAACTTGAAACTCAAAAACCAAACTCACCCATAGTGATGATCTCTGATCCACAATTAATTAAACTCCTCAACCAACATTGATTTCACTCCTGATCCATTCCTCAATCTCTCAAACCCTCAGTTGCTCTCTCTAAATTTCTCTCGAAAGATCGAAAAGAAACAATGAGGATAAGAATGATGATTTTGGATTTATATATATAGATTTTTCTCGAGATACGAATTGCGTTTCCTCGAGTTTGATCAAGTGATTGATGATTTAAAATGACACTCCATAAAGTGACACTTATTTTGACGCCATTAACACTTGTGCTCATCTTAAGGCTGATCAAATGATCCATTTCATGACTCGTCGCACTTGGTGTACCGACTATTTATTGTTTAATTACTTATTTTTCGTTTATAGGCTTGTATATAAATTTTCTTTTATACTACAACCCATAAAATTTATTAAGCGTTCCAAACAAACAAAAACCATCATGCAAACACATGCACATGCTAATCAAGGTACGCCAGGCTTAACCAAGAGCCTAACTCATATTAATTAGGATTTAGATTAACACTAATCACTAGCTTAAGGTAACAGGTCGTTACAGTCTCCCCAATTTAAAGCAATTTCATCCTCAAAATTAAAGTAAATATACAATTACTTGGAGTTTCGAAGAGAAATGGAAACTCCTCCTTTATATATGATTCCCGTTTCTAGGTTAGTTCCTCATCACCGTGAAATTGTCATTTCACCTTAACCAAGTAATCTCTTTGGTTTTCAGCCTTCGAATTTTACAATTAAGTATCTGAATCGATTGATCATTGTAAAATAAGTGTTCCCATAAATCAAATTCATTCCAATCAATCCTTGGAGTGAATTGAGTCTCCGTTTTGCGAAGCATAGATACGTGGAAGACATTATGAACTCTAGTTAACTAAGAAGGCAACTCTAACTTATAAGCAATAGGAACAAGTCTTTCTTGCATTCTGAATGACCTATTGTACCTTGGAGCTAGCTTACCTCGCAATCCAAACCTATACAATCCTTTTATAGGTGAGACTTTCAATAGAACAAGATCGTCATTTGAAAACTCCAACAACCTATGATGTTTATAGGTGTATCTCTTGTATTAGCTGTGATGTAGTCAAACGCTGGTAAATATGCTAAATTCTCTTTGTGTAGTTCTGATTCAACTCACACAAAGAAATGTATTTCTTCCAGTTACCACCAAACTCCAAGACATGAGCTCAAAGTATATCCTCTAGTACCTAAATCAATCGCCTAAGCTACTCATCAGTCTGTGGATGGTATACCTACTGAGGTTAAGAATAGTTCCCAGCTATCTCTACAATTCGTTCCACAGATCTAGACATGAATCTCAGATCTCTAACCGAAGTAATTGACACTTGAACTCCATGAAATCTCAACACCTCACGTACGTACGCCTCGCATAATCGATCAAGAGGATTTCGTATGGAAACTGGCAAGAAATGTGTAGACTTCTTCAACTTGTTAACTACAATCCATATAACATCGTTCTTATGCTTAATTAAAGGTAGACCAAAAAATAAAATCCATAGATATATGTTCCCATTTCCACTCAAGAATTGGTAGAGAATGCAAAAACCCTCAAGTTTCCTATGCTAATCCATAACTTGCTGACATGTCTCATATCTATTTACAAGCTCAACAATATTAGTCTTCATCCCAGGCCACCAATAAATACGATTCATTTTGTGATACAACTTATTATTACTTGGATTAATAGAGTTAAGAAATCCATGAGATTCCCGTAGCAACTCCTACCTCAACTAATCTTAAGCTGGAATCCATAATCTATATCTGAACCGTAATGCACAATTATTAGAAACTAACTAATCAAGATGATTTACACTAGTCAATCGCTAACGCACTATATAAATCATGATTAGCTTTCTAACAACCAATCAGTCACTGAATCATCTCCAGTTCAATCTGAATTTGAGCTTAGAACATCAGATTAGTAGTTCTAAAATTAGCTCTCTCAATCGATGATGTGTCAGCTAAACTCACATGAATCATCATCATAGATACTTCCTCGAGAAGTCTATACCTAGAAACTTTGCAGTAGCTGCATTCTTTATGCTTGTTCTTCTCATATTCAAAGCATCCTCAACCACTTTTGCTTTGTCAACACATTCTTTCTATTTATTTGAGTTGTAATTGTATAATGACAGTCTTTTAATACATTTCTGTATAGTTCTGAATTACTCAGGCTCAAATTAACTTGTATCATTACTTCTCGTCCCACGCTAATTGACAATGAAGTAAAGTATACAAATTTTAAGTAAAACACCATAACATTTATAGCCTGACAATGTCAATACTAGAGAAGTCACACAACAAATTACTTTTTCCAGTAACTATCATGTTCCAAGTCACAAGCTCGGAAGTTATATTCTTTGGAACTAAGATTAGCTTCAGATATATTGTGTTAAGATTGAAAAAGGTCTATCTTAGCTATTATACATCTCTTCCCTAATGAGAAGCAAACATTTGGTTCCTTACCGAAATAATAATCCTGGTTCTCCATAACTCACAACTTTTTCTACACACATATATCTCGCTTACTCTTCCATGAGAATTAAACCACAATACTGGCAAGAAATTTATAGGCTCTATCCATCCTATAATTACAACATCAACAACCTTAAGTTGTCATCACAACTTAGGTTAATCCATCATAAATTTATGAGCATGAAGTTTCATTCGTATAGGGCAAAAATAATATAACCCTCCAGGTTAATATCACTCAGCTTTCATAAGCTGATATATCTCATAGTTCTTTATAAAATTGACACTATCAATTTTAATTCCAGATCACCAATAGCTCATTCTTATCACAATGATTTTGGATTTTGCCTGAATGAATATTCTAAAGAAATCCATGAAATTCTCACAACATTCTTGCCTCACTTTTTATTTGAGTTCCAAGAACTTTCCTTACATGCTCAATTTTTTGATCAAAGATTATACATATAAAATACCAATAACTAGTAGTCAAACCTTGACCTCCTAGATAATCTCAATCAATTTCTTCATAATTCAACACTCAATTAGTCATTATTAGCTCGACTCCAATTTGATCTCTAAATAACAGACTTGTAGTTACAATCTAGAAAACTCAGCTGATGATATGCCTATGTAGGAATTCATTTGGTCACCAATATACATCTCACTCAAGAGATATTACTCAGAAGCTTTTACTGCAACTATATCCTATGTCCCTTTTCCTATTCAAGGCATCATCAACACAATTACCTTAATGAGTGATGTTTCAGAGTGAATTCCTAACATTTAGGAAATTCAAGGAATCAATCTCGCATTCCATTTCTATCACTCTAACAGTTACACTTTTCAAACTTTCATAGTTTGAAATTCACTATTTTAAACTTAAACCAATCCACAGGTTTTTGTACCTCCAAATTGTCTTTTAATGATTCTTCTAAGATTCTCAATAATCTTTATAAATGATTAAAAGATTCTCAACAAACTTTTCCTCTTATTAACAAGTGATGCCATCCATATTTGGTACAATTACCAAAAGTAATCTTGAGATTATCAATCTCTAATAGTTCTTCTCACAATTCTCGAACTATATATGTAGAAGTATAAGCTACAATTTTGCTTTATTATGTCAACACACATTCTTACCTAAATAAGAAGTCTTTCGATAAACCTCTAACTTCTTTTATAATTCAGGTATCATCAAGCAAACATTGTAGTCAATCTATACTTCAACTTTCCTTAATGGCATCCTTATATTTTTTTATCATATAACAATCCTGATAGAATTAAGTGAATGAATTACATAATGATGCTAAAGATCCCTGGATCAGTTGTTTGTAATATTCAATTATTTCAAGCTTACTTTCCTCTTTTGCCTTTGTGTTAAATATATAACAATCCCATATTGTCTCAATTCCAGTCAAATCCCCTGATTTTTTGTTAATATTCAATACTCATTCAATTAATTAATCTTTGAAACTTAGTACTAGCACTTGCAAAATCTGGTCTAAACCAATCTACTGTTACGATTTATAATTGAGTACTAAACTGCACGTGCATCCTCTAAGTCTTCAAAGATTCCATGTTACTATTGATAACACAAATTAAAATAGGGTTTTCAAAATTCAACACCCTTTATTCATGAACATAGCATGAGTTCTAGTAAGTTATAATGGTTTCCACCATCCATTTAACTGTTAGGGCATGTGCCCTTGGTCCATCTAAAAACATTATTTATCTTATAATTTTAGTTAATAAAATAGAGGTTTTATTTACTATTTAATTATAAGTGATTGCATGTTTACCTTATAGTAAGATCCATGGGTATTTGTTGAAATATCCTAAATGTCCCAAATTGGTCGTTATACTGGGAACTATAACGAATTAAGACTAGTGTGAATCTTGATTGATGGTAATGTGATGATCATGCGTATAGGGATACGAATCAAAATCATGAGTACTTGTTAGGGAATAAGGTACTGGACCGACCCGCTATTAGAACACCACATGGATTAAGTCATAGGTGTTACTCATGATAGGTATATCATTTAGTCCTTCGACTTGAGATTACCATAAACTTCAATATTAGGAGCATGATAATTTGACACAATCAAATGTTGTCTTTAACCGGACAATTATAATGATTGTGATTGGTTACCATATGAATAATATGTGAAGGTGTGTAATCAAGATAGAATTTGTCATTCTCATATAGAGAGATATTAGTGGATCCCTCGATAAGATAGACTGATAATGGCTAAGTCCATGTGAATTGATATGATCAATGTCACTTGGATGTTTTCAGTTTACCTAAAGATTGAGACTAGTACGATTGAACATTAAGGGTGACTTTCGATGCCTTACGTTTAATCAAAGGATATCGCACGACAAAAAGATATGATATATGTTATTAATTAGGTTGTATCGATGTTGATATTCATGTTACTTAGGTAGTCATAATGCCTTGCTAGAGACCGCTTATAGTACTAAAATGGTTTTAGGTTCATTGCCAACGTCCCATGAACCTATTGTGTCGCACACAAAGAATGGCTTTGCACAATTTCAATTGGTCAAAAGTAATGAATTTTATATGATAAAATTCATGACATAAAAGCCCTTACGATTTGTTATATGATAACTTATTAATAGAGGCGTATGTGTAATTTGCTTAAACTACCTAAATACAATAGTTGTATTATGAATAAGATTTTAAGTGAGGGCTTATCTACACATTTAAATAAAGGGTGAAACCCTAAAAACAAAATAAGATTTTCGTTTTATAATTTTCGAGTTCTCTGGATTTAGGGAGAGAAAGAAAAATCATTTTCAATCTCTCTTGGAGCTAGCACTCCTAATTGTGCTCACCGTTCATGTGTAGATTTATGATAGAGGACGCACACTTGAACGTCTTGGAAATCGAACAATCAACAAAGGAAATCACAGAATAAGGTATGATTTGCTTTCGTAGATTTAGTTTAATGGAACTTATTTTCGATCATGTTGGGGTTTTTTAAAGTTTTTTTGAATTTTTCGCTACGTATGAACCCCAAAAACCCAACAGTGGTATCAAAGCAAGAGGCTCGGTTCTATTAAATGTTTGCATGTTTTCTCTGATAAATGTATATATGATATACATATAGATTCTGTGATAATTGTTATCAAGAATTGGTTTTAAAACATGTTGTTAATTCATGTATGTTGATACATCGCATTGTATAATTCAATGATAGTATTCATGTTTAGAATATTTCGATTAATATATAGTTTTTTATATTGAACGATGTGAATTTTGTATGTTCATGGAAGACTTCATGTTTAGGTTAATATGATTATGATCTTGAACACATATTTCATTTTGTTCAATAATTATGTATGTCTCCATGATAGAGATCATGATTAGGTTAATATGATTCTAATGTTGAATGAATGATTAATATCTCAAAATTGATTTTGATCATAAATCTCATTGTAGTAATCCATTAGTATATTTCTACAAGATAGGAGATAGACTTGTAATTTGATTACAATTACAAATCCTATAAGATAGGTGTGATATAAAACAAATCCTAATTGGATAAGGATTCAAAGTATCTTAAATTCTAATTGGATTAGGATAAGATATTATGTTAATGGTGGGCATGAGATAATTAAAAATGCTTTAATTAATATTTTCAGAATTAAAATAAGCGGAACCATCGTCTGTTGACCGGCCATCGGGACCGCCGTTAACTGTTCGTAGCGTCCAAAAAATTCGTACAATAGTCAATATTAGTATGATTTCCTAACTTTTTAGTGATTATTCATGCATTGTAATATATGATATTTATCTTATTTAATTATGATCACTAAAAAAACAAAAAATCCATCTTTCAAATTTTAAGTCAAGTGCCATCCATTCTCAAACACTAGTCAAGGCTTCGATAACATCAATATGGGTCTGCCTCCGTAGAGTATATTGTGTTATCTTGGTGAGGCAAGTTGAGTAACGATTACTCTATTGTTTGAAATGGTTAGACTTGATAAAGCTATCAAAACGGTTTTGGGCTTTAGGCACTAGATGAGATAAAATATGCTAAGACATAAGATGTCATAATCTCATAAAATAACTAAAAGTTACATATCATGTAATTGGTATTTGGTACCTACCTAAATAACCTAATTCGAAGTGTCGTGCCTGAGCTATCTTAGAATTAGGTGAAACATTGATTTTAGTCCCTTAAATTAACATAGCATTTTCAAGGAGGATTGTTAATTTAGTGGGAGTTTATTCCTCTATACTAAAATGAACTTTTACATAATCTTTGTCGTAGATCTATGGCCTATTCAAACCACACTAATCCTTTGTCACTGCGATCCATCCTTGAGAATGATAAGTTGTCTAGGACAAACTTTCTAGACTGGTTTAGAAACTTGAGAATTGTTCTTAAGCATGAATACATGTTGTATGTAATGGATGGTCCTATTACTGAGGAACCACCAGCTAATGCTTTAAGAGCCATGAAGGATGCACATACTAAGCATGTCAACAACTCAACTGATGTTGCATGCATTATGTTGGCAACCATGGTTCCTGAATCTCAGAAGGACATGGAACACATGGAAGCGTAAGACATGGCTACGTCGCTGAAGGAAATGTTCCAACAACAGGCTAGGCAAGAAAGGTTCAAAACAATCAAGAACCTTCATTCTTGCAAAATGGTAGAGGGTGCGTCAGTCAATCCTCATGTTCTGAAAATGAAGGGCTATATTGACCATCTTGACAGACTTGGATTTCCCATAAGCCAAGAGTTGGCTATGGATTTAATCCTGAATTCATTGCCTGATAGTTATTCACAATTTGTGATAAACTATAACATGAATAACATGGAGAATTCTATCTCAAAGTTGCATTTGATGCTTAGAACTGCTGAGCAGAATGTTAAGAAACCCATTGCTAGTGTGTTGATGGTTCAGAAAGGAAAGGCTTTGAAGAAAAAGGGCAAAGGCAAGGCTAAAGTTACCAAGGCTATTGTGACTGTCACAAAGCCTATGGAACAAGTCAAGCCCTATGCTACTTCTACTTCACAGTCCCAGAAGGAAAATGAAAAAGAAGTAAATTGTCATTTCTGCCATGCACCTGGACATTGGTTCAGAAATTGCAAGCTCTATCTTGAAGATCTAAAGAAAAAGAATAGTAGTGAGACTACTACTTTAGGTATTTACATTATTTAAGTTAACTTGTCTACTATTGATTCCTAGGTATTAGATACTGGATGTGGATCTCACATTTGTATTATTGTGCAGGGTCTCACCAAAAGTAAAAAGCTAAATAAAGGAGAAGTCATCCTATGAGTTGGAAATGGAACAAAGGTTGTTGCGTTGGCTGTAGGATGCTATGAGTTAATTTTACCTAGTGGACTTGTTTTAGTTTTAAATAATTGTTATTATGTCCTTGCCTTGAGCATAAACATCGTTTCAGTTTCATGTTTAGATTTAGATGGTTTTAATTTCATTATTACGAATAATAAATGCTCCATTTCTTGTAAAGACAATTTCTATGCGAATGTTGATTTGTGTGCTGGTCTTTATATTCTAAACATTAAAAGGTCCACATATACTCCCATTCTTAACGTAAATACAAAGAGATTCAAGTCAAATGATTTGAATCAAACCTACCTTTGGCATTGTTGCCTTGGCCACATTAATGAGAAATGAATTTCTAAACTCCATAAAGATGAAATTTTAGATTCATTTGATTTTGAATCATATGAAACATGTGTATCTTGTTTACTAGGCAAGATGACAAAAAGTCCATTTACTGGACACAGTGAAAGGTCAAGTGATTTACTGGGTCTAATACATACTAATGTATACGGTCATATAAAGATAATGGCTAGAGGTGGTTATCAGTACTTCATTACATTCACTGATGATTTCAGTAGATATGGTTACGTGTATGTCATGAAACATAAAGGTGAATCTTTTGAGATGTTTCAAACATTTCAGAACGAAGTGCAAAATCAACTTGATAAAACTATTAAAACACTTTGATCAGATCGAGGTGGTGAATATTTAAGCTAAGAGTTGGATGATCATCTTAGAAACTGTGGGATTGTCTCACAGTTAACTCCCCCAGCAACTCTACGATGGAATGGTGTTTCTGAGAGGAGAAATCAGACTTTATTGGATATGGTTCGATCTATGATGAGTCATGCAAATCTTCCGATTTCCTTTTGAGGTTATGCCTTAGAAACTACTGCATTTACACTAAATCATGTTCCTTCTAAAGCGGTTGATAAAACACCATATAAGATGTGGTTTGGCAAAAGACCAAGTTTGTCTTTCCTTACGATTAGGGGTTGTGAGGTTTTCGTACCACGACAAATCTTAGAAAAATTATTAGCCAAATCTACCAAGTGTGTATTCGTTGGTTTTCTTAAAAAAACTAGAGGATACTACTTTTATAATCCCGTTGAGAACAAGTGTTCGTTGCTCGGAATGGTGTCTTTATGGAAAAAGAGTTTATTTCAAAAGACAACAGTGAGAATAAAGTAAGTCTTGAAGAAATTCAAGAACCACAAATAAATACTCAACCGCCGGTAGGAGATCAACTAAGTCTTGAACTAATTGATCCTCCATAGCTATCATAAGGCCCTCGTAGGTTTGATAGGTTAATACATCGGCTTGAGAGATTTGGATTTCTTATTACTGATAGTAGTGAGGTGTTGCTTATGGATAAAAATGAACCTATTACTGATAGCAGATATCAATCCTATCCAGGTGAGAGTCACTGGATAGCAGTAAAGAACATTCTTAAGTACTTGAGAAAGATTAAAGAAGTGTTCTTGGTCTATGGAAGTTTGGAAGACGAGCTTGTTTTAAGTGGTTACACAGAAGCAAGTTTTGAAACTGATATAGATGACTTCAAATCTCAGTCTGGATATGGTTTTACTTTGAATAGAGGCGCAAATTTGAAGCAATAAACTGTCGCAGATCCTACAACAGAAGCTGAATATATTGCAGCGTCTGATGCAGCTAAGGAGGCAATTTGGATCACAAAGTTCATATCAGAACTTGGTGTGGTTCCAAGTATAGCTAACCCCATTTGCTTGTATTGTGACAACAATGGGGCAATAGCACAGACCAAGGAGCCAAGATCACACCACCGATCTAAACATATACTTAGACGTTTTCATCTCATTTGAGAAATCATTGAGAAGGGGAGATGTGAAGATTTGCAGAGTAACTACGAGAAGACAATGTTGCAGATCTTTGACGAAGGCTCTTCCATAAGCGAAACATGATGGTCATGTTAGGTCATTAGATATTAGGTACATGAATGATTGGCCTTAATGCAAGTGGGAGATGTTAGGGCATGTGCCCTAGGTCAATCTACAAACATTGTTTACCTTATAATTTTAGTTAATAAAATAGAAGTTTTATTTGCTGTTTTATTATAAGTGATTGCAAGTTTACCTTATAGTAAGATTCATGGGTATTTGTTGAATATCCTAAATGTCCCTAGTCGGTCATTATACTGGGAACTATAATGAATTAAGACTAATGTGAATCTTGATTGATGGTCATGTGATGATCATACGTATAGGGATACGAATCAAGATCATGAGTACTTGTTAGGGAATAAGGTACTGGACTGACCCGCTATTAGAACACCACATGGATTAAGTCATAGGTGTTACTCATGATAGGTATATCATTTAGTCGTTCGACTTGAGATTACAATAAACTTCAATATTAAGAGCAAGATAATTTGACACAATCAAATGTTGTCTTTAACTAGACAATTATAAAGATTGTGATTGGTTATCGTGTGAATAATATGTGAAGGTGTGTAATCAAGATAAAATTTGTCACTCTCGTATAGAGAGAGATATCAGTGGATCCCTCAATAAGATAGACTGATAATGGCCAAGTTCATGTGAATTGATATGATCGATGTCACTTAGATGTTTTTCAGTTTACCTAAAGATCGAGACTAGTACGATTGAACATTAAGCCCATGCCTTATGTTTAATCAAAGGATATCGCATGACAAAAGGATATGATATATGTCATTAATTAAGTTGTATCGATGTTGATATTCATGCTACTTGGGTAGTCATAATGCCTTGCTAGAGACCGCTTATGACTTGTGTACCAAAATGGTTTTTGGTTCACTGCCAACGTCGCATGAACCTATTGGGTCGCACATAAAGAATGGCTTTGCACAATTTCAATTGGTCAAGAGTAATGAATTTTATATGATAAAATTCATGATATAAAAGCCCTTACAATTTGTTATATGACAACTTATTAATAGGGGCGTATGTGTAATTCGTTTAAACTGCCTAAATACAATAGTTGTATTATGAATATGATTTTAAGTGATGGCTTATCTACATATATAAATAAAAGGTGAAACCCTAAAAACAAAATAAGATTTTTGTTTTACAATTTTCGTGTTCTCTGGATTTAGGGAGAGAAAGAAAAATCGTTTTCAATCTCTCTTGGGTCTAGAACTCCAAATTGTGGTCACCGTTCGTGTATGGATTTCTGATAGAGGACACACACTTGAACGTCTTGAGAATCGAACAATCAAAAAAGGAAATCACAGAATAAGGTATGATTTACTTTCATAGATTTAGTTTAATGTAACTTATTTTCGATCCTGTTGGGGTTTTTCAAGATTTGTTTTAAATTTTTGGCTGCGTATGAACCCTTAAAACCCAACATTAAAATGATTCAGCAACCACCTGAAATCATCTTTAAATATATCCTGAACTCTAATCATACCTCTGTAACAGCTAGATCTCAACTAACTCTTGAGAATGGTTTCACCTTATTATCAGAATAAGAAGTCAAACCTAGGCAATGAATATTCATTCCCACTATCACATATTATTCTTTGGATTCCTCAAACTCTCAGATTCATTGACCACTCATTCTCCCCAATTTAGACTATACCAGTCTAAAGCATCAGATTATGATATCTTACTAACTCCCTGCTATGTTCTGAATTAAACTATCTTCAAACTTTACTAGTTTAATATTCTCAATTTCACTTTTCATTACCCTTTTTTTTAATTCCAATATGGATTTACACCATAACTGGGATTTTTACTTCATAACAACTTATGAAGTATAAATACATTAGTGGTTTCCTAACCTCCAATAGGCTTTTATCATTAACCACTAATTTATTTCCTGAATAACTTTCATTGCTTCCTTACTAGTCTCAATACTAGTATTAATCATACCTCAAAGTGATCTACTATCTTTGAGTTCCACCCAAACTTATTTAGTATTCCATTATTTCATAAATTTCATTCTCCTGATATATGTCTCAAAGTCTAGATCCAATAGATATTTCTTCACTAACTATTATTTGTCTAATAATATCACTGAGAACAAAGACCATTGAAGACAATTACTCAAAAAATGAATTTAATTTTTATCTTTGTAAATTTTTCTCTTATGCCTTTCCTTTTTAATATCCTAGAGGATAAGACTCTCCTGAGCTCTTACCTCCAAAACTTCCTCATATTTTGAGAGCTCGATGGACTTCAACCATCTTATTATCGTTCAGGAAATACATAACTCTTATATGTACCACGTAGATATTGTATAACACAACAAATAACATATTCAGTTTTTTCTCTTTTGGTTACCCCCGAAAGTCATGATAAAAATGGTTTATCATACCCTAAGCTTATTCATAACTCGAGACAACTCTCCAAGTTGATAAACTTATGTTTTGGTACAAAAGAATATGTTATCACTTCAAAAATAGTTCAAAAGTGATATTGTGGTAAGAGCCTTTTCCATGAAACCAAACTGTATTAGAGTTACCACTGATCTCAAAAGGGATAAACCTTAGGCTCTGATGTAGGCTCTGATACCAAGCTGTAGCATCCCCTAACTTGATTATGGCAATACTCAACCTGAAACCCTAATTAAGCCTCATTAATTTCACTAGACTTAACTAGAGCTAGCATCCTCTTCTCTTACACCTGATAAACATTACTTTGTATGTCGAATATCAATGTAAAAAAAATTTAACGGAGTGAAGATTAAAAACTTTTTCGATAGTTGAATATGATATACAATATTAAATCAAACCAAAATAAACCTCGGTTATACAAATCCTCTCATCCCTTGTGATATTACAAAACTGTAATTCAATACAAATATATAAGTCAAGGGGAGACTCATTACATCGATGAGAATATTAAGACTCCTAAATCTTCTCTATCAAGTAGATGTAGCGCTCGTCGGTGTTCCTAAAATATTAATTGGGGTGAGCGCTCCAACTTGCTCAGTAAGTAGGGATTCACATAACCATCAATATTCCATATAATAATCAAGAACATCATGCAATAACAATACGCACCAATGTTAACTAACAAGAATATGAAAAGCATATAATTCAATGTATAATGGATCCAAATCAAATTGTCAATAACTATTACACTGTGATTCCCATTTAATTTATAAAATTAGGGTCGATTACCCCACCAATGTTATTAATGCGATTGCTAGACCAACACATGGGCCAATGTGCTGTCTAGCAAATTCATTAATGTCAAATGGTTCTATCTGAAACCCTCTAATGAATATATAATTCACGCAAGCTATCAACTGAGCAGAGTTATATATAGGCTAGAAAGGTAACCCATCTCTTATAAACCTATTCTAAAAACTAGGAGTTACACTTGTGAATCACATTAAACACCATTTTCCATTTATTAAAACCATCATAATGTACATAGTCCTCTATTCCAGTCCATAAAGTACATGAACTACATATACTAAGATAACCATACAACATTGATAAATAAGCGAATTCGTACTTACCTCCGTTTAGGTTTCGTTCCAAATTCTCTAGTTTTTTGGGCACTCAAGCTTTCCTAAGGATCCAACTATTAGGGCATGTGCCCTAAGTCAATCTATAAACATTGTTTATCTTATAATTTTAGTTAATAAAATTGAGGTTTTTCATGTTTTTTTATTATAAGTGATTGCATGTCTACCTTATAGTAAGATCTATGGGTATTTGTTGAAATATCCTAAATGTCCTTATTCGAACGTTATACTGGAAAGCATAATGAATTAAGACTAGTGTGAATCTTGATTGATGGTAATGTTATATCATGCATATAGGGATACGAATCGAGATCATAAGTACTTGTTAGGGAACAAGGTGCTGGACCGACCCGCTATGAGAATACCACATAGATTAAGTCATAAGTGTTACTAATGATATATATATATATATATATATATATATATATATATCATTTAGTCGTTCGACTTCAGATTACCATAGACTTCAATATTAAGAGCATGGTAATTTGACATAATCAAATGTTGTCTTTAACCAGACAATTATAAAAATTATGATTAGTTACCTTGTGAATAATATGTGAAGGTCTGTAATTAAGAAAGAATTTCTCACTCTTGTATAGATAGAGATATCAGTGGATCCATCAATATGATAGACTGATAATGGCTAAGTCCATGTGAACTGATATGATCAATGTCAGTTGGATGTTTTCAGCTTACCTAAAGATCGAGACTAGTACGATTGAAAGTTAAAGTTGACTTTCCATGCCTTATGTTTAGTCAAAGGATATCTCACGACAAAAGGATATGATATATGTTATTCATTAGGTTGTTTCGATTTTGATATTCATGCTACTTGGGTAGTCATAATGCCTTTCTAGATATCGCTTATGACTTGTGTACCAAAATGGTTTTGGTTAATTGCCAACATCGCATGAACCTATTAGGTCACACACAAAGAATGGCTTTGCCCAATTTCAATTGGTCCAGAGTAATGAATTTTATATGATAAAATTCATGACATAAAAGCCCTTACGATTTGTTATACGAGAACTTATTAATAGGGGCATATGTGTAATTTGCTTAAGCTGCCTAATTACAATATATGTATTACGAATAGGAATTTAATTGAGGGCTTATCTGGACATATAAATAAAGGGGTGAAACCGTAAAACAAAATAAGATTTTCGATTATTTAAATTTCGAGTTCTGAAGATTTTGATAGAGAAAGAAAAAATGTTTTCAATCTCTCTTAGGGCTAGCACTACAAATTGTGGTCACCATATGTGTGTGGATTTCTGATAGAGGA
This sequence comes from Stephania cephalantha, assembly GCA_039657325.1. Classification (NCBI taxonomy): domain Eukaryota; kingdom Viridiplantae; phylum Streptophyta; class Magnoliopsida; order Ranunculales; family Menispermaceae; genus Stephania; species Stephania cephalantha. The sequence continues at coordinate 19,144,751 of CM077574.1, read as the reverse complement.
CTCGTACTTGAAGGTCTTGGAGATCGAACAATCATAGAAGAAAAATCACAGATTAAGGTATGGTTTACTTTTTAGATCTAGTTTAATGGAACCTATTTTCGATCATGTTGGGGTTTTTCAAAAATCGTTTTGAATTTTTCGTTGCGTATGAACCTAAAAAATGAAACACCAACACCTATCATAAACCATTTGTGATCGATATAGGTCTAACATACTATATTTAGAGCCATTAAGTCAGTCCCTAAGACCTTAGGAATTTTTAAAAGAAACATAATACAATTGTTGTTTTCAGGGGTGGGAGTGCGCTCCCTAACTGGGTGGGGCACGTTCCATCAACTAGGTTCATCCTAATTATTGAAGGGAGCGCGCTCCTCTGCTCGATAGAGTGCTCCACCCTGCACTGCCTCGACAGTGAATAGGGAAACATCCACTGTTCTATTACCAAATCATCACAACAACCACAACCACTTTCCCAAATCATCAGGGAGGATCTCTAGGTAGGTAACAACCCATTTCCAATCATAAACAACAACAATTAACAGAGAAATCATCATCTAATTGTGAATTCAACTTGAAACTCGAAAACTAAACTCACCCATAGTGATGATCTCTAATCTACAGTTGATTAAGCTCCTCAACCCACGTTGATTTCACTCTTAATCCACTTCTCAATCTCTCAAACCCTCACCTGCTCTCTCTCAATTTCTCTCGAAAGATCAAAATGAAATAATGAGGATATGAATGATGATTTTAAATTTCTATATTTGGATTTTCTTGAGATACGCATTGTGCTATCTCGAGGCTGATCAAGTGATTGATGTGTTAAAATGACACTCCCTAAAGTGACACACATTTTGACACTACTCATATTTGTGATCATCTCAAAGCTGATCAAATGATCCATACAATTCAAACCACAATTTATAGTTTTTAATATATATATATCAAATATATAAAAATACAAGCACACGTTAATCGAGGTATGTCGGACTTAACCACGAGCCTAAATCATATTAATTAAGATTTGGATCAACACTAATCATCAGCTTAAGGTAATAGGTCGTTACAACATTGTTGTACTTTAATTAGTATTTCTTGAGGTCTTAGGCACTAACTTAGGGGTTTTAAATATAGGGTATTAGACCTATATTTGATCACAAATGATTTGTGATAGGTGTCGGATCCCCGAGAAAGCGTGAGTGACTTGGAAAGTTAAGGAATTTGGAACGGAAACCTAAGCTTAGGTAAGTATGGATTTGCTTATTTATCAATATTGCCTAGCTATCATAGTATATGCAGTTCATATAGTTTATGGACTGAAATGGGGGACTATGTACACTCTGATGTTTTTTAATTAAATGTAAAATGATGTCTACTGTGATCCATGAGAGTAACTCCCCGAACTGAGACTAGGTTGTATAGGATGTCGCGATGATCTCCCGGTCTATATGTAACTCTACTAAGTTAAATATGTTGTGTGGGTTACATATTCGCTAGAGGGTTTTGGATAGAACCATTAGGCATTAATGGATTGTCTAGATAGCACATCGGCCAATGTGTTTGTCTAGTAGTTGCATTTAATGGCGTCAGTGGGTAATCGACCCTAGTTCTATAAATATAATGGGAATCACAGTGTAATTATCATTGATAGTTGATTTGCATCCGTTATTTATTGAATTATACGCTTTCCATATTCTTGTTAGTTAGCATTGGTGCATATTGTTATTGCATAATGTTCTTGATCATTATATGGAATGTTGATGGCTTTGCGAATCCTTACTTATTGAGCAAGTTGGAGCGTTCACCCTAAATTTAATATTTCAGGTTCGCAACCTAGCGCAACGAAGGGTAAAAAAAAGATTCACTTCGTATATTTTGAATTATTTATTCGATACCGATATACAAATTGAGTTTATCAGGTACTGACGGATAGGCTGTTGGCTCTACTTAAGTTTGCTAGGTTACCGGGCTGAATTAGGGTTTCGGGACGAGTATCTCCTAATTGGGATAGGGGCTGCTATAGCTTGAGACTTAATTTTAAGTCTATTTTTCTGTGCGTTTAAAAATTATAATAGTTCAATACATTCGATTTCCAAGAAATCCATGTTTAGTGTTAATTTACATGAATCATTTAAACTCCCCTTTTAATCAATTTCCTATTGTTTTCATAACTAATACTTTCATCAGTTATATCAGTACCAAACTCCTTATAACACCTTTATGAATTCATACTTCACAAGTTTATTTCAGATCCATTTGCACTCAGCTTTGTTTCATAAGCCTATTATCTCTTTTAATTATCCGTTTCTAATCTTACTCGTCATATCTTACGAGTTAAATATCAAACGGACAAGGATAGTAAACTTCCTATCGCATATCTAGCGATAATACATATATACAACACAAATAAAACGCAAATAATTCAAATACCCCCATTTCACGGTCACTTCCCAACTAATTACGCTCAATCACCATTTGGTTTCCAACCAAAGTTTATCCTCAATTGAGCCAAACTTAGACTCTGATACTAATATTGTCAGACCCTACCTAATTAGGGCATTGACCGGCCTATATTACTTTAATCCCTTGATAATCTAGTAGTCTTAACCTCTCCATCAATAAGCAATTAAAATTAAGATCTTGTAATAATCAATTATAAAACTTTATTAACCACATAAGATTTTAAAGTGAATCTTAAACCTCAAAGTTTGTTTAGATGAATTAAATAATCCTCAAAATTTCGTAAAATTTTTTGGACAGCACCTCCTTTGTTTCTAAGGCTACACTGAAATACTCGTCCTTCAAAATTCTTGAACAAAACCTACTCAGTTTGGTGGAAATGCCGAAGGACTCATAATCCACCCATATATAACAATATATATTGCATTAACAAAACTATATATTCATTCTAACCTGATTTGAAGTATTAAAATCCTTAAAATAACATTACCTTAACTAAAAAATTATCTCTATTCGTCTTAAAACCGTTCCAGCCATTTCAAAGGATATCCTAATCACACTCGAACAAAAAACCCATCTATACAACATAATATATTCAAAAATAATACATACATAGAGAGAAATAAACTAAACAAGTCTCAAATAGTCGAAAAGCTTTCCCTTTCCCTTGTCGCCGCTAAAGCCTATCATTATCCAATTATAAGAATTCGATAATGTCAGATAAGTAAATCCCACACTATTCAGTACACTTATAATAATCAAATGCATTGTATTACAAGAATTTAAACGAACAATAATATCTCAAGGAATCATAAATATACAAGTATACAATCCATCCCGTTTCTATTGACCAACCACATTCAGATGACGTCTTCCAAAAGTGTTGGGTAAACAGTAATAAATATTCATGAGTTTGAGAGGAAGTATCTCGAGAAGCCATGTCCTTGACTATTCGTGGAGTATGATCCTGGCCAGCATCACAACCTATCCTAAAATAGTGGCTACAACGATTAGTGACTCCAATCGCATAGCACCACGGTATTCATCCTACCACACATATAGCCAATGAACACAACGAGACCCCAATGGCCTCCTTTCTCTCATGTCTCTGAATACATAATCAATAAATATGCAGCGAATGCATGCAATTATATTCGAGAAATACTCATACAATGTAAAGGTCACCATGAAATTTATTTAACCTTATAAATGTGATACCGAAATTCCTTTGTGCTTTGAGTCAATAAGTTAGTCTAGATATGGTTCCAATTGCGGTCCTACAATTAATTTATAAGCTTGGTAAGACTCCATAACAATTTAACAATTTTTTCCAATTAGTTGTAGTTTAATTAACCTAATCGCGTCCTGAAACCCCTAAAATACTTCCAAAATAAATTCTCCGATGCATGAATTTCATTTTTGACTTAAAATTATTGTTCGACATCGAAAATTACGTTATCTAGGCTTAAATATAATTTTTTGATTTATTATATATTTATTGTTCCTTCAACAACTCGAAGACCTCAAAATACCTCCAGATCTTATCCTCGAATGTTCGAATCCTAATTTCGACTCCAAAATTATGGTTCACAATAAAGAAATTAACTTGTATTATGCTTTAAAATAATTTTCACAATTTTGGGTATTTTTAGGTATCGTAACACATATTACGAGGAAAACCCTGTATAAATCCTCAAAAAAATCACAAAATCCTAATTTTTCATAATAATCCACAATTTTAGTTTATTTACTCGAAATACTATTTTTCTAAATATTTCTCATTTTTTTAGAATTTCTTTCATTTTCTAGCAAATTTCTCATTTTTTTTTAAATTGGGGTTTGACCCTCCAAAATGGACCCGGTTCGATCTAGTCTGGGATCAAACCCCCTCCATCATCTTCCTTAAAATGCTCAACAACTCAACAACAACCCTTTTTTTCTTTTTTTTTATCTAGATGGGTTATTGTGTTAGGTTTGTAGGGCTCTTTGGGAAGGGAGACGACTCCCTGTCGTCTCTTTCCTCGATGGGCCGAGCCTCCCATCCATCTTCTCAAACCTCCATTAACAATCACAACAACACACAACAGCCAACACCAGCAACCAACAACATTACATAACAATAATTAAATAATAACGAACATCACACTTACACACTCACCTCGGTCTCGATTTCGTGTCTTCTTTCTCTCTCGGTCCTCTGTCTCGATCTCATTGTCAGAATCGATTTTGAAACAAAAATGAGGAGGTGGTGTGTGTGTTATGTTGATTTGTGTAAATAAATATAAAGATTTTCTCAAGATTTACATTACACGAATCTCGAGACAAATCTAATGGTTTCATTTTTTAATTATATATTTTGATCTTCCTCGAGATACGTAATAGGTATCTCAAGGTCAATCTTTGTCCCAAAACAAAATTGAATGAGGTGGTGTATTTGTTTGCTCTATTTTGAGAAATATAAGAAATATTCACGAGATTCGTATGTATGAGGTAAATCTAAAGGTTACCACTCACTTCTCATTATATGTTGATCTTCCTCGAGATATGTGTTGCGTATCTCGAGGTCGATCTTGGTGGCTATTAACAAACCCATCACCATTGACTGATTTGATCGAAATCAATTGTATTGATCTTCGTGTGATACGTATCGCGTATCTCGAGGTAGATCACATAGCTTTTTTAATTAACCACTCAATCACATCCATGGACCGCTTGATTTTTCGCGAAATGAGGTTGCACACATCTCGAGGCGTGGACACATATCTTCAACACCCAACGTATCACAACCATTCTTCCTCAATGCTCATGCTACACGTATCTCGAGGCAATCCAATGTATAGTTTTTTACATTAAACTATAGGATTGATTTATATATATTTATATCTATAAACCACATATATATAAATATATATACACCTATATATTTTCGCGGCAATAAACTCGCCACGCGTGCCAACGACCATCCTCGAGAGTGCACACTATCGTACATCCCACGCGTGTCACCCTCGACCCCTCGTGTCACTAGGTGTCTACCAATTTATTTATTATTTTATCTAATTTCGTGATTATCTCTACAATTTATGTCCAAATTAAATTTCAAAAATACCTAAATTTGACCAAAAATTTAGAAGTATTCCCAACGCATCCCAAAACTTACAGACACCATGTGTACACTTCAATTTGACCCTATTTCGCGTTGAAATAGTGTATAATACATCAAATAAGCACACGACACACAAAAATAATATTAAATTTATGATCTCAGATCCGTAATGCGTGGGTTCCACCTGTTGGGGCATGTGCCCTAGGTCAATCTGCAAACATTGTTTATTTTATAATTTAAGTTAATAAAATTGAGGTTTTTATTTGCTATTTTATTATAAGTGATTGCATGTTTACCTTATATTAAGATATATGGGTATTTGTTGAAATATCATAAATGTCCCTAATCGATCATTATACTAGGAACTATAATAAATTAAAACTAGTATGAATCTTGATTGATGGTCATGTGATGATCATGCGTATAGGGATTCGAATCGAGATCGTAAGTACTTGTTATGGAACAAGGTGCTGGACCGACCCGTTATGAGAATACCACATGTATTAAGTCATAGGTGTTACTCATGATATGTATATCATTTAGTCATTCGACTTGAGATTACCATAGACTTCAATATTAGGAGCATGGTAATTTGACATAATCCAATGTTGTCTTTAACCAGAAAATTATAAAGATTATGATTGGTTACCATGTGAATAATATGTGAAGGTGTGTAATTAAGATATAATTTGTCACTCTTGTATTGAGAGAGATATCAGTGGATCCCTCGATATGATAGACTGATAATGGCCAAGTCCATATGAATTGATATCATCAATGTCACTTAGATGTTTTAAGTTTACCTAAAGATCGAGACTAGTATGATTGAATGTTAAGGGTAACTTTCTATGCCTTGTGTTTAATCAAAGGATATCGCACGACAAAAGGATATGATATATGTTGATCATTAGGTTGTATTGATTTTGATATTCATGCTACTTGGGTAGTCATAATGCCTTACTAGAGACAACTTATGACTTGTGTACCAAAATGTTTTTGGTTCACTGCCAACGTCGCATGAACCTATTGGGTCGCACAAAAAGAATGACTTTGCGTAATTTCAATAGGTCTAGAGTAATGAGTTTTATATGATAAAATTTATGACATAAAAACCCTTACAATTTGTTATATGATAACTTATGAATATGGGCGTATGTTTAATTTACTTAAATTGCCTAAATACAATAGTTGTATTACGAATAGAATTTTAAGTGACAACTTATCTACACATATAAATAGATGTTGAAACCCTAAAACGAAATAAGATTTTCATTTTGCTATTTTCGAGTTATCTAGATTTTGGGAGAGAAAGAAAAAAGTTTTATATCTCTCTTGGGGCTAGCACTCCAAATTATGGTCACCGTTCATGTGTGAATTTCTGATAAAGGACGGACGCTTGAATATCTTGGAAATCGAAAAATTATAAAACGAAATCAAGGATTAAGGTATGGTTTTACTTTTGTAGATCTAGTTTATTGAAACTTATTTTTGATCCTGTTAGGTTATTAAAAAAATTGTTTTGAATTTTTCGTTGCGTAGGAACTCCAAAACCTAATACCACCTCTAATACCTAAATCCCAAATTAAATCTGAGAATACTTAATTAGCCGCTTAATCAATTTTATAAAATTCTCGGATGTAACATCTATTATTATTATTATTATTATTATTATTATTATTATTATTATTATTATTGCTATGGTTATTATTGGCTTTCATTGTGGTAGTTTGGTGTTCTCTACATTGTTATTGTCTTAAATTATAATTGAAAGTCCTATCTACTTCAAGATCAAACGGATGTAAATATCCTGTGGAATTAGAACGATAAAGTGGGTAGACCATAAAACGTCTAAAACTCCTAAGAAATTATGAGAAATCCCCGGCAACATGCCAAAAATTGACACGTGTCAAGCGTGCACAATATTTTTTTATGTATATCCTTATTATTTGTAGTAGTGATAAGTGAGATCATCTCCACAAGGATTTATGAAACTTCTCTTGGAAAAAGTCTTTCAAAGGTTTTTTTATTTATTTTACTGTAATTTAATTAGTTTAATTAAAACGAGAATTAAAAATACTAATTCAAATTATAGTATTATAATAACTAACTAAACTAATTAAACTAACTTAACTATCACAATTCAAATTCACTAATATTCAAATAAATTCAATTCAATAATAAATAAATATCTAAACAAACATCCAAAACAATGAAAAAATAATCTATTTTGCATTCAAGCATGTTACTCAAATCATATAGTCATGAACATACTTTATAAAGTAAGATAGATAATTAAACTTTAATCATAAGTAACTAAACATCCCTTATCCAGCCATTAGTTCTCCTTATACCTGTGGAAAAGCCACGTTCTAATTTTATTGGACTAACTCTTTGAATATACATAAATTGACTTCAGGCAATAAAACTGCATTACATTTTGTGAAAACTTCGAACTACTAAATTTAATATCTTTGGAAAGCCACTTCAATTTTAAACTTAGATCTTAAATTCACTTAGGACATCTAAACGGTAATAGAGCTTTCAAATATTCCTAGTTACTAGTTTAAACTAGATAATGAATCCAAATATCACAATACACATTCTAGAATATGCATGCAACACAAAGTTTCATGATTAAAATCCTCAAATAATAATCAATTAAATTATTGAAGTAAGAAATACGATTAGTTTAAAGCATTAAGTACAAAATCATCTCATCATGACTACATCACAAAACAGATCAAGTTCATGTTCGACTTTATTAGATTAATAAGCTACTCACTCATATTCATAAATAACATTGCAATAAAGTAAGTAAAAGACATAGATATATACATTTAGAATAAATACTTTGAATCTTCAAATCGCCTCCAAAAGCAATGAGCAATAAAGTAATAAACTAAAATAATGAACTATGGCTCATAGAGCAATGAAATATTGATCTAAATACTCAAGGACAACTGATTTTGTAGCCCTAGGGTCGTATATATAGTGTTTTAGGTAGTACATATCCCAAACTTACTCAAATGTCTCGTGGTCATCTAAAATTTTCGAATTCAACCCAGCAATTCCTCAATAATTCGCGTTTTAAGTGAAATTGCTAGAAAATCCTTGGAAAACTGATTTTGTGCTCTACCGATTTGACCAGCAATTCTCAGTACAATTCCCAAATCTCTCAAGAATCACCAACAATAATTTCCAGTTCTTCCTTGATTCGTTGATAATTCTTTACGTACCACTTCCATTCGATCAAATCCTTCACTTTCTTCATTTTTTACTCCATTTCTTCATATATTCCAATTATCGCTGAAATAACGAAAACAAGAGAAAATCTCGTATGATATAGTCTTTTACATCTAAAATCATCCTAAAATATACTATAAAACATGTTTAATTATTGACTTATCATGTTATTAATTTAAACTTGAAATTGGAGTTTCTATTAAAATTTAAATATTGCATGTGTTAAAAAATTTGGTTCGTGTGTATTGATTAATACAAATAGATTTGTAAAATGTCTAATTTTTTTAACTTATTGCTAGTAAATGAAAATTTTAGAGTTTACTGTGAAAGAACAAATATTAGAGTCGCATGCCCCTTTAATGTTATTAATTTTATTTACATCGATATGCATAATTAGTTTTGTTCAAATTGATTGTTTGGTAGTGCATTTCAATTAAAATGATTTCTTATTGAGTCATTGCTCATTCTTATATTGTTTATGAATTGTGATTGTCATTTACTAGGTAGCTATATTTAAAATCTAAAGACTATATATAAGTTGGACCAAGTGTTATATCACTTAGGCTTCACTCGAGATTTTGATGTCAATAAACAATGTTAATTGGTACTAACAAGTTTGTCAAGCATGTGCAAGATCAAAGGAAGCACAATTCTACAAGTTCAAATGAAATTGGAAGAAATGACATCGAAAAGTTCAAGAACGAATTGGGACAAGGAAGGATATCGGAAAGCCATGATCACTAATAGTACAACTTATGTAAGGTATATAAGTTCAATTGCACAAGCCGAATGCATTAGATTCATGCATATCATGAACTTCAAGTTTCAATTTTCAATTATTTAAAACTTATGACTTGAAAATGTTTTTAAATCATGCAAACATGTTTTTCGACATGCACTTAATATGTAAAAATTATTGGAATCAATTTTGAATGCACCGGAATTAGTTTGGACAGTTTTTGAATCATTATGAAAATATTTGTAGATAAGCCCCTTGTATGTTTCATAAAAATGAATTTATGATTTTTAGAATTTGTGAAATCATTTGAGATGTCCAAACGGGTCCAATGACTCATACTAAACATGTTTAATGTGTCTTCAAAGGTTTAGTCGAGTTGCTAAGACAAACTTGAAAGTATTTATTCTCTGGTCCCTGCTGGTTAGCGCGCTAATGATCCTGGTTAGCGCGCTAAACACTCTCTTGACAACTTTATAATAAGCTTCCACCTTTTTCTTTAATTTGAATATATGAATGATTTTGGCCCTTGATCGAGATAATGGCCATAAACAGTCAAAAAAGGTTGAAAACCATTCATAAACTACTTAGAACACACTATTATCCTTTCAAGCTAAAAAAAAACTCTCTATTGTCCATGTTTTCCCATCATTTTTTACTAGCTTTGCGCGTATAATCACTTGGCGACTTTTGAGGCAATTAAATTGATCTCGAACTTGGTGTCATAGAGGTGTTCAAATGCTTGCAACCCATACATCATAAATGATTTCGATTTCTCTCACTTTGGGTTGTAAGAAACTTTGATTTACTACGTTAATTGTGCTTAAATTACATCTTTTGGTAAGATTGTTATGTGAAAATCATTTGTTATGTTCTTGAACATGTTTGTGTTAGATTTTGTATGTAAAGTTTATTTTCGAAACCCTGTGACTGATTCGAACAAGTTTGTAAAGGCCTTAATTCCCCACAAATTGGGCCCTGCCTAGCCTAAACCTATGTGGACCCTTGAGTTAGCCTCCGCAAGGTCAACGCGAGCTTAGTCAGTCTTCCAATTCATCATTATAATTTAATTCATAATTTAAAGTTAAGTTATTAATGTTTAAGGAATAGCGGAAGAAATTTATCAAATTAAATAAACTCAACAAATAAAAGAAAGAGTCTGACAACCTATGTGTGAAACCCTACATATATATATATAAACTGTATATCTATTGAATAAGTGTGGAAAGTAAACAAAGCGATATATAAGTCATGAGTGCCTCTCAATACCTATAATGCATTCCAGGTGTACCAAATATCATAATATGCAATTACAAACAAAAACGTAAAACCTACAAGTAAGCAAGAGGAGAAGCAGCTCTGAAAGTCCTCAGAGAAAGTCACCAATCACCAGCCCCTTGCCTCTTCTCGTCTGCGGATCTGTAATTATCACCAATGACGGAGACAATTCCAGTGAGTAAAGCTAGTAGAGTTTCAATTTCAATTCAAGAATTTAAATTAACAAGTCTAGATATCATGCAGGGAAAGTGAAGGACATATAAGTTATTAAAAGTGCATGTTAAATGGACTAGAACCATCAAGAGCGGGTGCCACTACTCGACTTTCTATAACCGTGACTCTCCAAGTCAACGGGTTCAGCTCGTTGTAGCGTGGAGGCATCAACAGTGCCCCGAATACCTCACCCAAGTCTTCTACCTACAATCCATTACTCGAGTAAAGGTCACGTTTTTCCATCTAGCACCAAACCCAAAAGTACCTTCCTAACGCACTCAAGCCTTAGACACTCAACGATATGGAATGGAGTCCAAATTAAAAGGATTGCTTGAATTTAAGCAATGCTATGAAAAAAAATTAGAATCAAGACTCTAGCTGGTTTACTTACAACAATAACACAAAATTTCAAAATTTGTTTCAGCGTTCGCTTGCGCCGTATTGATCACCTCATATCCATTCTATCACAGTAAGTTCCTATGACTTGATTCATATATTCTTATTAATTAATTGAATCTTATTTTAAAATCATAATAGTTTAATACCAGCCCTTCTTATGACTCATATCAACCCCTCCAATTCTTATTAGTCATCAAATAGAGTAAATGTCATACTTCTAACTTAATAGAAATTTGATAGTTTTGATGTGTGACGCTCAGGCTCATTTAGGCTATCTAAATGACCGAATTTAGAAAACGTACCCTTAGACAATTCTTAGATTTGTGACTTAGCTTTATGAAAATGTAAATTACACTCAAATCTAATTAATAATGAGGGACATATTTCGATTTTACTACAGTCACTCAAAACAGCACAGTAGTCCAACCAACAAGGTTGTATAATTTATTTCTCTATAACTAGAGCTCCAAAAATCGTGATTTTTTCACTGAATTTAAATTACATACTTAATAATATCATGTAATATTTTCAGCTTAATTCGACAGGAATTGAGTGAGTTATTTCTAAAACATCGAGACATTATCAAAATAATGCAGTCCAGAATTTCAGATTTTAGCATCAAGTTGTATAGAGTTTTTGGACAAGAAAACATTTAAATTTCAGAATCATACTAAAGACAAAAGTTGTTGGTCTATGGATTAAATTTCAAATGCCACAAAAATGAGTCAATTTGGGTTACAATTGAGAGAGTTATGCCAAAATTACCAGGGTTGGTTTAAAATAGTAACTTTGAAATCTTTGCAACTTCATTTTTTTAAAGCTCTGTTTAAACCTTTAAAACCCTCTACCATTGATCTTAATTAACTCTAAAATCATCCCATTAAACCTCAAAGTATTAGATAAAATTTTAAACTCCATAACTATACTTAATTTAAAACACATTTAAGCATAAAAATAAAGAAAAGATTGATAGTTAAGCTTGACTTTCTTGCAAGCTTTGATCCCCTAGATAGAATGGCCTTTAATCTCCTCTCTTGGGTCATCAATTCTTTTAACTCCAGCAAGTTCTTCATAATGATGTGAAGGATGAGATAATGCATGTGTTTTTAGTTTTCAACCTCAACAACATGTCACCTTTTGATTTAACTAAGTGACACTTAGTATGCATGAAAGAAACCTTTCATATCTCCATGGACAAGTGTCCTAGCCCATGTAAAACGAAAATTTTGGTCATTGATTTTCTATGCATAAATGCCCTTTATCTTTAGTATATTTACAAGTATGCCATAAGTATAGTTGGCTATGAAACTTTGGCATTTTTTTGTTAATGAATTATTTAAGTCCCAAAATCTTTAAACTTTAATTAAGTTATTTTCTCCATAAGTATGCATACTTAATTAACTCATAAGTTTATTATTTGTATCATATATAGGCTCTTGTGGTTCATGAGTATCAATTTGTGACACTTGTAGAGCATCCTTTATTTATGTAAGTCGTAGGTCTACCTATGGTTGATTTTCAACCATTTCATTTACTCATAGATCTCCACAAACTTATCCTAGGATTGCCACTATTTATTTCATCACAAGATGAATCTATGGTCATATAAAAGTCCACATTAACTTAGGTACTTTAGTAAATTCCTTGATTAGCTTGCTTAGGAACATCAAACTAGCTTACATACCCATTTAATCTCTTAGGCCATATGAATTTATTAGTCACTTATGCTAGTTTTAATTTAATATTAGATCTCATTAATTTACTTAGGTACTCAATAAATTTGATTTATGACCTAAGTCAAACTTAACTTAAGTATTTTATAAATACTCATAAAAATCTTATCCATTTATCTCTTATAAAATAACTTAGGTAATTTTCTCATCTAGCCTATTTAGGCATTTTCATTAATTTCTTAACTTAGGTTAGAGAAGCAAATCTCATTTCATAACTTAGGCACTTAGATTTAAATTAAAAGGAGAACTTAAGTTATGAATTAAGCTAAGTCTCAACATTACACCGACCCAACCAACACCCGTGCACATGGATCTTGAGGAACACTCACTCAAAAATCGATGACTAAATAAATTTCAATCGTTCATATGATTCTAAATAGATAATACACATTAACACTCACTAATAAAACATTTTGGGTCGTTACAGCCTTCCCAACTAATAAGAATTTTGCTCTTGAAATTAATTTAGAGTTGGGTTAATTCCTTGTCATAAATTTAAAAGAAGAAAAGGGAAGTCCTCCTAACCGATCCCGTCGACCCTAGGACATAACCAAGTCATTTTAGATAATTTGAGACTAAACATAAATTGTGAACTTACATAAAGTCACTTTAATTTGTTCATTTTTTTAATCAATAAAGGTGTGAATCTCGGCCATAACTTGACTTATATATTGAGTTGTGGATTTAGCCAAGTTACTTTAAAACAACATGAGAGTTGGTCTATCAACTGTAGTAGACCGCATTCACCTCTACCAGTGAAAACTACTCAATCATGAACTTTGAAATTAACCAAGTTGTCTAAGAAAACTTAATGTAGTCGCGAGGTATTAACGATCACAATCGAGTGCCTCATGTGATTATTCGTAACATTTCCAGCCAGTATTATATGCATGATGCGAAAATAAATAACGGTAACACATTCTGTATGGTCGTGCGTTGCCTTTGGATCTGGCTCTGTAATTACATGAGCTCTCTCTAGCCTGTGACGGTGCTCTACTTAGCAACATACACTTATTTCTGAAATGGCTTATCTGCGTGCACCCGAAACATGCTCTGCGTGGCCCTGGCAGACCCAATGTCCTTGTCCATGTCTGTGTTTTTGTCGGCCCACTATCTCTACCTCTATCTCCATTCTTAGTATGTTGCATCTACTGCTGTTGTGCTGACCAAGCTGCCTGGGGTAGTAGGCTTGCATAGCTCGAAGGTGGAGCGGGTGGAATAAACGATGTCTGAGCAGGCCGTGGAGGCAGTGCTACTGAAGCTATACTCTTAACCAAACTATCCCCAGAACTCTGATGTCTATTTTTTCCTCTTCCTATCCAACCTGATTGATGCTCTAATCACGTCTCTGCCTGAACAACCTGGTCCTCCTTTGAGTGTGTACATAAGTAGGTCTTTTGGGCTTAACTCCTCTTATAGGCTCTGTGCAATGTCCCTGGCTCGGTGGTAACTATGGTGCCTTTAATCTCAGGTAATAAACCTTCCATGAAGTAATAAACCTGATTTACATGGTAATTGCTACACCTCCGATATACTAATGTTACTGCAAGTACCGTCTCATATATTGCATGATTGACTCGTCGGAAAACTGTCTCAATGTCATAAACTTATTCCTTTTCTATCTCAAGACTATGGGCAAAAAATAATTCAGATTGAACTACTTCTTATATAAACAAAAATGGTGATATATACAACATAATAGCGTCTCGCTCGAGATAGTCACCAATCTTCTCTTTGCTCGGTCAGTGCGCTACTTTAGGCTGATCTGCACCCACCGTCACAAACTAGCCCTTCCTTGAGTTAAACAAATATGAAACCGACTCAAGGCTAAGTAGTAATGGATTAGGGTCGGCCGTACCGTGATCTTCATCACATCACTGTCCACTACGATTTGAGCTCGTTCTATATCATTACATTTTAAATTGAGCTCTATATCATAATCTCAAAAGGTCGTACTTACGATTACGCCTTTTCTATTCCAAGTGAATTAATCGTCAACTGGAATGTATACTTACCAACATACCCGAGTTTTAAAACTCGTCATGTCACCCAAGTTATTCTTGCGCCAACAAACCCCGAGGTTCGTTACTCCTATGATCACTACCAAGTTGGTCCACCAATCGTCCAACCGAAAGGATCCCCAAAACAAAGGATCTGGGACTGTCGTATAGAGGAGAGGGAAGCTCTCTCATGTGTGCTTCTCGATTGCAGTTTAGTTCAAGAATGCCATGAATCTTTTCATGAATCTTCATTAACTTCTTCGCTGTCTCTAAGTTAGTACCTCTATAAAGCTCTATCGGTCAGTGTCTCTAAAACTCAAGCAACTGCTTGGTCTCGAACGTCGCTTTCATGCTCGTTTTTGTCGTTGTAAATCGCACTGTCTTTACCGCAGTGGAAGGTGTACATGGTACTATCTCTGCCTGTACCAGTGCTAGGGTAGTCATCACCTGGTGCAAAGGTGGTAGTAGCTGGAGTGACCTTTACTATAGGCACACTCACCTTCTATGTACTGATTAGTGCTAATCTGAATCCTAATTAACTCAAGTTAGGCTCAAGGTTGGACTGTCGTGTCTCGATTAGCGTGATTAGCATGTGAGTGAGTTATGTCTTGTTGTATTGTGTTTGTGTGGCTTATATTCTAATTGTTGAAAAATACTTAGATAATATAGCATATTGAATAAATGGGATAATACACTAGGCTATCGAGTGTGTGCACGCCCGAGTGAGCTTGTTGGCGTACGTATAAGTGGCAATTATGGGTGCAAAGACATAGGCATATCTATATTAAAAATAAGAAAATGGAAAGTGAATCACATTTAGTGTCACTTTAAATGTGTTATTTTAAGCAAATAATCATTGGACTCACCTCAAGATATATACTAGAGTGGATGATGAAGTGAAGTAAAGGAGGAGGTGGATGAGAGCATGAGGTGGTTATGGGGTTTTGGTTTATGAAAACAGATAAGTGATGAGCTTAAGCTCATCACTTTTCTTTCTTTCTTTCTCTCTCTCTCTCCCTCCCCCTCTTTCTCACCGCCATCACCTCTCCCTTATTTCGATCACCATATGTGTTCTCATTTCTTCTTCTTTTTATTGCCATCGCTGTCTTCTTCAACACACTGCGGAGAAGGAGAACTCGAGTGTTGAGCATCAATATAGTTGGTGAGTTCTTTTCTTTGGTTTCAGTTTCAATTTTTAAAAGAACTGTTAGAGGAGTAACTAGTATATAGAAAGGTGGAATTCGCTAGTGTTTGTGTTATTGTAATGGTGGTGAGTGATTCAGTAAGTTAGCAACGGTGGTGGGAAGGATTATGTAACAAAGTGTTGTGATTTTTATGTTAACTCATTTTGACAAATCAGTTTGATAATGGTACGTGAGTTACAATGGCTATAACCCAGTAATAAGGGTCTCCTGGTGATTGTGAAGTGGTTATTGAGGTTATTGTTCTATCGAGAGGTTATTGTACTGTTGAGAGGTTTTCTAGTAAACGGGGAAGAAGAAGAAACCCCATTTGGGTTTCCAATTTCGATAAACCCCCATGATCCCACCCACGATGTCAACTAGGCAATAAATTGCCCAACTGGCGCCGTGGCTTGCGTCACCATGCCAGTGCCCACGACATTGTAGGATTGAATTTAAAAAAAAAAGATTTAGACTCGAATTCAAAAGGGACTTGAACTTGGGATTTTAGAGTTAATGTAGGATCGTAAAATACCCAAATTAATGAGAATGAATTTATCTTGATATAAATTTAATTGTGAGTTCAAGTAGAGACTTGAGGAATTCGAGAATTGTAGGAAAAAGATATCAAGGTAAGTAGGATTCAATGACAAATATCATTTGTGCTATTTATTGTAATATACCTAGTTCATGTAGGTTATGGACTTAGACTCGGATCACTGCACAATGACGATAATAAAATGTAATGAATATCGGGGAATGAGCTGGATCTTGCTAACCGGATACGAAGTGGCTATGAGGTGTTAAAGATTAGCCTTTCCCTTTTACCATCGTATAACGTGGCTTAGTATTGACGTTCATATCTATTAGACCCTGGTTTATTATGTTTGGGTTGGTCTATCCCTGTTGGTAGTATATTGTCAAAATAAGAGTTAAGTTAGTTAGGTAAATGTTGTAATGTAGATGAAAGCCTGACTAAGCGAGATGTCCGATAGTAGATACAACTCAGAGATAGATAACAATGCAAATTCTAGTGAAGATTACAGTATCAAAACCAAATTCGAAGATGAACACTGATCGAAAGTCAAAGCAGAAATTAAATATGAGTTAGATACTGAAACATAGCAACTGTCAGTATTAGTCTACAATAAAGAAGAAGTTCGATACCGCAAGTAGAGTAGTTCGATATGGATTGCAACTACAAAATCTAAGAGAAATGTACATAAAGGATTGAAGAAATTTATGGAAATAACGAGTCAATATTTTTGAAGGAATAGTAGACTTAGTTGTTAAACATTGGATGATTCCAATAAGATTTATAATTGGAGACCAAGGAAGTTTTCCCAGTTGTATGTTATTTAGGATTGAATTCCTAAATAAAAGTAAATATACTGAGTCTATAAGTACTCAAGATCTCCATTGTGTGGATCATCAATCATTACTTCAGTTTGTGAGAACGAGAGATCATTATAGTGATTGTACATATTATCAATTTGATTAATTGATTGGTTAGGCTGAGCCTACACAAAGGAAAACATTCAAGTCTTACTGTGATATCAATTCTTGTTTAGTTTTGATATATGTTTGTTAGTTCATCACTGATTTGTTAAATCTTCTTAGTTCCTCTGGTTTCCAAAACTTCAATAGTGGTATCAGAGCTTTGTCAATTTTTTATTTCTACAAGTGTAGAAGAGTGAGATTCTAGAGAGTTTTATCTCTATGGGATCGATTGATGAGTTGTTACGACAACAAACTGGTGAAGGATGCAAAAGTGGATTGATAACCCAATCGCCATTATTAGAAGGAACCAACTATGCCTACTAAAAGGTTTGAATGGTTCACTTTATCTCTGCCATTGATAAAATTGTTGGAGAATTGCTCGAACGAGAATACATTGCTTTAATGCAACCTGATATGAATGGGAAAGCTATTCCAAAACTGCATCCCTATAGACAGACACCAAGAAGAAGGAGAAGGTTGCTAACCATAAGGCAATCAATTCCATCTTTAGTGTTGTTAATGTTGAACGCTTCAACTAATTGAAAATTGCACTACTACAAAACAAGCATGGGATGTTTTGAAGACAATCTTGGAGGTACGAGTTCTATCAAAATTCTCAAGTTATAGCAACAAATTTCTATGCTTAATCATTTTGAGATGAAAAAGGATGAAAATATTGCCTCTTGCAATGGTCATCTATGAGACATTGCTAATTAAGCTTTCAACTTGTAGGAAAGTATACTACAAGCAGTTAGTACAACGTGCTCTTCCTTCATGATTCGACTCAAATATTACTACAATCGAAGAGTGTCGTGATATTACTAAGATGTCTCTTGATGAATTAATGGGTTCTCTGCAAACATATGAGATGAATATGTTTAAAAATCCCAGTTCTTCTAAAAATGCTTCTCATGTTAAGATTATTGTTTCCGATGACTCTGTGGGAGATGAGTCTCCTATGATGGCAAGGAATTCTTAAAATTCCTAAAAAACTATAAAAGAAATCCTACTGGAACTTATTACAAGAAGGGTAATGACAACAATAAGCCTTCTAGTGATGATAAGAAAACTTATGCTAAGAATAAACTCAAAGGCATTATGTTTCATGAGTATGGAGGAGTTGGGTATATTCAGATTGAATGTCCCATTTACAAGAAGAATAAGTCAATGAATGCTTCTTGGAGTTATGATGACTCAGATGACAGTGATAAAGAGTCGAATGATTCTACTACTTTACTCATTGCTATATTAACAGAGTCAAATACTTTTGATGCTTCTTCGTCTGCTTTTAGTGTTTCAGAACTTGATTCTGTAGTATTTGACATGGAAAAGAGTAAGGAAAAGGCCAAGGATATAAGTGATGCTGTCAATGATGAGGATTCTATAAAGGGTCTTTAGGCTTCTTATAATTTATTGTTCGATGAGTGGCATCTCTTTATGATCAAAATTTTGACTTGAAGATGAAATTCTTCTCTACCAATTGGACTAAAAGTCACTTGAAAGAGAATACAAAACTTTTCATGCAATGTTGAAAAATCATGAGACTGAAATCTCTATATTGAAGAAAGCTCTTTCTGGTTCTGAGGTTGTTACTATAAAGTTCCATACTAGTTCTTAGAACTTAAATATAAGGCTGCAAAATGGTCAATCTTCACATGTTAAGCATGGTCTTAGCTATACTAAGTGATCTGCTAATACTCTTACTATATTTGTCAAAGAAACTATAATCAATGAGGTTCAATCAAGTAAGACTCAAGTTGTTACAACAAAAGTGAAGAAGATTTTGCCACAAAATGCTGCTTCAAGCGCAAGGAAAAAGGCGATTGTTGTTGCTGACAACATACATTCTCTTACATACTATTATTGTGCGATTGTTAGTCATATTCGACCAAGTTGCCATCGGATGTTTAAATATCTGAGTATTCTTCAATAGAAGAAAACATCTAGAAAGGTTTAGAGAGCTAAATCTCATAAGGCTATGATGGCACATTTATAACTCTCAGCAACTACGACTGAGTTATGGTATTTAGATAATGGCTATTCTAGACACATGACTGGTAACAAAAACTTTCTTAAAAATTAAGAATCGTTTAAGGAATGTGCTGTTACGTTTTGTGACGAAAAGAAAGGCAAGGTTGTTGGCAAAGGAACTATTAATGTAGTGGGGTTGCCTAATCTTGAAGGAGTTCTGCATGTTAATGGATTAAAATCTAATCTTATCAGTATCAATCAGCTATGTGATCAAGAATTTTTCGTCAACTTTACTAAAGATCATTATTAGATAATTAATAAAAAAATATAATGCAACATGCATGGGATCCGAATATCAGACAATTGTTATATGTTGCTTCAATATTCCATATCGCCTCACAAGCTACAAGTAATGCACAATTATCTTTCTCTAACTAATATAGAGCTTTGGCACAGAAGAATAGGTTTATCTCATGATGATATAAAAGGTATTCATAAATTATCCTCTATGCCAGATTCTATTTGTGAGCCACGTTAAAGGGGTAAGCAGCGTTCAGTTTCACATGCTGGCCTCAATGACATATTGACGTCACGAGTGTTAGAATTACTGCACATGGACTTGTTTTGTCTAATGCAAGTTGAAAGTCTTGGGAGAAAGAAGTATGCTTTTTGTCATTGTTGATGACTACTCAAAGTTTATTTGGATTCGTTTGTTGCATGATAAAACAAATTTGTTTGATAAGTTTAAGAACTTAACTGTTCAACTTTTGAATGAGAAAAGTGATGATGATGTATCCATTGATCGAATTCGTAGTGATCATGGAATAAAGTTTAAAAATCAACAATTTGCTGATTATTGTGCTGAATTTCGGATTATTCATGAATTTGATGCTCTTGGGAAAAATCACACAATTCAGGAGATGACAAAGGTCATGCTAGCTGAGAGAAATTTGCCTAAGAATCTTTAAGGAGAAGCAGTAAACATTGCTACCTATTTATCGACAAAGTTTATTTCAGGCCACTAATTACAAAAACACCGTTGAAATCTGGAAAGGCAGAAAACCATCTCTTAAGCATTTTCATGTTTTGCAGTACTTGGTTCATATTGAATGATAGAGATCACTTGGGAAAGTTTGATTCCAAATGCAATTTTGGAATCTTTCTTAGATATTCTCAAAATTGCAAAGCTTATAGAGTCTACAATAAGCGAACTATAACTATGATGGAATCTATTAAGGTAATGGTTGATGATTATGCTAGAACACAATAATTATCCTTTCAAAAGAATAATGATGATGAGCTGTCAACACTAATTAGCTCATCACCTACTACTCAGCCTACTACTAAAACATCTGATTCAAATATCACTACTTCATATGATGATGAAGATGATAATGATGATGATGATTCAAAATCACTTACTACTACAAAACCTGGTTCTACTTCTACATCTGTTGCTCTACAGTCAAGGATGTTGAAATATCATCCAATTGAGAAAATTATTAGCTCGGTTAATGATCCAATGCAAACTAGAGATATTCCTCATGTTGACTATAGGAATATGGTTTGTTTTGCTTGTTTTACATCTCAGATCGAGCCTAAAAATTTCAAAAAGGGTTTAATGAATGAATATATGGTGAATGCTATGCAAGAGGAACTCTATTAGTTTGTTTGATAAGATATGTGGGAGCTTGTTCCATGACCTACTAATGTTAATATCATTGGTACTAAGTGGATATTCCATAACAAGACAGATGAGAATGGTGTTATTGTTCGTAACAAAGCCAAATTAGTTGCATAAGGATATACACAAGTTGAAGGTATTGATTTTGATGAGACATTTGCTCTAGTTGCCATATTGGAATCTATTCGTCTACTATTAGTCATTGCTTGTAAGAAATGGTTCAAGTTACAGTAAATGGGTATTAAATGTGCTTTCCTAAATGAGTATTTGCAAGAAGAAGTCTATGTTGCACAACCTAAAGGATTTAAGGTTTATTAAAAACTTAATGATGTTTATCCTCTGAAAAATGCACTTTATAGACTGAAGTAAGCACCACGAGCTTGGTATGAAATGTTGACTACCTACTTGCTACAGAAAGGTTACAACAAAAAGTCTACAGATAATACTTTGTTTCTTAAAAAGCAAAATAAACAATTTGTGGTTGCGCAGATTTATGATATTATTTTTAGGGCTACATCTGCAAAGCTAGCTTTAGAATTTGTTGATTTGATGAAGAAAGAACTTGAGATGAGCATGGTTGGAGATCTAACTTACTTTTTGGGTCTGCAGATTACAAAGTCTCAAGATAGCATATTTATATCTCAGAATAAATATGCTAAATCACTTGCTAAGCATTTCGGATTGAGCACTGCTAAGTCTATTCAAACACCTATGAGCTCTAGTGAGAAGATTCATAAGGATGACAAAGGTGTTGATGTCAATTCTACATTATATAGAGGCATGATTGGTAGCTTAATACATATTACCACAAGTAGACCCGATATTGCTTTTAGTGTTGGGGTTTATGCTCGCTTTCAGGCATGTCCAAAAGAGTCTCATGTGCTTGCTATAAAAAGGATTATGCACTATGTGCACGAAATAATTGACTTTAGCATATTATTTACTAAGGGAGGTGCCAATGACTTAATTGGGTATAGTGATGCTAATTGGGCTGCAAATATTAATGATCGAAAGAGTATTACAGGTAGATGTTATTAAATGGGTTCTAATCTTATTTATTTGAACAACAAGAAACAAAACTGCATTTCATTATCTACTTCTGAAGCCAAATATATTGCTGCAGGCAGTTGTTGTACACAATTAATATTGATGCATGAAATACTCAAGGACTATTGTATTACTTTATCTTAGTTAACAGCTTACTATGATAATAAAAGCGCATTGATATTTCAAAGAATCTAGTTTAACACTCTATGACGAAACATATTGATATTCATCATCATTATATAAGGGATCTGGTGGAAAGAGGATAAATATGTATTCACCGTGTTCCTACGAAAAGGCAGAGCTGATGTATTCACAAAGGCTCTTGACACGCAGACTTTTGAGAGGTTACATTATGACATTGGTGTTTGCTTTCATTAGAATGGGTTTTTACTGCAACCTGGCAGTTATGTGCATTCACGCATATGTTTGACATTTTGTCTGAACTGCATATGTGTTTGTCCAAAAAACTATCGCTTGGATTTCACTGCAACACGTGTTGCTCCTATTAGGTCGAATGTAAAAACTAGCCGCTACACTTGGTTGAGGAGGAGTAAATTTTGTTTCCTTAGACACTACATATAGATTTTTTGGGGTTTAAGAGAGATTTACTGCAAGAATGTCTCAATCATTTTCTTCAACCTCACACAGTGACTTTACTGCAACGATTGATCTTTCTGTGTGGTTTAGGGGTTCATACACAGCGAAAAATTTAAAACAATTTTTGAAAACCCTAACATGATCGAAAATAAGTTCCATTAAACTAGATCTATAAAAGTAAACCATACCTTAATCTGTGATTTCCTTCTCTGATTGCTCGATCTCCAAGACGTTCAAGTGCGCATCCTCTATCAAAAATCCACACACGAACGGTGACCACAATTTGGAGTACTAGCCCTAAGAGAGATGAAAAAACATTTTTCTTTCTCTCCCAAAATCCAGAGAACTCAAAAATAGCAAAAGACGAAAATCTTGTTTCATTTTAGGGTTTCAACCTATATTTATATGTGTAGATAAGCTCACTTAAAAAACCTATTCATAATACAACTATTTTATTTAGCCAGTTTAAGCAAATTACACATACTCCCCTATTAATAAATTATCATATAACAAATTGTAAAAGCTTTTATGTCACGAATGTTATCATATAAAATTCATTAATCTGGACCAATTGAAATTGCACAAAGCCATTCTTTGTGTGCAACCTAATAGGTTCATGCGACATTAGCAGTGAACCAATACCATTTTGGTATGCAAGTCAAGGCATTATGACTACCCATGTTGCATGAATATCAAAATCAAAACAACCTAATGAATAACATATATCATATCCTTTTGTTATGCAATATCCTTTGATGAAACACAAGGCATGGAAAGTCACCGTTAATGTTCAATCGTACTAGTCTCGATCTTTAGGTAGACTGAAAACATCCAAGTGACATTGATCATACAATTCACTGGGACTTGGCTATTTAACAGTCTAACATATCGAGGGATCCACTGATATCTCTCTATACTAAAGGGACAAACTCTATTTTGATTACACACCTTCACATATTATTCACATGTTAACCAATCACAATCTTTATAATTTTTCAGTTAAAGACAACGTTTGATTGGGTCAAATTACTATGCTTCTAATATTGAAGTCTATGGTAATCTCAAGTCGAAAAACTAAATGATATACCTATAATGAGTAACACCTAGGACTCCATGTGGTGTTCTCATAGTGGGTCGGTCCAATACCTTGTTCCCTAGCAAGTATTCATGATCTCTAGTCGTATCCCTATACGCATGATCATCACATGACCATCAATCAAGATTCACACTAGTCTTAATTCATTATAGTTCTCAGTATAATGACTGACTAGGGACATTTAGGATATTCAACAAATACCCATAGATCTTATTATAAGGTGAACATGCAATCACTTATAATAAAATAGCAAACAAAAACCACTATTTTATTTAGTAAAATTATGAGATAAACAATGTTTTTAGATTGATCTAGGGCACATGCCCCAACAATTTCAACGAAAGAGATAAGGGCATCTATTATCATGCTCCAAGCAATAAACTATGTATCTGTACGGCTTCAGATCTTTGAATTGTTGTAGAGAGTACTAAGGTGAATTAGGGGCTATTCGACGACGTCAATCAGTTGGGCTACCTGGTTTTTCCACTAAAGCCAGAACCATTGTCATGGGCAAGAAGAAGGTTGATAACGATGATAAGGTTTCCGCTGACTCTTTAAAGAGGATTTTGATAAAGTCGAGGCTATCAACAAAGTCTCTGACCAAACGAAGATCATGTTCATTTCATAGTACTTTTTTGTACTTACTCCCTCTGTATTTGGTCATTTCCAGTCGTTGGAATGTGTGGAGAAATTCAAAGATATGGTGAAGAGGAAAAATTGGTATGATCAATCGATCAATTTCTCACATTTTCATGAAACTAGCTTGGATAGGTTATTGGTATAGACTAGTATCTATGGCTTGGTGAATCATGAAAGATTTTACAATGAATCGATTGTCAAGGAATTCTACAACAATCTTCTTAACAACTTTGGGGATGCTGCAGCAGAAAAAGTATTCGTTTATGGGTACTACTAGTCACGGCCCAAATCTTTTCCTGGTTTTCCACACTTAAGATTTTATAAATGGCTTCCGCATAAGTTACTCATTGCTTCCGCATAATCAATAATACTTCCGCTAATTAATTAATTTAATAAAAAGTTTTAATTAACTTTAAATTTTATAAAGTGGTAGGACTAGTGTATTACTTATCCTGAACACGAGAAAACAAACTTCTAGGTTGTAAATGCTGACTAATACGTAGTTAAGTCCTGCGTGGATATGACTAGGGCTTAATTACGGGATTAGGCCGGGCGGTGCCCTAGATTAGGAGAGGGGCCGTCATAGTTGGTATCAGAGCCTAAAATTTTTGAGAATCTCATGGCTTAAGACATTGTGATACCAACGTCACAGTTGGTATCAGAGCCTAGGTATAAGAACCTTAGGGATAAATATGAAAAACATGAACTCGTATAAAACACAAACCTTAGAAGTGGAAACCAGATGATCCTTGCCTAGGAACTATTTTGTTGGGAATTGAGTGAAGGTGAGATGGGGATTTCTTATATATACGTGTTAGTTTCTATATGTATATATATGCGTTATGCCACGTAGTAGCTGATTCGCGTTCGCTATCCACTTGAAGACACCAATGGGGGATTCGCGCGAGGCTGGAGACACAGGAGCTAGCGGCACCGCCTCCACCATTTCAATTGACAATTTTTAGATGATGTCGACTGCACGACCGCTCAGGAGCGACAGATCACCAATTTCATCGCTTACATGTCGGCGCAGATGACTGCACTGATTTCGACAGCCCCGTCACCACAGCTACTACTACAGCACCCCCGACCACGAGACTCAGCACTACGAGAGTTCGGCTTGCATCCAGTGGAGAGATGGAGACTCTGGTAGCGTTGTACACTATAGCAGAGAGTCAGGGACCCAGACTAAAGGAAATACTGCTTATTCGAGACTTTTCAGATGTTTTCCCATAGGATTTAGCTGGATTACCGCCACCACGAGAGGTAGACTTCATCATCGACCTAGTATCAGGTTCCAAACCGATCGTGATACCGCCGTACCGCATGGCTCCTAGGGAGTTGGAGGAGTTGAGGACTCAGCTTAAAGATTTGGGGGAGAAGGAATTCATCACACCTTCGATGTCACCGTGGGGAGCGCCAGTTATGTTTGTGAAGAAGAAGGATGGTAGTCTGAGACTATGCATCGACTACAGGCAGTTGAACAAAGTGACAGCGCAGATGGTTGGAGTTCTTGAAGGACTACGACTTTTCCTTAGAGTATCACCCAGGAAAAGCGAACGTAGTCGCAGATGCGCTGAGTAGGAGACCGAGTAGAGATGCTGATGTGGTCAGATGTCACATGATGCATGAGTATGGATTACTCGAGGCAGCGGCGACGGCATGTCAGACATAGATTCCTACCGATACTTAGGTGATGATTTGCGCACAGATGAGACTACAGACTGTGTCTACACAGCGAGTGTCAGAGGGTCAGAGGACCGACCAGTTGTACTCGAGATTCAGCGAGTTAGCGCAGAGTGCAGAGTGTACAGATTGGGCGAGACGACGAGATCGTTGTCCGAGATACGGGCAGTTGTGGATACCAGAGGTACCGGAGCTGAGAGATGAGATCATTCATAAGTCGCACCGTTCCAGACTTACCGTACATCCCGGCAGGACTAAGATGTACCACGACATGAGGAGACATTTCTGGTGGTCTGGGA
Source organism: Stephania cephalantha (assembly GCA_039657325.1). Taxonomy (NCBI): domain Eukaryota; kingdom Viridiplantae; phylum Streptophyta; class Magnoliopsida; order Ranunculales; family Menispermaceae; genus Stephania; species Stephania cephalantha. The sequence continues at coordinate 19,117,886 of CM077574.1, read as the reverse complement.
TGAAGGCAGACGTGTCTAGATTCATCAGGAACTGTGGTATCTATCAGCAAGTGAAGTCCGAGCATCGCAGACCCGGGGGATTACTACAGCCGCTTCCCATTCCTCGATGGAAGTGGGAAGACATCTCTATGAATTTTGTCAGAGGATTGCCGAGGACCGCGAGGAAACATGATTCAATCTGGGTTATAGTTGACAGACTGACGAAGTCTGCTCATTTCCTACCAGTGGCATCGCATTACACGTTCGATCAGCTGAGCGTACTGTTTGATAGAGAGATTATCAGGCTGCACGGGGTACCATTAACGATCACGTCAGATCAAGATGCTACGTATACGTCCAGGATGTGGCGGAGTATGCAATAGCAAGATGCGGACGCGCCTACGCTTCAAGACGGCTTTCCACCCTCGGGACCGACGGCGGCGAAAGATTGATTCAGTCCTCGAGGACATGTTGCGGGCATGCGTGTTGGAGTTTGGCGGATCTTGGGCGGAGTACCTACCGTTGTGTGAGTTCGCTTATAACAACAAGTTATCGAAGCTAACATTGAGATGGCGCCATTTGAGGCTTTGTATGGCAGACCGTGTCGCTCGCCATCGTGTTGGGCAAAGCCAGAGGACCGGGAGATAGTGGGGCCTGAAATTGTTATTGACCACACGGAAAAGGTCAAACTGATCCGTCAGAGACTCAGAGGAACACAGGAGAGACAGAAGAGATATGCAGATAAGTATCGCGGTGATCTCGCGTATTCCGAGGGAGCCTTTGTCTATTTAAAGGTTTCCCCTCAGAATGGTCTTCAGAGATTTGGGGTGAAAGGCAAGCTTGCACCGAGGTACATCGATCCTTTCATGATTAAGAAACGAGTCAGGTAGAACCGTAACTTGAACTTAATTTCGATGACGAAATTTTCATTTTGTTGGGAATATTTGTCACGGCCCAAATCTCTAACCCAGTTTTAATTCCTTAATCGGATCACCGACCCTTGACGTGGGACCTACACTGTGATACGTACACCGACCGAGGCACGTGGCCGAGGTATATGGTATTTTTGTATTGATGTATGCCTAGTGTTATGTATTGTGTAGACTTACTAAGTCATTTGTACGGTTGTAGGCGTCGAGACGAGAGCGGGGACACGTCTCGAGTAGCGTGCAAGTTGGGAAACCGGGTAGTTAGCATTTTGGTAAGTCTTATGTAATACTAAAATGAAATTGAATAACAATTTGTCAAGTAAATAATATGGAATCTATATATTGAGTGACTAGCGACACGGCGGTACGCGTATATCACGATTCGGACGCGAAACCGGGCGTCGAAACGCCCGAAAACACGGGCGAGTGTCTTAGCTGTGTCACAAGTAGGTGTCAACACACCTAACAACATCACCATTTGTCAAGCTACATCAACACTTGGCCATTTTCCCATACCACGTGTCACCACCCCTACCCACTTATATCACACACACACTCACGCACACACTATTTCACACACACACACGTAACCGGAGGCCGAGAGCGAGGAAGAAGAAGAGGAGAGGAGGAGGAGAAGCAAGTGACGCGCGGAAAGAGAGTGGAGACGTCACGGTTGAGGTGAGTCGTTGTGGTTGTTGTTGTTGTGGGTGGTTGGCGGTGGATGGCCGGGAGTGGGGGTTCGGCCTCCATGGCCGAACCCCATGGTCGCGGTGGTGATGGCGGGGGTGCCTCCCCGCCATCGGCTCCACCGGGGCCGGGGTGGAGCCACCCCAACCCATCACCGGAGGAGAGAGGAACGAAAAAAAAAAAAAAAAAAAATTCCTCCCCAATCGAACCTCTCGTTCGATCGGGAAGAAGACCTCCGCTGGCCGGCCCAGAAACGGGCCGGTCGGGTCCGACCGTTTGGGTCGACCCGACCCAAACCGAACCAGGGGCCGGCCGGACCCGACATGGCAGGATCGGGTCATACCGACCCGATCCGGCTGGACCGGGTCGGTTGACCCGGACCCACTAAAATAAAATAAATATATATATTTAATTAGTTAAATTAATTAAACTGCTTTTTAATAAATAAATCCCAGAAAATAGAAAAAAATATGGAAAAATATATTTGTGACCAAAATCAATAGAAATTCGAGATTTTCATAAAAATTGAAGAATTCGGAAGTCGGTCGAGACGTTATACGTGGGTTTTACATCGAAAAACGCGAAATTGACCGAATGGCCAAAAATAAATAAGAAAAGTGTTTCGAAATTTGTCTCGACTTCGATTTGGCCTAAGTGAGAAATTATTGATAGGGAATTACAGGGGAACTCAGGCGTTTGGGCACGCACTTCGATTCGTCGAGGAATCGGCTACACTAGGACAAGCGTGTGACTTGTAAGTACAACTGTGAGAATTTTATATTTCATTTCATTCTCTTATTGCTTTATTGGTCTATTGGTAGACATTACTACTTGTCATCTCACATCATGTTGTTCTTGTATCTATTCGTGGATGAATATTGTGACATGATGCCTTGTGAATTATTTCATTGCTTCTAATTCCTACACTTGATGTCGTTCTTGAATACAATTGATGAAAAGCATGCTAATAGACTACTTTGAATTTAAATAGACTTGCATTCGATTTCCTTTGGGGCTTTGCAGCCTAACTTGTCTTGGAATTCTAGAATTTTGGAATTATTTTTTTTTTGAAACGAAAGTAGGGATTATCTAGTGTCCATTGCACGAGAGATGCGCGGTTCACGGGGACATAGGTCTACCGGGGTTTCGGCACTCACCACTACACTTGCGCGGCACACGAGGTATGGGACTTGGGGTGGTCGGCAAGTATGAGATTGATGTTGTAAAGCGTAGAGCGCGGCTCCGCTATTTATGTGAGAAATGTTGAGCGCAGCTCCATATCGTAATGGAAAAAGGTAGGTGATAGGTCTCACCGCCGACCGGACGTAGATCATCTCGACTTAGCCTGTGTGTGTCTCTACATCTTTAACTGTGGTATTTACTTGCATTACTTGTTTCAGCAATTTATTTCGCTCCTTTATGCTTTTAAATACCATTTGTTTAATTGGAAATGTGACATAAAATTCTCCAGTTAGTACTTAAATATCACTATACTCACCGTCTAGTTTGTGACGGTTGGTGTAGGTCCTTCGAGCAGTAGCAGACCGGGGAAGGAGAAGATCGGCGATTATTCTTGAGCCCGCGACACGTCACTGCATCAATTGTAGGTCTTATTTTGATATTTTGATTTTATATGTTATATACGTCTTTCAGATACTATTTGGGGTTGTATATTGGGTTGAGCGTTAGTTCCCCGACTTGACTTAGACTATTTTACTGTTTCAATGCATTTTGAGGACTTTATATATGTGATGTCATTTCCTGGTTTTCCACACTTAAGATTTTATAAATGGCTTCCGCATAAGTTACTCATTGCTTCCGCATAATCAATAATATTTTCCCTAATTAATTAATTTAATAAAAAGTTTTAATTAACTTTAAATTTTATAAAGTGGTAGGACTAGTGTATTACTTATCCTGAACACGAGAAAACAAACGTCTAGGTTGTAAAGGCTGACTAATACGTAGTTAAGTCCTGCGTGGATATGACTAGGGCTTAATTACGGGATAGGCCGGGCGGTGCCCTAGATTAGGAGAGGGGCCGTCACAACTACATTATATTCAGTCCTGCCTCAATAAACTACATGCTAGGACTTTCTGGATTGGAGACGTCTACTGACTAGTTGGGTTTGACACTAATGTTTGATGATGTTGTCTCGATGCTGACTGGAGGGGTTCTTAAAACATGGCCTTCTAACAATGCTTTTGGACTTCCTGCTACCAAGCTAACTTGCAAGGCCTACATGTTGTGGATGGTCTTAACTATAAGTGAAGTGGCCTTTTCTCACCAAACACATATGTACAAGTAAAAAGTGCTAATGGTATATAATCTTGCCTTAGGGAAGAAGTTCAACATTTGGAAGGAGATCTATGACTTCGTGATAGGCTCAGTGAAAAACTAGAGCAGTCTAGACCTATCGTGCTTCCTAATATCGTTGTTTGGAACATACTCGATCATTGTGCAGAATAATGACAAGTTGGAAAAAAATGGTGGAGAAGGTTAGACTGAATCATCAAATGAAGTCTAACAACAAAATTGTTGATATCGACTTCTCACGCCTACAAAAGAAGTCATCAGCTGCTCCAACCGCTTCTAATGTCAAGGCTATTGTTTATGCTCATGTTTCAACCCCTACTTTTAAGCCTATGTAGAAGTCTAGAAGAATCATGAAACAAAAGATTGTTGTTATTTATAAGAATGAGGACACCAATCCTATCAAAGTGCATTCTTTAGGAGAGGAAATCGCAAGAGGGGATGATAATCATCCTGCTGCTACAAGATAGACTGGACTGCTAGCGATTTCACCACAAGGTGTTAGTTCATTTGCTCCACTTCATAATTGACCAGAGGAAGTTACCTCATTTGCTGAGTTTCAAGATATTGGAGATGATTAAGGTAATTTCATTGATTTACACTTTGATCTAAGTGTTATTACTCATGTTACTACTACAGGGACAAGTACATTTGAGTCCCTTAAAATGAATTATAGAACTGATGGTGAAGATGTTGTAACACCAAGTGAGGTTCCTTGTGAGAATGCGACTGCACAGGTAGAGTCTCTAGCAACATCAGAGATTCATCCTGTTGAGGACTTGACTGCTGTTAACCTTGAGGGCATTCTGCTACCTTCGATATCTGCAACCACTGGACATACTTTTGAGGCTCCGGTGAACAAAGCTTTGCAACCAGAGCCAAGTATGTCATTCCATCCTCCTACTCACTTTGAGCATGATGATTTTGAAGTCAATCAAGCATTTCCTTCCAGTTCAGCTGAACCAACAACTTCGGTTAATGATACTACTGCTGAACCTACCCCCTATACTCCTACGACACAAATAGAAGCTACTGAAGATGACTCTGCTCCAACTCAAGATGTACCTTTGCAACAACCAAGTTCTCTAATGGTGATGAGACCACACTCGCCGTTGTTCGATTACTTCTTGGATCATATTACCTATCTAATTGTCTACAGAGAAGATGGAGCTGCACATATGCGAACAATGCAAGATGAGTTGGACATTGATGACATGGAACTTCACTGATCGAGGTGGCTGGTTAGAACTCAGCTGTAATCTCTTTCACGTTGTTTAGTAAAAAAATGGAAATGAATAAGAGAAATTTAAGTTTCTTTTTGGTATATGATGATTGTAAGTACATGAACTTTATGTTTTTAAAACTGCATTTAATAGTTGTAATTATTGGCTGGTGACTATAATCTTTTTGGGTTTTTACATTTGTGCGTTGTTACTTTAATCAATCACTAACAGTACATTTTATGAAGTTCCTCAAAAATTTTGTTATCTTGCTAAGACACTACTTTTGACCAATATATGCCAAATGGGGAGATTGTTAAACACTAGTTTATTTTGTTTGGGCCAGTCTATCCTTGTCGGTAGTAAGTTAGTTAGGTAAATGTTGTAATGTAAATGGAAGCCTAACTAAGCAAGATGTCCGAGAGTATATACAACTCAGATAAAGATTATATGCAAATTTCAATGAAGATTACAGTAGCAAAGTTAAATTTGAAGACGAAGATAGATCTAAATTCAAAGTAAGAATAGAATATGAGTTGGATACTAAAATAGAGCAACTGTCAGTATTAGTTTATGACAGAGAAGAAGTTCGAAACTCGAGAGAAAGGTGCATAAAGGATTGAAGAACTTTATGGAAACGACAAGTCAAGATTCTAGAAGGAATAGAAGATTTAGTTGTTGAACATTGGATGATTCAAATAAGATTTATAATTGGAGATCGAGAAGGTTTTCTGAGTTATATGTTATTTAGGATTGAGTCCCTGGATAGAATAGATAGACCGAGTCTATAAATATTCAAGATCACTGGTGCGTGGAACATTTTTCATTATTTGAGTTTTGTGATAACTAGAGATCATTATATTGTTTGTACATATTATCAATTTGATTAATTATTTAGTTAGGCTAAGCCTACGCAGAGGAAGACGTTCAAGTCTTACTGCAATATCAATGATTGTTTAGTTTTGATTTGTGTTTATTAGTTCATCACTGATTCATTAAATCTCCTCAGTTCCTCTGGTTTCCAAAACTTCAACAATATCATATAGAGTGCGAAGACGCCGTTATTTTGAATACGAGATGAAATCACACATCAGCCAATTTGCAAATTTTGGCAGTAGTATTCTTGCTTAACTGAGAGATGTCTATTATAGATGAATTATAATTGACATCACACATGCAAGGGCTATAGAACTATCATTTTGCATATGTTTATTGATGCATAGCATATTTTAGAACCTTTATAAGTAGCATTTTATTTATAATTTAGGCCATTAATAAGTGAATTTCTGCTAATCCGATATATTTTGTTTGTTTTTAGGTAAGGAAAGCAAAGTGGAAACATTTAGAGGTTATGTTGAAGATCCGAGAAGATTTCCCTCAAACAACGCACTTTTGCAGGTCACGAGGTAAAGGAAAATGAAACCGGAGGCGAGTGATGAAATGATGACGTTTCACATGGTTTTATGTGTTTTAAAGATGTTTGAATGTTTCGGGATAAAAATACAAGATTCGGGCAAAGAACGACTTCAAAGTGGCTAACTTGCAACATAGTCTATTTTAACCAAGCTTTAGTGTTTTAGCGATAACTCTCTCATTTTAAGTCCAAATGACTTGTCATTCCTTTCGTTGGAAAGTAGATGTAGAGCTGAAAGTCTTCATGTCTCACGAGCTTTGTCAAATTCAGCCTCTAAGTGATCCAGAATCGCATCGTAAAGTGAAGTATGTGTAGAATTCTGATCTCGGCACTCTAACGCCTCCCTAACGCCCTAGCACCCAAAGTAGTGAGATTGCAGTGGCCATTGAAACTAGTGCCGTAGCACTAGGGTAGGCACTCAGTGCAGTCAGGACACCTATAATACGCGTTTTTGGGGATTTTAGACTATTTTTTTGACCAAATTACCCTTGGGGTATAAATTGACTTGAAAATTAGGTTAGAGATAGCTTTTGCTTTGGAGAAACTTGCAGAACACACTTTAAAAAGTTAGGTTATTGGATGAAACTTGGTGATTTATCTAGGATTTTTAGGTATTTATTTGATGTTTTCTTTGGCTTTTATCATGTTTAGTTTTGTTTCTTACCCATTTATGGGGTAATCTATTTTTGTTCTAAGGATCTTTGGACCCCAAGTTGGATTCCTTTTGATTTCAATTTGAATGTGTTGGTTCTTTCAATTCAATGTGTTGATTTGTGTATTCTTGTGTGATTTGTTATGCTTACCTTGATCAAGTAGGCGTAGAACTTAGGGTTTGAAAGCTACCATGAACATTGGGGCTTTTGGACTCGATTTTAGGGAAATACAAACTTAGAACATATTGTGCATCGATCAATGGTCATTAACTAGGGAGACAATTAAATTTGGCACTTAATGGGATTTCTCACTTACGCTATTCATGCTGACCAGCGGAGTTCGAGTGAGACGCTAGAATCTCCATCACTGAGACCTCAGGATGGAGTGAGTTTTAGAAAATTTGCCTATCATCACAGGAATTAGGAGGTTTTCTATTTACATTGAACTCAAAGGAAACCACTTGGGCAATTTAGATTCCCTAGGACATTCTCTCAATAGCTTAAGACCACATTTTAATTCCTTGCAATTAGATAGAGTAAATTAGTAGTCAATTTCCTTTACAAAATCAAAATCAACATTTCTTAACTCTATTTTCTTAATTGAACAAAAGATTAGTTTTTAACTAGCCCTTAGGTTCGATATCTACAACCCAATCACTAGATAGAGTTGCTATTACTACTACAAAGCTCTACACTTGGAGCTCATGTCATTTATATATTTTTTTATAATTTATCATGCCTTGATATAGACTTTTGGATTCATATTGTTATTCATATTCCTTGATTATTAGATAGACTTTTTATATTATAATTGTGAGTCACTAAGCGAGTTGGAGCACTCAGCCCTTATAAACATTTCATGAACTAGTTCTCAGCCAGCCGTCTCAGACAAAGGCAAATGGAAGATCATTTAGGCATCTCAAGATCTTCTAATGTATGATATTACCTTTAGTGTATATTACACTGTTTGAGATACATTTTGTAGTAACAATGGGTTTAGGGTTGTTTTGTATACCGAGGTTGATATTGGTTTTGGACTTTGATTAGTATAGTTTAGTATATCATTTGTCTTATCGAAAAAGTTTAGAATTCCACTACGTTTTCAATTATTTATTCGATATACGATATACTATTTTATGATTATCAGGTATGAAGATGGGTTGTACTGTTACTCTAATTGGGTCCGACTGGTGTAACGAGGCTTAATTAAAGTTTCAGGTAGGGCATTATTTTAAACGGGTCAGGGAATGTTACAGTGGGCACTGTTGATGAAGATGGTGACTATGTAGCCATAGTCTAGTGATCTAAATATCCTTAGGATCTCATCTAGTTGCTAATCTTGGGTCTTTACCCTTTGAGTTAAGATTTGCAACTCCTCTACACTCGCGAATCGAAGACCTGCGGTCCCACTGCCATTACCCAGGCCAGGCAGATCTGCTATCGCGATCTGTAAAAGAAAGCGATTCTTTGATCAACATAGTATCAATATATTATAGTACAATACATAAATACCATATATATAATCAAGTTTGAATTTCCCCAACTCGCGTCACTTCCTAACTAAGATTCTAAGTCTGGATCACAAGTTTCCACTCTAAGTTCCAACCGTTTCCTAACTTAATGTTGTTTTCAATCTTAAGTTAATTAGGGATTTAATGAGAGCTATGTATTAAACCTTGTCTCTGGTTCCAAATGTGACGGCCCCAATTCCCCACAAACGGTGCCCCGCCCGGCCTAAGCCTATGTGGACCCCCGAGTTAGCCTATGCAAGGTTAATGGAAGCTTTGTCAACCTTCCAATCCATCATTATAAGGTAATTTATAATTTTAAGTTGAGTTATTGATGTTTTGCAAGATTTAAAGATTTAGCGGAAACAATTTATCAAACTAAATAAACTCAACAAATAAAAGAAAGAGTCGAACAACCTATTTATGGAACACTGCATATATATAAACTGCAAATTTGGTGACCAAGTGCGGAAAGTAAACAAAGCAATATACAAGTCATAAGTGCCTCTCAGTACCCATAATGCATCCTAGGTGTGCAAAATATCATAATATGTAATTACAAACAAAAGCGTAAAACCTACAAGTAAGCAAGATGAGAAGCCGCTCTGAGAGTTCTCAGAGAAAGTCATCAATCACCGGCCCCTTGCTTTTGATCATCTGCGGATTTGCAATTGTCATCAATGACGGAGATAATTCCAATGAGTAAAGCCAATAGAGTCTCAATTTCAATTCAAGAATTTAAATAAACAAGTCTCTATATCATGCGGGGAAAGTAAAGGACAAATACGTTATTAAAAAAGCATGATAAAAGACAAGAAAGTAATAACAACAATAAAGAATGCCTATAAGTCAAAGGAAGGCATCTAAGTGGTTTAAATCCATCAAGAACAGGTGCCATGTCATGTGTCGAGCAGGTACAATAAGTTTCCCGTATATCCTTATTATTTGTAGTCGTGATAAGTAGGATCGTCTCCATAGGGATTTATCAAACTTCTCTAAAAAAAAGGTCTTTCAATTTATTAAAATGGGGATTAAAAATCACTAATCCAATATATAATATTATAATAATTAACTAAACTAATTAAACTAACTTTACTAACATAATTCAAATTCACTAATATTCAAATCAATTTAATTTAATAATAAATAAATATCTAAACGAACATCTTGAATATTGAGACATTAATATGTTTTGCATCCAAACATGTTACTTCATTCATATAGTCATGAACATACTTTATAAAGTACCGTATATCATTAAACTCTAATCATAAGTAAACAACCCATAGCAAGCCATTAGTTCTCCTTATACCGGTAGAAAAGTCACGTTCTAATTTTATTGAGCTAACCCCTTTCAATAAACAAAGACATTAACTTCACGAAATAAAATCGCATTATACTTTATGAAAACTTTGAAATACTAAATCTAATACCTTCAGAAAGCCACTTCAATATTAGATTTAAATTTCAAATTCACTTAGGACATTTAAACAATAACACCTTTCAAACAATCCTAATTACTCCTTTAAACTAGATAATGAAACTGAATATCACAATACACATTCTAGACTATGCATGCAGTACAAAGTTCATGATTAAAATCTGTAAATAATAATCTATTAAATTAGTGAATCAAAGAATACGATTGGTTTAAATCATTGAGCACATAATCATCTCATCATAACTACATTGCAAAATGGATCAATTTCATGTTCAGACTTTGTTTAGATTATTAAACTACCTACTCATTTTCATAAATAATATTGCAATAATGTAAATAAAAGACATAGATAAATACCTCTGGAATAAATACTTTAAATCTTTAAATCTTCTCCAAAAGCAATGAACAATAAAGCAATAAAACTAAAACAATAAACAATAGCTCCTAGAGCAATGAAATGTTGATCTAAGTACTTAAGGGCAACTAATTTTGTAGCCTTAGGGTCGAATATATAGTATTCTTAGTAGTACATATCCCAAACTAACTCGAACATTTAATGGTTATTTATAATTCTCGAAATCGAACCCAGTGATTCTTCAGCGATTCGGGGGTTAAGTGGAATCGCTGGGAGAATCATTGGAAAAGTAGTCTCAATGTTCCACCGATCTAAGTAGTGATTCTTATGTATAGGCGAATCGTTTAGGAGTCGCTGGTACTAAATCCCAACTCTTCCTTCACTTGTTGATGATTCTTTGCATATTTTTTCCACTTGATCAATTCCTTTATATTCTTCCCTTTTTACTCTATTTCTTCATATATTCCAATTATCACTTGAAATAACAAAAACAAGAGAAAATCATGTGTAATATAGTCTTTTACATCTAAAATCATCCTAAAATGTTTTATAAAATTTTTTTAATTATTGACTTTTCAAATATCCCTAAACTCAGCACTTTACTAACCCGAGAAAATGAATACTCTCAATCATATTCTCTTTTTTTTCCTTCATTTTGATTTCATATTTATATACTTTTATTCTTAAACAAAAGTGATCTTTAAATATAAACATATTACCCTCATAAAAATAAGAATCATGATAGAGTAGAAAGATTTAAAGAACAACCCCTTTGTTTGACAACTCAACCTCTAATTATGCAATACACCTCATAATTCAAAGTTAAACCAATCACCAAGGTCAAGCCACTATATAGGTTTTTTCAATCTCCACTAACAAGCATCAAGCTTATGATAACTAATATAGAATCTCAAGATACATAAATCACTAAAACGATCTCATTTGAAACAGTGTTTAAAATATCACCACAATCAAAGGCGATAGGAATTCTCAATCACCAATAATCATCATTTCATATCCATTTGTTGGAACAAAAAGATATACTTCACTTAACTTAGCTATGATACTCGAGCTAAATCTTTTATTTGAAAAGTTTTCATAAACATCTTTCCATTCTTTATATCTCTATTTCTTTCTTCTTCAATTATATATTCATTTTCTTCTTTATCTTTATATTCCTACGATTCCCTGCTTCGTTTCCTTTGGAATCCGTTATTTTTTATAAGAATTATTCATCTCAGTTTTCCCATCACTAGATTCCCTACTCCATTTCTATTGAGATTTGTGGGTTTCTCTATTTCTTTTCTTTTTTAAAACTCTTGTTAGCTCTTCTCACTTTCACTATAGTCAAGGAAGAATTCATTTCAACTTAGTAAAATTTATTGGCCATTTTCCTATTTTTCTTTTCATTTGTGGCATAAACACTTTTCAATACACACAATTGCACACACATACACGCACACACACGCACACACATACACACATATAATACTTGATTAATAACCTTTGTATAACAAGATTCTTGGAAATATGTCTTGTTTATACTGTAAATTTGTTTCGGTCTTCTACTCGTTGTAATGTTTAACACAAAGCAATCAATCCCCTATAAACTCCTCTTGTGTATATTTAATCTAGGTTAAGTCAAATAGGGTATAACAATTCTTTTCTATCATAAAATTTTTATTTTCATGGGTAATAATAATATATCACTTCCATTAAAATTCAAATTATATTCAATTCCATATTTATAACTAAATAAAGTAAAATGAAATGGAAAAAATATTACCTGCATTGTGGAAAATTTTGAAAAATCCTCAATGTTCAATGTTCATATAGATTATACCTCTCATTTCTTCCTTACTTCATATATTCATACTTCACTTCACCTAATACTCCCAAGCTCATTCTAAAACTTGTCCTCATGGTTTAAAAATAAAGTCAAATTTTCAACGTAAAAAAAAAAAAACACCTCGTGAAGCTTAAATGAATAAATTGAATAAATAACTAACTAACATAAGAAATATTTTTATAAGTAAATAAAACATGATAAATTGATAAATTTCCAAGCATCATAGAATTGAACTGAACACATCAAACCATTGTATGGAATGAATACACCATAGAAAATGTATCATGATAACATACCACATCATAAATATCATAATATCACAAACAAATACCCCTCATGATAACACTAAGAGATAGATAACATAAAGAAAAATGAAAGATCAAAACTGTTGTCCAGAAGTCGCATCATTACCACCATCGCCTTGGTCTTGCTCTTGAGATTGGAAACTCGCTGCAGGATCATAAAACCTATAATCCACTCCCGCCACTTGAGTATCTTCTAAAAAGACTCCCTGGTTACGCATTCTCTTTTGGGTAGATGGGATTTGAATGTTAGCTCCCCTGATTTGCATCCTCTTGGTCATACGTCGTTTGGACTCATAGATACTGCTAGCAATCTTGCGGTGGTTCAGGAAAATTAACTTTTGATGTTGCAGAGTTCTCATCTGGTTTCGCAAGATTGACCCCATCATGGCTATTTCTATCTCATTTGCATACATGCTAGTAAAATCCTTTGCATGTGGCTTTGGGCTCTGGTTCATTCTATCATTATAAGTGGCAGACTGCATTTCTTCTAAATTTTGTCTGCTCTCTGCCCGTATGCTCCTTCTCTCTGTGGTCTCTCTCCTGTGTTTCATTTCTCTTCCGCTCTTCCTCAGAATCCACATATCCCAATACCTTCTTAGTGCTTTCAATGAGTTCATCGATGATGGTCCTATCAGGGTAAACATCTAACCCTAGACCTCTTGTTGGAACTTGGTCTTACTTGCAAAATTCAATGATCATTACGGGTAAAAGCAATCATTCATATTTCTTGGTGGTCATGGAATTCCTAATTGAAGCATAAATTATCTTGCTAGCATCAATATAGCCTATCCCTAGGACTATGTGGTATAAAAGAGCTACCCTATAGTTCACTACCTCATAGTTTTGCAAACTTGGTTGTAAGCTCGCATTATTAAAAAAGCTCTAAGCTTTGGTGGTTTTACTAATTTTCTTGGTTTGTATATGTTTCGGGTACCCGTCTTTATCAAAAAGAAACCCATCCATCGGAATTGCTTCCAAACCATTTCTAATGGTCTTGTGGGAAAATCCGTGTCTAAACCCATACTTAAGTTTTCGGCACACATTATTTTTGTATCCTATAAAATTTTGGTAAACCATAATACCAATTTATTCTTGCAGGTGAGTAGTCTACTAGTATTCCTCAAACCATGGCTATTGTCTTATCCTCATCTTCGTGCCCATTTGTGTAAAACTCCCGCATTAGGATTTCACAACCCATCTCCATCGAGGACCTCGCGTCATTATCGGCGTAATAGTCCCTAGTTAACAACCCCCAATTTTGCTCCCTTATTATGTTCAAAATCTTAGGCCCATACTTAAGTTCATTTTTAACATTGAAACACCTCTCCGGTATGATTTTCCTATTTTTACTAATGTCGCTCTTTATCCTATCAAGTGCTTTGGCATTTTTAAGGTTGTGGAGGTGAGAAATGAATTCTTGGTGTCTCCTTAGTCTATTCCTGTCTTTCCGACTCATTAGTAAAATCTAGAGGTGGAGAAGGTTCTCTTGATGCTCTAGTTTGGGGGTTATTTATTGAAATCCCTGATGGCCTAATGGCTGTGGATGGAACATTGGATTTTTATTTGGGTTTCTCAACTAACGATGCCTTCCCCTTCTCCTCTCGTGAGCTTCTACCTCTACATCCTCAGGCCATTGTCTCAATTCAAAAATTCACAAGTACAAAAAGTAAAAAAACCTATAAATCATAAAACAAGGTTTGTCAGAAATAATTCGGTAAAATTCAAGACTTTACTGTAAAAAGGAGAAATTTATTTGGAAAACTAGCTTAAAATTTAATCGGGAATTTAAAATAAAATTGGCATCGAAGCGTAACTTAATTATAAACTTTAAAATCTTGTAAACCAATTGTGTGATAAATTTTTAGTCTTTTCAAAAACAAAACAAAGCAAATTAAAACAAAATCATAACCAAACCCTAAAACTCATTTTAAACTCGATTTTCAAACCATTTGCAAATATGTTTAAATATACCAAAATTTCAAAATTGTTGTATTTGTAAACCAACAATCAATATAATCGCCATGCTAGTCTATTGGAACCAATGAAACCATTTGTTCAAGATAATAGAATAAATTCTAATAAAACAATTTTGAAAATCATTAGAAAATTTGAAAAAAATCCTTCAAAACAAAAATTTGTTAGAGTAAAGTGCTAGGGTTGATGTAATTACCTTTTTGAGAGTGACTCTCTTAAGATTTAAGCTCTTGAACTCCTATAGATTGTTCTTTCAAGATCTAGGTCGAAATCTCTAAAACTCTTATTTGGCTCAACACTTCTCAAATTCAAAAATTCTGGGTTGAATGGAACTAGGTTGTAGTGAGAATCAATCAAATATTATAAGATTAAGCTTAGATGGTTGAATCGAGGCAAGAAATTGAGATTTTGGTAAAGGGTAGCAATAATTTGGTGTTTAAATGAGTTGGTTTTTTGTGGTAATTTTGCGTTTTTTTTTAAAAAAAAACCAAAAATCGCGTCCAGCGATTCCTGCATTAAGTGGAATCACTGGGAGATCACCAAGCGAATTGGCGGGTTGTGAGGTGCAGTGAGCCACTGATTTGAGCATCGATTCCTTTGTAAAGACGAATTGTTGTGGATCCGCTACACACTAATTTTCATTTGATTAGTTGTATACTGCTACCAATTTTTCCAGTGATTCCCAGTGTTATTCCAATTTGTTGGGTAATCTCTAGGCATCATTTACTATTTTTTCAATTTATTTCATAATTTACTCATATATATCATTCATAAAAACTTATGTTAATGTAGAATTGACCAAAAATTCAAAAGTTTGATTAGGATATGAAACTAACTAAATAATTTTATTAAATAAATAAATAAACAAACATGTAAATAAGTATGTGAATAATGCAACTTGCATAAAGGCTATATAAGCAAAAACAACTTGATCACTCCCTTTTTATTGAAATTACCTCAGAGTTTAAATTGCAAAAATATTTTCATTACAAGAGTTAAGAAGTGAGAGAATAAAAACACATTAAACTAAACTAAATTAAACTTCCAATAAAATCAAATAAATATAGAATATGAGCTGCCTCCCATAAAGCGTTTTTGTTTATTGCCGACGACTCAACTTAACCCTTATAGAATTAGTTTGGATCTCTAAACTTGATTTAGGATTATCCACTATAGTGCCATTCTAGAAAGTGAGTAATTGACCATTAATCGTCAGAGTGATTAATTTTTTTCAAAATATCCATAACAACTTGAGTAGTGACTAAGAATAGACGTCCTAAAATTAAAGGAGGATTTTCATCAATAAAGTGTGGCACGACCAAAAAGTCTATGGGTACGATGTAGTTGTTCACTTGAACAGGCACATCTGTGACCTCTCCTGTTGGTTGAATTGAAGTATCATCCGGTAAAGAAACTCGTTCAGAAGCAAGTGATTTCAACTCCAATTGAGTATGTAGAAAGAAATGCATGGGCATAAGATTTGCATTAGAACTCGTATCATACTGATCTCTGAAGTACTGAGCCCATTTGATTTTAATGTGCAAGTGTACAACTCTAGGATCATTAAGCTTTATAGGGCTTCAATCCGGCCTTTTCTTTTTCTTATTGTTCTTGGATTTAGGAGCTTCCAGCTTATTAATGTTTTTTCCATTCTCCAGTTGCTTAGCTCTCTATTCTTAAGTTACTTTCTTTTCTTTTGAAGTGTCTTCAACTTGTTCTTTCTTTGGAATATCTTTTGTAGTTTCCATATTTACTGCGTTCACTGCATAAATTTCAGCATTAAAGTTATCATAATAGTTTAAGTCTAGAAAGTCATTATCATCAATTTCATTATCGAATAATTCATCATATTCTTCATAGGTGTCATAGTTGTGTACATTATTTATTTTGAAATTAACTATCTTATCTTCAAATTCCATAGGCATTGTTCCTTCAGAAATATCTAACTTAGTTCTAACCGTCTTAAGAAAATGCCTACCTAATAGTATAGGCAAATGATTGGGTGATGTTGAGTCTCCCATTTCCATGAGATAAACGTCAGGTTGAAACGCTAAGTCATGTACTTGTTCTAAGATGTCTTCTAATAATCAATATAGTTTAATAATTGTATTGTTTGCTAAAGTAAGATTAATAGGTGTATTAGTTAACGATCCTATTTTCAATGATTCATAAATTTTAAGTGATATTACATTAATTAATACTCCAGATCACACATAGCAAATTCAATAGAAGAGTTTCCTATTGTAATGAGTATAATAAACATTCCTGGGTCTGAACATTTCTCAGGAATTCTCTTCTTTAAGGATGAAATCTTATGTCCTAAAGTTTCATTAGATTCTTCTAAAAATTTGTCATTATATTCAGAGAATTCTTTAACAACTTCATCATGATTTGATTCCGTTAAGATTTCATTAATTTCTAATTTATTGAATATTCAGATACGTCTTCTTTAGTTTCTTCCTCCTTAGCATTTGCTTATCGTTGTGGAACGGTATAATTAAAATGCATATCTTCATTCGATTTATAAATATCATTTAATTTTTCTTGATTAACTAATTCAAAGTTTTGTAACGATTTTTCATAGGCTTCAACTTTGGCTAAATATCATGAGTATAGTCTTTCGAAAAAATGTATGTATTTAATTGTTCAGCTATCCATTCACCAGTGAGAATGATATTTTCCATCATCGATCTTTTCTTCTTCTTATTCTATTGTCTTAGGTATTTTGATTTTTCTTTTTCCTCTTTTTGGTGTCTTTTCATGTAACGACCCGAATTAATTAAATCGAGGTTACACGCTAATTAGGGATTAGCAACACGTAATTTGGGCTGACATATTAAGCCTGGTCAACACCTCGAGCTCGAAAACCAAGGTAACTTGTTAGTTATAACGTGATGCATGCATATTTCATGTAAATATTTAAATATATGTATGTTTGATAGTTCGAGACTTATGCCGAGGAAATTGCATGAGTTTCAGCGAGTGAGAGTGTTATCTCGGGGCGCGTTATAGCACGGAGCTTCGGATAGTTGAAGTTAATAGAGACTTGTATATCTTAGTTAAATTAAATAAGTTGAAAATAATTTATCCTAAGCTATGTAAGTATGGCTAATTAAATTAAAATTAACAAGATAAAATTAAAATACCCTATGATATGTTGTTTGATTTAATTTAATTGGCTCTAAAGTTAATGTAAAATTTTTAATTAAATCTCATATACTTGTAACATATATGTGTGTATTGTGTATGTTAGGTGGGTGTGTGTAAGGAGAGAATTAGAACCTCTTGATAAAATATGAGATGAGTCACTACAAATCTCGAGGAGAGGTTGTGATACAAGTATAAAAGGGGGTCTCCATTTTGTTCTTATTTGAGTGTTCCAAGTGAGTGAAAAAAGTTAAAAGAAAAACTGAAGAGATTGTGAGATTTGGAGAAGATTCTTGAGGGCTTTTGATATAGATTGATAGATCGATATGCGGGGAGTGTAAATCTACTAATTTGAAGCAAGATTGGTGGATGATTCTAGCTTCAAGAGAGCCTTAGGTGGGAATCCAAACCAACACTTTTAATTTTTTGATTAAATAGGTTCTCTTCTAATTTATTTTGGATTTTCTAAATTGATATATATATATATATAAAATTTTTTGATTTTAGTTTTGTTAAAAAAATAAAATAAAAAATAAAAATAAAAAATGCTTTGATTTTGTAGCAATGTTGCTGCAATTAATGGCAGCAACGAATCTGCCAATCAAAGGCAGCACGTTGCTGGCAACTTCGGGCAACAACGTAGCTGCCTAAATTAGGTAGCTCATCGCTTCCATTTTAGGCAGCAACGTAGCTGCCCCTACGTGCACATCGCGCGAGCACTTCCGGGCGCATCGCGCGCGCACTTCGGAGTGTGTCGCGCATGTGATTCGGTGGTGTGTCGTGCGGGTCGTTTGCGGCTTTGGGATGCGACACACTCGCGTGTTTTGTAGCAATGTGCATCCAATTTGTTTGTGACACACGTCGGTGTTGAGTCCTGAATCCTGATGCACGCCCGTGCCGGAGTGCAATGCACACCCATGTTTGAGTTAAATATTGACCAATATATATTATATAATAAAAAGTATAATATATATGATATATATAATATTACATTATATATTATGTATATGTATATGTATAATGTATATATAATCAAAAACCTAATTTGTTGGTTCGAAAATATGAGAACAAATACCAAATTCAAGAAAATTGGTCGAGCCGAGACTTTGCTAATGTGGTTCGACCCGAGACGCGTTCAATGTGGCCGCCATCGAAAAATCTCATATTTTTAAAAATTAAGGTAAATAGAAGAAAAACGAAATCGAATAAGTCATTGCGCCGATTTCGGTTGCGTTACAACACATCTATGTCTACCTAATAGGACAATAGGGGCCTAGGGATCTTTAGGTGGGCGTTGTACGCAGATTTCGAGCCAATTGAGGTTCGTTATGAAGCAATGATTCTTATTGATTGAGGTAAGTAAAACCAATAGGAAACCATGCATGATTTCATGTTTTATTCTTGAATTAAATTCTAGTACTGCATATTTTATTTCGTGAATGAATGTTGTGGGCAAAGCCCGTCGAGTTCCCCTTGCTGGTGAGTCGGAAATAGCAAAAGCCTACCCCACCGAGCAGAACTTCCCTACTCATTACGAGTCGAAAATGACTCGAGGACTACTAAGTGAGGTGCAAAAGCTCTCATGATGAGTCAAAAAAGTCTAATGATCTACCTAGTGAGTAGTGTGGGGTCCGCAAGTAGGACTGGTCGACGACCACTGATCGGACACTATCGCTGACCCTCGACCTTGCGAAAGAGATGGACTTAGTGTCCATTCTTTTTTATTATTCTAGCATTCACTATTTATCTTTGTTTACAGTCTTAATTTATTTCCGTACAATTGATGTTTTCCTTTCTTATTTATTTCCCGTTTGGACATAAGTTGTTATTGTTGATTTCTTATGAATACATTATTGGCTCTTCTAAATTTTACTCATTGGAATTTGTTACTATTTGGTAACAAGTTGTAGATCTTATGAAGAACAACCAAGAGGTGCCAAATGATCACCTTTATGACTGCCTCGACTACTTCTCTCATAGGTGTTTGGTATATATGTCATACTTATTTTTTGTGGGTTTTAAGAGACTTGAGGGATACACCTGATATATGTATCACTTTTGTATCTATCACCTCGATGCATAATATCTATATATATTTTACCGAGTTTTCACCACTTAGGATATACTTTTGATTAATGAAAACAAACTATATTTTTGTTTTTCATTGTTATTTCTATTTAAGGTTTCCACACTTATAATTGCTTAATTTTATTAAGCCACTCGACTCAATCATAAATGCTAAGTCAAGTACTAACAAGACTCTAGATTTTCTGTAAGAAAGTGGAATAATTGACTAAGCATTGAAAAATGTGTAAGTTAAAAATAGGAATTCAGCTCATTATCGAGATGCGTGCAATGACGTGGCGGTCTTGATGACACGTCCGGGCAAAGTGGCAGTGCCTAGTTTGTATTGGGATTCGGGGCCGTAACATTTCTTGCGTATGCGTTTCTTTTTCATTGCAAAATAAAAGCGTTAACTTGTGCTTGATTAGTAGTGTTTATAGTTTGAGTAGAAACTTTATTTTGATTATTTAACTTGTTAATTTGTATGGTCATTTGATTTAATTGTTTTTTTAGCTCGTTAATAGACATATCGGTTTTAATCTGATTTTGATAAATTTGTGTAAAATCTCGATGACTTTGGGTCGTAAAGTTATGTTGTTTTTGTTCTAAATTTGGTTGGGTAGGTTGAATAGTTTGTTGAGGTTGTTGAAATGGCATAGGTTGTGTAGGTGATCTCGATCTCTAAGTGGTATAGTTTTGATTTTGTGGACCGTAGCTAAGATTTGAATTTGGTTTTCCAGTGTAGTAATTGTGTTATTATATTTATTTCTAAGAGGGCCAGAATATTAGTTTATAACTACATTGACTTCTTTAGTATTATCTTCTTGTAAAGTGAGACACGCATCTGTAGGATGTGTAATCGACAAGTCAATAATTAGGCATGTTTTATAGTACATTTTACGATGATTTTAGATGTTAATGACTATATTACATGGGGGTTTCTCTAGTTTTTGTTATTCCAGGTGATAAATGGAGAATATGAAGAAATGAAGGAAAAATGAAAGAAAATGAAGGAATTGATCGAGTGAAAAGATTGTATGAAGAATCACAAAGGAATCAAAGAAAAAAATTGAATTTTTTAACCAGCGATTTCTGTACACTCAGAATCGCTGCCTAAATCGATGGACACAAGAAAATACTATTGAGCTTCAAATCTTAGATTTTCTTAGTGATTTCACTTACACAATGAATCGTTAAGAATTGCCAGCTACGAATTCGTGGATTTTAGATTACAACAAGAATTTTGAGTCGGTTTAGGATATGTATTACCAAATATACTATAAATATAAACCCTAGAACACAAAATTAGGGGTCTTTTGTTAGTTTTATACTTTTGCCTTTGTTAGGAGGCCATTCTTCATTGTTTTACTTTTTGGAGAAGATTGAAGATTCAAGTTATCATTAAGGTATTTTAATTATGTCTTTTAATTCTAACGATATGGTGTTATTTATTATCATGAGTGAGTAGTTTGTTAATCTAAATAAAACTCCGAACATGAATTAGATTTGTTTTGCAATGTAGTCATGATGAGATGATGTATATTTAATGCTTTAAACCAATCGTATTTTTTGATTAACTATTTTTATATATCGTTATTTACATATTGCAATCATGGATTTGAGTATTATGTGCATAGTGGCTAGCATGTATGTGATGTTTTGATTTATTATCTAATTGAAGTCGTAACTAGGATTTTGTTCAAAGGCAAACACCATTTAGATGTCCTGGATGAATTTGATATCTAAATCTGAAGTTGAAGTGGCTTTTCGAAGATGGTAGATTTAATAGTTCAAAGTTCTCATAAAATGTAATGCAACTTTAATTGTGTGAAGTTAATGTCTTTGTGTAAATAAAGGGGTTAGCTTAACAAAATTAGAATGTGACTTTTCCACTGGTGTAAGGAGAATAAATGGCTAGCTAAAAGATGTTTACTTACTTATGATTGAAGTTTAATACTCTAGGATAGTTTAAGGAGTATGTTCATGACTATATGATTTGAGTAACATGTTTGGAGTGAAAAAAGAATTGAAGTTTCATTGTTTAGGATGATTGTTTAGATGTTTATTTATTATTGAGTTTTATTGAATTGAATTAATTTTAATTTAGTGACTTTGATTTGTATTATTTAAGTAAGTTTAGTTAGTTTAGTTGATTTTATATATAGAAATTATTAGTTTAAATTATGTTTTTATTAAGTTAAAAATATAAAAAATAAAACTTCTTTTCTTAAGGAATTTATAAAATCCCTATGGAGATGATTCTCACTTACCACTACTACAAAATATTGAAAGTATAATATAGGTGGGGAATTTATTGTACACGCTCGACACGTGTCAATTTTTGGCACTGTTGCTAAGGATTTTAAAATAATTCCTTAAGAATCTTTCTCATTGCATGTCATACAATATGGGAGACATTGAGCAAGAACTTACTTTTACCCAATCCAATAAAAATATCATAGCTTATGAACCTATGTGTATTGCTTTTCTCATGGAGTTCTCTAATTTTGAGTCAAAATCGGGATTTATCAATTCTTCACCTCATTTTCAAGGTGAAGATGATGAAGATCCTCAACAATTTTTTTAGGAAATACACGCATATAATAAGTGTGATAAAACTCAAAAAAGTAGAGTTAGATTATGTCAAACTAAAGGCTTTCACTTCTTTTTTTAAAAGTCGAGCTCAAGATTGGCTATTCTATCTCCCTCAAAACTCCATAACCACATGGTCCGAAATGTTAGAGACCTTATTAGATCAATACGTTCTAGCATGCAAAATTAGTTTTGATAGGAAACAAATTAGGAATGCTAAGATGGAGACCGATGAGACTTTTGGTGAGTTTCGAGATATATACCAAAGATTGCTATCATTATGTCCACAACATGAATTTACAGAAAAAACTTTCTTAGAATACATTACGAAGGACTAAACCATTTAGAACAAAGATTCCTCAACACAGTATGTGGAGGGTCTTTATTCGACATAACGCCAACATTAGCAAGAGATACTATTATTAAAATGACGAAACAATCAAAATAATATTGTGAGAAAAACAAATTTATCAAAAACACTTATGAAATCAATAGCAATATAGTCAAGACATCAGATGATAAATTTGATGAATTAAAAAGTATGGTTAAATTACTATTAAAAGATAAATTAGTCCAAACTAAAATTTATGCTTTTTGCAATGAGGTCAATCATCTACATGAAAAATGTTCGTTGTTGCAAGAAAATCAATTTCAACAAGCTAACACAATGATGAATCATTATAATAATCTCAATCAACCTACTTACACTACTAGTAACAATACTAATTGCCTAAGACCAAATATAGGGAATGGTGTAGACAATAAGAATTTTCAAAGATATAGAACATTCGCATTAACTAATAGAACAATAGCACTAGAAAATTCAACTAAAGCAAAAGATCAAAAGATTCATGCCTTACAAGATAAGATAATTAAACTAAAAAATCAAACAAGTCAAATGGAAAGGCAAATGAGTCCATAGGTTAACCAAGGTAAATTACCGTCTCAACCTAACCCTAGTTCATACGCAAAAGCAATAACTTTGAAAAGTGGTAAACAAATTGAAGGACCAAAGATGCCAGAACAACTAGTTCCACAAAAAGAATTAGAGGTTGAATTTGAAAAAGAAATAGAAATTAAAAATAACTAAATTAAAAAGAAAAACGATTTTGAAAAAAATAAACCAAGTATAGTACAACCACCATTTCCCCATCATTTAGAAAACAATAAGAACGTCTAGAAATTACAAGAAGAGAAATAAATCTCAGACACTTTAAAGAAAGTGGTAGTAAATACACCTTTATTCAAAGTCATACAAAACGTACCTAAATATCATAAATTTATAAAAGACTTATACACTAATAAAATGAAACCTAATGAAAGAGTAAGCCTATGAGAACATGTGTCAGCAATAATAAAAAAGAAACTGCCCCCAAAATGTTCTGATTTAGGAATATTTTTCGTTCCATGCACAATAGAAAACATAGGGATATCCAAAACATTATGTGATCTAGGCACCTCAATCGGCGTAATGCCTTTGTCGATATATTTGCAAATAACAAACGTACCCTGGTCTTGGCCGTGAGTATAACAACTCGATTGTAATAATAGTGTAACCAACTTACATTGACTACAAATATTTTCATCAGGGAAAGGTGTATGCATCCACCATGTAGTTAGCTACAATGAATATATTGCTAAGGAAATCATTTTTAAATGGTTTTATAACTAAACTAAACTAATCTATACTATCAAGTCGATGAAACTTACTTTTAACTCTTATATTAAAACTATCTTAGTTCTCAACTTCACCTAGGTAATGATATACTATGCTTTTCAACCATTTTATCATCTTATTATGTTTTGTGTTATGCCTAATTATGATAGACATATTTTCTTCAAATCCACTTAAACACATTGTCGTGATGGAAAAGATTCTAATGTGCAAACTAGAACTTCACCTATCAGTGTGAATAATATAAGCTTCGTATTGCTTTAATGTTCCAAATCTTTAGATTCATAACCAATTATGTTTATTATCCATGTCTCCCTAATCCACAACTATCGATCGATGTTGTGTATTTTACGGTTGTACCGTCCATATTTGACTTAAAAACTTCAATGGCCATGATAACTTCTAAAACCTAATATCAATAAACATGCGATCAAGATGTCTATTGTATTACGCTCAGAATCAATACAAATTCTTACCATTGCACTTTTTATATTCAATTTCTACTCATGTTCATAGCATAGCGTTCATACCATAGGATCCATTGATCCCTAAGATTAATAGACTACTTACACTTCATTGAAACAAACATGCACATAGTGGTATTTATTGAAATCAGAGATATATTGAAAATACTTCAAATAAATAAATAACACAATACCGAATCACCACACACGTGTCCTCAATGACTTTCTCTACAAATCATTCTAATACTCAAGAATAAGTCAAACGTATGCTAAAATACTTTAAGAACTGCTAATGGTTGATATGTTGTGAGTTTACCATGTCCTAATATCTATTTATACTTCTAAACGTATGCTAAAATACTTTTAGTTCCATTTCTTCTCCTTTTTGCTCGTTTCCTTCCTTTATGCTTTATTTACCTGAAAATGCATAAACACCATTAATTAAAGTTTATTTAAGGATATTTATACTAAATATACTACTAAACTAACCCTATATATAAGTCTAAATAATTACTTATCAAATACACCCAAACTTAGGATTTTGCACGTCCCGAATTTTACTAATCTCCTAACTACTCATATTACTCTAGTTCTCATTCATTTTATATTGTTTATGGAGTATCCTTTAATTCACTATGTTTCAAGGAATAATCCACTCAATAGTTTTTCTTTGCAAAAAATTATATTTTTCAAAATATAGTTTAAATAATACATACAACTCACTTTCGAAACACCAAAGTAGATCACAACCAAAATCATCACTACTCATGAGCTTGTTTCACCTCGACACTCAAGTAGCAAGTGTACAATCTTATGATTTCTCATTAAGCTCTGGAATTCATAAATAAATATAGATCAAACTAATTTTGGTAGACTTTAGCACTTCAAGATTCTATAAGACTTAATATAGTTGGAAATAAAACTTAACTCAATTAAGTTACTCGTACTCGAGGTAAATTTTTATTTGAAGAGTTTTAGTTTACTTATGCCTTTTTTTATCTTTGTCTCTCATTTCTGTTCTTCCTCTCATTTTATTTTCATTTCACGGCCCCTGCTCCTTTTTCTATGCACTTTGTTTTTCTCCATTTTTCCAACCATCAAGTTTTCTTCTCCATTTCCTATAGAACTTGTGGGACTTTCTTTTTTTTTCTTTTCTAAAACTCTTATTAGCACTTCTTACTTTCACTTAATTAAGCAAGTTAACTCCAACTTTTCGTTTACAATGCCTATTTCTTTCCTTCTTTGCACTAAGTCTTTATTTACTTTATATTATCAAGTAAGACTCACACTTATTATAAAATTCCTTGTAGATCTAACTTTTTTCACAAGAAGTTTTCTAGTAATTTGTCGCTTTTGTTTCAAGTTCATGGTCTTCCCTAACTCTTCTAATCATGAAATTATACCATTGTTGCTACATTTCATATTTTCTTCAAAAATTTTAATAATACTCTCTTGAGTTTCATATCAACAAGACACTTGTATTTTACTCATCGTCAATTAAAGGCATGAACATGCAAATGAACTACTTATTCATTAAATATTACTACGTATAACGTAATCTATCTTATTTAAACATTAAAATAGTAAGTAAATGAAATAAATAATATATTACCATGCTTTCATCTTTAAGTGCTTCAAAAAATAAAATTTATACGATCACACTTGCAGTGTTTATCCTTATTTCAACCTTTCTTACCACTTTCCATAGTGTAGTGTAGTGTTGATGCCCCTAAACTTAAACCAAACCTTGTCCTCAATGTTTAAAAATAAGTCTGAAATCATAAAAACACTAAAACACAAACATATATAATAACACAAGATATTAAATCATAAACTAAATTAAACATCGAATTTAAACAATTAAATAAGTATCAAATATCCCAAATTTAAAAATAAAATGGTATCAATTTATCTCTCATCTCCCAAGTCTAAAAAATCTTAAGACAATGACATCTGGACGGTGCGTCATCATTTTCATCTACCTCATTAGCTCCAGTGTAGGATGGTGTCTGATACGGCGCCATGTCCTGCTGCTCATTTCGTCGATCTTGCTCTGTCCTCTGCATACCATGTTCATATCATAATAAGGTTGTCCGATACCGCGCCATGTCCTTTCGATACTACCTTCTCATTTCAGCAATTTACAACCTCTGCACTGTCGTGGAGTCATGTCCTCTGGTGGTGGTACTGGTGGTTGTAGTGGAGGAGGTGGTAGAAAGACCTCAGGACCATCCAATTAATGTTCTCCAATTAGTGGGTCTACGAACTCATAACCCTCAGCGAATCCCTATTGTTGTTGCTCCTCCTTTTCTCCATAACCTTCATCTCCCAATTCCCGTGCTAATTTTTGTTGCTTCTACTGCTACTGTTGTTGCATGATCCTCTTGTTGTTTGGCCAACAACTCAGCCTGACATCTAGCTCCTTCGGCTATTTCTCACTCCTCCTCGAAGTCTTGATAACCAGGCAGTGATTTAAGTGTAAGCATGAAAGCCTCACCCATGGTTGCTTGGGCCTCAACATCGAATTCTTCATCATTTCGCATCGCACTTTCGCCTTCAAGCATAACTGAGTGATCAATATTGGAAACAACAATTTGTTGTCTCACTCTGAAATTATGGACTCCCTCAGATTGGTGTAGATGATCTCACTGACCTCGATCTCTCCGTTCTTTGTGATCTCATATAAAAAGCCACATTTGGCTTGTTGATCTTTCCTTGTTGAGTGGTGGGGTATATTGATGCAATAAGGAAATGTTGCCACATTCGGTAGACTTTCCTAACATTTTCCTTCTTAATGGGCTTCAACACATTCTCAGCTCCCATTACCTAGCCGGGTTGTCCTTGGACAACTATTGCTATACCTATAGCTCTAAACGGGTATAGGTTATAAGGTTTCTCATATAGACCATCCAGAAAAATTGGTTCGGCTCCAACCATAATTAAATGCTCAAATCCATATATATTATTAATTTCACGCTTATTAAAGGGCACTAACACCCCTCTCACCTTCAATGGCTTCTCTTTTCTAGTGAACTTCGCATTAGCATAAAATTTGTATACAATTCCACTCGCTCCTCTAACTTTTTTTTCTCTATAATCTTGAGTGAAATGCTCCCAATTTTGTTGCCTAACGAAGTTGTTCACTCGTTTTTCTTATTTGGTTGGCAAATTTATTCCTCTTCCCTTATGCTTAATATCCTCATATCTATCTTTAGCCTATCCACTAATGAAATATTTGGACTTAAATGGTCTAAGATCCTCTGTGGGATCTCTTGAGGTTGATTCCTCAAAATCATTTGTTCTAACATGGCTAACTTGCTTCCTTGTTCTCGGCATTCTCTTCAATTCAAACAACAACATAACAAATGCAACTAGCAATAGGGCTTGAAATCACCTAAAAATCACGATTCATATTACACAGATCATTCACATGCCAAATAATGCGAAAAACATAGACTAAGTCTCCATGGGTAATATTGATGCTCAATATTCACACAACTTTTAAATCCTTATCCAACAATCTCAAATTCCCTACTCATACAATTTCATCAAAAGTTTTCAAAATTAAAAGCATTACTAATTAAATTGTAAATTCTACCTTAATGTCAGACTAGTTCCCGGTGTAGAACACTCCTCCAAGTCTTTATCAATCCAAGCCCTCTCATTTTTCTAACAAATTAGAGCCCTAGCTCTCTTGAACTCAAAAACTAATATTCAAGCCCTAGCTTTCCACCTTGTGCAAATCCACAATGCACTTATTTCTTTCACTCTCAATCACCAGGAACTCTCTTATCTCACTTAGAATTGATCAAAATTTGGCTCTAGAGGGATCTATATTTAGTGGTTGTAGTGTGGTGTTCATGCAAGTGTGAAGAAAGTGATGAAAATGGGGTTTTAAAGCCCCTCATCGACGCCGGTGTCATGCCTTAATAGGCACGGCGCTGTGACAGTGCCACCACAACGTCGAGGATGCTATGGCATTTGTTGTGCCTGTCTTAGCGCCCTGTAGGCGCAGTCTCTCATACCTATGGCATCATGGATCATAGCCATGACGTCAAACAATCTGCCCACATGTTTCGCGTATATTCTCCTTTAGTTCTTATTCGGCACTTCTCTGACTTTGTGTATCAGTTACATAAGATGTCTTTATCACATGAAATCCATGTAAATATAAATTTTCATCAAAACTTACCCGTGATTTGTCGTATACCTCACCTTTACCTCTTGAACTCCTTCGCTCTTTTATGCCCTTTCATGAGTTTGCGAGACATTTCCATTCCGATGAATTATCACCAGACAAATGGTCTTTCCTACACCTTCGACACGAATTTTTGAAAGTTAGAAACTAAAACCTGTTAATTATACTTATTAAACTAACTAACTAAAACTTTTAAAAACTTGAAATCTAAAAACCCTTGGGCTGCCTCCCAATAGCATTAAATTTAACGTCATTAACCTTGCATCTTTTCACTCATTGTCTAAATCGAGATACTTTAATATTAGATCAGAGATTATGATGTCATTTCCATTCGGATGTACTTATTCGCCATCAACAAAGACAATTTTTTCTGCATCATTCCCTCATTGATGTTCATCGTGATCTTTTTCTTTCGGGTGTACAAGCTGGAATGGCAGTGTTCAAGAATGGCCACCCAAGTATCATACACTCATCATCATCCATGTTGGAATCCATAACCTCAAAATATACGATGAATGTGAATCTACCCACTTTCACATGCACATTAAAGACTCTTCCTATAGTAGGTATCAACTTGTCATCTACTACTTGCAAATTCATCGTAACGAGACAATTGATCTTTAAATTGGTGTGCAACATGTCCATTATTAGCATGACATTGACTGAGGCTCTCATATCACATAAGATATTTTTAAATCGGTGCCTATCGATGCTTATTGGTATGTATATCTCTCTCGGATCTCTCCTTTTGATTGGTTGATGTCTCGATATGAACTTGAACTTTGGTTCCAACTTCCTTATAACTACCTTGATGACATTGCTTTTTGGTGCTTCTTCAGAAGGTCCTTCATCTTTTTGTTTGGCCTTCCATTATTTTTTTCCCTTCTTGTCATTCTTCAAGGCATTGATTCTTTGTTGCCCGAATCCCTCGAGTTCATATTTCCTTACTTTTGTTCCGTACTCATGCATCTCTTCATGTTTTCTCATAACCAAAGTGTTTACTTTTCCTGGCTTGTACATCACTTGGTTGTTTATTGGCTCACTCATTACCATAGTGATTATCATGTGAATAGCACTAACGTTCTCCTCAGGATTGGTGATCGTGTTACTCATAAATTGTCCTTCCTTCTTTGAGTTCAAGGCATTGGCTAACTGTCCAATCTGTCTTTCTAAGTTCTTGATGGATTGTTATCTCTCATCATCCATCCTCTTCATGGCTTGTTTCACTCCTTCCATCTTTTTTTTGTGTTTTTCATGAAATTCCCTATTGATCATGTCCATGGCTGGCAATTACTTCTCAATTAAGTTCAATGAAGTCATCTTTTCACTCTATCCTAGTTTCCCTTGTTAGACTTGTTGATCAAAGCCTTGAGGTAACTTCAGTGAATTATTAAAATTTCCAGACGAGAAACTCTATAACGACATGTTACCTTAAGCTGGTGATTAGTACTAATCTAAATCCTAATTTACCCGAGTTACGCTCGTGGTTAAGTTCGGCGTACCTCGATTAGCGTGTGTGTGTTTGCATGATATATGGTGTTTGTTTGGATTATTAAATCAATTTATATATAGGTTGGTGTATAATAAAGAAACTATACACAAGCCTATAAAATGGAAAATACCCAATAAACTAAGGTTTACCGGGACACCAAGTGTGACGAGGGAATCGTAGCAAGAGTGTACACGCTCAAGGACACTTGTAGACATGTCCAGTGAGTTTATTGGTGAATAATACGCGATATATATATTTATATATTTTAAATATATAAATATGTATATTGAAAAATAAAAGAATATTAGAAATATATGGATTATCAGATCGTCTTGAACGAAGCATAAGTGCTTGAAGTGTCAAATCTCGTGTCAACGCATCAACCACGCGATCGATCTCATGATAGCGCGATGCGTATCTCGAAAAAAATCCATATATAAAAACAAAAATTCATTCCTATCCAATTCATTCAATCGTTCGAGAAGAAGAGCGGGCTCGGGTTTGATTTGATCTGAATGGGACGATCTGGGGAGCTAAATTAACGTGAATTGAGGAGCTTAATCGAATTAACAACACGAGATAAATGTTAAGGTATGATTTGTTCTTATGTTTGTTGAAGTTCAATTCTATGGCGATGCTAGGAATTTAGTTAATTATGCGTATTGTTGATTTGAATTGGTTTATAACCTCATTAGAGGTCCTCCCTGGTGATTTCGGAGTGTAATTGTTGAGTTTGGATGTGGTTTGGGTCAAGTTTAGAGCAATCAAAGTGTGCTGGTGTTGCAGGTCTGGTGCGTATGGCGCGCTAGGCATTGGCCATAGCACGCTATGCGTACTGGGGAAGATGACTGACATACGCGCTATCCATGTCAGGTAGTGCGCTATCAGACCCCAGAAGTGTGTATGAAGTTCAGTAGTGCGAATAGCGCGCTACCTCCGGGACATAGCGCACTAGCTCTGGGACATAGCGCGCTATCCACACTCATATCAATACAAAGCTGATTGGATTTGGGTAAATTAACAACAAATGATTGGTGATAGGTTGAGGAACACTAAGGAAACGTGAGATGATTGGAAATTTAAGGAATTTGGGAAATGGAGACTTAGACCCGAGGTAAGTACGGATTTGCTTATTTATCAATATTGCCTAGCTATTTAGTATATATAGCTCATACAGTTGTTAGAATGGAATGGGGGACTATTTATACTGTGATTGTTTTCAATAAAAGGAAGACGGTGTTTACTGTGATTCACAAGAGTAAGATCCTGGAATTGAGACGAGGTGATATAGGAGATGGGTTAGCTTCCCGTGCCTATATGTAACATACTACTCAATTTATAGGTTGCGTGGGTTACATATTCACTAGAAGGTTTAAGATAGAACCATTGGGCATTAATCGATTGGCTAGACATCACATATGCGCAGTGTATTGGTTTAGCACTCTTATTAATGGCGCTGGTGGGTAATCGGCCCTAGTTTTATAAATAAAATAGGGTCACAGTGTATTAGTCCAAAGACATTTGCTTGACATCCATATATGTATTGAATTTATATGATTTCCATATTCTTATTAGATATCATTGGTGCATGTTGTTATTGCATGATATCCTTGAATATTATATGGAATATTGATGATTAGTGTGAATCCCTACTTACTGAGCAAGTTGGAGCGCCCACCCCAATTAACATTACAGATAGATCCGACAAGTGCTACGACTACGTGATGGAGAAGTTATAGGAATCTTAAACTTCTCTTCGATGTAATGACTTTCTCTGGTCTTATATATTTGTATTGAATTACAGTTTTGTAATATCACATGAGATGGGTGATTTGTATAATCAAGATTTATTCCGATTTGTTTTTAATACTGTATATCTTATTTTGGTTATCGAAAAAAGATTTAAATTTATGTTGTGTATATGATTTGTTTTATTTCGATAATCAATATACAGTAGTGTTTATCAAGTGTAGGTAGTAAGGCTGTTGGCTCTAGTTAAGTCTGGAAAGGGTAATCTAGTCTTAATTAGGGTTTCAGGCTGGGTATTGCCCTAATCAGGTTAGGGGATGCTACAAATTCGGGTTGTTGTTTTCGTATCCTTAATAAAACCTTTGAGGAGCCATTTTTCTCTGCTTGAAGTCGTTCTCATAGCCTTGGTTGTTCATGAAGTTGATGTTCTCATATTTCATTCCTTGTTGTATGTCTATTTGGTTAACCACCGTAGCTTGGTGATTATTGGGTTGTTGCACTACTTGTGGACCTTGACGTCCCATTTAAAATTTTGCTATTTGATTGTTCAGATTTGATAGATGTACCATAATTGTAGCTTGCGAGTCAATCTCGTATACGCTTTCTTATTTCCTTACTATGGAATGATTATCGACTGTAGAGTTTTAAGACAGTAGATCAAGAAGATCCAATGCATCATCCTCATCCTTTGTTAGTAGAGAACCATTCGTTGTGGCATCTACTAGCGTTCTCGTGTTATGGGTCATGCCATACAAAAAAGCTTGGAGTTGTGCCCATTTCACGTATCTGTATCCTAGATATATCCTTAGCATCTCTTTCAATCTTTTCCAAGCCTTGCCAAGTGACTCAGTGTCTTCTTGTTTGAATTGATTGATTTCCAGCTTCTTTTCACTAACCTTCACTGGAGTAAAGAACTTATCGAGAAATCTTTCATTGATTTCCACCTATAAGGTCATACTCCCTGCATTTCATCCTTGAAACCAAGATTTGGCTTTTCCACCCAATGAGAATAAGAAAAAGTAATCCTGATCACCTATTTTGTAACTCCAGTAATGTGCACAGTATCGCTCTTCTCCTAGAAATTCTCTACATGTGCAACTGGATCTTCATTGGCTAGCCGGTTGAACTAGCTATTTTGCAACATGTTTATCAGAGACGATCTCAGCTCAAACTTGATGGTGTTGGCTGGAAGCCTCATCACTCTGTTATAAGTTTCCTAAACTTCTGGCTTAAAGTAGTCATGAAGGCGTCTTTGTCCTCGCACTCTATCCTGCACTACCAAATCACTTTCGGGTTGGCTATTCCCACGGCCCTGTTGGTGATTTCTTGCTTGATCCTCATCCATCTTGATTCCTTTCTTTTTCTTTCCTTTGTTGGCTCTATCAATCTCAAGGTCATAAGTCATTAGGTCCTTCTTTCCTTTGCTATGCATGCACTAGTATCCCTGAAAAGAAAACACAAAAGATCAAGTGCAGAAAGTCAAACTTGAAACTTAAGCCTTTTATTTTTTTTCGTTTTGATGAACTTAAAAGTAAAGTACTTAAAATAAGACTTAGCAACTTTTCAAACTAACTAAGTCTAATTGGCTACCTATCACCAGCAACGGTGCCAAAAACTTAACCTCGACCGCAAGTATAACGACATGATTGTAGTAATCGTGTAACCAACTTACGTTGACTATAGATATCATCCTCAGAAAAAGGTGTATGCACTCACTACTTACTTAGCTACAATGAATCTATTACTAGGGGAATCCTTCTTAAATGATTATATAACTAAACTAAACTAATCTACACTATCAAGTCAATGCAATTTACTTTTAACTCTTATATTAAAACTATATTAGTTCACAACTTTACCAAGGTTATAAAATACTATGATTTTCAACCACTATATCATCTTATTATGTTGTGTGCAATGCCTAATTAGAATAGACAGATTTCCTTCAAATCCACTTTAACCCACTGTTGTGAAGGAAAAGATTTAATGTGCAAACTAGAACTTCACCTATCAGTGTGAATAATGTAAGCTCCACATTTCTTTAATGTTTCAAATCTTTAGATTCATAACCAATTAACTTTAGCACCCGTGCCTCCCTAATCAACAACTATCACTCGATGTTGTGTATTTTACGATTGTACCGTCCATATTTGGCTTAAAAGCTTCAATGAGCCTGATAACTTCTAAAACCTAATATCAATAAACATGTGATCAAGATGTCTATAACATTACGCTCAAAATCAATACAAATTCTAACCATTGCACTTTTATATACAATTTCTACTCGTGTTCATACTATAGCATTCATTCTGTAGGATTCATTAATCCTTAAGATTAATAGACTACTCACACTTTATTGAAACAAACATGCACATAGTGGTATTCATTGAAATCAGATATATATTGAAAATACTTCAAATAAATTAATAACACAATACCTGAATCACCACACGTGAGTCTTCAATGTCTTCTCTCCATAAATCATTCTAATACTAAAGAATAAGTAAAATCTATGCTAAAATACTTTAATGATTGCCATTGGTTGATATGTTATGAGTTTACCACGTCCTAATATCTATTTATACTTCCTAAACACAATTAGAAACCTTACTTTAAAATTTAACTCGAAATAGAACCTTAACTTTCTATTTTCTTACGTTCCAGCGCTGTCACTTAATCCCCAGTGTTGTGTGTGTTATGTCACGATGCCGCCACTACACCGCCACTTTTGTGTGCTCTTCCTTGCTTATGTACCCTGACGTCTTCCCAATGGCCTCCGGCTCCGTCTATTAGGCTTTACAACGCTGCCACTGCGTGGAGTCTACTGTCTCGTTTTCTTCACTTTGCCTTCTCTCCTATACCACCTAGGTCCTCCATGCTGTCCCTTACGCTCTCACAGTGCCAAACCTTCATGCCATGACGCCAACCACACTTAGATGAGTTTTAGCTCCATTTATTCTTGTTTGTGCTTGTTTCCTTCCTTTATGCCTTATTTACCTAAAAATACATACACGCTATTAATTAGAGCTTATTTATGGATATTTATACTAAATATACTACTAAACTAACACTATATATAAGTCTAAATAATCACTTATCATATCCCTAGAAGAAACTGGTATAGTAGTACAATTAGTAGATAGATCTATTATCCAACCTGTAGGAGTATTAGAGGATAGGTTAGGGTTAATCACTTACTTTTCTCAGTCGAGTTTTATGTCATAGACATGAAAAAAGACCACTTCTCTAGTAAAACTTCTCTTATCCTAGGACGCCCATTCTTAAAAACTGCAAAAGCCAAAATAGATGTTTCTAATGGAGCTCTAACAATGGAAGTAGATAATGAAATGGAAAATTTTAACATCTTTGACTCTATGAAATATCCTTTAGATGTTTCATCAGTATACACCGCAGATATATTAGATCCTATAACAAATAAAAAATTTTAAAAACGATAAGTTAGACAAACTTGAAAAGTTGATAGAGGATTTAAATGCTGACGATGATAAATATGAAGAGACAAGAGAGATAGTTAATTCCTTAGAATCTTATAATTATTAGGGAATGTGCCCTAGGTCAATCTACCAACATTTTTTATCTATAATTTTAATTAATAAAATTGAGGTTTTCATTTGCTATTTTATTATAAGTGATTGCATGTTTACCTTATAGTAAGATCCATAGGTATTTGTTGAAATATCTGAAATATCCCTAGTCCCTCATTACACTAGGAACTATAATGAATCAAAACTAGTGTGAATCTTGATTGATGGTCATGTGATGATCATGCGTATGCAGATACGAATCGAGATCATGAGTACTTGTTAGGGAATAAGGTACTGGACCGACCCGCTATGAGAACACCACATGGATTAAGTCATAGGTTTTACTCATTATAGATATATCATTTAGTTCTTCGACTTGAGATTACCATAGACTTCAATATTATAAGCATGGTAATTTGACACAATCAAATATTGTCTTTAACCGAACAATTATAAAGATTGTGATAGGCTACCATGTGAATAAGATGTGAAGGTGTGTAATCAAGATAGAATTTGTCCCTTTCATATAGAGAGAGATATTAGTGGGTCCCTCGGTATGTTAGACTGTTAAATGGTCATG
Source organism: Stephania cephalantha (assembly GCA_039657325.1). Taxonomy (NCBI): domain Eukaryota; kingdom Viridiplantae; phylum Streptophyta; class Magnoliopsida; order Ranunculales; family Menispermaceae; genus Stephania; species Stephania cephalantha. Next base: position 19,081,752 of record CM077574.1, on the reverse strand, counting down.
TCTAAGTGAATTGATATGATCAATGTCAATCGGATGTTTTTAGTCTACCTAAAGATCAAGACTAGTACCCATTGAACATTAAGGGTGACTTTCCATGTCTTATGTTTAATCAAAGGATGTCGCATGACAAAATGATATAGTGTATGTTATTCATTAGGTTATTTCGATTTTGATATTCATGATACTTGGGTAGTCATAATGCCTGGCTAGAGACCGCTTATGACTTGTGTACCAAAATGGTTTTTGTTCACTACCAACATCACATGAACCTATTGGGTCAACACAAAGAATGGCTTTGTGCAATCTCAATTGGTCCAAAGTAATGAATTTTATATTATAAAATTCATGACATAAAAGCCCTTATGATTTGTTATATAATAACTTATTAATAGGGGCATTTATGTAATTTGCTTAAATTGCCTAAATACAATAGTTGTATTACGAATAGGTTTTTGAGCGAGCTTATCTACACATATAAATAAAGGATGAAACCTTAAAAACATATAAGATGTTTGTTTTGTACAAATTTTAAGTTCTCTGGATTTTGGGAGAGAAAAGAAAAACGCTTTCTATCTCTCTTGGGGCTAGCATTCCAAATTGCGGTCACCATTCGTGTGTGGATTTCTAATAGAGAACGTGCATTCGAACGTCTTAGAAATTGAACATTCAGATAAGGAAATCACGGATTAAGGTGTGGCTTACTTTTCTAGATCTAGTTTAATGGAACTTATTTTTTATCCTATTGGGGTTTTGTCAAAAATTGTTTTGAATTTTTTGTTGCGTGTGAATCCCAAAACACAACAATAATGTACACCATGAACTCTTTTACTATATGGATTTACCGATAAAACATTCGAAACTTTTACCCTCTATACTAAAAGCCCCTAACTTAGACTTAAGAGTTTTACCAGATCATTTGAAATACGCGTACTTAGAAAGTAACAACGCCTTACCAGTTATAATTTCTAATAAATTATTAAATGTAGAAGAGGAGAAATTAGTTAATGTTCTTAATGAATTCAAGAAAGCAATAAGATGGACAATAGCCGATACTAAAGGAATAAGTCCAGCCATATGCATGCATATAATCAATCTTGAAACAGACACAAAACTCTCTAAACAAGCTCAGCGTAGATTGAATCCACCAATGATGGAAGTTGTAAAGAAAGAAATATTAAAATTACTAGACGCTGGAATGATATTCTCAATAGCAGATAGGAATTGGGTCAGCCCAGTACAAGTAGTCCCAAAAAAATAGGGGTCATAGTTATAACAAACGAACATGGAGAACTAGTACCAACTAGAATCCAAAATGGTTGGAGAGTATGCATAGATTATAGGAAGCTAAACGCTCCAACTTGAAAAGATCACTATCCACTTCCATTTTATAGATCAAATGATGGAAAGACTAGCTGGACAAACTCATTACTATTGTTTAGATGGATATTTACGATTCCATCAAATTCCTGTAGCTCTAAAAGATCAAGAAAATACCACATTTACTTGCCCTATTGGTACATTCACTTAAGAGGCGTGTGCCTTTTGGCTTACGTAACGCACCCGCTACATTCCACATATGCATGATTAATATTTTCTCAAACTATGTTGAATATTTTATTGAAGTTTTCATGGATAAATTTACCGTATATGGTAATTCTTTTGTTGAATGCTCACTTCACTTAACTAAAGTACTTACAAGATGTATAGAGAAAAATCTAGTATTGAACTATGAAAAATGTCCTTTTATGGTAAATCAAGGACTTGTATAGGGCACATAGTGTCAGCAAAAGGAATAGAGGTAGACCTAGCTAAAATCCAAGTTATAAGAACATTACCTTACCCCATTACTGTGAGTGAGATAAGATCTTTTCTTGGCCAGACAAGATTCTACAAATGTTTTGTGAAAGATTTTTCTAAAATAACACAACCCCTATGCAAAATCTTACAAAAAGATGTTACCATTGAGTTCACACCCGAATGCAAGATAGCTTTTGATAAGCTAAAAGATGCCTTGATAACCACACCAATGATAAAGTCACACACCTGTCCTTTCGAAATAATATGTAATGCAAGCAACTAAGCCGAAGGAGTTGTGTTAGGTCAAAAGTTAGGAAATGATTCTCATGTTATATATTATGCATCAAGAACTTTGGATCTTGCCCAACAAAATCGTACAACCATAGAAAAAGAACTCCTAGTAGTTGTGTTCACACTAGATAAGTTTAGACCATAATTAATAGGGACAAACATAATAGTTTACTCAGATCATGCCGCATAAAGATATTTGATAGCAAAGAAAGACTTTAAACCAAGATTAATAAGTGTTGGGTTTTTGGGTTCATAGACATAAATATATTTTTCATCCTCAGACTGACGGGCAGAGTAAGAGATTGATTCAGGTTCATGAGGATATATTTCGAACCTGTGTATTAAAGTTTGGCTAATCTTGGGAGGAGTGTCTACCATTGTGTGAGTTTTATTCAACAACAGTTATCAGGATAGCATTGAGATGTCGCCATTTGAGGCTTTTTATGGTAGACCATGTCGCTCACCATCAAGTTGAGATGAGCCAGAGGACCGGGAGTTAGTGGGGCCTAGGGTTGTTATTGATCAAACGGAGAAGGCACAACAGATTCGTTAGAGGCTTATAGGTGCCCATAAGAGACAAAAGAAGTATGTAAACACGTATCACAATGATATCACGTACACCGAGGGAGCCTTAGTCTATTTAAAGGTTTCACCTCAGAAGGGTCTTCACAGATTTTGATTGAAAGTCAAGTTAGCACCGAGATTCATAGAAGGGTTAGGAAAGTAGCTTAGGAGCTTGAGTTACCTCCGCAGATGTCAAGGGTTAATCCGGTTTTTCATATTTATATGCTTCGATTAGCTAAGTCGAAGGAATGCGTACGAGCGACAATTGACTTGAGTAAGGATATTTCATTTGAGGAGCAACCAATACAGATCCTAGACTAAAAGGTACAATAGTTGATAGGCGAGTATATCCCGAAGATGCTAGTCAAGTGGCAGTTTTATAACGACTCGAAAATCACTTGAGAGCGAGAAGACTATATGTGAGATAGGTTTCCTTACCTTTTCAAGTCAACTTTAACTCTAACTTTAATTTAATTTCGATGATGAGATTTTCATTAGTTGGGAAGATTTGTCAAATCCCAAATTTATAATCTTAGTTTATTTCAAAATCAGGATCACCGACCCGTTACATGGGACCCGTATAGCGATACGTGCATTAACCGAGGCACATGGTCGAGGTATATTTTAGTTTTGTTGTGATGTATTCCTAGTGTATTGTATTTGTGTAGACTTATTAAGTCACTCCTACTGGTATAGAGAAGTAGAGACGCAGGCAGGGACACGCCTCGAGATGCGTGTCAATGGAAGACCAAGGTAGGACATGATGTGGTAAGTCCTAATTTAGTTAATGTGATTTAAATAGTTAATTTAATGTGCCTATATTTGAATTTATGTAAATATGGCCTAAGTTATGAAAATTAAACAACGAGCATTGATATGCCTCGAGATGCATGTTGTCGCCATCATTTGGTAACTTAAGTTAACGTTTGTGTTAGCTTGGATGGTTTAGTGGATTATAGGATAAGATATAAGTTGTTGGATTTGCCTAGAGATGGTATACGCATAAGAATTAAGGATCACAATTGATTATCACCATTATATAAAGGGCCTTAATGGAATTTTCATGCAAAACTCATCTTTATTTTGTGTAAATAGAGAGAGGTCTAGAGAGAAGATCTAAACAAATTTATGCGGAATTCAAGTATTGGGAAGGTGTTTGATCAAGTTAAGGAAGTTTCACAACTAGGTAAGTTAATCAACACCTCCACTTTGTGAAATTTAAGAAAAAATTGTACGTTTTAGTTTAGTTCCGATTTTTCAGTAATTTCAGTGGGAAAATGACTTTGTTTTCAAAATCTAATTCCATATTTGGATTCCTTGTGAAATTCCACGAATTCTACTTTAAAGAAGTTCTGAATTTGGATTTGTTTCATTAAGTTATGAAATTTTGAAGTTCATAATGTTATAAAATAGAACTAGAACTTTTGCATGTTGTTATTATGAACCAATCTCTATAATTTGGTCATAACTTCCTCATTTTACATTGAAATGGACCCATTCTGGTGGTATTTGAAAGATAACTCAAAGAGAAACAACTTTTTTCGTACTAAAAATTTTTGAAATTTGAATGTTTTCATGTCCTAAAATCCTTTACAACTTTGATAATGAATCTGAAATATATGGGTTCACAGTTTTGCTAATGTCATGCTATTTTGAACATAACTCCTTCATTTCTTATTGGATTGAGCTCATCTTTTAGTATGATGTTTTAGGATATGTTAGTAAGCTTGAGTAAAAAATCGTGACTTTTAAACCTATGGTTTAGGAGAAATGAACTTTTCAAAGTTGTTGGTCGAAATCCAAAACTGTTTTGACCTATTGTGGTAAAATCTTCTCTTATCGAAGTTACGCAAACCTGATAGTTCTAGAAAGCTAAAACATGGCTATAAAGACATCTCTTTGGGATACAATACATAAGTTTAACGTTTTGGTAATTGAAATCAACTCACAAGTTGGTGCATCAAAACTGTCTCTATTTTAATAAAGTAGATTTGAACATGAAAAATTGTTAATGGGGCTGATTTTAAAAATTGAATTTACAACCGCTTAAACCAACTCTAATAGTTTGTACAAGTCCTCAAGCACCCTAATTAACCTCATGAACGTAGGGAGAGTCTTGGGAGTTCGGGTACGCGTTTTAAGATGTCAAGAGGTCGGTTAAGTAGGAAATTTGCATGACTTGTAAGTAAATGATTGATATATTTCTCTCCATTTTACTTCCTCTTATGCTTTTCATTTATAGTCTTTAGGACTGCTTTATCTATTGTACTGTAATGGCCCAAATTTCTAATAGTGGATTTGGTCCATAATTAAAGGTCATCGACCCCTGACGTGGCTCAAGAGCGGGCACACGAACCCAATTCTCGACACAGATACCAAGTAATGTATTGTTTGTAGTATGATGTATGCTTGGTGTATTGTATATCTCTAGACATAGTAAGTCACTCCTACTTGTGTATAGAGGTCGAGACGTGAGTGGGGACGTGCCTCGAGATGCATTTCGACGTGGGACTGAGGTAGAGAGTGATTTGGTAAGCTAATTTAAGTTGATGTGGCCGAAATTGGTAAATTTGATAAGGCTATAGTTAATTTACATTAAATGTACCTAAGTTAGCAAGTTAAAAACAATACCCACATGATGTTCTTTGAGATGCGTATTGACACATCAAGAGACCAATTGAGTTGAAATTGGTGTCATCAAGGAGGAGTTAGTGGAGAGTTGGTAGGATATGAAACAAGATGTAAGCCATTAGATCAGCCTCGGGATGCGTATGTACATAAAGACAAATGGCCATAATTCAACCTTATCTATACATGTATATACATGGATGGTTGTACATGTAATTCATTTCATTTCAAATTTAGGAAGGAAAAAAGTTGGAGAGAAAGATTTGGAGAAGAAGATCAGAGAATTAAAGGAAAATTCTGGTGGTTTTAGAGAGGGTTGATCAAGCTAAGAGTGGTGTACAACTTGTTAAGTTGATTTACATCATTAACTTAGTTTAAATTCATGAATTTGATTATAATTATTGAAGTGTGGTTGTTGTTATTGATATGGAGGATGTATTTGGTCTCTAATGGGGGAGAACAAGGACCCAAAGCTTTGGTGATGGCCATATAGGGGAGAAAACTCTAAATTTGAAATGCGAAATTTTGCATTTTCCTACAATTAGTGCACTAATCGTGTTTGCTAGCGTGCTACCTGAATGTAGTGCGCTAAGTGGGTCATTAACGCGCTAGACATTCCACCCAACGCGCTAGGTGCTTTGTTGGGTTTCGGGGATCATGCGCAGCGGAAGTTTTCGAAACCTTTTCGAACATCCCAGAACCAAGATCCTATTGATTCCATTAAATTGATGTGCAAGTAAAAATCATACCTTAGCAAGAATAACTCCATGTCTGCCTTGTTTCGTGTTGATCGATTCCTTTAAGACGCTGCCACAGACGAACGTCCTCTATCAGAAATCCACACACGAATGGACAATCAAAATCAGGAGTGCTAGCCCCAAAAATCCTAGGACAAAAATTATCTAGGATAAATCTCTCTCGGGAACTCCCTACAACAACTGTGACCCTAATGTCTTATTTATAGTACATTAGGTCCAGTTATAAAAGAACTTCATCTCCCAGTCACACTCTAAATAGAGTCCTAGATAAAGTTCAATTCTAAAAAGGATAGATTCATAGATAATCTACAATTACTAATCCAATAAGATTTGTAATTTATCTAAAACTCAAATAAGAATTAAAGTCATACTATAATTCCAATTAGAGTCCTATTCAAAATAGGATTTACTAAGAGACAAAATTTCTAGTCACACTAGAAATGTATGAGAATCTTGAATCCTAGTCAAACTAGGACATTTAATGAGAATCTTCAAAATGGATTTTATCAAATAAAATTCATTAACCCGGATAATATTAAATCATGTATATTAGTTCTTTATGTGCGGCCCAATAGGTTCATACAACGTTGGCAGGGAACCAAAACCATTTTAGTATACAAGTCATAAACGGTCTCTAGCAAGGCATTATGACTACGCAAGTAGTATGAAGATCAACAAATCGATACAACCTAATAGACAGTGTATATTATATCCTTTGTCAGGCGTTATCTTTTAATTGAATATAAGACATGAAATGTCACCCTTATAGTTCAATCTACTAGTCTCAATCTCCGAGTAGACTGAAATTGTCAAGTGACATTGATCCAATCAATTCACTAGACATGGCCATTTATCAGTCTAACATATCGAGGGGCCCAATAAATATATCTCTCTAAAAGAGATGGAAAAATTCTATCTTGATCACACAACATCCACACAATAGTCGAACAATGACCAATCGCAATTTTTATAATCATCCGGTTAAAGACAACGTTTGATTGTATCAAATCATTGTGCTCCTAATGTTGGAGTCTCTGGTGATCTCAAGTCAAATGTTCAAATGATATAACTCTCATGAGAATCACTTATGACATTAACCATGTAGTGTTCTCATAGCGGGTCGGTCCAGCATATGTTCCCAACAGATACCCATTATCTTGATCCATATCCGTATACGCATAATCATCCCATGATTATCAATATAGACTCATACTAGTCTTAATTTATTATTGTTCCCACAATAATAACTTACTAGGGACATTTAGAATAATACAATAATTATCCATGGATACTATTATAAAAGAAACATGCATCTACTTATAATAGTTAAACAATGTTTATAGAATTGGCCTAGGGCACATACCCCAACATCTCCCACTTGCACTAGGTCCAACCCTACACGTATCCAATACTAAATAACCTTAATGCATTCTTAGTGGAAGAAGTTTGTTTATGTATGTGCTACATTTTTTGTTATTGATGTTCTGCAAATCTTTACGTTTTCTCTTTTATAAGACAAAAACGCTTAAGTGATTGTTTAGATCTATAGTGTGATTTAGGTTCCATAACCTAAATTTTTCCATTGGTTTTATAATAAAAGCCAACATTATTTTCAATACTTGGAACCACATCTTATTCAATCATGAACCTTACGATCTAAACATTTTCTTTGGCTGCATCAAATGCCGCTAAAAACTCAGTTTATGTTATAGGACTTGTTAGAGTGAGTTTAGAACATTTCCGACTCATTACTACAAAGTTAACACATATCCATATTGCAATCATTAATCTTTTATATTAATTTGAAAGTTTGCATCGTGTAACCATTTACAAGACTCATATCTTTCAAACCTCTGCAAATCTAATAACATTTCTCAAGTGCTTCTGAAGTACTTAAGAATGTTATTAATAAATATCCAGTGACCTTCACTATAATCTATAAGATATTTGTATGTTTTGCCCAAAGCATATGACATATCGAGTTGAATGCAAAGTATAACATATGTGATGATTCTCATAGCTAATGCCTAAGAAATTATATTCACAATGTCTTGCTCATCATTTGTCTTAAGAATTTGAGTCTTGTAGAGACTTATGTTATAAGACATAAGTACGAATCCTTTTAAGAATCTCGTACACCGCAACCTTTTCAGTTATTTGTCTATATAAGCACTCTTATTTAAAGTAATTAGCCTCTTAGATCTATCTCCATATATCTATATTACAAGGATATAAGCCTAATAAGCTAAGAATCTTATTGAGAAACCTTCCTTAACTAAGACTTGACATTCTGCAGGGTTAAGATGTCGTTTCCAATGAATAATATATCATTAACATACAGATTCAGAAAGATAAATGCGCTCCCACTAACCTTTATGTATACACAAGGTTTATCTTCAATTCAATGAATGTAATTCATTAATTATTTCATCAAAACAAAGATCCCGACTCTGATAAGCTTACTATAATCCACTTATGGATTCTTTAAGCTTGCAAAGCTTTCTCAAATTCTCAAAATAATAAAAAAAACCCTTAAGTTGTATCATACACATCTTTAAAGAGCATAGAGCAATGTTATTTTTGACATCCGTTTGTCATATCTTATAGTCAAACTATGAAGTAATGACAATAGAATTTTAGAACTTGAGCTTAGCTACCAGTGAAAATCTTATCATAATCAACACCTTGATTTAGATTGGAATTTTCGATAAGCCGTGCTTTTAAGTATGCATCTTTTCTTTTTCATGTCACTTTAACTCATTTACATCCAATGGTCATACCATATTCAGGTAAATAATTCAAGTTCCAAACTTGGTTAACATACATGAATTAAAATTCAGAGTTAATAACATTTAGTTTCTTCGTTCAATCTAGATAAGATATGTCTCTTGATAAGTTGTGATTCATTCTGATCTAGTATCAAAAATACATCACAACTATCAATAATACGAGATTTCATATTCTCTAGCCAATTTCTAATTATTCTAGATTTTTCAAGAGATATATGTTACTTGTGTATACTCAACTAGTTCAAAACTTTGTTGATCTTCTTAAAGTGGTTCGGTTCTGATTTGTGGCTCTTGAACATTTCAAGATTTGTTTTATTCCCAATTGTGTCTTTAAAAATAAACTTTTTATTTAAAAATACATGATTTTGAGCAACAAACAATTTGTTCTTAGTTGTATAAAATAGTATCATAGTGTTCAACCACAATTAGACACAAAAGACTTAAGCATCAAACTTTATGTGACTTAACGTCTTACGCAGGTCTCGCCACCTCAAATCTTAAGAAAAGACAAACTAGGTCTTTTTATTCCATATCATATGTGGAGTTTTATCAACCACTTTAATGAAAATAAGGTTTAGTGTGAGTGCATTGGTTTCTAAAGTATAGCCTCAATAAGACATCACAGAAAAGTTTGTGTGACACATCATAAATCAAATTATATCCTATATAGTTCGATTTATCCTTTTAAAGCATCATTTCTCAAATGACATTCCTAGTGGAGTTAATTGTAAGACAATCTCACAATTTCAAATATGGTCACTTAAACTCTTGGCTCAAATATTATCCACCTTGATCTCATCAAAGTATGTTAGTAGTTTGCCAAGTGATTTTTTTATACTCATTTTGAAATGTTCGTAACAATTCAAAATTATGTCTTCCTAATAGGATTTGTAATTCATTATAAATTGAACAATTTCATTCTATGAGAAACAAAATCCGTTCTGTAAGGCTTTCTTTAGAACTTGGCAAAGTCTACTCACAACTAAAGTTTATGTGTCCGACACAAACACCTTTTGTAGCTTTTACCTTCCCTTTATCTTTCTTTATTAAATTCCTTTATGTTACGAACCATCAAATATATATATCTAAGGCCCTTTTTTATTATTCTATCTTACAATCTTAAACATCATATGCAACTGTAAACAGTGTTCTCCATGTCTTTCAAATTATGTAGTTTAAATTTGTTTTGATGAATTATATATCAAATCTACTGCCAACTTTTGGCACATAAAGATTCAAGCCTTTTGAGATAATTAATATAGTTCTTTCATATTCTAAACATAAAGACATATTAATAGGTTCTCAACCATTTTACAAGAATCTAGGAATTTTGCAATTTTATGCCCTTCCCGTGTGACTTACTGTTGGAACATTTCCTTCAGTGTCACTGTCATATCATTAGTTTTCACGGCCCGAATCTTTTCTAAAGTCCGGTTTTATCTTTGCTAACATGACATATAATCCTTGTACTAATAGATGGTAGTTTAAAGGAATCATTAATATAAGACATACATCCTTATTTTATGGTTGATAACATTTATCAATTTTCTAATCAAAACAGGGAAATTAGTCTTAGAAATTATTTTATCCTTATCAAGGATTGATCGTAGTTACTCTGGATTAGTGTTACTAGAAGTTGAACATTTACACCTAGAAGATTATGCAGAATAATTTATTAGTGAGTAATTAAACTCCCACTAAATCAATAACCCACGTAAATATTAATTTAGTGGTCTAAGATCCATATTTCACTTAACTTTGAGACGGCTTAGGCATGACACTCAAAATCAAGTTATTTAGGTAGGTAACCATTACCAATTGCATCATATGCAACTCTTAAGTTCTTTATGAGACCTACACATCATATGTCACAACATGTTACGTCTCATCTATGCCTAAAGCCCAAAACCGTTTTGATAGCTTGATTAAGTCAAACCAATTTAAAACATCCAGGTAACCGTTACCCAGCTTGCCTCACCAAGATAACACAATACACCCTGCGAAGGCAGACCTATATTGATGTCATCGAAGCCTTGACAAGTGCTTAAAATGGGTGGCATTAACTTAAAATTCTAATCGATGGATTTTTATCAAGTTTTATGATCCATGTAATGTTTTACAATGACTAATTCTAGCATCTATTTAATTATGGAATATCATATATATACCTAATACGCATAGAATAAAGATCATTAAAATAAAACAAGAATAAACATCTTCATATATCAACAAGGCATCATAAAACAAATCAAGAAAATTAAATACCTTAAAATTTTCCAAGTGCATGAAAGATTATATTTTAATTAATCTCATTAATTAAATATATCTCAATATAATTTTTATCAGACTCTATTTAATTAAAACCCCTTTTAATTAAATATTTTAATTAATATTAATAATAGTCCCACTAATTTAAATTGATATTAATTCAATTAAAACACCTTCCAATTAAATTAATTCAATCCAATTAATGAAAAATAACCCCATATTAATGGTAATTAATCAATTAAAACTTCTTTCAATTAATATATATAACTCAATTAATATAAATAGAGTTGTAATCATATTATAACTTGGAATGGATAGCCTAGATGGCTAATTCATTCCAATGAGTCGGTGGATGAAGGATCGAATCCTACTATCAACAAAAGGCCACCTATTTATTTTATTTTTGTAATCATATTACAAATAGACTTGCTTTTAACTTTATTTTGTAATCTTGTTACAAGTTGAATTGCTAGCTAGGATGGCTAAAGCATTCCAAAAATAGTTGAATGGTTTGGGATCGAATCCCATCTTAGCCAAAATCTTTTTACTTTTTTTTTATCAATATCATGGATTTCATATCCCATACAACCAACAACATATTGAATTACACATATCTATGTAGACAAATAGTGAGATCTTATCCGCCAAATTTGATGCGCACCGTTTTGTGCATGTATGTGTGTGACGGTGCGACTACATCAACAACACCATGCCGATAGTTTCACACTTTTGCATATAGATTAATTCTATTAAACGCAATGATGCAACCATATATAAAATATTATGATTGACTTATATATATCAGGTATATCAAAAATAAGGGCACATTACAATTTAATTAAATCATGCCTACTGGCTTTGATACCACTGTTGGGTTTCAGGGATCATGCGCAGCGGAAGTTTTCGAAACCTTTTCGAACATCCCCGAACCAAAATCCTATTGATTCCATTAAATTGATGTGCAAATAAAAATCATACCTTAGCAAGAATAACTCTATGTCTGCCTTGTTTCGTGTTGATCGATTCCTTTAAGACGCTGCCACAGACGAACGTCCTCTATCAGAAATCCACACACGAATGGACGATCAAAATCAGGAGTGCTAGCCCCAAAAATCCTAGGACAAAAATTCTCTAGGAAAAATCTATCTCGGGAATTCCCTACAACAACTGTGACCCCTAATGTCTTATTTATAGTACACTAGGTCCAGTTGTAAAAGAACTACATCTCCTAGTCACACTCCAAATAGAGACCTAGATAAAGTCCAACTCTAAAAAAGATATAGTGATAGATAATCTACAATTACTAATCCAATAAGATTTGTAATGTATCTAAAACTCAAATAAGAATTAAAGTCATACTATAATTCCAATTAGAGTCCTATTCAAAATAGGATTTACTAAGAGACAAAATTTCTAGTCACACTAGAAAAGTATGAGAATCTTGAATCCTAGTCAAACGAGTACATTTAATGAGAATCTTCAAAATGAATTTATCAAATAAAATTCATTAACCCAGATAATATTAAATCGCGCAAATTTGTTCTTTGTGTGCGGCCCAATAGGTTCATACAACATTGACAGTGAACCAAAACCATTTTGGTATACAAGTCATAAGCGGTCTCTAGCAAGGCATTATGATTACTCAAGTAGCATGAAGATCAATAAATCGATACAACCTAATAGATAGTGTATATCATATTCCTTTGTCACGCGATATCTTTTGATTGAACATACGAAATGGAATGTCACCTTATAGTTCAATCTACTAGTCTCGATCTCCAAGTAGACTGAAATTGTCAAGTGACATTGATCCAATCAATTCACTAGATATGGTCATTTATCAGTCTAACATATCGAGGGGCCAATAGATATCTCTCTCTAAAAGAGAGGGACAAATTCTATCTTGATCACACAACATCCACAATAGCCGAACAATGACCAATCGCAATCTTTGTAATCATTCAGTTTAAGACAACGTTTGATTGTATCAAATCATTATGCTCCTAATGTTGGAGTCTCTGGTGATCTCAAGTCAAAGAACTAAATGATATAACTCTCATGAAAATCACTTATGACATTGACCATGTAGTGTTCTCATAGCGGGTCAATCCAGCATATGTTCCCAACAGATACCCATTATCTTGATCCATATCCATATACGTATAATCATCACATGATTATCAATCAAGACTCATACTAGACTTAATTTATTATTGTTCTCATAATAATTACTTACTAGGGACATTTAGAATAATACAATAATTATCCATGGATACTATTATAAAAAAAAACATGCATCTACTTATAATAGTTAAACAAAATTGGCCTAAGGCACATACCACAACTTGCTCTAACATCACAAAATCTGCAATTTCCTAACTAGAACTTAAACACCTTAAAAAAGTTTAACACCCTAACTGAGGGTCTAAACACATTGTAAAACATGTCTAATGGTATCAGGAGCCTAGGTAGAGTATTAGAGGCTTGAGTACGTATTTCGAGGTATTGGGAGGCCGGATTACTTAGGAAATTGGCGTAGAGGTAAGTAACTAATTGAGATGTTTCTCTCCATTTCATGTCTTGATATTGTTGCTTGATTTTATTGCTTTGTATTGTTGTGTTTGCTGAATTATTGGTGTTATAAAAGGTGTGATTTATCTTGTTTTGTAATTTTAGTTAAATAAGAATATGTGTGTTTAGGCTTCATGATGTGGCTTAGGGCATACGCGACACACATGGTATGGGACTCAGAGATGTCAGTATAGCTAACTAGTTAGTGTCATGGACCTACCATGTAAATTTGATGAAATGTACAAGCGGTGACCAATTAGGGTAATACGAAGTACTATGTGTGCCGACCTATTACATGAGGTCGATAAACCATGTTTCACAACTAATAAGGATAAGATATATAAGCTATTACCTGAAAGGTAATATCTAGACCAATTTGTGAAATGATTAAGCGGCGACTAATAAGGGTAATACTGAAGTACTATATGTGCGGACCTATTGTATGAGGTCGATATGTCATGTTTTACAACTAATAAGGAGAATGCCTAATGATAAGTGGCGACCAACAAGGGTAATACCGAAGTACTATGTGTGCAGACCTATTACATGAGGGTATCACTAGGCTAATGTGTTAGGTACACAATTTCAAATAGGCGATTAATTTGAATAGTCTATTGATGTTACATTGTTTAGTAATGCATTTGTGTATCAATGATTATTGTGATGTAAATAATGTATGTATTGTGGGTTGTTATCTTGTTGGAAATGTGGATAAATGTCTCTCAGTGTTACTTTCTACACTACTGTACTCACCGTTTTTTATGATGGTGGGTGCAGATCCATCGAGTAGCAGACCGAGCAAGGAGAAAATCGACGACTACCTTTGAGATAGTGGAGAGCTGCTACCTTTTATGTAGGTTTTAGATTTTGTTGTAGAACTTATGTATGTCTTCTATATACTTTTAGGGTTGTATGTATGGGATGAGAAATAGTATACCGACCAGACACATGTTGATATATATATTTATCGATGTTTGTTATATATATGCATGTGATCTTTGTTACCTGGTTTTCCATATACTTAGGTTTTATATGAATGACTTCCGCTAAATCATCAAGACTTATGTTGAATAATGTTTAAATTGTATAAAATTTTAATTAACTCTGAAATTCTATTTAGTTATAACAATGGTGTAAGGTTTATTAAAAAGGTTGACTAATATGTTGTTAAGTTCTACCTGGCTAGGATTAGGGCTTAATAACGGGATTAGGACGGGTAGTGCCCTAGATTAAGGGAGGGGCCATCACATGTACTCTTGATGCCATAACTTTTGTGTCTTATCTCATTATATGAGTTTTGTTATCATGGCATTATTAATATTGAATGGTATTCATTGACTCTAAATCATGTGTTATGTCATTCTTTGCTATTTGAGGATGTAAGTAATGTCAAATAGCATGATATTACGTGATCACGTGTTGTGCATGCCAAATATAACCCGCAATTGAGTTACCAACCACAAGGGTGTGGTAGTGGTAAATACGGGGTCGAATCCACAAGACTTGAGTTTTACTCCAAGTTAACTAAAAATGAGGGGTTTTCAGAAAGTTCAAGGAAATAATAATAAAAAGTTCGCAAAAATAATATCAATGAGAAGAAATCACCTAAGTCTACGGTACTACAAGAAGGAATCAAGATTCAATGCATTTAATGGTCCTCAATCATTCCAAAAAGTTATTAATTCAATTTCTCCTAGATTAGCTATGGAAAATTGACGTCAGCCAGAAATTCCTAATTCTCCTAATCTCGATAGCTAGGACGTCCGTCGCTAACTACTTCCCTAATTAATGCGTAACCCTAGATATCCGCCAACCGGGTTTAACACACTAACCGCAGTAATATGGATTTATGGGAACAGTAATCCTAAATAATCGGATCGCATCCGCTTCCGATTTAACCTAGATTCAATTGTTGCACACTCAAGAATCGAAAAGGGTTTTACGGCAAACGGGTGAGTGTTCGTCACTTTATTGGTCCAAAAGTTCAATTACACGGATATTAATGGTCCAAATAACTATAGGTTGTCCCCCTAAAAACATGCACTAGCCACATACATACCCTAGATCTAAACCATATTCATTAAAATCAACAACAATGAAATAGGAGAATTTAAACTAAATTAAATAAAAAAATAAAAGATCTCACATAATATGTCATGAATCATGAATCCCACTTGTTTCCCCTTTGACCTAGGCGAAGATTGGTCTGGCCGGATATCATCTTCATAATCTCTAAGTATGAAAAGTTGAGTATGGCGGCTCCAATGTCGACTCCCTGTATGAATACCCTAGTTCCTAATATGAAAAACCACTAAAAATTGCTCTCTAGAGGTGAGAGACACTAATTTTGGGGGTTAGTCTCGTAACACGTGCGCCGAGGAGCATATAGGGACTATTTTTGGGGTGAAAATGAGTTTCGTACACGTGGTAGAGCGCGATTGGTCCGTTTTCCTGTCGTGCGCTGACTTGGCGTGTTCTGATTGGTTGGTGGCAGCTGGAGTGACGTGCTGGGCATGGAAGACGTGACGCGTGGCAACAGGCGATTGGCCGAGTTTGTTGTTCAAGTTGACGTGGCAGCAGGCGATTAGCCAAGACAGCTAACTGTAGAGGAGCTGGACTAATCAGGAGGCGACACGTGGCGGAGCTTGAGAATTGGTTTGCTCACTCGAAAAGTCGGCGAAAAAGTGGAGATGTGTTGAAGCGCATATCGAGGCTCATCCTAAGGCAACAGAAGAGCGAGAAGACTGCTGGTGAGCTGGACGCTGACGACATGTGGATGAATCGGTTGCCGACACGTGGATGTGATTTAGCGAGCAGGGTGAATCAACGACTGCCACGTTGTAGCGAACTGGAAATCGCACACATTGTGCAAAAGTGTGAGAGAGAGTGTAATGCGGATCTCGAGGCAATTCAACAACAGCTCAACTCAAGCGACTTAACTATGTCACTTTCTGCGTCATTTAGCATGTTGTCTCTTATTCTACCCACCGCGCAACGCGTAACTCGAGGTAAATTGTCTTGTGTCCGATCACTGCATGTAAATACTCTATTTTGAGTATTTTTTCTCCACGAATTCAACTACGCACTCTGTTTCACCTGAAAATGACCCCTAAATATAATTAAATATATATTTTGGAAACTTTCCACATTAATTATGCTAAAATAGACTAATAAAAGCATGTAAAAACCAACTTATCAAATACCCCCAAACTTGAAACTTTGCACGTCCCGAGCAAGGTGTAAATGATAACATAAAATAGACCTATACCTGATTCAAAATTCATGGATTTCCTTTGATTTACATAGCCACCAAATTAACAAGCAAATCAAAAAATTTCAGAGTCATGATATGTCAAGACTCGCAACTAAAAAACAATTAAGATCACACTTTAAAGACATAGATCCGGTCAAGACAAAGGCCATCAACTACTCACGAGTTTTCTTGGTCTATACATTCAAGCACACAAGTTTAAAATCTCACTTAATCAAGTGAAAGCATTCGAACTAAATCTTTTATTTGGGGAGTTTCACAATTTCCACCTTTATTCATCTTATTTTCTCTATTTTTCCTCAGATTTTTCTTTCAAGTAGTACGATCCTTGCTACATTTCCTATGGATCGCTTTTCTCACTTTTTCCACCACAAGATTCCCTGCTCCATTTCCTGTGGAAACCTGTGGAACTCTCTATTTTTTAGAAAAACTCATGTTATCCTTTCTCACTTTCACTATAATCAAGCAAATCCCCCAATGTGGGTAAAAATATCAATACTTGCATAAGTCTAACCATCTACTACCTTTCGTTATCTAGCACAAAGTCCAACCATCAACTAAGTCCTTAATTATGAAATCATAAAAAATGTTGAGCTACGGACTCGATTTAGTGTTTCTCCTCTTTAAGTTTCAAGTCAAAAAGGCAACAGTAATTTATTCATCCACAACCAAAGGCATGAACCAAGTTTCGAGTGACTCTAAATAGCTAAAAAAAATAAAAAATATACTAAATACATGCATGAGAGTGTATCAAGTTCTAATGAAATGAGAGAAAAGTATGAATGGACAAGAAATGCAAGAAATTGAAGAAATGATATAAAACACCACCATTACAATCCGATAACCGCATAATTTCAAAAAAATTTAACGATCATAACTGCAGTCTTTCGCAAAGAATCCATCAAATCAATCCATAATCCCTCAAATACCCCCTAACTTATTCCGAACCTTATCCTCAAGGTTCAAAACAAGTCGAGAGGCCGACACATAGAAAACAAACAAGATAGTGAAAGAACATGATAGATATAAGATGAAGGAAATGATACAAGTTCATGCATAATGATAAAAAAATACTAAAATGAATAAACAAAATAATACTTATTAAACTTTGGGCTACCTCCCAGTAGCGCTTTTGGTTAAATTCGTTGGCTCGACTTGGTCTGAGTCTGTCAATCAGGGTAGACTGGCGTTGCAAGTGAGAAGACCTCCACATTATGGCATGGAAAGTCTTCATAAAAGATCTTCAATCTGTGGTCGTTCACTTTAAAAGCATTATCAGTCTCCAAACTCTGAATCTCCACTGCACCGTGATCATACACCGCAGTCACAACATATGGTCTTGTCCACCTCAATCTTAGCTTACCTGCAAAAAGCTTAAGACGTGACTGAAATAAAAGCATTTTCTGACCAACACGAAAAGATTTCCTAGAGAGATTGCTATCATGGAACGCTTTCATTTTTTCTTTATAAATCCGAGTATTCTCATACGCGTCGTTCTTGATTTCCTCCAATTCTTTGAGAGTGAGCTTTCTTTCTTTTACTTCTTCATCAAGCTTCATATTAAGCTTTTTCACACCCCAGTAGGATTTATGCTCGAGCACAACTAGCAGGCGGCAAGCTTTACGAAACACAAGGCGATATAGGGACATCCCAATTGGCATTTTAAACGCAGTTTGGTAAGCCCAAACTGCATCATCAAGACGTGTACTTCAATCTTTACGAGTAGGATTCATCGTCTTTTCAGAGATGGATTTGATCTCCCTATTAGAGACCTCTGCCTGGTCACTCGTATGGGGATGATATGTTGTAGACGTTCAATAAGTGACATTGTACCTCCTCAGAAGACTTTCAACCATACGGTTGCAGAAGTGAATGCCTTTATCACTGATCAGGGCACCTGGGGTACCAAATGTTGTGAAAATCCTCGATTTGAGGAATTCACATACCACTTTAGAGTCGTTAGTGCATGTAGCCTTAGCTTCCACCAACTTAGACATGTAGTCCACTGCCAAGAGTATGTAAACATTAACAAATGACACTGGAAACGGTCCCATGAAGTCTATACCCCATACATCAAATATCCCACAAATATGGATCGGGGTAAGTGGCATTTGGTCCCGATGACCAAGGTTACCGGTTTTCTGACAGTTCGAACAAGTCTTGGTAAACATGTATGAATCATGGAAAATAGTGGGCCAGTAAAACCCACTCTCAAGAACTTTCCTAGCTGTCCGATGGGGACCGAAGTGGCCACCGCAGGCGTAAGTATGACTAAAAGCCAAGATGGATTAACTCTCAATTTGAGGAACACAACGCCTGATAACCTAGTCGGAGCAAAATTTCCATAAGTACAGGTCATCCCATACATAGTACTTAGCATCGCTCCTTACTTTATTCTTCTGAGCCTTCGACAAGATGAGGAGATAGCGCACCAGAGGTGATATAATTTACCAAATCAGCTTACCAATTAAGATCTTCCATAACGGCATAAATGTACTCGTCAGGGAAATCATCCATAAGAGGGGTAGGACTCTCACCATTCGCAATTATGCTGAGATGGTTTGTGATTAGATTCTCTGCACCACTTTTATCTTTGATTGTAATGTCAAACTCCTGTAGTACGAGTATCCATCTAATGAGCCTAGGTTTGGCATCCATTTTACTCATCAAGTATTTCAAGGCAGCATGATTAGAGTAAATGATAACCTTGGTTCCTAAGAGATAAGGCCGAAGCTTCTCAAGTGCGAAGATAACGGTAAGGAGCTCATTCTCAGTAGTGGTGTAGTTCATCTAAGCCACGTCTAGAGTACGAGAAGCATAGTAAATGACATGTGAAGCACTCCCGACTCTCTGTCCTAAGACTGCACCCACTGCATGATTACTAGCATCACACATAATTTTAAATGGAAGCTCCCAATTATGGGCATGAATCACTGGTCTGCTAGTAAGTAAGTCTTTCAGTGCATCAAATGCACTCTTACTTGCCTTATCAAACTCAAAAGGTACGTCTTTTAGGAGTAGATGGCATAGGGGTTGTGCGATCTTCGAAAATTCCTTGATGGAACGACGATAAAAACCAGCATGTCCAAGGAAAGATCTAATCTCCCGCACGTTCGTAGGGTAGGGAAGTTTCTTGATAACATCAATTTTAGTTTGGTCTACCTCTACGCCCCTAGCTGAGACAATGTGTCCCAAAATAAGACCTTGGTCCACCATAAAATGACATTTTTTATAGTTCAGAACCAGGTTCTTCTCGATACACCTCTGAGTACCTTTGCCAGATTGATGAGACAACTATTGAATGAATCATCAGTAAATAGTAAAGTCATCCATGAAGACCTCAATGAAATGCTTAACAAAATCTGAGAAGATACTCACCATGCACCTTTGAAAGGTGGCAGTTGCATTGCATAACCCAAAGGGCATGTGGCGATAGGCAAAAGTGCCAAACGGATAAGTGAAGGTCGTCTTTTCCTGGTCTTCAGGTGCTACCGCTATCTGATGAAAATCAGAATAACCATCAAGACAGCAATAATGAGAATGACCGGCTAGTCCCTCCAACATCTGATCAATGAATGGTAGGGGAAGTGATCCTTCCTGGTGGAAGCGTTTAACTTCCTGTATTCAATGCATACCCGCCATCCATTTTGAATGCGGGTTGGAACCAACTCACCATGTGAATTGGTGACTACCGTGAATCCCGTTTTCTTAGGGACCACCTGGATAGGGATTACTCATTTACTATCAGAGATAGGGTAAATCATGCCAACGTCAAGGTGCTTTAGTATCTCCTTCTTTACGACATCCATCATAAGCGGATAGAACCTCCTCTGGGCTTCCCTCATAGGTTTTGACCCCTCTTCCATATATATATATGATGCATGCAAGTGGAAGGGCTCAATCCTTTGATATCCGCTATGGTCCACTTAATAGCTTGTTTAAACTCCCAGAGTACTCACAGGAGTCTCTCTTCCTCTAGATACGTAAGTTTGGCCGAGATGATCACAAGGAGTATGTCATTTTCACCCAAGAACATGTACTTTAGGTGCTCAGGTAATGGCTTCACTCAAGTGTGGGAGCTTTAACCAAGGAGGGAGAAAGTTCGGAGTCAGAAGTAGGCAACTCCAAATAACAGACACTTGGGGGTATGGGTTGGAATGAATCCAACACTAAAACAACGTCCTTGACATTAGTATCGAGGTCAGAACACTCTCGTGGATATGAGTAGTGTCCAGATGATTCTCTAACACTACTTTAACTTCATCATCACGTCTGCTCAACGAGTGGATCCACACAGTCCATAATACACACCATAAACGACACATCACTGGTGATCGCATCGCGCCATAGATGTGAAAATTAATGACTTCACCATCAAACTCCATGGTAAGAAATCCATCATCAACATCTATCTTCATCTTTGCCGTTTTAAAAAACGAACGTCCAAGGAGCACTGACGAAGCATTGGGGAATGGCTCCTCCTTCGTATCAACCACGTAGAAGTCAGCAGGAAACATAAACTCATTCACTCAGACTAGAACGACCTCGAGAACACCTACAGGTCTGACAACTGAACGGTCTACCAACTAAATGACAATACCAGTCTCCTCTAATGAGCCTGCATGCAATGTCTCATAAATAGACAATGGCATGACATTAATGGAACCACCAAGGTCGCACATAGCCCTCTGAATGCTTACATCACCTATAACACAAGGTACCGAGAACATCCCAGGGTCCTTGCATTTAGGAGGCAACTTCTTTTGTAGGATAGCCGTGACGGTTTCTCCCATTTGGACTTTTTCGTTGCCTTTGAGTTTCCCTTTGTTAGTGCATAGTTCCTTAAGAAACTTTGCGTACCTAGGGACTTGCTTCAGTGCGTCGAGGAGTGGAATATTGATTTCCACTCACCAAAAGGTCTCGAGAATTTCTTTCTCTTCCTCTTTTTTCTTATCTAAGATGAGTCGTTATGGAAAATGAGGTTTGACCTTAAATGTAGGTGATGTTTCCTTTTGAGTAGTTACCATCTATTTAGGGACAGACGAAGTCACTACTAACTCGTGTTCTTCCTCATTTCCCGGGTCTTTGGCATTAGATGACTCATTGATCCTTTTGGGTCCCTCCAGCTCTTTACCACTTCAGAGTGTAACTGCGTTAGCACTCGCGTTAGGATTCGGGTAAGGTTGCGAAGGCAACATTCCCTTATCCTCGAGACGTCCACTTTACTGTATCATTTGATCCATTTGAAATTGAAATGTTCTGATTGCCTATTTGGTTTCGCTGATAGATTTCTCGGCGGTAGCCTTGAATTGGGCCATTTCACTCATAAATTGGCTTTATTGACCCATAAAAGCTTTGAACATATCCTCAAGTGAAGAGGAACTATTGGAGGGTATAGGAAATGGTTGACCTCTAGGGACGAAGGTCTGATAGTTCTGATTTTGAGGCTTATAACTGAAGTTTGGGTTGTTCCTCACCGTTGTGTGATTGTATGTATTCCCAAATGGGACTCTAGGTTGTCCCTGGAACTGATTACCCATGGCATTGGCCTGTTGATTGTCCTCAAAGAGATTAGGACATTCATCATTTGCATGGTTTATGGCAGTACAGAAGCTACAAGCTTTGACTTTCACTTTGCCAAAGGAGAGGAGACGCTCCATCATGGAGGTTAATTGGTTAATTTTCTTGTCAGTGGAACTCAAGACACTCCCTACAGTCAGACTTCGGTAAGCAGTAGCATCAAGATCACCATAAAGGCATGATTGTTGTGCGATGTCCTCATACAGTTGCTTCATTTGGGCTGGAGTTTTGTCTCGAATTTGACCCCCACATGCATTATCAATCATGCATCGTTCTATAGGCGTCATGCCAACATAGAAGAATCGGGCTATGGCCTTCTCAGACTGGCCATGCTGCGGGCAACTAGCAATCATTCACTTATAGCGCTCCCAATATGCACCAAATGATTCGCCCGACCTCATTTTGATGCTGCATATATCCTTGATGAGTTGAGCAACTTTATCCTCAGGGAAGTATTCATTCAAAAATGCAGTTGTCATCTCATTCCAGGAGTTAATGCAGCCAGGCGAAAGGTAGAAAAGGCATTCCTTGGCTTTGTCTTTAAGGCAAAATGAAAAATATCGGAGTTTAACCGTGTCCTCGTCCGCATTAGAGGGTTTCATTGACTTGCAATTAGTCTGAAACTCATTCAGGAAAGTAACGAGGTCTTCATTCTCGCCACCATGAAAGGATGGTAGGAGTTGAATGAACCCAAACCTCAACTCAAAGTCTTCGGCATTATCTGGATAGTTGATACAAAGGGGTTGTTGCGCCAAAAGATCTTGAAGCTCTTTATTGGCATGTCCCATAGTGATTTGGCGATTTGTAGCCATGTTCAGAGGACTTTGGCCTTTTTGTTGCCTAAGTTGGGTATCTCTAATCCACCTATGAAATGTTCTCTTCGGTTCAGGATCGAAAGGTAACAGTGAACCAGTCGATTTTGACCAAGTGAGGTGTGGTAGCATAAAACTAAAAAAAAAAATGAAACCTAAACTCAGAGAAAGGACTAAGTCCCTGACAAGAGTGCCAAAATTTGATCTCGTGTCGTGCGTGCCAAATATAACCCGCAATCGAGTTACCAACAACAAGGGTGTAGTAGTGGTAAATACGGGGTCGAATCCATAGGACTTGAGTTATACTCCAAGTTACTAAAAATAGGGAGTTTTTAGAAAGTTCAAGGAAATAATTAACTAAACTAGCACAACTAAAAAGTTCACAAAAATAATATCAATAAGAAGAAATCACCTAAGTCTACGGTTCCACAAGCAGGATTCAAGATTCAATGGCATTTAATGGTCTTCAATCATTCCAAAAAGTTATTAATTCAATTTCTCCTAGATTAGCTATGGAAAATAGATGTCCGCCTGAAATTCCTAATTCCCCTAATCTCGATAGCTAGGTCGTCCATCGCTAACTATTTCCCTAATTAATGCATAACCCTAGACATTAGCCAATCGGGTTTAACACACTAACTACAGTAATATGGATCAGTAGGAACACCAATCCTAAATAACCAGATCACATCCGCTTCCGATTTAACCTAGATTCAATTGTTGCATACTCAAGAACTGAAAGGGTTTTACAGAGCAAATGGGTGAGTGTTCGTCACTTTATTGGTCTAAAAGTATAATTACACGGATACTAATGGTCCAAATAACTATAGGTTGTCCCCCTAAAAGCATGCACTAGCCACATACATACCCTATATCTAAACCATATTCATTAAAATCAACAACAATGAAATAGGAGAATTGAAACTAAATTAAATAATAAAATAAAAGATCTCACATAATATGCCATGAATCATGAGTCCCACTTGTTTCCCCTTCGACCTAGGTGAAGATTGGTCTAGCCGGACATCATCTTTATAATCACAAAGTATGAAAAGTTGTGTGTGGCAGCTCAAATGTCCACTCCCCGTATGAATACCCTAGTTCCTAATATGAAAACCACTAAAAATTGCTCTCTGGAGGTGAGAGAAACTAATTTTGGGGGTTAGTCTCATAACAAGTGCGCCGAGGAGCATCTAGGGACTGTTTTTAGGGTGAAAATGGGTTTAATACACGTGGCAGCACGTGATTAGTCCATTTTCTGCCGCCGTGCGCTGATGTGGCGCATTCTGATTGGTTAGTGGCAGTTGGAGTGATATGCAGGACGTGGAAGACGTGATGCATGGCAACAGGCGATTGGCCGAGTTTGTTGTTCAAGTTAACGTGGCAGCAAACGATTGGCTGAGACAGCTAACTTTGGAGGAGCTGGACGAATCGAGAGGCGACACGTGGTGGAGTTTGAGAATTGGTTTGCTCGCTCGAAAACTCAGCAAAAAAGTGGGAGAATGGGCTGACGCGCATCCCGATGCACATCCTAAGGCAACTGAAGCGTTAGAAGACTATTGGTGAGCTGGACGCTGATGACGCGGACTAATCGATTGCCGACATGTGGATATTATTTGGCGAGCTGGGCGAATCAATGACTGCTACGTGGCAGCGAACTGGAAATCGCACACATTGTGCAAAAGTGTGGGAGAGAGTGTAATGCGGATCTCGAGGCAATCCAACAGCAGCTCAACTCAAGCGACTTAATTATGTCACTTTCTGCGTCATTTGGCCTCCTGTCTCTTATTCTACCCACCGCACAATGCGTAACTCGAGGCAAAATGTCTGGTGTTCGATCACTGCATGTAAATACTCCATTCTAAGTATTTGTTCGCCACGAATTCAACCGCGCACTCCGTTTCACCAGAAAACGACCTATAAATATAATTAAATATATATTTTGGAAACTTTCCACTTTAAATATGCTAAAATAGACTAATAAAAGCATGTAAAAACCAACTTATCATTATGCTAGAATGATTGTGGTATTGTAATTCCATTCTTTTGTGTTTTACCTAAGCAAATCATGCCTTAGATTCCCGAGCTGAGTTTTTTCTTGTTTAATGAAAGTAATTGTATCTAAGAACTTTATATGATAGAGATGAGCGGCACATGAGGTATGGAACCCGAGGTAGTCGAAAAGTATATATTTGTAATGGGCATTTGTGAGAGTGCTCATGCCCCTAAATAGTGGAAAAATGTTAATGTGATGTAACTCACGACCGACTGGGCCTAAATCATTATTACTTAGCCAAGTGTCAGTCTCATTTTGTTTAACTAAAGTATCTTATAGCATGATCCTGTTTCAGCATTATTTTGCTATAGTTGTGCTTTCATATACTTGTTGTATATTTGGAATTGTGGATGAATGTATCTCATATTTACTTTTTACATTACTGTACTCACCGTCCTTTTTATAAGTGGTAAAAGTTTTAATTAACTCTAAAATAATAACAATAATGAGAGTTGTGGCTTATTCTGAACACGTTTAAATAGGTGAATAGGATAAAAGGCTGACTAATACATTATTTAGTCCTACGTGGCTTAGATTAAGGCTTAATGAAGGGATTAGTCTGGGCGGAGCTTTAGATTAAAGAAGGGGTCGTTACAGGTTCACACTTTTGTAATATAATTGTAGCTAGTTTACTTCATAAATATCATGTTACCCATAGGACATCTACCGTATATCACCCACAAACTAGTGGACAAGTCGAAACCTCAAAAATAGAAATTAAATCGATTTTAGAAAAGACAATATGTCCAACACATACACATTGGAGTCTTCAGTTAAAAGATTCATTATGGGCATATAGAACTGCATTTAAGACATCCATAGTTATGTCACCTTATAAACTAGTTTTCGGTAAAGCATGTCATCGACAAGTCGAACTAGAACATAAGGCATACTGGGCAATTAAGACATGTAATATGAATTAAGATAATGCAGGAAAGCAATGCAAACTTCGTATCCATGAATTAGAAGATTTGAGAAATGATGCGTATGACAGTGCTTCTATATATAATAACAAAACTAAAGCATTTTATGACAAAATTTAATATTATGAGTTTTGAAGTAGGACAAAAAAGTATAACTTCACGTCTTAAATTCTTTCTTGGAAAACTTTGCT
Source organism: Stephania cephalantha (assembly GCA_039657325.1). Taxonomy (NCBI): domain Eukaryota; kingdom Viridiplantae; phylum Streptophyta; class Magnoliopsida; order Ranunculales; family Menispermaceae; genus Stephania; species Stephania cephalantha. The sequence goes on along the minus strand of CM077574.1, from coordinate 19,055,253 downwards.
CAAGATGGATAGAACCTTTTGTAGTCACATACGCATTTCCCCATCGTGCTGTAGAAATGGAAAGTAGAGAAATAGATAGAATCTTTAAAGTTAACGGTCATAGACTTCAACCTTATCATGAAGATTTCGTCTCACAGGATATGGAGATCATTAACTTTGACCAATAGGAAAACTCCTTAAATGAATTGAACACCATGGATGTGTGTATAGTAAAATTTAATTCAAGTGAAACAATCAAGTTATGGATGGTTAAAAACCATTCTTATCAAATGTTAGAGCTACCATCGACATGCATGAGTGCATAGTTACACTAAGGACGGGTGATGAAGTAGTATAATTTAAAAATAGGAGAACTTCGCGAAGATATAGAAGAAATGTAATTTAATGTTGATAATGAGATCACTAACGATGGATGTTTTTCAGTGAAGACATCTCAACGCGGAACCACTTGAAGTGAAAATGGATTCACTCACACTCAACGAAGATTAATTTCTCTAATCAATCAAGCAAAGAACTATAAACAAAAATGTTATATGGGAGGCATCCTATATTCGTTATTTTTTTAAGTTATTTCAATTTTAGTTGGACACTTAGCTTTAGTATTGTTTATTTTTAATCTCTCTCCTTTTGACTCTCTTTCGGATTTATTTTCGTAAGTTATGCTCCGGAGTAGGTTCTTTTAGAGGGGCATGATCGAGTTGTTTTATTTTATTTTCATGGCCTTTATGCAAGTTCGCATTATAAACTTACGTATTTTTTTTATTTATCTATTTCATTAATAAATAAAATTATTAGTTAGATACATATCCTAATCAAATTTATGAGTTTTTTTGGAATTTTTTCAGTCAATCTTACATTTACGTTTACCTTTAGGAAGAATATATAAGTTACTCATGAAATAAAATTGCGAAAATAGTAAAAATAATACCTAGAGATTCCCAGTGATTCCAAATAACACTAGGAGTCGTTGGCAAAATTTGTAGTAGAATACATGAAGATTAGTGTAAAATTTAGAGTCAAGCAAATCCCAGCGATTCCACTTAAATAGGAATTGTTGGTAAAGTTGATAGGTTACTACATTTTCCAGTAGCTCACTTATTTTTGATTAACGTGGCGATTCCACTTACACAGGAATCTCTAAGCACGATTTTTGGTTCTTAAGACCAAAACCCCAAATCGCAGCACATAACAACTCACATACCATTAAGCCATTGCACCCCTTCACAAAAATTCCAATTTCTTTCCAAGATTCAACCCTCCTAAGCTTAATCTTAATCCATATAAGTTATTCTCACATCCACCTAGTTTCATTCAACACCAAAAATATCAAATTTGAAAGAATATAGCCAAGTTAGTGTTTAGGGAATTTGAACTTTGAGCTTAAAATATCGAGTGAAAAGAGTTTGAGAGTGTATATCTTGAGAGATTCACTCTCAAAAAGGTAAACATCACAACCCTAGCACTCTATTTTAACAAAAATTTGATTTTTGTTGGATTTGTGAAAATTTCTCAATTAATTTCAAAAATTCTTGGTTGAATTCCATTTCAATACATCGAATGAATTGTTTTGGACTGGGTATCGCAATAGTATGAGCGTTGGTTTACAAATACCATGATTTTTAAAAAAATATAGAGAATAAATTTTGGAAGAATATTTGAAAAATATTTGAGATTGAGTTTTTCACAAAACAAATGTGTAATTCATGAGTTTTTGAAAAATCGTTCAATATATTTGTTCTCATATTTTTGACTCTTATAATTCTCAAACAAGTTTTGTAAAGTATATACTCTTCATTCATAATCTTTCCAAATTTATGGATAGCAATTTCATTTCCAAATAACTTTCTCGCCTAAAGTCCATCTTTGTGTCAAATACAGGATCTTGGTTTACCAATTCACAATAGTAATTTGATCACTATGGTGAGACGAGGTATTGGGAGAGGTAGGAGTAGTGCACAAGAGAAAGGAAAATGGGTTATAGTAGAAAATCCAAGAAATATCATCTGAGTCAACAAATGTACATTAAACCTAGGGGTATTAGTATTAGAGAATCAAGAACCGAAATGGCTTAATTGAGAACACTCACTCCACCTAGCTCTGATGAGGATTCTGACTACCTAGAACTAGACACACAAGTCCCTTATAACCCTATGAGATTTTTCAGTCTCAAAGTACAAAATAAATACATTCGAGATATGAAAAAAGTTATCATACTCGAGAGAGAATTTCAAATCCAAAATGTGAACAAATATGAAGATAAAGTCGTTAGCATCATATGAGAAAGATAGTGGGAACACCTTCTTAAGGATTATGAAGGAATATTAGAAAGAGGATGTTTGAAATTAGTTCGCCAATTCAACGCTAACGGATATGTGAGTGAAAATCGTAACGAAGTCATAGTTTAATGAAAAAAGATTGATATTTCACTTGTGGCACTGAACATACATTATGAACTTCCAGAGCTTAGAGTTAGACAGGATTATGTCCACTATCCCAGCTGGCATTACCAAATTAAGAAAATTTACCCATTCACACAAATTCAAAAAGCCTTAGAGGTAATTCCCGAACAGGGATTTGCTCTCGTTATCAAAGATCAACCAAGGTTCATCGAAACCACCAATTTTAGGAGAACCAAGAAATGTTAGAGCTATATCATAGACGCCTGCCTGCCTATACCATACTAAGCAACATCCCAAAGTGAAGAACCGTAGAGTCACTCTGCTCTACCACATTATTCCTAAGACTGGGTATATCAACGTTGGATGCGTAATTTACGATGCAATGAGACAGGTAATGACGACCTACCATTCTCAATTTTAATCACTCAACTATGTATGAAGGCCAAAGTTGTTTTCCATGAGATGCAATTCGATGTCTACCCTAGAATACTATCAAAAACGCTGCAATTAAGAGGATGAGAGTAGTGAATGGATATAATGATTCTAAAGAAGAGAGGGAGGCCAACGAAATAAAAAGGTACAAACTGAAGACCGAACTAATAGGCAGAGACTCCATGCAAGCACACGGGAAAAAACAAGGCGAGCAAGGAATCTGATAATTCAAGTATATGTTCCGATAGTATAGAGTAGTTCTACATCTACTGAAAGAGGTAAGAGAAAAGGATTTTTCAAATCCTTATTTTTGGTTTTTCAACGCAATGAAAAGAAAATCGTGAGGAATAATGAGATGTTAGAAGCAAATGAAAGAACTCTAGGGCGCCACCATTCCATGTCGGAGATGAGGATATAAAGCTTATAAGACCATAGGAGGAGTATCGACGTTCCTTTGACGTAGACGAGATTACCATCAGGTGTTCATAACCTTGATGTTAACTATACTTCCTAACCTATCGCACCGAGGAATGAAGACGAAACTAAAGAGAGTGACGAGGAATGTACTTCTGCTCAAAATACTTTATAATTTTTGAAGTATTTGCTTATATGTGTGAAATGTGAAGTTTGTTTGAGTTTTAATGAGAATTAATATTTTATCCATTGTGCATTTCTTTTATATGATCCTTATTGTTTAAATTTTGAAAAATAAATTATATTGCATATTCAATTCTTTTATGCTTCACAAGGTATTTTCGTTTTGTTTTATTTTGTTAAAAAACCCGACCTTATTTTTTAAACCTTGAGGACAAAGTTTGGAATGAGTTTGGGGTATTGTAGGTGAAGTGAACTATAAAGAAGCCAAGTAAGCAAGACTTTCTTGACAAAAAAAAAGTATGAAAGACTTGAGAGGTAGAATTTATTTGACTAAAATTTTTTGAAATTTCTCCATAAATTCAAGTAAATTTTATTTATTTTCATTTAATTTAGTTAGGTAAAATGAATTGAATACAAATTTGATTTAAATAAAAGTGACATATCATTATTACCCATGAAAATAGAAATTTTATGATATAAGAGAATTGTTATACCCTGTTTGACTTAACCTAGGTTGTGTATACACTAGAGAAGTTTAGAAGGGATTGATTACTTTGTTTTAGACATTATAATGGGTAGAAGATCGAAACAATAGTGCAAGATAAACAAGACATATTGCTAAAAGTCTTGTTATACAAAATATTATTGATCAAGTTTATATGTATATATATTGAAAAAAAGAACTTATAGCACTATTAAGGAGAAAAATAGGAAATAAACAATAAACTTTACTTAGTTGGAAAGAATATTTCCTTGACTACAGTGAAAGTGACAAAAACTAACTAGAGTTTTTAAAGAAAAAAAAAACCCACATATCTCAAAGGAAATGGAGCAGGGAAACTAGTGGTGGAAAAAAATGAGAGAGACATTCCTATGAAAAGAAAGAATAATGGTATCCAAAGGAAAAGGAGCAAGGAACCATAAGAATACAATACGAAGAAAAAGAATATATTCATATGAAAAAAGAAACATCGATATAACGTAAAATGGAAGGATATTTAAGATCTAAATAAAATATTTAGCTCGAGTGCTTATAGCTTAGTTGAGTGAAGTATTTCTTGATCCAACATTTAAACAAATGGATATGAAATGATGATTATTGGTGAATAAGATTTCCTATCAACTTTGATTGTGGTAATGTTTTAGATATTGTTTGAAAACGAGATTGATTTAGTAATTTTTGTATCTTGATAATTTATATTAGTTATCATAAGCTTGATGCTTATCAGTGGATATTGAGAAAACTTATTTAGTGTCTTGACCTTGGTGATTGGCTTAGCTTTGAATTATTAGGTGTATTGCACAATTATGAGGTTCAAATGTCAAATAAAAGGGCTATTTCTTTAGTTCTTTCCATTCTATCATGATCCTTATTTTTATGAGGGTAATATGTTTTTATTTAAAGATCATTTCTGTTTAAGAATAGGAATATATAATTATGAAATCAAAACGAGGGAAGAAAAGAGAATATGATTGAGAGTATTCCTTTGCTCGAGATGGCAAAGTGCAGAGTTTGGGGGTATTTGACAAGTCAATAATTAGGCATATTTTATAGTACATTTAAAGATGATTTTAGACGTAAAAGATTGTATATTACATGTGGTTTTTCTTTTGTTTTTATTATTTTAGGTAATAATTGGAGAATATGAAGAAATGAAGTAAAAAGGGAAGAAAATGAAGTAATTGACTGAATAAAAAGATTGTATGAAGAATCGCCAAGGAATCAAGGAAAAGATTGGATTTTTTAACCAGCAATTCCCAGTGATTTATGTACACTCAATCGCTGCCTAAATTGGTGGACACAAGAAAAGGTCAAAGAGCTTCAAATCTTGAATTTTCTCAACGATTCCACTTACACATTGAATTGCTAAGAATTGTTGGCTACGAATTTGTGGATTTTGGAATACAACAAGGACTTTGAGTCAGCCTAAGATATGTATTACCTAATATATTATGAATATAAACCCTACAACATGAAATTAGGTGCCTTTTGTTATTTTTACACTTTTGCTTTAGTTTAGAGGTCATTCTTTATTGTTTTGCTTTTTGGAGAAGACTAAAGATTCAAGTTATCATTAAGGTATTTTACTTATCTCTTTTAATTCTAATTTTATGGTGTTATTTTTTATCATGAGTGAGTAGTTAGTTAATCTAAACAAAACTCCAAACACGAACTAGATCCATTTTCAATGTAGTCATAATGAGATGATGTCTACTTAATGCTTTAAATCAATCGTATTATTTGATTCACTATTTTTATATAATGTTATTTACGGATTGCAATCATGGATTTAAGTATTATGTGCATAGTAGCCAATATATATGTGATGCTTTAATTCATTATCTAATTGAAGTAGTAACTAGGATTGTTTGAAAGGCAAATAACGTTTAGATTTCCTAGGTGAATTTAAGATCTAAATCTCATTTGAAGTGACTTTTCGAAGATGTTAGATTTAGTAGTTTGAAGTTTTCATAAAGTGTAATGCAGTTTTGTTGCGTAAAGTTAATGTCATTGTGTAAATAAAGGTTTAGCTCAATAAAATTAGAACGTGGCTTTTCCACCAGTATAAGGAGAAAAATTAGTTGGCTAAAGGCTCATTACTTACTTATGATTGAGGTTTAATGATCTAGGATACTTTAAGGAATACGTTCATGACTATAATATTTGAGTAACATGTTTGGAGTGCAAAACGGATTGAAGTTTCATTGTTTAGATGTTTATTTATTATTAAGTTATATTGAATGAAATTGATTTTATTTTAGTGACTTTGATTTGTGTTATTTAAGTAAGTTTAGTTAGTTTAGTTGATTTTATATTTAGAACGTATTAGTTTAAATTTTTTTTATTAAGTTAAAAAAGTAAAAAGAAATAAAACTTCTTTTTTTAAGGAATTTGCAAAATCCCTGTGGAGATGATTTCCACTTACCACTACTACAAAATATTGAAAGTATAATATAGGTGGGGAATTTATTGTACACACTCGATATGTGTCAATTTTTAGCGCAGTTGTCGAGGATTTTAAAATAATTTCTTAAGAATCTTTCTCGTTGCATGTCATATAATATGATAAACATCAAATAAGAACTTACTTTTATGCAGGCCAATAAAAATATCACAGCTTATGAACCTATATGTATTGCTTAAGAATCTTTCTTTTTTATTTTGAGTTAAAACTAAGATTCATCAATTCTTTACCTCACTTTCAAGGTGAAGGTGATGAAGATCCTCAACAATTTATTAGGAAATACACGCATATAATAAGTATGATAAAACTCAAAAATGTAGAGTTAGATTATGTCAAACTAAAGGCCTTCCATTCTTCTTTAAAAGGTCAAACTCAAGATTGGCTATTATATCTCCCTCAAGACTCCATAACCACAGGGTTTGAAATGTTAGAAAACTTCTTAGATCAATAAGTTCTAGCATGTAAAACTAGTTTGGATAGGAAACGAATTAGCAATGCTAGGATGGAGACTGAGGAAACATTTAATTATTTATGATATATATATACAGCAAAGATTAATATCATTATGTCCAAAACATGGATTTACATAGAAAGCTTTATTAGAATATGTTTACGAAGGACTAAGCCATTTAGAACAAAGATTCCTAGACACGGTATGTGGAGGATCTTTATTCGACATAACACCAACATTAGCAAGAGATATTATTATTAAAATAGCAAAACAATCAAAACAATATTGTGAGAAAAATAAATTTATGAAAAACCCTTCGTATGAAATCAATAGCAATATAATCAAGACATCGGATGATGAATTTGATGAATTGAAAAAGTATGGTTGAATTACTATTAAAAGATAGGTTAGTCCAAACTAAAATTTGTGTTTTTTGCAATGAGGTAAATTATCTACATGATGAATGTCCATTGTTGCAACAAAATCAATTTCAAGAGGCTACCACTACGATGAATCATTATAATAATCTAAATCAACCTACTTACACTACTAGTAACAATACTAATTACCTAAGACTAAATATAGTTAATGGTGTGGAAAATAAGAATTTTCAAAGATATAGAACACCCACATTAACTAATAGAACAATAGCACTAAAAAATTCAAATAAAGCAAAAGATCAAGAGATTCAAGCCTTACAAGATGATATAATTGAACTAAAAATCAACTAAGTCAAATGGCAAAAAAAGTCCATGGGTTAACCAAGGTAAATTACCGTCACAACCTTACCCTAGTTCATACGCAAAAGCGATAACTTCGAGAAGCAATAAATAAATGGAAGAACCAAATATGCCTAAACAACTAGTTCCTCAAAAAGAATTAAAGGCTGAATTACAAAAAAAAAATAGAAATTAAAGATAACGAAACTCAAAAGGAAAATGATTTCAAAAAGAATAAACCAAGTATAGTACGACCACCATTTCCCCATTGTTTAGAAAACAATAAGAACGTCAAGAAATTACAAGAAGAGAAAGAAATCTTAGACACTTTAAGGAAAGTTGGTAGTAAACACACCTTTATTCGAAGTCATACAAAATGTACCTAAATATCAAATATTTATAAAAGACTTATACACCAATAAAATTAAACCTAATAAAAGAGTAAGCCTATGAGAACATGTATCAGCAATAACCTAAAAGAAATTGCCCCTTAAATGTTCTAATCATGGAATGTTTTTCGTTCCATGCAAAATAGAAAACATAGGGATATCCAAAGCATTATGTGATCTAAGCAGCTCAATCAATGTTATATCTTTGTCAGTATATTTGCAAATGACAAACGTCCTTAGAAGAAACAGGTATAGTAGTACAATTAGCAGATAGATCTGTCTTTCAACTTGTAGGAGTATTAGAGGATGTATTGGTTAGGGTTAATGACTTACTTTTCCCAACCAATTATAGACATGAAAGAAGAAAACTTCTCTAGTAAAACTTCTCTTATCCTAGGAAGCCCATTCTTAAAAAGGGCAAAAGCCCAAATAGATGTTTCTAAGGAACTCTAATATTGGAAGTAGATAATGAAATGGTAGATTTGAACATCCACGACGCTATGAAATATCTTTTAGATGTTTCATCAGTATGTAATGTAGATATGTTAGATCTTATAATAGATAAAACTTTTAGAAACGATAAGCTAGAAAAACTTGAAAAGGTGATAGAGGATTTAAATGACTACGATACTATAGATGAAGAGCAGGAGAGATAATTAATGTCTTAGAATTTTATAATGTACTACCTTAACTCTCTTACTATATGAATTTACCAATAAAGCATTCGAAACTCTTACCCTATATACTAAAAGCTCCTGATTTAGACTTAAAAGTTTTACCAGATCATTTGAACTACGTGTGCTTAAAAAGTAACAACGCCTTCCAGTTATAATTTCTAATAACTTATCAAATTTAGAATAGGAGAAATTAGTGAATGTTCTCAAAGAAATCAAGAAAGCAATAGGATGGACAATAGCCGATATTAAATGAATAAGTCTAGCCACATGCATACATAGAATCAATCTTGAAACGGACACAAAACCCTCTAGACAAGCTCAGTGCAGATTGAATCCACCAATGATGGAAGTAGTAATAAAAAATTATTAAGATTACTAGATGCATGAATGATATTCCCAATAATGGATAGTAATTGGGTCAGCTCAGTACAAGTAGTTCCAAAAAAGACAGGGATCACAGTAAAAACAACGAACATGGAGAACTATTACCAACTAGAATCCAAAACAGTTGGAGAGTATGCATAAATTATAGAAAGCTAAACGCCGCAACTAGAAAAAATCACTTTCTACTTCTGTTTTGTATATCAAATGTTAGAAAGACTAGCTGGATGAATCCATTACTATTTTTTATATGGATACTCAGGATTCTATCAGATTATTGTAGCTCTAGAAGATCAAGAAAAGACCACATTTAATTTCCCTTTTGGTACATTCGCTTAAGAGGTGTGTGCCTTTTGGCTTATGTAATGCACCCACTACATTCCAAATATGTATGATTAGTATTTTCTCATACTACTTTGAACATTTTATTGAATTTTTCATGGATGACTTTACCATATATGGTAATTCTTTTGATGAATGCTTACTTGACTTAACTAAAGTAATTAAAAGATGTATAGAGAAAATTCTGAGTATTGAACTATGAAAAATGTTATTTTATGGTAAAGCAAGGACTTATACTAGGACTCATAGTGTCAGCAAAAGGAATAGAGGTAGACCCAGCTAAAATCCAACTTATAAGAAAATTACCTTACCCCACTATTGTGAGGGAGGTAAGATCTTTTCTTGGCCATGCAGGATTCTACAGACATTTTGTGAAAGATTTTCCCAAAATAACATAACCCCTATGCAAACTTTTACAAAAAGATGTTACCTTTGAGTTCACACCTAAATGCAAGATAGCTTTTAATAAGCTAAAAGACGCCTTGATAACCACTTCAATGATAAAGTCGCCAGACTAGTCGTAACTCTTCGAAATAATGTGTGTTGCAAGCAACTATGTTGTAGGAGCTGTGTTAGGTCAAAAGTTAGGAAAGGATTCTCATGTCATATATTGCATCAAGAACTCTGGATCGTGCCCAACTAAATTATACCACCACAGAAAAAAGGACTCCTAGAAGTTGTGTTCGCAGTAGAAGATTTTAAACCATATTTACTAGGGACAAAAGTAATAGTTTGCTTAGATCTTGCCGCATTAAGATATTTGATGGCAAAGAAAGACGCTAAACCAAGATTAATAAGATGGATCTTGTTGGTACAAGAATTCGATCTCACTATAAAAGAGAAGAAAGGTGTTGAAAACTTAGTAGCAGACCATCTAAGTAGACTAGAAAATGGTGAATCACCAATACCATTGAAAGATGATTTTATGGATGAACACCTATATAAGATAGCTATTACTAGACCATGGTATGCCGATATAGTCAACTACCTCACTACTAATAGGTTATCACCTCATTTAACAAGTGCCCAAAAGAACAAAATAAAACATGATTCTAAACATTATTTATGGGATGATCCTTATTTATGGAAATTTTGTTTCGACCAAACCATTTGAATATGTGTTCCACAAACAGAAATACAATCTATCATGGCTCATTGCCATACTTATGCTCATAGAGGACTTTTTGTTCCACGTCTTACAACCCGTAAAATATTAGATGCATGATTCTTTTAGCTTACTTTATTCCATGATTATTATGTTTACACAAAAGTTTGTCCAAATTGTCAAAGAACTGAAAACTTAGAACGTAGGAACCAAATGGCCTTGTGTCTTATTCTATTTTGCGAAGTATTTGATGTTTGGGAACATACTTTATGGAACCTTTTTCACCATCTCATGGAAATATTCACATTTTATTAGCCATAGATTATGTGCCTAAATGGGTAGAAGCTATAGCCACCAAATCTAATGATTCTAAAATAATAGTTAATCTCCTAAAATCAAGGATCTTTACTGTTTTTTGGAGCACGTAGAACACTTATTAGCGAAAGAAGTTCACACTTTTGTAATAGAATTATAGCTATTTTACTTCACAAATACCACATTACCCATAGGATATATACCATATCACCCACAAACTAGTGGACAAGTTGGAACCTCAAATTAAGAAATTAAATTAATTTTAGAAAAGATAGTATGTGCAACACGTAAAGATTGAAGTCTTCCTTTAGAAAATGTATTATGGGCATATAGAACTACGTTTAAGACACTTATATGTATAACATCTTATAGACTAGTTTTCGGTAAAGCATGTCAACAACTAGTCGAACTAGAATATAAGGCATATTCGGCAATTAAGATATAAAATATGAATTATGATAATGCAGGAAGGCAACGTAAACTTAGTATCCAAGAATTAGAAGAATTGAGAAATGATGCTTATGACAATGCTTATATTTATAAAAACAAAACTAAAGCACTTCATGACAATAAATTTAATATAAAGAATTTTGAAGTAGGACAAAAATCTTTACTTTTTTGTTCACGTCTTAAACTATTTCCTATAAAAGTTTGCTCCAGATGGATAGGATCTTTTATAGTCACATACATATTTCCTTATGGTGTTGTAGAGATAGAAAGTAGAGAAATAATGAGAATCTTTAAAGTAAACGGTCATAGACTAAAACCTTATCATGAAAATCTTATCTCACAGGATATGGAGATCATTAACTTTGACTCAGTGGACAACTCCTTAGATGAATTGAACACCATGGAGGAGAATATTGTAAAAGTTAACTCCAGTGAAACAATTAAGCTGTGGATGGTTAAAATACCAAGAAAGAAGAAGAATAAGAAATCAAAGAATGACAAACTACCCGCCAGAGACCCATGAGTGCGAAATAAACAAATCAGACTACGAGGAATTTGGTGAGAATGGCAATCCTGCCAAAATCTTTGCAGAGGATCCAGGGCAAACATACCTCAACATACAAATCAATGAGATGTCCCTTTATAGAGTTCAACTCGATACGGAAGCCAATATGAATCTATTTCCTAAGTATTGGCTTCTCCTAACAAAATTGAGGACTCATTGCAAACCTCCTACTATTGTGTCAAAACCAAATGGCACTTGTACAGTTGCATTAAGAGTATCAAAGAATGTGCATGTGAAAGTGGGTAGGTTCACCATCATTACGGATTTCCTAAACATACCAACAACTACCCCAGATGATCAGATATTATTGGGTAAACCATTCTTATCAAACGTCGGAGCTATCATCAACATACGTAAGTGCATAGTTACACTAAGGACGAGTGATGAAGTAGTATCATTTAAAAATGGGAGAGACCTTTATGATAGTATGGAAGAAGGGCAATTTAATGTCGGTGATGAGATCATTGACAACATATGTTTTTAGACCCTAGTGAGGACATTCTCAACGAGGAACCACTTCAAGTGAAGATTGATTCGCTCACATTAAATGAAGATTGATTCCTCTAATCAATCAAGCAAACAAATATAAACAACAACGCTCTATGGGAGGCAGCCGATATTCGTTATTTCTTGAAGTTATTTCAATTTTAATATGACACTAAGCTTTAGTATAGTTTGTTTTTATTCTTTCTCCTTTCGACTTTTTTTTGGATTTCTTGAAGTTACACTTCGGAGTAGCTTTTTTGTTTTTATTTTCATGGCCTTTATGCAAGTTCACATTATGAACTTGCTTACTTGTTTATTTTTCCAATTTCATTAAAAAATAAAATTATTAGTTAAATACGTATCTCAATCAAATTTATGAATTGTTTTTTGAAATTTTTCAGTCAGTCTTACCTTTACGTTTACCTTTAAGAAGAATATATAATTTACTCGTGAAATAAAACTGCAAAAATAGCAAAAATAAGACCTAGCGATTTTCGGCGATTTCAAATAATACTAGGAATTGGCGGCAAAATTCGTAGCAAAACACAAAAAAATTAGTTTAGTATTTGCAGTCTGGCGAATCCCAGCAATTCCACTTACACAAGAATCACTGGTAAAACCGGTAGGTCACTGCATTTTTCGGTAGCTCACTTATTTCTGATTCACATAATGATTCCCAGCAATTCCACTTACACATGAATCGCTGGGCACGATTTTTAGTTTTAAAGCCAAAACCTCAAATCGCCACACATAACACCTCATTCACACTATCAAACCATTGAACCCCTTCACAAAATTTCCAATTTCTTGCATAATTAAACCCTCCTATGCTCAATCTTAGTTCATATAAGTGATTCCTACCTCCACCTAGCTTCATTCAACACCAAAAACATCAAATTTGAGAGAATAGAGCCAAGCTAGGGTTTGAGAAATTCTGACTTGGAGCTTGGAATAACAGTGAAAGGAGTTTGAGATCGTATATCTTGAGTGATTCACTCTTAAGATGGTAAACATCACAACCCTGGCACTTTATTTTGACAAAAAACAATTTATTGGATTTGTGAAAATGTTTCAATTAATTTCAAAAATTCTTGCTCAAATTCTATTTTGATACATCGAACAAATTGTTTTGAATTAGGTATTGCAATAGTAGGAGCATTGGTTTACAAATTCCATGATTTTGAGAAAAAAAATAATAATATAGAGAATGAATTTGGGAAGAGTATTTGAAAAATATTTGAGATTGAATTTTTCACAAAATAGAGGTGTAATTCATGAGTTTTTGAAAGATCATTCAATATATTTTTTCTCATATTTTTGACTCTCGTAATTTTCAAATAAGTTTTCTCAAGTGTCTAGTCTTCATTCATAATCTTTTCGAATTTCTGGATAGCAATTTGATTTCCAAATAACTTTCTCATCCTAAGTTCATTTTTGTATCAAATAACTTTCCCGCCTTAAGTCCATTTTTTGGCATGCACTTGATATGTGAAAATTGTTGGAATTTGAATTTATGGAATTAGTTTGGATGGTTTTTGAATCATTTTCAAAATATTTGTAGATAAGCTCTATATGTTTCATGAAAACAAAATTTTCAATTTTAGGGATTTGTGAAATCATTCGGGATGTCCAAACGGGTCCAATCACTCATACTAAACATGTTTAATGTGTCTCCAGAGGTTTAGTAAAGTCATAGGTGAATTAGAGAGTCGCTAAACCAAATCAGAAAGTATTTACTCTCTGTTCCCTGCTAGTTATTGCGCTAATGATTCTAATTAGCGCGCTAACCACTTTCCTGACAGCTTTTTAAAAAGCTTCCACCTTTTTCTTTAATTTGAATATATTGATGATTTTGAGCCCTTGGATCAAGATAATGGCCACAAATAGTTAAAAAAGTTTGAAGACCATTCACAAATCACTTATAATATACTATTATCCTCTCAAGCTAAAAAATTCTCTATTGTCCAAGTTTTCACATCATTTTATACTAGTTTTGCGCATATAATCACTTGACATCTTTTGAGGCAGCTGAATTGATCTCTTAGTGTCATGGAGGTGTTCTAACCGGGGAGGTTAAGTGGTGGATGTATATCAGTTGGATCGAACCACTATAAATCTTATATCTCATTTCCATCTCCTCTACCTCCTTCAACATTGCATTGCATTGATATTTATTGCTTGTGTGTGCATTGAACATCGTTATTCATTGAAAGGTTTTAAAAAGGCAATAACCTCTTGATACACCTAATTCACTTCCTCTTGGGTATGGCTTCAATATATGTATATACATAAGGAATTGATGAATATTAGGATAAATTTAAAAATAATAGAAACTAAAATAATTTATATATTTCATTATTAGAAATTGATAAAATTTATCCACTAATAAACTGAATTTTTTAGAATCGAGATGTCTAATAACCAAGAATAGGTGTATAGCCATATTGAAAATGGGTATACTAGACGTGAGTTCATTAACAGCCTAAACAAGTTCTTATCTTATGCTAAGGTGCACTGTAGGACATTCACCACTGAAAGGAAGCTTTCGTGTCTGTGCAACCTTACGCAGTGTCGTAATCATTCCTATTATGATGTGGACCTCGTAGAATGTCATATACTTTGTCGGGGCTTCATTTTGTTATTGTACATCATATCACGAGATGGTGCACGACTTGGCTGTTTCGAGTTTCAATTGGTGTCGTACGGAACGACCTCCAAATCCTTATTCGCAAAAGTTGTATGAAATGATCAACGCATCAAATCAGCCACTATGGTCGGGGTGTGAGACTATGACCAAATTGTTGGCAATCGCGCGACTCCTAAAAAACAAATCATAACATCATATATCTAAAAAGGCATACAATGAAATTCTTCAATTTTGTAAAAATGCATTGTCGACTAACAATTGTTTAGTTGATAGTTTTTATAACATGAAATGACTAATGCAACAAATTAGGCTATCGGTCTAACAAATTGATTGTTGCGAGTTTATTTGTATGATTTAATGGCGCGAGGATTTCGAGTTCACGACATGAAAGTTTTGTAGTGAGTCAAGATCTGAACAAATAAATTGTGAAGGATGGAGTGACGTGCAACAGTTTCAGAAGAAAATCTATTACTTCCCTATAGCACCTCTGCTGCTGCGTTTATTCGTGTCCCAAGTGATGACGAAGCACATGTGATGGCATGGGGAAGACGTTTCAGACGATATTGTAATGCAATATTGTTTCAATTTGACATGTGTTGAGCATGCAATGGTAATACCCACTTATTTATTATACTTTAAACTTGTAGTAGCGGTAAGTGGGATCGTCTCCACAGGGATTGTATACCTTTCTTTAGTTGAAAAAGAGTTTTTGTCACATTTTAATAATTAATAATTAACTATATTATTTAGAAAGCAATAAATAATTAAATCAACACAAGGATGATAATTAAAGAATGCAATATAAATAATAAAAACACACGAATAATAATTAATTAGGAAATCAATGCGAATAATGAAAATCTAGACCAAAGGTAACTACTAACTAAGTTGTAGTCAATTAATCGTCGATCATGAAAGATGAGTTCAAACAATTCAATAATAGGTTGATAACCTTTAGCCAGCGACCAATTTTCCTAAATTCAAGGGAAATGCCACATTCTAGTTTTATTGAGCAAACCTCTTTGAATACACAAAGACATTAACTTAACGCAATAAAACCACATTATACTCAATGAAAATCATGCCTAATTTTATACAATATTACCAGAGCTGCATAATAAACAACTTATAACACAATCACCTAGAACATCTACTCGGGAAATGCCCTATAGATTAATCCTAGTTACTACTTCTATAATTGTTATCAATAACTATAGACATAGATTCAAAATCAAAATATCACAATACATATTGCACACTATGCATGCAATACAATCATCATTAGTTTTAACACGCAAAAACAACTTATTAGATATGTGATTGACATGTATTGAATAATAATGAAAGAACTGTTAAAAGAAATATCTTATAAGAGACTTACAACCGTATTATAGCAATTCTTTGGTCTAGAAAATGAACTAGCTAATAACTACTATGAAAAACACCATGAATAATAAAACTAGAAAAAATAATAGAGTGGTAGGAAAGAAGAGGCCAGAGGGGCCAGAGAGAGGAGGTGAGTGTTCTAAATAAAACCCTAAAGTCTATTTATACTAAACCCTTAATTTTGGTATCTAGAAGATAGAGAGAAAATGTAAATCGTGGGTTATAGAGTGTCTCATCCGTCTAGGAATATATGATGGTTGTGGTTAATTTGTTGTTGGAGTTTTGGACACGTGGTAGGCTTTGATCGGTTATGTTTCTTGTCTTTCTAACGTGGCAGAAGCGAATAGGAGGAGAAGACGTGGAAGGCATATGGGAGAGTGACACGTGGCATGTATGAGGTGGGCAAAAGCACTGGATAGAATCGATAAAGACGTGGGAGACATCACTACTCGGATCTCGAGAAGAATCAACGGTTGGAATGAAGAGGAAAAGCTTGTCCAAGAATCGCCAAAAATCTAGGAGTCTGTGATAACGCGAATCTCGAGGCAAGATTGATGGCATCTGTGTTGCTCATCTCTTTTGGTCTATTGTGAATCCCAAGGTGAGATGAACAGTTCCGGTGGCTGTGTGTGCATTCGTGTACCTTGTCTGCGTCACTTGCTGCTACTCTTTTCTTCATCACTTGTGTTGTGCTTGTCTCGAGGCGGAGCAAAGGCTGCTGAACTACACTGCAAAAATGGCTTATACTTACTCATTTTTAATGATTTTTCTCAACTAATGCATCATCAAACTTCTTTTAAACCACCATAGCGTTAACACGGACCAATGTGGGTCCTACCAAGCTATCTCGAAGTGGGTGCTAGCTAAATTCTTCACTTTTAATATAATTTTCTTATATTTCTTCACATTTCAAATTTAAATCTTGAAATCACAAAAATAAGAGAATACCACGTGTAATATCATCATTTTCCTCTAAGATCAACCTAAATTACACTATAAAATGTGTCTAATTTTGGACTTGTCAAATACCTCCAAACTCAGCACTTTGCTGTCCCGAGCAAAGGAATACTCTAATTTTTATTCCCTTTTTAATTCTTTATACACTAGTTTCAATCCATTTCAACATAACTTTATATAATAGAAGTTTTAAAATAGAAGTGATCTTTAAATGGAAACATATTACCCACAAATAAATAAAAGTTATGATATAATATAATGATTTAGATAAAATAAAACATCCCTCAATGATAACTCAACTATCCAATGCAACACCCGTTAGAACTTAAAGTTCAATACCAAGGGGAGTACATAATATAGGTTTTCTCAATCTCTACTGACAAGCATCAAGCTTATGATAACTAGCATAGAATCTCAAAACACAAAATTCACTAGATTAATTTCAGTTTTAGAAAATACTTTATAATAGCACCACAATCAAAATCAATAGGAATTTTGTCAAGATACCAATTAATATATTGTTCAAAACTTGTTGGATTAAGAAATACTTCATTCAACCCTAGCTTCAAGCACTCGAGCTAAATTTCTTCTTTGAAGAGTTTAAAAACTTTCACCTTTTTCATCTCTCATTTTTTTTATTTCATCTTACTTATTATTTCATCTTTTTTAATATATATATATATATATATATTCATTTGCTTTTGACTTTTGAGTCCCTGCTCCATTTCCTATGGACATTCTCACATTTTTCCCATTATAGATTCTTAGCTCTATTTCTTTTAGAATCTATAGGACTTTCTATATATTTGTAAACTCTTATTAGCACTTCTCACTATTCACTAAAGTTGCAGAAATTATTTTTTCTAACTTATAGAAATTTATCGGTTTCTAACTCATTTCTTCTTTCAATTGTGGCATAAAAACTTTCTATGTATATACTATAAAAATATTTAATCAATAGCTTTTGTATCATAAGATTCTTAGAAGTATATCTTGTTCATCTTGCACTATTGTTTTGATTTTCTACCAATTATCATGACTAACACAAGGCATTCAATTTAGTGTTCACATGGACTAGTAAAATCAATCATAAAGGGTTTAAAAATATTTTGATTCCTTCTATCATAGAATTCACTTGGGTAATAAAAATATCACTTCCATTCGAAAATATATCATATATTTATTTCATGATATTATGTTCCAAACTAAAAATAAAGTAAAATGAAATTTATACTTACTTGAGTTTGGAAGAAATTTTGAAAAAACTCATTTTCTCACTTGATTGTCGAATCAAAATTTCGAACTTTACATCAATTCTGAACTTATCTTCTACCTTTCTTTCTTTCCAAGCTTTCTTTGTTATGCTTCACCTAAAATACCCTCAAATTCGTTCCAAACCTTGTCCTCAAGATTTAAAAATTAAGTTGGGTTTCCAACAAAACAAATATACCTCGTGAAGCATAAACGAATTTATATGTGTAAGATTAATGTAAATAACACTTGAATATATGAATAAACTTCTTGCAAAGAAAAAGTTAAACGATAAATATATTATTTAAGTATCATCATCATGAATAAAAAACCAATTGTCTAAGTATCTAATAACATATCATAATTCCAAGTTATTAAATATCACAGATCAACTATAATCAAGTTTTCCTAAAACATCCCTAAACTCATTTTAAACTCTTAATCAAACTAATTGTCTATTAAATCATTGAATTATTAACTTAAAACCAAATATTGACAGCTTTTCCATGTATATTAAGAATCTTTGTATTCACTTTCTATTATTTTACTTGAAATTCCCTATTCATGCTCTAATAGTTTAAAACATAAATATCCATTTTCAAACTCAGTTTGTTTTATATTTAATGATTAAAAATTGGGGAGTGAATCACTTAATCATTCTATAATTTTGATTAGGAAGGTTAAATCTAAACAAAAATTTAGTTTTCTAGTCGAATAGGTTGCAATTGTTGTGTATATGAAATGAGTTGTGTTTTGCAATTTGGGGTTTTACTATTAAAATTCAAATTTTAGCCCAGCGAATCTAGATTTTCAGTGGAATTTCTGACTATTCGCTACCTAAATTGGTGAAAACAAGCTTTTGTAACCTACCGATTTGTTCGACGATTTCTAGTTATAAGGTGGATTTGCTATTGAATCGCTAACTTGAATTTTTCACTTTCAATTTGTTACTGATTTTCCCAGCGATTCCCAGGGATAATTCATATTGCTGAGTTTCGCTAAACTTATTTTATTATTTTTCCAATTAATTGATTTTCTTTCGCATATTTCACATATAAACATCAATAATAAGGTAGAATTTCTAAAATTATCAGAATTCGAGTATGATATGCACTAAACAATAATTTCAGTACTATATAAATGAACTAGCCAATTAATATAAAATTTATAAAGACAATATAATGTAATACCACGCAGTCCTAATCTGGTTCTAAATCAAAAATTTATTCTTCTATATCATGTTTAAAAAATAATTTTCTCATTCCCAACATGTATTTTAATAGTTCCTTGATTGATGTCAAGAGTTGCATTAATAGTTGTTAGGAAAGGTTTTCGTAATGTAATTCCTATATCATCCTTAGGTTTATGATCTAGAATAATAGAATTTAATAAGAAACTAAATTTTCCAATTTTAACTTCCACATCTATAATTATACCCTCATTCTCTATTATAGATCCATTAGCAAATAAACTATAATATTATGATCTTCACCATATTTCCTACTAGGAAAATTGTGTTTTAAAATATGATAGAAAGGTAGGGTGTTATATGATGCGTTTGAGTCACATTTGACATTCTCAAATTTCTTACTATTGATAACAATGAAAATTGTTATGTTTATTGATCTATTATTCTTATTCTTATTAGTTATTTCTTCTGGTTCCTTCATAAAGAATGACTTGATAGAATTCAATCCGTTTACCATCTTGATGCTTAAATTGACTTGGAGGAGTCATGCAACGTCATAGGAACTAAACTCAGCCTTTCCATCTTATTATCATGTTTAACTTTTGAGTTTTATGGCTTAATAATACTTTCCTTGTTTTTTGCTTGTTTAACTGTCCATTATTTAGTTATTTTCTTATCATTTAAAGTGTTTTCAACTTGTTCCTTCTTTGAAATAATGTTTTCGAAATCCATTTTTACTGCATTAATTGCATATACTTCAGTATTTAGACTATTATAAGGATTTAATACTAAAGAATCATTATCTTCAATTTATTTGCTAAGCAATTTATTAGAATCATGACAGTTATTCTCATTATTTAATAATATAAGCGACATAACATCAATTGATGCTCCAAGATCACACATACCGAAATCTATAGAAGAAGTTCCTATTGTAATAGGTATTCCAAATATTCTTGGATCGGAACATCTCTCATATATTTTCTTTTTAATTAAAGCAGACACCTTTTTTTCTAAATTTTCTTTAGATTCTTCTAAAAATTTATCCTTAGATTAAGAAAATTCTTTCAAAACTTCATCATAGTTAAAAAATTGCATAATTGATTATATCAATAGTTTATTGATTTTTTTCCTAAATGCTTCAAGTATGTCTTCATTATTTTCTTCCTCCCTAGCATTAGCTAATCGTTGTGAAAAGATAGAATATGAACACATATCTTCATTCAAATTATCAGGAATCTTATCATTATTATCTTCTTCATGAACTATTTCAAACTTTTGTAAATATTTTGCATATGCTTCAACTATAGCTAAATACCATGTGTATAGCTTTTTAGGAAAAGGTGTATATTTCGATTGTTCCGTCATCCATCATCTAGTAGGAATGACATTGGCCATCATTAATTTCTTCTTTTTTTTCAATAGTTTTGTGTATTTTCTTTTTCTTTATACGACTTTTAGTTATTGTTTCAGGTATATGTATATATTTCTCATTTTTACCAAACAAAGCATTAACTTGTGCTTGACTAGTAGGAACAATTTGAGTAGGTATTTTAGTTTAATTAATGAATATATTAAATTGTTGCGTCATTTGACTTAATTGATTAATATCACCTTGTAGTTTTTGGATTATTTATTCTTGCTCCTTGTTTGAAGTTTTATAATGGATGATTATCATTTCCTAAGTTTGGTAGTAGATAATTTGTATAGTCAGTAGAGTTATAATTAGGTTTAACGAACCCACTATAATGGTTCATTATCACATTAGCTTTTTCAATTTTGTCTTCTTGCATTAAAAGGCATTCATTATCAAGATGATTATTATTATTACAAAAAGCATGAGCTTTCACTTGGATTGATCTATCTTTTAATAATAGCTTATCCATGTTTTTTAATTCATCAATTTGATCATCTGATGTGTCCAATTTTCTTTTCATCTCGTGATAAAGTGTCTCCTTTTTTAGTCTATTTGTTTCATCATATTGATTATATTGTTATTATTAGCAAGACTTATTTATATGTATTATTCAATATCACTCCTAATGATATGCCTCATTTTTATGTTTCAATTTTCGTATTCATGCTCCGATCAAATGATCAACACATTCGATTCTTGATTTAGGCTTTAAAACATATCAATGAATGTATCACTATTAATCTCATTTCCACTTTCAAGATATATTGAATAATATAGTGTTTCAAAACATAGAACTACCTCTTCCAAGACATTCTCGGTACAAACCAATCTATAAAGCATTAAAAATAATTGAGAAACTTGGAAAGAAACGCATATTGCAACTGAAAATTTAATTTGTGCACACGATTGCTAATAACTCATTCATATCAATTTAAACTTTCAAATCCGCCCTGAAACTTATTTAAAACTTTTACTCAAACCAATTTGTATAATAACACCTTGAGTTGATACTTTAAACTAAAAACATGAAATTTGTGCTATGTAAGCCAAGAATCATTGTAAACTCCTCATTTTTAAATTGATAAAATCATATACTTTTAGAAATCAATTCAACTCTAACAAAATATTTTGAAATCAAGAACTAGCCAAATATTTCAAAAATTCATTAATGGTCCTAGTTGAAAATCGAAAAATTTCAAGTAAACTAGATAAGGAAACGAATGATTACCTTCTTGAGAATGAGTCCTTCAAGACATTGACTCATTAGCACTCATAATTTCTTCTTCAAAGCTCCAATTCGAATTCCCTTGTTCAATCCCTAACTTCGCGATAAAGAATCAAACTTGATATATTTTAGGTTAAAATGATCAAGAATGTGTTGGGAATCACTTAAATACATTAAAATCAAGCTTCGAATAGTTTAATTTATGCAAAATTTTGATTAAAAAAATATGTTCTTAAAAACACGAATTCGTACTCAGCGAATTGGTATTTAAGTGGATTCGCTGACAAATCAGCAATTAAATTGTTGAAAATTGGTCTTGGTGGTCTACTTATTTGTCCAGTGATTCCTAGTATAAAATCGAAACCGCCGATAAATCGCTGAGTCGTGTTTACATTATAAATTGTACAAACTGCTACCGATTTACCTAGCGATTCCCAATGTTATTTGGTATCGCTGATGAATCACTGATGTAATTTTTTTTGAGAAATTTTGAAAAAAAGAATTGAACTTTCACTTTAAAAACTTTGAAACCATAACATAATAAAAGTATGAACTGATAAATCAAGGAATTGACTTCGAAAATTTGAAACCAAATTTTGCGAGCCCGAAATTTTACAATTAAAGGTAAAATTAACAAAATAGTAAAAATTGAATCTAATGTTTTGGGTTCTACTTAAAGACATGTCACTAATGTAGTGACTTAAGTTAATATTTGAAATTCCAACCAAGTCTCAAAACAAAAAAATCTTAATAAGTGGTCAACTTCCTAAAAAGAATAACTCAAATCATGTTAATTAAAATTTGATTGAAAGTCAAACCTGATACCAACATATTGTACACTTTCATTCCTTCTCAAGTTTTCTTTATCCTGTAAAGATCAATAAATGGAGTTTAGGGATTAGCTAAAATGGTTGCATAACTGAAATAAAGTAAACTAAACTAAACTAACCAAGACTAAACTAAACTGAAGTAAACTAGATAGACATAAATGCATAAAAATAAATAAAATAAGGTTGGGTTGCCATCCAACAAGCGCCTTTATTTTAAGCCATCGATTAGACTTAGCCTGAAAGATCACATAACACCCACTACTTGAGAGTAGTCACAAACAAACTGATTTACTATAGCTTTGGACAATGAAATAGGCATGTGTTGGGTTTTGGGGTTCATACGCAGCGGAGATTACAAAACAGTTTTGACAAAAACCCCAACAGGATCCGAATCTAATTCCATTAAAAACGTTTAAACCATGAAAAACTTAATCATACCTCAATCGCAATATACCTTTCGTAAAGGTTGATCGATCTCTAAGGCGCCGCTAACGACGAACGCCTCTATCGCCAGATCCACACACGAACGGCGGACGAGATTTGAAGTGCTAGCTTCGAGAGAATACCAAACCTTTTTGTTTCTCTCCAAAACGATCCAGAGCATACCAAAAACCCTAAGTCGTTTCTAAAACGAAAATAGAGTTTCGGCCTTTTTTTCCTTTCGTACCTGTGTTCTAACTTAAAGCGTCTATTTATACAACCCTTGTATATAGACGGTTAAGTAAATTACACATATACCCTTACTTAAAGAAGTATAAGTGTAATACACCACAAGGACGTTTCCGTCATGAATTTTATCATATAAAATTCATTTTTCTGAACCATCTTAAAATCTCGCAAAACCATTCTTAGTGTGCGACCCAATAGGCTCATACAACGTTGGCAGTGTACCAAAACACATTTTGGTATACAAGTCATAAGCGGTCTCTAGCAAGACATTATGACTACCCAAGTTGTACGAATATCAAATCGATACAACCTAATCAATAGTGTATATAACATCCTTTTGTCACACGATATCCTTTTGATCAAATATAAGGCATGGAATTGTCATCCAACATGTTCAATCGTACTAGTCTCGATCTCTAGGTAGACTGAAAACATCCAAGTGACATTGATCAATATCAATTCACTTAGACTAGGCCTTTTAACAATCCTAACACATCGAGGATCCACTAGATATCTCTCTTTATATGAGAGGGACAAATTCTATCTCGATTACACAACTTCATCACATTGCTCACACAAGAACCAATCACAACCTTTATATTCGTCCTAGGTTAAAGACAACGTTTGATTGTGTCAAATTATTGTGTTCCTAATGTTGAAGTCTCTGGCAATCTCAAGTCGAGGACCGAAAAATATACCTATCATGAGAAACAACTATGACTTAATCCATGTGATGTTCTCATAGCGGGTCGGTCCAGTACTTTGTTCCCTAACAAGTACTTGTGATCTTGATTCGTATCCCTATACGTATAATCATCATATGATCATCAATCAAGACTCACACTAGTCTTAATTCATTATAGTTCCCAGTATAATGATCGACTAGGGACATTTAGGATATTTCTATAAATACCCATGGATCTTATTATAATGTAAAACATGCAAATTAATTATAATAAACAGCAAATGAAATCCTCTATTTTATTAACTAAAAGTATTCATAAAGACATTTATGGATTGACCAAGGGCACATGCCCCAACAGCATGCCCTCCTTCAAAATTTGGAGTTCATCTTGGAGTTCTAACACATTAGTATCCATATAGTCTTGACTGTCTAACACATAGTGGTCAACACCACACAAAATTTCCAAGTTCCCTTTTTGTTCCATCTCTATTTCAAACTCCACAAGAATGTGTGAAATATGAGGTGGATTCATCAACACTAGAGGTTTTCCTCCTTCATCTGTTGATATGGTTTATGTGGTCATTTTAAGATAATTTCA
The DNA here is from genome assembly GCA_039657325.1 of Stephania cephalantha. Taxonomy (NCBI): domain Eukaryota; kingdom Viridiplantae; phylum Streptophyta; class Magnoliopsida; order Ranunculales; family Menispermaceae; genus Stephania; species Stephania cephalantha. The sequence goes on along the minus strand of CM077574.1, from coordinate 19,030,125 downwards.
ACTTCCTTTTCGGCTTCTTCTTCATTACTTGCAAGTTTCATCTGTATCACAGTAAAATGCCAATTGAAAAAAAAAATTCATAATTAGACATACCTACCCCTTTCACACTTTTATAGTGTAAGTCTTCATATTGATCATGATAGTTGGAGTAGTGGGCCATGTAGTAATCCTGTAAAATGTTAGAGACAAGGATCTATATATAAAATCAAAAAAAAACTAAAGAAAATTTAAATTCAATCCTCGGAAATAGCACCAAAAATTGACATGTGTCGAGTGTGCAATAATAATACCCACTTATTTATTATACTTTAAATTTGTAGTATCAGTAAGTGGGATTGTCTCCACAGGGATTGTGTAACCTTTTTTAGTTTAAAAAGAGTTTTTGTCATGTTTTAATAATTACTAATTAACTATATTATTTAGAAAGCAATATAAATAATAAAAAGACACGAATAGTAATTATTAAGGAAATCAATGTGAATAATGAAAACCTAGACCAAAGGTAACTACTAACTAAGTTGTTGTCAATTAATCGTCGATCATGAAAGATGAGTTCAAATAATTCAATAATAGGATGATAGCCTTTAGCCCGCCATTGATTTTCCTAAATTCAATGAAAATGCCACATTCTAGTTTTATTGAGCTCGCCCCATTGAATACACAAAAATATTAACTTGATGCAATAAAACCGCATTACACTCAATGAAAATCATGTTTAATTTAAGCCAATATTACCAAAACCGCATAATAAACAACTTAGAATACAATCACCTAGAACATCCACTCAAGAAATGCCATATAGATTAATCCTAGTTAATACTTCTATAATTGTTGTCAATAACTATAGACAAAGATTCAGAATCAAAATATCACAATACATATTGCGCACTATGCATGCAATACAATCATCATTAATTGTAATATGCAAAAACAACTTGTTAAATCCGTGATTGACGTGTATTGAATAATAATGAAAGAACTATTAAAATAAAGATCTCATAAAAGACTTGCAATTATACTATATCAATCCCTTGGTCTAGAAAATGAACTAGCTAATCACTACTATGAAAAACTCCATGAATAATAGAATTAGAGAAAATAATATAGGGGAAGGAAAGAAGAGGCTAGTGTTTTTAACAAAACCCTAAAGTCTATTTATATTAAACCCCTAATTTTGGTATCTAAAAGAGAGAAAAAATGTAAATCGTAGGTTATAAAGTGTCTAATTTGTCTAGGAATATCTGACATTTATGGTTGATTTGTTGTTGGAGTTTTGGACACGTAGCAGGCTCGGACTACTTGTGTTTGTTGTCTTGCTGACTTGGCTGAAGCAAATTGGAGGAGAAGACGTAGAAGGCATATGGGAGAGCGACACGTGGCACGCAAGAGGTGAGCAAAAGCGCTAGAGAGAATTGACGAAGACGTGGGAGACATCTCTGCTCGGATCTCAAGGAGAATCAATGGCTGGAATGAATAGGAGAAGCTCATCCAAGAATCTTCAAAAATTGAAGAGTCTGCAGTAACGCGGATCTCGAGGCAAGATCGATAGCATCTATGTTACTCACTTCTTTTGATCTGTTGTGAATCTCGAGGAGAGATGAATGGTTATGGTGGTTCTGCGTGTCATCCGTGTCCCTTGTCTATGTCACTTCGTCCTGCTCTTTTCTTCATCACTTGTCTTGTGCGTGTCTCGAGGCGGATCAAAGGCTGCTAAACTACACTGCAATAATAACTTATACTTAGTCATTTTTAATAACTTTTCGCAACTGATGCTCCATCAAACTTCTTCTAAACCACCATAGCATTAACTAAGACCATGTGGGTTCCATCAAGCTGTCTCGAAGTACGTGTAAGCTAAATTCTTCATTTTTAAAACAATTTTCTTTTATTTCTTCACTTTTCCAACTTAAATCCTTAAATCACAAAAACTAGAGAATACCACATGTAATATCATCAATTTCCTCCAAGATCAACCTAAATTACACTATAAAATGTGTCTAATTTTGGACTTGTCATGATTCTACTGCATGGAACCATTTCAATGATTTCAACGCCGATTTTAGCGTCAAAGTTTGTAACATTCGTTTCAATTTATGCACGGATGGTTTCCTACAATTCAGCCAGTCTGAAAAACAATACTCATTGTGGTATGTAATTCTAACTACTTACAACTTACCCCCTCAAGATGCATTGAAAAGACCCTCACCAGAACTAGGGTCGGGTCGCCCAGCCCAAACTATTACTCAAGCCCGATACCTTAACCAGGCCCAAATAAAAGTCTCGCACGCCTATTTCAACCTGCGGAATAACATACTAACTATATGGAATAATAAATGCAGAAGTAAAATTGAAAATAGAATTCCATAAACCATGAAATCAAAATGACAAGTGTTCAACAGTCTAAGTTGGTTCAATTATCCCAAAAAGCTTCCAATACTACCATAAGGCTTCTAAATAGTCCAAAATAGATAAGGAGGGTTTTAAACTACCCAAATAACCTACGTCAAGTTACAACCTAAATTTATTATTCTCAAAATCAAATAAATAGATAATAGGAGCATGCAATTTCTCACAAAGCTAGGAAAGACTTCAAGCGGGTGCCTTTCCCTCATCACGAGCTAATGCGGATGTGGATGCACTTGGAGAGTATGTGAGGTAAGCGAAAATGGACAACATAGCTCAATAAGAGGAAAACCTTGCTCAAATATTGAATACACAAGTACTACCTACTAATTATGTAAAATCTAACATGAAGTTGAAACCAAATTTCAAACATTAAGTAGAAAGCATGTAGGCATTATTCAAATTCAAATTTATACATGTAGATAAGATCTAAAACATTTAGAAACAGGGAAGCATGGTTTATCTTCATAAATAAGAAAAGAGTCGTTCATTCATAACTTTAAAAACAAGTTCCAAGATTCATTTAAAGCATAACAGAATTCAAATCATTCATGCAAGGGGTCTACAAGAGATATACCTTGAAAGATAATAATAATAATTATTATAAGTCATTGGTTCATTCCTAGGTATTTGTAGGAATCCGGTGATCAAATCCCTCACGTTTGATTTAATGCAAACCATTATTGGACGCAATGGTCGTTGCGTCCTCGAACTAGTAGCATCACAACAAAGTGAGTTCATTCGAAGTCACCACTGATACACGTCCTGCTATCACCAAGTTACACGAGTAGGAACTCCAACTCCTATACTTATGGGACACATTTATGCATTCAATTAGACAAATAAAGCCCTCGGCGGTGAATTCCACAAAACATCATGGGGCATTAACTAGTAAAGCCCTAGGTGGCACCACTAATATTTTGGGGTATTTATATATGATAACTTGCTAATTAAGCCCTCAGTGGGGACTCCACGAACATCTTGGGGCAATGAATAACATAAATGGGGAAACAAATGCATTCACATACTATAGATTCAGAGATCCACACCAATACCTCGATGCAACCCTTAACCCAAGTCTTTCTTTCAAAACATGATACTTAATTATTTAAATACCAAACCATACTTAATGCGTGAGAGAAGCTCCCCACTTACATCGACTCGTCACGACGCCTATAACAACTCCTGGTATGACTAAGGCACGATGTGAACCTTCGCGCGACACTACACTACCATAACAGATCTCATAAATAAATGCTTTAATTTAAAGTTAAGTAAATCTTCCATTTCGGTCTCCCTCGAGGACGCAGTAGCGCGCCTCGTTTGACGATAAGAATTTATTTTCATTGTATATATATTATTTTATTTCTATTAATTTATTTTATTTTTTTATAATTTAAAGGTCCAAGGGCCAAAATGGCCCCTGTTGATCGGCCCACCCCTGTGGAAGGCGAAGACCCTCTAATTCATCTCACTATTGAAGATGACATGTATGTTAATCTCCATAACATATAATTAGTGCGAAAAATTGATGCTTTCATTTGTTATAAACGATTGCTCGACTAACTTAAATATTGAAATTGTATGTTACACCCTTCTTCTGTGGTGGCTAGAAAGATGAGTTTTATTTTCAAAAGTGGATATTTGAAAGACGCATGGAAATGGAAATTTGTTCCACAATCCCAACGAGATATATTCTAGCTTAAGTGGAAGGTCAGTAACTTCACATCATTTCTGAAGTACGAAAGAACAATCGTCGTATTGTTGTTCATTACTTATTTATTTGTAGGTTTTCTTCACTTGGAAGTTGTGGTTATCTCTTGTGATATATGCAGTGTGGTGTCGGAAGACAACCATCCGCTACACCGACAATATATATAACATTTTAAAGAAGAGAAAAGCACGTATTTACTTGACAGACGGATGTTTGAGAATTATAAGAGAGCGCGAGCGACTGAGAAATATTTCAAGAAAAAGTCAGCACAAATAAGTGTGAATAGAAAGTCTGAGAAGGGAGGGCCAGGTACCGGTATTTCGTTGCACAACTCCATATCTAAATCTATGAGGCAACACATGGATGCATTTGTATGTATTACATACAAAAATTAACTTAATGATACTTTATGTAGTCAAACTTTTTTAAGTTAATGAATCAGGATAAACTACTAACCACACCTCGTTTGTAGGAGAAGAGGTTGAATCGCTATCCTACATTCTAGGAGATGTTTTGACACCTCCACGCCTATGACCATGATCATATAAATAGTTGTTCCAGGAAACGTACTACATTGCCAGACTTTCGTCGATCAGAGATCATCGATAGTTGTTGTAAGTAATGTGAATTACATATAAATAGTTTTTGAGACCCGCATGTAGTACATACATTAAATACAATGATAGAGTTAATTATTACTTTCAAATGATTTAATGCTAGTTGAACTCACTCAAAAAGTGGAGGAGTTGTCGACTCAGTCCCCTGATACACCAATTGATGAGAATGCAGTTTATCTTACGGTTGTGAAGCCAGTCAAGGTCGTGTTTATGCATTAGGGTCGTAAGGTTCTTATCGTCACGTCAGTTCTTTAAGGGAAGCAAGTTCATCTTGAGGCCTAGCGTATGGACCACCTAAGGTGGATGAGCTGCAGAGGGACCACCAGATATTGCAAGAACTTTTGATGAAGGAGTGAATGGAACAGCGAGACAAAATGCATGAGGACTAGATGGAACGACAAGAAGAAAATTGAGAAATGTAGGACCCCTTTACATATATAGAGGCATTGTTGATGCAACACTAATAAGTGATTATTTATACTTATATATGGGGTTAGTTTAGTATTATATTTAGTATAAATATCCCTAAATGAGCTCAAATTGATGGTGTTTATGCATTTTCAGGTAAACAAGGCATAAAGAGGAAACGAGTGAATTCGAGAAGAAATAGAGCAAAAACACACCGAATGAGGTTTAGTGTAGTGGCTATATAGGTTGGCGTTGTGGGACATTAAGGGACAATGCGGGACATTAATGCACGACGTGGGAGAGCAAGGAAGTGGAGAAAAGTTATCAGGAGGCTTGGTGCAATGGCGACACCGTGGAAGTCTAAGGACGATGTCGGGGAGTCTAAGGGACATCGCCAAGACCACTAAAGAGAGGAAATGTGCACAAGATGCTCGGCACAGTGGCGGTGCTGTGGGAATAAACCCACAATGTCAGGACCTAAGTGACAGTGTCGATGAGAGAAAAAAATAAAAAGTAGAGTTTTATTTCATTTTAAATTATAAAGTAGGGTTTCTAATTGTTTGAAATGTGATTAGGGAATTTAAACAGATAGGAAAATGTGGTAAACTCATAGCATACAAGAGATTAGCGACCATTAGCAATAGTTAGTATAGGTTTACTTTATTCTTGAGTATTAAGACAATTTGTGGAGAGAAGACATTGAAGACTCACGTGTGGTGATTCGGGTATTTTTTTTATTGATTTAATTAGAATTATTTCATCATATCTCTTATTTTAGTAAATACCATTATGTGCATGTTTGTTTCAATGAAGTTTGAGTATTTGTATTGATTCTGGGCATAATGCCACGAACATCTTGATTACGTGTTTGTTGATATTAGGTTTTAGAAGTTATCAGTGCCATTGAAGCTTTTAAGCTAAATATGGACGGTACAACCATAAAATACACAACATCAAGTGATAATTTTTTATTAGGGAGGCACGAATATTAAACTTAATTAGTTATAAATCTAAAGATTTGGAATATTAAAGCAATGTGGAGCTTACGTTATTCACGCTGATAGGTGGAGTTCTAGTTTGCACATCAGAATCCTTTCCATCACGACAGTGGGTTAAAGTGGATTTGAAGGAAATTTGTCTATTCTAATTAGGCATTGCACACACATAATAAAGATGATAAATTGAGTCGAAAAACATAATATTTCATTACCTAGGTGAAGTTGTGAACTAAGATAGTCTTAATATAAGAGTTTAAGTAATTTGCATTGATTTGTTAGCATAGATTAGTTTAGTTTAATTATAAAACCAATTAAAAGGATTTTCTTAGCAATAGAGTAGTTGTAGCTAAGTACATAGTTAGTGCATACGCCTTTCCCTGAGGATGATATATGTAGTCAACGTAAGTTGGTGACACTATTACTACAAGCAAGTCATTATACTTGCAGAACGCACATCAAACACCTTGGAATTAGCCCCACGTGCATCATCCACCTCCACTAGCTACAGAGCCTTTTGGTCCTCGAAAGGATGATATTCGTAGGGGCGTCTATGTCGTTGACACCCAACACTTGACGGTCAAAAGATCTACGTCGAGAGCACATCAGTGATCACCTAGGGGTCCACAATCACCTTCCTAGTCAACGCGCATAGATGACCACCAGCCTGGATATTGGACCGATCCACGTAGAGAGCTACCTCAGGATAGGCAGCAGCTTTTGGAAGATAATGAGGAGTTTATGTCGCAACTAATGCCGCTTCCACCACCACTGCCACCGCATGAGTGATTTGTCGTTGTATTTCTTTTTGGTTGAAAATGGTGTATTTTGTTTCAAACTTTGAGTGGTGTATTTTGTAGAAAACTTATGTTGGTGTACTTGTTTATTTTTTCATAGTAATGTCACCTCCCACATTGTTGATGATTTGGTTCTGTTGTTGAGTGTTTTTAAAGGTCTAGTCTTAAGTGATTGTGAGTTTATGGTGGTTCAGTTATTTAAGGTTGTAGACTCGGAGAGATGCGATGTATTCTTCTGAATATATGGAAAGATTGAGAATCCAAGATGTTTGAGAAGGGACATTGAGACAAGGTGATTATGTCAAATTTTCTTCACTTTAATTTTGGTTCAGTTTCTAGGTTTTACTTGGTTTAGCTTAAAATTAAGTACCATGATCTTGTGATTGGAATATAAGAATTGACCATACATTGTTTGACAGCTATATTGTAAACTTAATGAAGGGAGACCATCTTAGGATCCACTCAAACGAACGCTACTTATGTTTAAGGTAAATTATATGGCCTCTTGTGGTATCCTACGTGCATATATTACAAAGCAAGGTTTTGATTTTTATATAACCTTCAATTTGCTTATAATTTGAAAAAATGGGCTTTTTCTCCAATCCTAATGTCATTTTTATGGTAAATCAAAGACTTATACTAGGATATATAGTGTTAGAAAAAGGAATAGAAGTGGATCCTGCTAAAAATACAAGTTATAAAGACATTACCTTACCCTACTACTGTGAAGAAAGTAAGATCTTTTCTTGGTCATAGAGGATGTTACATAAGTTTTGTGAAAGATTTTTTTTCCAAAATAACACGACATTAATGCAAACTGTTGCAAAAAGATGTCTCTGACACGTGGTGTACAGTAAGTTTCTCGTATATTCTTATTATTTGTAGTAGTGATAAGTGGGATCGTCTCCACAGGGATTTAGCAAACTTCTTTAGGAAAAAGTCTTTCAATAGTTTTTATTATTCTTTTTACTTTAATTTAATTAATTTAAATTAAAATGGGGATTAAAAGTCACTAATTCGAACTATAAAACTATAATAATTAACTAAACTAATTAAACTAATTTAATTAACACAATTCAAATTCACTAATATCCAAATAAATCCAATTCATTAATATATATATATATATATATATAACAAACATCCTAAACAATGAAACATCAATCCGTTTTGCATCCAAACACATTACTTGAATCATAGTCATGAACATACTTTAATCTCTTAATTAAGTAATCTAGATCATTAAACTCTAATCATAAGTATGTAGATAGCCCTTATAAATCCATTAGTTCTCCTTATATCTATGGAAAAGCCACGTTCTAGTTTTATTGGATTAACCCTTTGACAACTCAAAGAAATTAACCGTACACAATAAAACCACATTACGTTCTATGAGAACTTCGAACTACTAAATCTAGTACCTTCAGAAAGTCACTTCAATATTAAACTTAAATTTCAATCCACATAGGACATCTATACGATAATAGACATTTCAAACAATCGTGTCACTACTTTAAACTGGATATTGAATCCAAATATCACAATACACAATCTAGACCATGCATGCAATACAAAGTTCCATGATTATAATCTGCAAATAATATTCTAGTAAATCAGTGAGTAAAAGAATACGATTGGTTTAAAGCATTAAGTACAAAATTATCTCATCATGACTATATCACAAAATAGATCAAGTTCATGTTCAGACTTTGTTTAGATTAATAAACTATCTTACTCATCATCATAATAAACATCACAATAAAGTAAATAAAGGATATAGATAAACACCTCTTAATAAATACTTTGAACCTTCACAATTGTCTCCGAAAGCAATGAACAATAAATATAAAAACAACAACAAACTATGAAAGTAAATTATGGCTCCAAGAGCAATGAAATATTGATCTAAGAACTCAAGGGCAATTGATTTCATAGCCCTAGGGTCATATATATAGTATTCTAGGTAGTGCATATCCCAAACTAACGCAACTATCTCGTGGTTATTTAAAATTCCTAAAATCAAACCCAACGATTATAGACTAATTCCAATTATAACTCAAATCGCTGGTTAAATCCTTGGATAACTGCTTCTATGCTATACTGATTTATCTGGTGATTTACATACAATTTCGAAATCATTGAGGATTCGCTAGCAGTGGATTCCAGTTGATCCTTGATTCGTTGATGATTCGTTGTGTACTCTTTCCACTTGATCAAATCCTTCATTTTCCTCCCTTTTACTCCATTTCTTCACATATTCCAATTATTACCTAAAATTACCCTAAAATATACTATAAAACACTGTCTAATTATTGACTTATCAAATACCCCCAAACTCAGCACTTTGTTGTCTCGAGCAAAGGAATACTCTCGATTATATTTTATTTTCTTCCCTCATTTTGATTTCATAATTATTTACTCTTTTTCTTAAAGAGAAGTAATCATTGAATAGAAACATATTACCCTCATAAAAATAAAAATCAAGATATAATAGAAAGATTTAAAGAACAACCCCTTATTTGACAACTCAACCTTCTAGTTACGTAATGCATCTCAGAATTCAAAGTTAAATCAATTACCAAGGTTAAGCCACAATATAGGTTTTCTCAATCTCCACTGACAAGCATCAAGCTTTCGATGACTAATATAGAATCTCAAGATACAAAAATCACTAAATCAATCTCATCTTCAAACAATATTTAAAATGTCATCACAATCAAAGTCGATAGGAGTTTTTAATCAACAATAATTATCATTTCATTTTCATTTGAATGTTGGAATAAAAAATACTTCACTTAACTTAGCTATAAGCACTGGAGCTAAATCTTTTATTTGAAGAGTTTTTCATAAACATTCTTCCATCTTTTCTATATCTCTTTTTTTCTTTCTTTTTTCTTTATATTCCAACGGTTCCCTATTCCATTTCCTTTGGAATATGTTATTCTTTTTATAGGAATTATTTCTCACATTTTTCCTAACACTTGATTCCCTGCTCCATTTCCTTTGGAATTCGTGGGTCTCTCTATTTTTTTCTTTTCAAAACTCTTGTTAGCTCTTCTCACTTTCATTATAATCCAGGAAGTATTCTTTCCAACAAAGTAAAGTTTATTGGTTAATTTCCTATTTCTTCCCTTCAATTGTAGCATAAGTTATTTTCATCATATATACATATAAAGATATTTAATCAATAATCTTTGTATAACAAGATTCTTAGAAATCTATCTTGTTTATCTTACACTATTGTTTCGATTTTCTACCCATTATAATGTTTAACATAAAGCAGTCAATCCCCTCTAAACTCCTTTAGTTTATACACAATCTAGGTTAAGTCAAATAGGGTATGACAATTCCGTTATATCATAAACTTTCTATTTTAATGGGTAATAAAAATATATCACTTCTATTTAAATCCAAATTATATTCAATTCATATTCCTAACTAAATAAATTAAAGAATAATAAATAAATCTTACCTCTCGTTTCTTCCAAACTTCGCTTCTTCATACTTCACTTAAATACCCCAAACTCATTCCAATAAAACAAAAATTAAGTCTGGTTTCCAAAAAAACAAAAATACCTCATGAAGCATTAATGAATGAAATAAAATAAATAAATAATCACAAGAATGAATTTCGAAATTAGAGAAAACGTGATAAATTCATAAATTTCCAAACATCACAGTAGTAGTGGATAACACATCAAAACAATGTATAATATAAACCAAACCATAGCAATAGTATCACAGTATTGCACCACATTACACAGATCATCGTATCATATCACAAACCAAGACCTCACACAGAATCACTCAAATATAGACTAAATAGAGAAAAAAAGTAGATCAAAATCGACGTTCAGAAGTCACATCGTCACCACCATCCCCTTGCTCATGCTATTGAGATTGGTAGCTCGTTGTAGGATTGTAGAGCATGTAGTCCATTCTTGTCACCAAAGTACTTTCTGAAAAGACTCCCTCGTTGGGTTTTCTTAGTTGGGTAGATGGTGTTGGAATATCAACATCCATGCGTTGCATTCTCATGGCCATATGTCTCTCAAACCTATGCATGTTCCTCGCAATTTCACGTTGGTTCTGAAACATGAACTCTTGATTTCTCAGAGGTTCGCATTTGGTTCCGCAAGATTGACCCCATCATGGCCATTTTCATCTAATCAGCATACATGATAGTAAAATCTTCAACAAGTAGCTCTGAGCTCTGGTTCATCCTCTCATTATATGCAGCAGATTGCATTTTTCTAAAATTCTTCTATTTTCTGCTTGTATTCTAATTCTCTGAATCTACATAGTCTGACACTTATTTGGTGCTTTCTATGATTTCATCGATAATGGTCCTATCAAGGTAAACATATAACCCCGAGACCTATCGTAGGAACTTGGCCTTGTTTGCAAAATTATGTGATCATCAAAGGAAAAGGTAACCCTTCCTTTATATTTGTAATCATGGTGTTCCTAATTGAATCATAAATGATCTTGCCAACATCAATGTAACATATCCCTTGAACGATGTGGTACGATAATGATGCCTTGTAGTTCACAACTTTGTAGTACTGCAAGCTCGACTGTAGGCTTGCATAGATGAAATAGTTCCATGCTTTGCTTTGGTTTTCCTAAAACTTTTAGTTTGAATGTGTTTTGGATATTCATCCTTATCTAAAATGAATTCATCCCTCGGAATTGCTTCTAATCTATTCCTAATGGTTTCAAGGGGAAATCCATGTCTTAATCCATACTCAGGTTTTAGGTATTCGTTATTTTCTCTTCTATGAAATTTCGGTAAACCATAATACCGGTTTATTTTTTCGAGTGAATAGTCCATTAGTTTTCCTCGAACCATGGCTACTGTCTTATCATCACTTACATGCCCGTTTGCATAAAATTCTCGGACCAATATCTCATAACCTATCTCTAAAGAGGACCTCGTGTCATTATCAACATTGTAATCCTTAGTCAACAATCGCTTATCCATTTCCCTTATTATATTCAAGATTCTAGCCCCTGTAATTTATTTTATTCTTCACATCGAAACCCATCTCCAGGATTATTTTTCTATTCTTACTAATATCGCTCTTTATCCTAGCAAGAGCCTTAGCATTTATTAAATTATGGGCCGAAAAAGAAATTCTTGGAGTATCCTCAACTTCTTCCCCTCTCTCTCTCTCTGTCACTGACTCATCACGAAAATCTAAAAGTGGAGAAAATTATCTTGGTGTTCTAACTCTAGGATTATATATTGAAATCTTCGTTGGCCTAATAGGCGTAGATAGAACTTTGGATTTTGTTTTGGTTCTTTTCACTAAAGCTCTGTTTCCCTTCTCCTCTCGTGAAATTATACCCTTACCACTTCAGGTCATTATCTAAATCAAATTCACAAGTCCGAATAACAATTGAAACCTGTGGATCATAAAAATAATATTTGTTGGAAATAATTTAGTATACTTTAAAACTTAATTTAAAAGGAGATTCATTTGGAAAGCTAGCTTAAAATTCATCGAAAACTTAAAATGAAGTTAGCATTGAAGTTTTAACTTAAATTATAAACTTTAAAATCGGTTTTCTAAATCTTTCATTACAATTGTGTGATAAATTCTAGTCTTTTGAAAACAAACCAAACCCCCAAACTCATTTTAAACTCAATGTTCAAATCAATTGCGAATACGTATAAAAATACCAAAATTTCGAAAATATTGAATTTGTAAACCAACGATCATTGTAATTGTTGGGTATTTGGGGTTCATACGCAGCGGAAAATTCAAAATAAATTTTGAAAAACCCCAACAGACCACAATTTGGAGTGCTGGCTCCAAGAGAGATTAAAAACGATTTTTCTTTCTCTCCCTAAATCTAGAGAACTCGAAAATTTCAAAAGCAAAAATCTTATATCATTTTTAGGGTTTCACCCTTTATTTATATGTGTAGATAAGCCCTCACTTAAAATCCTATTCGTAATACAACTATTATATTTAGGCAGTTTAAGCAAATTACACATATGCCCTTATTAATAAGTTATCATATAACAAATTGTAAGGGTTTTTATGTCATGAATTTTTTCATATAAAATTCATTACTCTAGACCAATTGAAATTGTACAAAGTCATTCTTTGTGCGCGACCCAATAGGTTTATGCGACGTTGGCAATGAACCAAAAACCATTTCGGTACACAAGTCATAAGCGGTATCTAGCAAGGCATTATGACTACCCAAGTAGCATGAATATCAACATCGATACAACCTAATTAATAACGTATATCATATCCTTTCGTCATGCGATATCCTTTGATTAAACATAAGGCATGGAAAGTCACCCTTAATGTTCAATCGTATTAGTCTCGATCTTTAAGTAAACTAAAAAACATCCAATTGACATTGATCATATCAATTCACATGGACTTGGCCATTATCAGTCTATCTTATCGAGGGATCCACTGATATCTCTCTATATACGAGAGTAAAAAATTATATCTTGATTACACACCTTCACATATTATTCACACGGTAACCAATCACAATCTTTATAATTGTCCAGTTAAAGACAACATTTGATTGTGTCAAATTATCATGCTCCTAATATTGAAGTCTATGGTAACCTCAAGTCGAAGGACTAAATGATATACCTATCATGAGTAACACCTATGACTTAATCCATGTGGTGTTCTCATAGCGGGTCAGTCCAGTATCTTATTCCCTAACAAGTATTCATGATCTTGATTCGTATCCCTATACGCATGATCATCACATTACCATCAATCAAGATTCACACTAGTCTTAATTCATTATAGTTCCCACTATAATGACCGACTAGGGACATTTAGGATATTTCAAAAAATACCAATGGATCTTACTATAAGGTAAACATGCAATCATTTATAATAAAACAACAAATAAAACCTCTATTTTATTAACTAAAATTATAAGATAAACAATGTTTGTAGATTGACCTAGGGCACATGCCCTAACAGTAATCACAATGCCCAATCTATTGAAATCAATGAAATCATTTATTCATGGTAATAGAACAAATTCCAATAAAATAATTTGAAAAATCATTAAAACATTTGCGAAAATTCTTCAAACCAAAAATTTATCAAAATAAAGAGCTAGGGTTATCTTGATTACCTTTTTGAGAGTGAATCCCTCTAGATATAAGCTATTGAATTCCTTTATATTGATATTCCAAGCTCCTAGTCGAAATCCCTTAAATTATAGTTAGGCTTTACTCTCTCAAATTCGAAAGTTTTTGGGTTGAATGAAACTAGGTTGAGGTGGAAATCACTTAAATACACTAAGATTGAGCTTAGGAAGGTTGAATCAAGGTAAGAAATTAATTGTATGGATAAAGGGGTGCAATGGTTTATGTTTTGAACGTGAGTGTATGTGTGGCGATTTGGGATTTTATTTTAAAAACTCAAAATCATGCCTAATGATTCATATGCTAAGTGTAATCGCTGGGAAATCACTATGCAAATCGGTGAAAATGAGATGCAATGACTCACTAATCTAACCAGCGATTTAAAGTTGAGAGGTCGAATCACTGGGATTCACCAGACTTAAATTTATGATTTATGTTACCGATTTAGCCAACGATTCGTTATTTCACATCGTTGAGGATTTGCTAGGCTAATTTAACTGTTTTTCTAATTTATTTCATAATTAACATAAATATTCATAAAAAACTTATATAAAGGTAGAATTGACTAGAAATATGAAAGTTTGATTAGGATATGTGACTAACTAATAATTTTATTAATTAAATAAATAAATAAACAAACAAGTAAGTGAATAATGTAAACTTGCATAAAGGTTATAGGAACAAAAACAACTCGATCACTCCCATTTATTTGAAATTACCTTAGAGTTTAAATTCTGAAAATATTTCCAACACAGGAGTCAAAAAGTGAGAGAATATATACCAAACTAAACTCCTAATAAAATTAAAGTATAAATAGACATAGAATATGTGTTGCCTCCCATAGAGCACTTTTGTTTACTGTCATTGGCTCGACTGAACATTTTTAGAATTAGGTTGGATCTCCAAACTTCAATTTAGGATTATTCACTCTAGTGCCATTTCAGAAAGTGATTGCTCAGCCATTAATAGTCAAGGTGATTGTTTTATTCAAAATATCCATAACGGCTTGAGTAGTGGCTAAGAAAGGTCGTCGTAAAATTAAAGGAGGATCTTCATTAATAAAGTGTGGCATGACCAAAAAGTTCATGGGTACGATGTACTTGTCCACTTGAACTGGTACATTCGTGACCACTCCTATTGGTTAAATTGAATTAAAATCCAGTAAAGAAACTTGTTCAGAAGCAAATGAATCCAACTCCAATTAAGTGTGTAGAAAGAAATATATTGGCATGAGATTTGCATTAGACCTTGTATCACACAGAACTTTAAAGTACCAAGCCCATTTGATTTTAATGTACAAATCTATACCTCCATGATCATTAAGCTTCACAGGGCTTAAATCCAACTTTTTCTTTTTCTTATTATTCTTAGATTTAAAATCTCTCAACTTGTTAATATTTTTCCCATTCTCTGGTTGCCTAACTCTCCATTCTTGAGTTACTTTCTTTTCTTTTAAAGTGTCTTCAACTTATTCTTTCTTTGGAACTTCTTTATCAACTTCCATTGTTACCGCATTAATTGCATAAATTTCAGCATTAAGATTATCATAATAGTTTAATTCTAGAAAATCATTATCATCAATTTCATTATCGAATAACTCATCATATTAATCATAATTATGTTCACTATTAATTTTGAATTTAACAATTTTGTCTTCAAATTCCATAAATATTGTTCTTTCATATAAATATCTAACTTAGTTTTAGTTGTTTTAAGAAAAAATCTACGTAATAGTATAGGTAGAGGATTAGGTGACGTAGCATCTCCCATTTCCATAACATAAAAGTCGGCTAGAAATACTAAGTCATGTACTTGTACTAAAATGTCTTCAAATAATCCATACGGTTGAATAATTGTATTGTCTACTAAAGTTGATTAATAGGCACATTAGTTAACGATCATATTTTTAATGAGTCATATAGTTTAAGTGACATTACATTAATTGATGCTCTGAGATCAAACATAGCAAATTCAATAGGAGAATTTCATATTGTGATAGGTATGACAAACATTCCTAGGTTAGTACATTTCTCAGGCATTATTTTTTATTAAGGATGACATCTTTTATCTCAAGTTTTCTTTAAATTCTTCTAAAAATTTGTCTTTAGACTCATAGAGTTATTTAGTAACTTCATCATGATTTGATGCTATTAAAGGTTCATTAATTTCTATTTCTCAACTATTCTGACCCAGGATGTTTGTCATACCTATCACAATAGGTAAGTAAACAGCCTTTAGCCAGCCATTTGTTCTCCTTAAACCCAGGAATGTTTAAACTCAGAGAGTTCTTTAGTAACATCAATCTTTGCATCCAAACATGTAATTTCAATCCATATAGTTATGAGCATACTTTATAAAGCTTGATAGATCATTAAACTCTAATCATAAGTAAGTAAACAGCCTTTAGCCAGCCATTTGTTCTCCTTATAGCGGTGGAAAAGCCATGTTCTAATTTTATTGAACTAACTCCTTTGAATACACAAAAAATCAACTTCACGCAATAAAACCACATTACGTTCCTAAAAATTTCGAACTACTAAATCTAATATCTTCTGAAAGCCACCACAACATTAGACTTAGATCTCAAATTCACCTAGGACATCTAAACGGTGTTTGCCTTTCAAACAATTCTAGTTACTACTTTGATTAGATAATGAATCAAAAAATCATATACATATTTGCAACTATGCATACAATCCTAGATCCATGATTGCAATCCTTAAATAACAATCTATAAAAATAGTGAATCAAAGAATACGATTGATTTAAAGTATTAAGCACACATTCATCTTATCATAACTACATTGCAAAACGAATCTAGTTCATGTTCGAACTTTGTTTAGATAGCTAAACTACTCATTCATTATCATAAATAGCATTGCAATAATGTAAAAACAAAACATAATTGAAAATACCTCTTAATTGAATACTTGAGTTTGCAAAAGTAATAAACAATAAATCCAAACTAAAACTTCATAAAACTAGTAAATATGAAAGCAATAAACAATGGCTCCAAGAGCAATCAAAGGTTTCTTGGGCTTCTTAGACAACTAGTTTTGTAGCCTAGGGTTCTTATTTATAGTGTTTTACGTAGTAAACATCCCAAATTAACTCAAATAACTCGTGGTTATCTTAAATCCACAAAATCGAGTTCAGCGATTCCTAGAGATTCATGTACATCAAGAATCGCTTAGTAAATCTATAAAACTAAGCTCTCTGGTCTTTTCTTATGTCCGCTTATTTGACCAGCGATTCCTGCACATCAAGAATCGCTGGGAATCATTAGTTCAAAAATCCGTTTTTTTCTTCACTTGTTTATGATTCTTTTTGTATCACTTCCACTCGATCAAATCCTACACTTTCTCCCTTTTTTACTCCATTTCTTCATTTATTTCAATTACACACTGTCACGTCATCACATGTCTCATCAGCCTTAAAGGCCTCTCTTCACTGCCTCGAGATCCGTGCAATACGTTTTTCAATGTAAATCCAACATAGGACTATCATATATGCATTTTACATTGTTTTCACTTCGGTTTCAATTATACACCTTAAAAACTTGATATAAATAAATATAAGCTATTAGGACCATATTTTAGAAACTTCACCTTATAAAACATACTAAAATATCTCATAAATGTGTATAATTTATGACTTATCAGATCTCGGAGCATCAATTAACGTAATGTCACTCAAACTTTATAAATTATTGAAAATATAATTATTGACTAATACACCTATTAATCTTACTTTAGCAGACAATACAACTATTAAACCGTATGGATTACTAGAAGACATTTTAGTACAAGTAAAGGACTTAGTATTTCTAGCTAACATTTATGACATGGAAATGGGAGATTTGATATCACCTAATCCTCTACCTATACCATTAGGTAGACCTTTTTTAAAACAATAAAAAGTAAGTTAGATATTTCTGAAGGAACGATGTCTATGGAATTTGAAGACAAAATTATTACATTCGTAATTAACTCGAACATAATTATGATGAATATGATTAATTACTTGGTAATAAAATTAATAATAATGATTTTCTAGAATTAAACTATTATGCTAATCTTAATGCTGAAATATGTACAATTAATGCAGTAAAAATGGAAATTGAAAATGAAGTTTCAAATAAAGAACTAGTTGAAGATACTTTAAATGAAAAGAAAGTAACTCAAGAATGGAGAGTTAAGCAACCACAGAATGAGAATAGTATTAACAAGCCGGGAGATTTTAAATCCAAGAAGAATAAGAAAAAGAAAAAAACGAATTTAAGCCCTGTGAAGCTTAATGATCTTGGAGGTATACATTTGTATATAAAAATCAAATGGGCTTGGTACTATAGAACTCAGTATGATACGGGTTCTAATGCAAATATCATGCCTATACATTTCTTTCTATACATTCAATTGGAGTTGGACGCACGTGCTTCTGAATGAATTTCTCTACCGGATGGTACTTCAATTCAAACAATAGGGGTGGTCACGAATGTACCAGTTCAAGTGGAAATGTAAATCATATCCACAAACTTTTTGGTCATGCATTACTTTATTAATGAATATACTTCTTTAATTTTAGGTCGGCATTTCTTAGCCACCTCTCAAACTGATATGGATATTCTGAACAAAACAATTACCTTGACAATTAATGGTCAAGCAATTACTTTCTGGAATGACAATAGAATGGACAATCTTAAATTCAAATTTAGAGATCCAACCTAATTATAGAATTCTTCAGTCGAGCCAACGATAGTAAATAAAAGCGCTCTATGGGAGGCAGCCTATATTCTATGTTTATTTATGTTTTAATTTTAGTAGGAGTTTAATATTAATATTGTGTGTTTTTATTCTCTCACTTTTTGACTCTTGTATTGGAAGTATTTTAATTCGGAATTTGAACTCTCAAGTACTTTCATATGAGGGGGAGTGATCGAGTTGTTTTTGTTTCTATAGCCTTTATGAAAGTTACATTATTCACTTGCTTGTTTATTTATTTATTTTATTAATAAAATTATTATTTAGTCACATATCTTAATCAAACTTTCAAATTTCCAGTATATTATAGCTCTATATTAATTATTATGAATGGTATATATGTTAATTGTGAAACAATTCAGAAAAATAGTAAAATAAGCCTAGCGAATCCTCAGCGATTTGGAATAACACTAGGAATCATTGGCAAAATCGGTGACAATAACCATAAATCTAAGTGAAAATCGGAGTTTGGCGAATTACTGGCGATTTAGCCTTATAATGTAAATCGATGGCCACATCAATGAGGCACTAAGCTTCAATCCTACCGATTTAAGTAGTGATTCCACTTAAAATCTAAATCGATGGGCCCGATTTCGAGTTTTTATAATAAAACCCCAAATCGCCAAACACTAACCATTTCAAACAACTATAAATTGTTGCACCCTTTCAACCAAACAATCATATTCTTACCTAGAATCAACCTTCCTAAGCTCAATTTTAGTGTATTTAAGTGATTCCCACCTCATTCTAGTTTCATTCAACCCAAAAAGTTTGAATTTAGGAGAGTAGAATAAAACTAGGGTTTAAGGGATTTCAACTAGGAGCTTGGAAAGCCAATCTAGATGAGTTCAAGAGATTATATCTTGAGGGATTCACTCTCAAGAAGGTAATCACGATAAAACCTAGCTCTTTATTTTGATGAGTTTTTTGTTTGATAGACTTTTGCGAAATTTTCAATTGATTTAGAAATTATTTTATTGGAATTCATTCTATTATCATGAATAAATAACTTCATTAATTTCAATAACTAGGCATTGCGATTATAATGATTGTTGGTTTACAAATTCAATATTTTTGAAATTTTGGTATATTTAATTAAAAAGATACATATTTGCAATTAGTTTGAAATTGAGTTTCAAATGAGTTTGGGGATTTATTTTGTTTTAGAAAAGACTAGGATTTATCACACAATTGTTTTATATTATGAAAGACTTGGAAAATTGATTTTAAGTTTATAATTGAGTTAAAAACTTCGATGCCAACTTTATTTAAGTTTCCGATTGATTTTCTAGCTAACTTTCCAAATGAATTTCTTCTTTTAAGTAAAGTTTTGAATTCTACCGACTTATTTTTTATAAACGTTTTGTATGATCCACATGTTTAAACTTATTATTAGGACTTGTGACTTTTGATTTCGAAAAAATGGTCGGAAGTGGAAAGGGTAGAAGTTCAAGAGAGGAGAGGGGAAATGGAGTACTTGTAGAAAAACACAAAACAAAATCCAAAGTTCCACCCACACCTATTAGGCTTACTGGGATTTAAATAAACAATCATAGAGTTAGAACACCAAGAGAACTTTCACCACCTTTGAATTTTAGTGATGATTCTGAGGAAGAGGAAGAAGTTGAGGAGACTCTGTGAATTCCTTTATCGACAAATAATTTAATAAATGTCAAAGTTCTTGCTAAGATAAAGAGCGACATAAATAAGAATAGGAAAATAATTCCGAGGATGGGCTTTAATATGAAAAACGAAACAAAGTACAAGCTTAGGATTTTGAACATAATAAGGGAGAAAATTGGGGATTGTTGACTAGAGACTACAATGTCGATAATGACTCAGAGATTAATGTAGAGATGGGTTGTGAGATTTTAGTCGAGGAATTCTATGCTAACGGGCATGGGAGTGATAATAAAACGGTAGCCATGGTTCGAGGGAGACCACTTGATTATTCACCTGAAAGAATAAACTGATACTACGATTTACCAGAATTTCATATGAGAGAAAATAATTAATACCCAAAATCTGAATATGGATTCAGACATGGATTTCTCCATGAAACCATTAGAAATGGATTGGAAGCAATTCCAGGGGATCGATTCATTTTGGTTAAGGATGGGTATCCAAAACACATTCAAACTAAAATTATTAGGAAAACAACTAAAAACATGAAACTATTTCATTAATGCGAGCCTGCAACCAAGTTTGCGATACTACGAGGTTGTAACTACAAGGCAACATTATTGTATCACATCGTTCAAGGGATAGGTTATATAGATGTTGGCAAGGTAATCTATGATTCGATTAGGAATTTCATGACCACAAACAAAAATGAAGGGCTACATTTTCCCTTGATGATCACATAATTCTTCAAATAAGACCAAGTTCCTATTATAGGTCTTGGGTTAAATATTCTACCTAACATGACCATCACTGATGAATACATAGAAAACACCAAACAAATGTCAAGTTACGTAGATTCAGAGGTGGAGCGAGAGAGAAATGAGATATTTATAATAGAAACCACTAAGAGAAGAAGAATACGAGCAGAAAATAGTCGAGTTTTGGAAAAAATGCAATATGTTACATATAGTGCGAGGATGAACCAAAGCTCAGAGCCAATTGCTGAAGATTTCACTGGAATTTACGTCGAAGTGACAGAGATAGCCATGATGGGGTCAATCATGTGGAAACAAATGCGAACTCTGAGAAATCAAGATTTTATGTTTCAAAACCAGTGTGAAATTGCGAGGAACTTGCACGAGTTCGAAAGACATATGACCAGGAGAATGCAATGTAGAGGAGCTGAGATTCCCATATCATCTACCCAATCGAGATTACCAAATGAGGGAGTATTTTCATAAAGTACTCCGGTGGCGGGAGTGGACTACAGACTCTATGACTCATTAGTGAGCTACCAATCTCAATAGCTTAAGCAAGGGGATGGTGGTGATGATGCGACTTATAGACGGTGATTCTGATCTATTTTCTTCTATGTTATGTTTATCTCTAAGTAAAACTATGTGAGGTCTTGTTTAGTGATATAATACTTTGATCTGTGCGATGTGATGTGATATTTGCTACTGTTGTGGTTTCTACTATGTTTGATGTGTTTATGCTACATTAACCTTGTTAATGATGTTTGAGAATTTTTAATTTGTTATGTTTTCTTTGATTATAAAAATTCATTCTTGTGATAATTTGTTCATTATTTATTTATTATTTTTATAATTCGTTTATGATTCACGAGGTATATTTGTTTTGTTGAAAATCCAATTCATTTGTAAACCTTGAGGACAATGTTTGGAATAAGTTTGGGGGTATTTAGGTGAAGTGGAGTATAATGAAGCAAAGTATGGAAGATTCAAGAGGTATAATTTATTTATTCAATTTCCAAAGTTGACTGAGATTTTTTAGTTTTTGTAGATACAGGTAATATTTCTTGATTTTACTTTATATAGTTAGGAATATATGAATCGAATATAATTTGGATTTAAATAGAAGTGATATTTTTTTATTACCCATGAAAATAGAAAATTTTATGATATAAAAGAATTTTTATACCCTATTTGACTTAACCTAGATTGTGTATGCACTACAGGAGTTTAGATGGAATTGATTGCTTTGTATTAGACATTATAATGGGTAGAAGATTGAAACAACAACAACAACAACAACAACAACAACAACAACAACAACAACAACATAGCTCTCAAATTAATTGGGGGTAGAAGATCGAAACAAAAGTGTAAAAAAAAGACAGATTTATAAGAATATTGTTATACAAAGATTATTGGACAATTATCTTACATTCATATAAATATAATGAAAATAACTTATACGACAATTAAGGGAAAAATAGGAAATTAGCTAATAAACTTTACTTAGTTTGAAAGAATGCTTCCTTAACTATAATGAAAGTGAAAAGAACTAACAAGAGTTTTTAAATGAAAAAAATAGAGAGACCCACAAATTTCAAAGGAAATGGAGCAGGGATTCTAGTGGTAGGAAAAATGTGAGAAAGAATTCCTATAAAAAAAGAATAACGGATTTCAAAGGAAATGGAGCAGGGAACCATAGGAATATAATATAAAGAAGAAATGAATATATAGAAGAAAGAAAAAAGAAAACAAAAGATATAGAAAAATGATGTTTATGAAAAACGCTTCAAATAAAAAATTTACCTCAAGTGCTTATAGCTAAGTTAAGTGAAGTATCTTCTCCAACATTCCAACAAATGAACATGATAATGATATTTATTGGTGATTGAAAATTCTATCGACTTTTATTATGGTGGCATTTTAAATATTGTTTGAAAATGAGATTGATTTAGTGATTTTTGTATCTTGAGATTCTATATTAGTCATCGTAAGCTTTATGCTTATTAGTGGAGATTGAGAAAATCTATATAGTGGTTTGGCATTGGTAATTGATTGAACTTTGAATTTTGAGGTGTATTGCATAACTAGAAGGTCATTCTTTTAATTTTTTATGAGGGTAATATATTTCTATTTAATGATCACTTCTATTTAAGAATAAAAGTAAGCAATTATGAAATCAGAATAAGGGATGAAAAGAGAATATAATTAAAAGTATTCCTTTGTTTTGGACATCAAAGTGTTGAGTTTATTGGTATTTTATAAGTCAATAATTAGATAGTGTTTTATAGTATATTTTAGGGTGATTTTGGATGTAAAGAAATATATTACATTGGGTTTTCTTTTGTTTTTGTGATTTCAGGTTATAATTAAAATGTATGAAGAAATGGATGAAAAAAAGAAGAAAATGAAGGATTTAATCAAGTGGAAGAAATGCATAACGAATCAACAACAAATTAAGAATGAACCAAAAATCATTACTGACAATTTGGCAGCGATCACAATTTGTACACAAATCGCCAGACAAATCGATGAAGCCCAAAAACACATTCCCACCAATTTGCCCAGCGATTCACGTTTTAAGTGGAGTCGGTCAAGAATCGATGGAGTCGATTTCGAGAATATTAGATAACTATAAAGAGTTTAATTTAGTTTGAGATATGTACTACTTAGAATACTATATATATATATATGGATTTAAGGATTGGAGATCAATTGCCCTTTAGTACCTTAAATCAATATTTCATTGCTCTTATAGCCATATTTATTAGTTTTTATATAGTTTGAATTTATTGTTCATTGTTTTTTAAGACGATTTGAAGATTTAAAGTATTTAATCAAAGGCATTTATTTATGTCTTTTATTTACTTTATTGTGATGTTTATTATGAATATGAGTGAGTAGTTTATTAATCTAAACAAAATCTGATCATGAACTTGATTCATTTTGTGATGTAGTCATAACGAAGATTAATTTGTACTTAATGCTTTAAACCAATCGTATTCTTTGATTCATTAATTTCATAGATTATTATTTGCGGATTATAATAATGAAGCTTTGTATTGCATGCATAGTCTAGAATGTGTATTGTGATATTTGAATTAATATCTAATTTAAAGTAGTAACTAGGATTGTTTAAATATGTCTTTTTAATGTTTAGATGTCCTAGGTGGATTGAAATCTAAGTTTAATATTGAAGTGGCTTTCCAAAGGTATTAGGCTTAGTAGTTCAAAGTTTTCACGGAACTTAATGTTGTTTTATTGCTTCATTAATTCCTTTGAGCTTTCAAATGATTAATCCGATAAAATAAGGATGTGATTTTTCCATAGATATAAGGAGAATTGATGGTTTGCTAAGGCTATCTACTTACTTATGATTTGAGTTTAATGATTTAGAATACTTTATAAAGATATTAAAGTATGTTTATGACTATGATTTAAGTAATATGTTTGGATGCAAAATAAATTAATGTTTCATTGTTCTGGATATTTGTTTAGATGCTTGTTTTCTATCGAATTTGAATTTAGTGAATTTAATTTGTGTTAATTAAGTTAGTTTAATTAGTTTAATTATTTATTATAGTTTTATTAAGTGATTTTTTAATTAAATTAATTAAATTAAAGTAAAAAATAATAAAAACTCTTGGAAAACATTTTCCTAAATAAGTTTGCTAAATTCTTGTGGAGACGAATCCACTTATCACTACTACAAATAATAAGGATATACGGGAAACTTATTGTGCACGCTTGACAGGTGTTAGTTAGTGATGAATACGTGTTAATTTTGGTTATTGATGATTGAAAATGGTATAAGACCTCATTAGAGGTCCTCCCTGATGTTGTAGGGAGTTATTTGATTATTTGGTGAGAAGTTGATAATTGAACATGGGTTGTTGCTCTATTCTGTATTGGAACGCTCGACGATGGAGCGCGCTCCCTGTAGCGTGGAAGTGATCTCTCAATAAGAACCCTGATGAGCCCAGTTGGTGGAGCGTGCCCCAACAAATGAGGGAGCATGTTCCCACCTAAGAAAACAACAATATTGTTGAATAAGTCATGGAAAATTTCGAGGGCTTAGGGACTGTTTTAAGGGTTCTAAATGTGAGGTATTGGATTTGAATGACCTCAAATGTTTGGTGATAGATACTCAAACATCGGGAAAGGTTGAGTGACCTAGAAAGTTGTGAAATCGGGAACGAAACCTAACCAAGGTAAGTACGAATTCGCTTATTTATCAATATTGCCTGGATATGTAGTATGTAGTTCATAAAGTTTATGGACTTGAATGGGTGTTATGTACACTGTGATTGAATTTTAATAAAAATGAAAACAGTGTATGGTGATCGGTGAGTGTAAAACCTTGAGTTGATAATAGGTTGTATAGGATATGAGTTTGTTTCCCGGTCTATATGTTAATTCCTTATCAGCTAAATAGGTTGCATAGATTACACATTCACTAGATGGTTTAGGATAGAACCATTGAACATTAATGGATTGGTTAAACGCACGTCAGCCAATGCATTAGTCTAGCAATCATATTAATGGTGTTAGTGGGTAATCGACCCTAATTTTACAAATGAAATGGGAATCACAGTGTAATAGCCATTGACGGTTTGATTTGCATTCATTTATATATTGGATTATATAGTTTTCATTCTCCTGTTAGCAATGATTGGTTCATATTATTACTGCATATCATTCTTGATTATTATATGGAATGGTAATATTATGTGAATCCTTACTTACTGAGCAAGTTAGAGCGCTCACCCCAAATTAACATTTCAGGTTCTCAGCCAAGTGCTTCATTTATATATATTGTTTGAATTATATGTTTGTAATATAATAGGGTTGAGAAGTTTTATACTTGTATTTTGGTTTTATAAACTCCGGATTTATGTATATAAAATGTATTATCGAAAAAAAAAATAGTTTTCCGCTACCTATACTTTGATATATATTTCGATATCAATATACATGTTGAGTTTATCAGGTATGAAATGAGAGGTTGTTGGCTTTAATTAAGTCTAGCTGGTGTACCGGAGCTTAATTAAAGTTTCAGGTTGGGTATCGCCCTAATCAGGATAGGGGATGCTACAACTAAGTGATTTAATGTAATTGTCACACATGTGTATACTAGAATTTTTTTTTGTTTTTTTGTTATATTATATAAGATATATATACATAATCTTACTCCAAAAAAATAGTAATCGATTTGCATTACTTAAAACTTGAGTAGCATTGAGAATTTATTTAATAATACTAATATTAGCACATTTATTTATTTTGCTTCATCATTTTCAAAGTTAATAGCAAATCGCTAATTTTGCTCTTACTAAAAATCTTTCTGTTATTTGAAGAAATTACGTTGTAGCAAAACATTTTTCTCTTATGCACGGACACAAATTATTTTCGGTGTAGTTTGGTTTATGCAACAATATATTTTAGTGGCTTCAAAAAACGTATTTTTAGTGTAGTTACAATGTTATAATATTTTTGGTGCCAAACAATAAAGTTTTTTCTGAGAAAAAGAAAAATAAATTTAACAAGTGCTAAAATTTATAGTGGCCATGACAGCTATGCTTCATATCTTACTTGATTTCTTTTCTTTTCTTTTTTTAAATATTTTGTTTCATTATTTTATACTGCGAGCAAAAAAAAGTTAGAGATACATTTAAAAAACTACAAAGTTTATTCAATATTTGTAAAAAAAAATATTATTATGCGATATATTTGAAAACCACAAAGTTTAATTTGAACCTAATATTTCACCCAAAAAAAAGAGGGTCAACTACTTCCACTCATTTATGTACTTTAAGCACTCATACTTTTATTCACCCAATTATGTGCTAGATTCACCCATAAATTTAACTCAATTTCCTAAAATACCCCCATTAATACAATCTCTCATCATCAAACTTATCAGAGCCCGTCTCATTAAGTCCTGATTTAGCCTAATTTCTCAAATTAGACACCTAATCCATTCAATTAACTTTACCCTCGAATACTTTTGATTTCAATCCTTAATAATGCTCCAAATCCTAATTTATAGCATCAATGAAACTCAATTCTTGTTTTACTTAATTGGAGCAAATTAGGAAATCATACAAACTATCTTCCGTATTTTAAAAATTTCGGCAGCACATCCCCTAAAGTATGACATTCCATAAAATTCACCTAATAGACAACAAAATGGGGAGAAGTCTAGAATGACTCAAAACTCCCCGCAGTTTACAATATTTATCAACTTAAATCATTTAAACTAACTTAAGAAACTTTCATAACATGTTCGATAGTATTTCACGTCCTACACTCACCCCAAAGCCCAAAACAATATAAACAATTTGCAACAAGCATTAAACCTTTTAAATTGAAAAACAATCACCACAATCATCAAGTCTTGTCCGTTACTCCTTGTCTTCATTGAAAATCTGACATCATCAAAAACAACTCGAAGATGTCAGGTAAGTAAACTCTTACAATGCTATGTGCTCCTGCAATAGTCTGAATACATAGAGACATGTAATTTCATTTTCAAATAACAAGAAATAAAAATAACAACATGAATCCCTCTGTTCATGTTTCCTAATGATACTCGGACGTCGGCTTCCAAATATAGTACATAAACGGTACTAGGAGTTCATGTGACCTAAAGCCAATGGTGTCGGAGTGGATTTCTGAGCTAGACGCGTCAGCTCAGTCGTCAACATCTACTACTAAACTTAGAGAAATAGATGCTAAGTACATCTACTACTAGCTTAGAGAAATAGCTGACCATACTCCAACCAATCCCTTTCCATCAATGCATGCTCGCAGAAAAACTTGCGTATCTTGGATCTTTCGTGTTCCAGTCTATTTGGTCGGGAAACCTAACCCCGAGTCCCGCTCATAAGCCGTAGCACTAACAAGCCAACATCCAAAATGACATGAATGCATAACCAAGAATGATGCGAAATGCAATGCAAACTAAACACAAATGCAAGTACAAAGATAAATTCCATAAATAGTAAAGACCGTTGTACTGTTTACTTACAACCAACCAACTTTGAGCTTAATTTTTTTGTTTATTAATTTCTGAAATTCCTATTTTGACGTGCTTTAACTCCCGATGCTCCTTTTCAAACCGATTTTTCACCGAATTTAACCAAACTTTCGACGAAACAATCCATCTTCATAAAACGTCCATAACACTAGTTTTGGTCACACCAAAACTTCAAAAATCTTAACTTTGTCTATGACATATTGTACCCTTATGGACCAATTCTCTTGTCATACTAAACCAAACTTACACTAATTTGAACTCAATCTCAACCTCAACTACCACCAACCGACATAAGGCTCGAGGTAAGGTCTTGTACTAGCTTTATTCTCATTTTATAATACCACTAATCTTGACTGCACGCAAATTGAGACTACATTTTCAAGTAAGGATTAACACTTGGTTAATTAGTTTTCGAGCAACTAATAATTTATTTTCACTCGTGTCCTTCAAACGCGCAATTGCAACCACGAGTATGACAAACTAAGGATACACCTTAACACGCCCCGACTTTGCGAGAAAATACCGTAAAATACACACACTAAGTACACAACACACAAAAATAAAATATAACTTATGATCTCTAGTCCATAATACATGGATCCCACCTCGGATACTTAAACTCTAAATAAAATCCGAAATTACTTAATTAGTTGCATAATCAAGTTTATGAAATTCTTGGATTTCACAAAACTATTTGCTTTGCCCACCCATTCTTAACATCTCCCCTCTGTCCATTCGTCTCTATCGCATTTTAGCACTCCATCTCTTCACAAAATCTCCACCGCTGTCATGCTCGCATTCCCATCTTTTCGTTGATCTCCCATCGATAATGGATGGTGCCCAAGCTCTTAGCCACTCCATATATTTGCGCTACCATTTAGATCCAACTGGGACCATATGTAAAGAACCCAGTTGATTGCAACTGGACTTCAAAGATCGCGTTTTAGTTGGATCAAACTGGTATGCTTCTTTGTTTTTCAGTCACACAAGACTGGTAAGAATGATGAACCAAACAAAATGAGCAATATAAATTTGTATCTTAGCTAGACAAATAATTTTTTTAGATCTTTCAAACTTCCTTCAAAAACTAATTTCGATTTCATCGTATGCCGACAAGGTGATTTTATGAGGAAGGAATAATTAAAAAGTTAGGGTGGATGATAGATTGTATTAAGGTTAAAATTGTCAATTCAAATAAAGGTTTTTTGGTCTCAAATTTTTTTTCTTTTTTAGGGTGATCAAAGCACATAAATGGATGGAAATAGTCTCTTCTAATAATAATAATAATAATAATAATAATCTATAATATTATAATAGCAAACCAGAAACGGTTAACCGTGAAGCCTTTTTGGCTAAAACTTCCAACAATGCCCCTAAGTATTTTGATACAAATATTTAAATTCGGGATAAAGTGGTAATTTAATTGATAACTACAAATTAATAGACGGTTTTGATTTTAGATGTGCGGATGAAAATTCAATTAGTTTTCAAAAGTTTTCAAATTAGTAGGCAGTTTCCTAACAAAGTGGGATTTGGATGATTTTTTCTCTCTCCTCCACCCTTTTACTCTCTCTCTCTCTCTTCACTTTTCTCTCTCTCCCCTCCATAGTTCTCTCTCTCCACTCTATTCACGTTTTCTTCTCTCTTTGTAACTTCCATGTGTTTATTTTATTGAAAACCACCTTCTTCAAAATCGCAGTGCCTCCTCTCTTTAAAAAAAAAAAAAAAAAAAAAAAACAACGTCATCTATCTCCCCATTTCTCCCCCCACGTGTTCGATTCAATAAAAAAAATTTATGATTTGCTATTGGGTTCGGTGGTCTCTTTGAATACAACCATTCATTTTATTTATCTTTGCAGTAAGGTATATATCATAAACTCAATTTTCAATTTTTCTTTCGTATTTCTTTCCTTGGACGTGAACATACTTAGAACAACCATGGATATTTTTTTAATAGTTCTTTTCATTTTTCATGATGAGTGAATTAACTCTAATAGTGAGAAACACTTCTCTTTTTCTTAATCTTATCAATTGGGTTTATTTCTATTTCAATCTTAAGTATTGCTTATATTTTTTTAGTAATAATGTTTGTGAATTAATTTTGTTTTCTATTTTATTTTCTTAAACATGGAAAATTCGAAGCTTCAAATACATGCTTTGGATTAAAATCTCAAAAAATTAATTTAGTTTGTGAATTACTGGCTTTAATTTGTGAATTATTTGTGAATAATGTTTATTTTCTTAGACATGGAAAATCCAAAGCTTCAAATTCTTGCTTTGCGAATTTTGTTTGTGAATTATTTGTATAAATTACAAAAAACTTTCCTTTCATTTGTTTCACCACACATTTTCATGATGAGTGAATTAATTCTAATAGTGACAAATAATTCTTTTTTTAATCTTATCAATTGGATTGATTTCTACTTGAATCTTATGTATTATGTATATTTTTTTTCTAATTAATAATGTTTGTGAAAAATTTTTATTTTCTTATACATTGAAAATTCAAAGCTTCTTTTTATTGTCATAAGAAAAATTCAAAGCTTCATATACTTGCTTTAGATTAAAATCTCAAAAAATTAATTTTGTTTGTGAATTACTTGCTTCAATTTGTGAATTTTGTTTGTTAATTATTTGTGAATAATGTTTATTTCCGTATACATGAAAAATGAAAGCTTCAAATACTTGCTTTGTGATTTTTTTTTAATTATTAAAAATTTTCATTTCATTTGTTTCACCACATCTTCTCATAATTAGTGAATTAATTCCAATATTGACAAATACTTCTCTTTTTTTAATCTTATCAATTGAGTTGATTACTACTTGAATATTGCGTATTTTTTTTAGTAATAATGTTTGTGAATAATGTTTATTTTCTTAGACATGGAACATTCAAAGCTTCTTTTTTTGTCATAAGAAAATTCAAACCTTCATATACTTGCTTTGGATTCAAATCTCAAAAAATTAATTTTGGTTGTGAATTACTTGCTTCAATTTGTGATTTTTAAGGATTGGACCAACTAACCTCATAGAGGTGGATTTTCTCCCCAAAGAGTTAGACTCACCATGAAAAATAGACTATTAAAAATATCCATGGTCAAGGAAAGAAATAAAATAAACACATGGGGGATTCAAAGAGACCCATAAGAAATGAAGTTATGAAAGAGAGAGAAATAAGGTGGTTTTCAATAAGTGGAAGTAGAGAGAACTATGGTGGAGAGAGAGAGGAGAGAAAAGTTGATACCTACAATTGTTTATGTCCCTTGAGTTTTGCATTGTACAAAAAAAATGTATGCATGCATGTGCATCTCAATGTTTGTAATTAAGGTGGCAAGGATCCATCTTTCCTTAATCAAATGTCTTGAGTTCGATCCTAGAAATAAGAAAAATTTAAAAACTCTTCGTCAAATGTAGCTAGCATTAAATTAAATTGGGTCAAATTAGAGGATTTATTGTAGTTCTATTAAAAATTGTCCCACTATATTACTACTTTATAGAAAATGTTTATTCAAAGGCATGGAGACAAATTACGAAATGCATAAATTAATGAGTTTAATTACAATACCAATCAACCTAATTGGCTTAAGTTGTTCAAAACTATGATAAACATTTTAATTTTTCTTACAAACAAAACAATCCTACAAAATATATGTTGGTACAACTAATATTAATTCTATTTTTTTTTCTTTTCGTGAATTACAAAACCACTAATTTTAATTCAAAGCTCAAACAATTAATTTTGTTTATGACTAAAAATTCTCTACAATTATTAAACTATTTTAATTTTTATTTCCTTCACATCTCCTTTACAGCTTGACAACATTGCGTGTAATGTAAAATATTACCAAAAACTTTGTGAACATGAAATTTATTGATCACATCTAGGGGTGTTCATGAATCCACAAATCCAATTAAATCCGGTCTATTTAACTCTAATTGGTTCATAATTTAAGTTTTTTACATTAGACTTTATTGCGAAAATTGCAATCCACATAAATTGATTAAAAACTTCTAACCTTCAATGATTTATGACTAAGATTTTCAATAATTCCCTTAACTATTCCATCCAGATTTTTAAATTTTTTGGGTCATGTGATAATTTACAAAAAATCAATTTTACATTGGTGGTTTCCACTAATTATTGATTGATTGCTCAAAATTGCTTAAACCGGATTTGGGTGTTTTGTAATAAAAGTATAAGTATTTTGTTATATATACATATTTTTATGATCTAACAAATTCCTCCTTCAATTGTAGACCATTAGATTATATGGATCAACAATACAATAATAGAACTGCTACCATGAATGAACAACGAAATCGTCTCAAAGGCAGTGACGTCAAAATATGTCAAACTCAGCTAGGGAGGACCTACTCGCAGCTCGACGAAATCAAGAGACTCCTGAGACTATTGAACAAAGGAATGTTCGACATCAAAGATATTTACAACGCTACAATTCCATGGAAGGTACGTACAATTATATTTTTAAATAATTTATTCATTATTTAAGTTATATGTTCTTACTAATATAATACACCATGCTAATTATTATGTCTTTCATAGGTACATCTACAAGTAATTTTGTAAAACATAATACAATCGCTTCAAGGTTGACGCACATTCGTCAACATGCTAGGTCATGGTCTTCTCAAACCGAAGGTACCAATGAAAGTAAAGTTTTTTCCAAAAAAAATTAATTATTATATTTTCCTCAATTAACTTAAATTTTATTGTTTATAGGTACCTCTACCAGTAACATTGTCAACCATTCAAGAACCCTAAGATTAACATGTATTCGTCAACAAGCAAGGTTATTTTGCAACCAAAGAGATGGTAATTAGATGTTACTGTCATTTACTATATTTTAAATTACGCTCTTTCTATTAATATTATTAATTGTATACAAATTTTAATTTCATGTAGGTTTCATTACTACTACGCAAAGCAATCAAAATTTAACGTTGATTAATAATTGTCAAGTAACATGTTCAAGTTCTTCTTACGCTAGACCATTTCCTAATAGGCATAATGGTGGTAGAAATTTCCCCGCACATGACAACTTCCAAACTATAATACTTGAAGAACCCATAATTTGTTCATATTGTGGAGCCAGGTTATTTGCTCATGAGACCTTAGATTTGTGTTGCTCCAATGGAAAAATAAATTTACCAACATCCGAAAATCCACAAGAATTAATAGGCATATTCCTAGATCAAAGTGATGAAGGTAAACATTTTAGAGAAAACATACATTCTTATAATCATGTTTTTTGCTTCACCTCTATAGGAGTTAATATAGACGAAAACTTAGCAAGTGTCAGACAAGGAGTCTTTACTTATCGTGCGCAAGGATCTATTTACCATAGAATAGGAAGTTTATTACCAATAAATGAATCAAGACCAAGATACTTATAAATGTATATATATGATACTCAAAATGAAATTGAGCACCGACATCAAGAGCGAACATAACACGGCCAAGTCTATTACATAAATTAAAATTAACATTAGATGCACACAATCCTTACGTTCAAGTATTCCGTCAATTAGGTAGACGTGAGGATGTGATGAACTGTAGACTACTGATACAAGAAGTAAGGGTTAATCGACATATTCATGTTTTACCTTCAACACCACAAGTTTCGGTAATACTAATTGGAAATGATTGTTTAGAAGATTTAAGAGAAAGAGATATCATAATAGAAACAAAAGTGGTAGCCTTCGTAACATTGTTGACACGGCCGCATACTACGATCCCTTACAATATCCTCTTTTATTGCCTTTGGGGCAACACGGTTGGCATTTGGAATTGTGTAACTCAAATAACAGAAGAATCAGCTTCAGACAATACTACTCCTACGTTCTTCAGGTACTATTATTAAATTTTACTATATCGTAATATTTTAATTTTTTATAATTATATTATTACTATTACATAAACTATTTAATTTGTTTTAACAAAAACTAACTTTTGCATATCAGTTTCGCCCATTACACATGTCACTACTTCATTACAGTGGACGTTTTTTACAACAATATGTGGTAGACATGTATGAAAATAGAAACAATGTGATTACGATATCTGAAGACGAACCAACATATCATTCGTTCTGAGCTATATCAAGGTTTACAAGATGCAACGAATTGAGGAGAAACAACTGCAGGTTGATATGAATGTGATTTTTATATATTATGTATTCATTACAAATAAATTTATTATCTTACTATAATTTATAATATTTTGACTTTGTTATTTTGCAGGTAATATTGGTAGAATAATAATTCTTCCCTCATCATATGCTGGCACTCCAAGAGATATGTATAACCACTACCAAGATGCAATGGCAATCGTTAGGAGGTATGGAAAACCCGACCTTTTATTACCATCACTTGCAACACTAATTGGTTGAAAATTACCCAAGAACTATTACCTGGACAAAAGGCTCAAGATAGACCTGACGTAACAACTAGAGTTTTTCGATCAAAACTAGAAGAATTGAAACATGACTTATTTGTTAGAGGCGTGTTAGGTAAAGTAATAGCTCATGTACATGTTATTGAATTTCAAAAGAGGGGATTGCCACATTCACGTGTGTTGCTAATTTTAGAAGAAAGTGATAAGTTAAATTGTCCTGATAATTATGACTCTTTAGTTAGACTGGAAATTCCATGTCCTGTAACCGAGTCTAGGTTGTATTCTATAGTAACAAAACATATGATGCATAACCCATGTGGACCGTTAAACACAAACGCAATATGTATGAAAAATAATAAATGTACAAAATCATATTCGAAAGCTTTTGTTGCATCTACGTCACAAGGTAATGATTCATACCCTATATATAGGCGGTGTGACGATCGAAAACAAGTTACAATAGGTAATAGAACTTTAGACAATCATTGGGTAGTTCCATATAACTCTTACCTACTTTTAAAATATAACTGTCATATAAATGTAGAAATTTGTTCAAGCATAAAATCCGTCAAATATTTGTACAAATATGTTTATAAAGGTCCAGATCGCGTTGCTTTTGGAGTATCTACACATACAAGTCGAGATGACGAGATAGCTCAGTTTGTTAATGCTAGGTGGATCTGTGCTCAAGAAGCTTTGTGGAGAATATTCAAATTTCAATTGAATGGAATTTCACCTTCGGTAGTTGGACTACAAATACACTTACCTAATCATCAACAAGTCCAATTTAATATAGATGAGTCTATAGAAGACATATTAAATGATAGTGATAGATCAAAAACTATGTAGACAGAGTTTTTTATGAAAAATGTTATTGACTCAGATGCAAGACAATACTTATATTACGAATTTCCACAAAGATATTGGTGGAATCAAAGACTTAAAGAGTGGACTCGAAGACAAAATATATGTAAGGTAGTTGGTAGAATGTACATTGTTTCACCATTAGACAAAGAATGCTACTATTTAAGATTATTACTCAATCATGTTAGGGGACCTATATCTTTTGAAGATTTGCGTATAGTTGATGGATTTACATATGAAACATTTAAACAATCTGCTGAAAAAAGAGGTTTACTAGAAGATGATGATAGTGTAACTCAATGCTTACGAGAAGCTGCAAATGTACATATGCCACGTTCTTTAAGAAGACTATTCGCTACTATTTTAGTTTTTGCGAACCAATTAGGGTACATGAATTATGGGATGAATTCAAGACGTATATGATTGAAGATTACAAAAATGCATATGAAAACGACCACTCTCTAAATGAATCTTTCTTTATAAATTGTTGCCTTAAAGATTTAACCAATTATCTCTCACAACATCAAAAAAATATTACTGATTACGATTTACTGCAACTAACTTCTAAATCAATAACTAACATTAACAAATTTATAGATGAAGAAAAATCTTTACAAATATCAACAGAAGATTTAGATTCAATAAGAAAATTAAACAGCCAACAACAAAATGCATTTGATAGTGTCATCCATAGTATCGATAGTCATGCGCATACATTTTTTTTTATAGATGGACCTGGGGGTACAGGAAAAACATCCTTATACAAAGCAATCTTACCATACATACGTAGTAAAGGATTAATTGCATTGGTTACAGCTACATCAGGAATTGCTGCTATGTCATTGCCCGGGGGTTGTACTACACATTCAAGATTTAAGATCCCTATTCTATTAGATTCCACTTCAACACGTTTCATCAGCAAACAATCGGACTTAGCAGACCTTTTACGACATGTTTCTCTCATTATTTGGGATGAAGCAACTATGGCTCATAGGCACGCTTTAGAGGCTTTGGATAGAACACTACGAGATATTACTGATATAGATAAATTTTTTGGTGGAAAAATCATAGTATTAGGAGGCGACATCCGACAAGTATTGTCGGTTGTCCCAAATGGTACAAGATCTGAAACCACAGACCCCTCTCTCATTACATCACCATTTTGGAAATACGTAATAAAAATAAAGTTAATCAACAATATGCATGCTATAAATGATTGTTTGTTTGCTGATTTTTTGTTGCTAATAGGAAATGGAGAGGAAAATTCTATTAAAGAAGATATGATTAAAGTACCTGATGAAATAAATATTCCTTTGCAAGGAGATCAAACAATACATGCCTAATAGATTTTACATTTTCATCATTACACGAAAATTTTAATGACAAATAATACATAATCAATAGGGCTATACTAACCCCAACAAATGAATCAGTTGAACAAATTAATAATTTAGTTGTCCAGAAATATTTAGGTGAAACATATATTTATTATTCATTTGATAGTGTAGAGGACGATTCCTTACATCTTTATCAACAAGAATATTTAAATTCTATTTCTCCAGGAGGATTACCACCTCATAGATTGATACTAAAAATAGAATGTCCAGTAATTTTACTTAGAAATCTAGATCCACAAATAGGCTTATGTAATGGAACACGTTTGATTTGTCGCGTTTTTCATAGAAATATTATAGATGCCGAAATAGCTGATGGACCTTTTAAAGGAACTAGAGTTTTTATACTACGAATCCCACTAAAACCTTTAGATAATGTAAAAATGCCTTTCAAACTTATTCGAAAACAATTTCCAATAAACCTAGCATTCGCATTGACAATTAATAAATCCCAACGACAAACTATACCCAACGTAGGAATTTATCTTCCTGAACATGTTTTTAGTCATGACCAACTATATGTAGCTTTATCTCGAGGTGTGTGTATAAGTCAAACCAAAATTTTAGTTAAAAATGAAAAATTAGATAGACATATAGGTACATTCACAAAAAATGTAGTTTATCGCGACGTCCTCCACAATTGTACGTAGCTAAGTAAAATCATAACACACAATATATGAAAATAATTTTTAATATATGATTGTTTACAATTCTTTGCGTCTTATACGAAACTGCTTCAATGGATTACGTGATGAGCACCGATGCCTCTATATAACATACAACAAGGTTAGGTTATTTGTTATTTGAAAAAAAAATACATGATGGAATTGTTTTCGATAATTTTTAATTTATTTATTTTTATTTCATATTCCTTATAATTTTTTGATGAACTCTAATAGCCATGGTGGTGAAGTTTTTCTTTTAAGATGTGGTAACAACGGCGTCAAAAACATTTTGACATAGGCGTCGTACCTGAGATACGTCGAAAGTCTTCGTAGTTGGTGTTTATGCAATGACATCGTTTTTACTACATAGATGAACTCACTACCTTGGTAAGTCTTTTAAGGTTTTGTCTTTTTAGTCATTTTACTGTTGGTTCTTTTTGCAGGGAATATATTGCGTGCATTGTGGTTGAAAGGGTTTATTAGTGATGCATTTTGGACATCACTACTTGGTTGGGATCTTACATGGTCGAGGCAAGTTGTGTTGATTGCGTCTTGATTTGAAGCCACAAAGTTCGGCTGGTCAAAGCCCCTATACGAGAGAGGTTTACGGCCCTTGATTTTGGAACCGTGTGCGTTTTGGGAGGATTTGGGACTGAGGCTATGTTGTGGTTGTTGTTGTGCGTTTTTTTAGGATTGTGATTGGTGCCGCTGGCATTGTCTTCATTTCTATATTTTGTAGGGTCTTGCCTACTCCACATCTGGTTGCAACGTGGATGATAGGGTCAACGACTTGAGGCAATGCCTTGACAGGAGTTTGTACTCCACATGTCTTTACTGGCTCATCCATTGATCTGTTTAGGTATATATCACTAGCAGTGTTATTGTGGCAGGATGAGTTAGGTGGTTGTGAGCTTTGACTCTATTTTTGGCAGCGGCCAGTTGTGGTGTACCTTTGATGATGTGCGAGTAATTGATGCAGCACCATTTCTATGCACCAATTCTTTTGTACAGTGATCATGTGTGGCTCAAATTCGGAAGAACATGCTCTCTTCCATGTACATACATTCTTTGAGTTATAATATCTTCCATGAGCACACCTACTATTCTCTAAAAAAAATATATTGTTGCATTTTTTTTTGTTGGATGATGCTATACATACAATATGTTTATCTATTTTTTTCTTTCCTTTTCATTGTCAAACTATTTTAAAAGGTTTTTTTTTGTAAATGGTATATGTTGATACATGTTATGGATCAGGATCATGTTTAAATTAATTTCGTAAAATTGAATTAATCAAAATGATATTTATAATATTGTCTAAATACTTATCACAATAAATATTTTATGGGTTGTATGTATCTGTCATGAGATACTCTAAATTCATGAGCACTGCAAATATCTAATTTCACCTAAAAAAAATTGTTTAGACCCAACTAAAAATTTCGAGCACTTTTATTGAAAGGTAATTTTGACAAACATTTTTCTCTCTAAATATAAATTCAATAAATTATACATGTCATAAAGATAATATTTTAATATTAACTTTCATAAATGTTTCTTGATACATTTATTGTTTACGCCTCACGCACGCGCATAGCGCGTGCCCATTGACTAGTAATAATAATAATAACAATAATAATAATAATAATAATAATAATAATAATTGTAAATTGGATGACCCTTTAACCAAGCTTATGAATGATCACATTGTCAAGCATGGCTCTCACATTGAATTGTAACATCAAGTATGACTTCTACATTAAATGTAACTTGTACACTCTACATAACTTGTATTCAACTCCAATATATAATCACTTGTCTATGTATTGTCATGTAACTTGTAATCTTGTATGACATGAGACTTTGGTGTAACTTGCACACTTTGTGCAAGTACTTATTCTCATCATGACTAAGGGCCTATATAAGGGGCTTCCTTCACTTGTAAAGAACACATCAATGTATGAATGAAATCTCTACATTCTCATCTCTAGCACTCTTCTCTCTTGTCTCATCTTCTCTACTTGTTCTAGTAGTTCTTAGTTTATGTCTTCTATGCTTAAGTCTCTAGCAAGTCCAACTTAAGTTCTAGTTGGCTTACAACTTAATTTACAACACGTTATCAGCACGAGCTTGCTCTAGTATTAAGGAGATCTTGAAATTCAAGAAGGCTTGTTAAGGAGACAAAGCTAGGAAGGTATAACTTTTGTTATTTAAATAAGTTCAATTTATTTCTATATTATCATGGTTGCTTCCTTTTATTACATGCATCACTTCTATACGCATACTTTATTCATATATTATGCATTATAACGTCACCGATTGCGAAAGTATGCTCTGTAGTTGCGTCTTGTATGATCTTCTACATCAGAAATCAAAAGTCAATATGTGACATATAGTTTTTCTCTTAAAACTACAAACGATTAGTTATTGTTCTATTCTTAATTTTATAATACAAATAATGCTATAAGTTTGAGTTGACAGTGGGTAAGTTTTGTCCCCGGTAAAGCTAAACATTGAAAAGAAGACGGGTTATCCCGTTCGAGGAGGCATGGTATTAAGTAGACTATTTCTCGCCACCCAACCTGGAGGTTGTCCCACCAACTCATACGAATAGTACATTTTGTTTATTAATGAATCAAGTTGTGAACATATATTTAATCATATGTCATATTTAATCATATGTCATGTTTTGACATAAAAAGGGGAAAACTATTTTATATTAAATTTATTTTCAAAATATTATTCAACCATAGTTGAACCTGGAGGTTGTCCCACCAACTCATACGAATAGTACATTTTGTTTATTAATGAATCAAGTTGTGAACATATATTTAATCATATGTCATGTTTTGACATAAAAAGGGGAAAACTATTTTATATTAAACTTATTTTCAAAATATTATTCAACCATAGTTGAACTTGTTGCCTTATTATATTACCGACAAGAGTTACTCGTCATGACAATTAGATACTATAATTTGTGAATAAAACATCTATGCAAGACTAAGTTGTGTTATACAAAATTTAAATCATTTGCCAATATCTCTTTAGAGATTTGAAAAGTGAATATTTCACTTTATATATCTTTTCACCCTATAGAGTTATAAATATATAAATATCAAAAAAATGTAATGCTTTAAAAGCTCAAAATGAGCGGTTGAGTCTCAAGCTACAAAATTTAATCAGTCAAATATTAATTATAATTCCGTAATTTTAATTACCTCTATGTTGAGGCTATGTGGAAATATGACTGATGAGACAATAAAAAGAAGGTCACGTGGCCCGCCTCGATTTATTGCTGCACGTCAATCCGATAAATATTAAGGATTGATTTCTTGTCTCATGGTAGCCGAGTAAAATAATGAGATATTATAAATATAATATCGCTCACGTCCAATTAGTTCAGCTTCAAATTAAGAAGCATATGTTGCATATAATGATCATGATCGCAATAACAAATTTATGGACGTGGAAAAGGTGAAAATATCAGGTAAATGTTGTATTGACAATTCCACAAAAAGTTGGAACAAAAGTGGTGCACCACTACAAATGACAAATAATTATTGACAATGAGCGCTCATAATTGTGAAATTTTTTGGTCATATATGAAATGCTATTTTGCCTAAATATTGTCATATATATACCCGAATATTTTTGTGACCTTTACCATGCCTTCAAAATCAAAGGAAAAATATTATGAATTTTATCATTGAAAATGACTCGATAAAACAGGCACATCGACATGTGTTTAAATCGTGACCTAAATATGGGCGATGAGTTTATGTCTTGTGTATCGTGCTACATGCACGTACATTATAATATAAAAGTGAATATTTCTCGAATTCGAACTTAGCGGAGGCTAATGTTCAGGCAATATCTGGTACAACAATTTTATTGTTAATGTCTTGTTTAGAAGAAGTCTACTCAGAATAATAGAAAATTTATCTATATGAATATGATTTAATCTGAGTATAATATTCACGGCTTTAACTTTTGGAATATATAAGGTACATTAAAATGAATGTCGTCATAAATCAAATGACATTCGTAATGTGGAAAGATCTATTTGATTATCCATAATCATCAATAATGCAAAAATATCGTAAATTCGCACGGACATCCTTTATCGAACTGAATTTTTTTTATCAGTTGGAGATTATTTCAAGACAAATCAATAGGAGACTTATATTGATTTAACTCTCCATTAATCATATTATAAGATGCCTTGAATCCCTAATAGGGAATTTATTTATAACAAGTTTTGTTAATTGTCACTTTAATGAATCAATTTTCCCACCATTATGGGGATATATAAGCCAATTCAAAAGGAATGACGTGAAATTGCTTGAAACACATCAAATTGCATTAAATTTGTTGTATTATGATCCATATATAAATTAATATGAACTCGAAGTTCAAAGGATCATTCAGTAGCAACAAGTTATGAATCAATTACTTGATGCAAGTATTATATACAAAAGAGTGACAATCATATGCTTCAACATTAAATGATTCATATAGAAAACGATGTCCATGTGCAACAAAATGCACAAGATGTCTCACCCATGTGAACATGAAGGGGAGAATCAAAATGAGTTATTGGTTAGTGTATTGCATTCTTTTTCCCTTTGCTATGGTTTTATCTAATTGGGTTTTCTTTGCAAGATTTTTAATGAGACAATTCTAACAATATTAAAAATCTGTATCTAGATTGATTAATGTATTGCACTCTTTTCATTTCGCTATGATTTTATCCCACTGGGTTTTCCTAGCAAGGTTTTTAATGAAGCAATCCTAACATTATTATACTTCACATAAAAAAATAAAAGAAAAAATAAATTATGAGAGCAATTAATGTACTTTTTTTCCTAATACTAGATTTTTCCCACGGAATTTTTCTAGTAAATGTTTTAATGAAGCATATATATGTTCTCTTAAAGTGTATCAATGTGTTGCACTCTTTTTTCCTTAGCTATGATTTTATCCCACTGGGTTTTCCTGGCAAGGTTTTTAATGAGGCAATCAATAATATTATACTACAAATCAAGATTGACGAGAACATTGTACTTTTTTTCCTATACTAGATTTTTTTCCCATAGGGTTTTTCTAGTACAGGTTTTAACGATGCATATTCTCTCAGCAAGTGTCGTCCAAGGGGGAGTGTTGTAAATTGGATGACCCTTTAACCAAGCTTATGAAGGATCACATTGTCAAGCATGACTCTTACATTGAATTGTAACATCAATTATGACTTATACATTGAATGTAACTTGTACACTCTACATAACTTGTATTCAACTCCAATATATAATCACTTGTCTATGTATTGTCATGTAACTTGTAATCTTGTATGACATGAGACTTTGGTGTAACTTGCACACTTTGTGCAAGTACTTATTCTCATCATGACTAAGGGCCTATATAAGGGGGTTCCTTCACTTGTAAAGAACACACCAATGTATGAATGAAATCTCTACATTCTCATCTCTAGCTCTCTTCTCTCTTGTCTACTTGTTCTAGTAGTTCTTAGTTTATGCATTCTATGCTTAAGTCTCTATCAAGTCTAACTTAAGTTCTAGTTGGCTTACAACTTAATTTACAACAATAATAATAATAATAAAACTAATACAAACCAAGGTGACGCTATCTCTCCGCCCTCAACAGCCAAACCCTAACGAAAGACCAGAGCCCAACCACCACCTTCCTTGCTGCGAGGGTTTTTTTTTTATTTTTTTTTATTTTTTAACAAGCGCATGGTTTTCTTCTTCCTTGGCTGCGCGCTAGATTCCAATGGGAAGCACTCTCACTGAGAAAACCGCAGAAGATCTCCGTAAAGAGATCGACGAGCTTCACCGCCAACAACGAGAGGTTCGTCTCTCACTTTCCCCTCTCTATCTCTCTCTATCCTCTTCAAAATTGCTCCTTTCGATCAATTCATTCATCTTTTTCAGATTACCGAACGTCTTCGAGACCCTAGAGGTCTCCGTCGTGGCGGAAACTCTAACAGCCCGCGCGGCTTCGGAGGAGCTAATGGAGTCGCCGGGCGTCAACGAGGATTCGTTAGACATGTAATTATTGTCTCACCACTTATAGCTAAACTTCTTTGATGGATGCCCTTGTTGGAATTTCTTGAAAAGAAACTGATTTAGTGTTGTTTGGAATTTAGGCCGATCGAGTGAATTCAGAAGAAGACCAGCCTCCTCCAAAGAGGCGTCTTTCTTCAGCAGTTGTCAAGGTATCGCGAAAATGAATAAGAATTGATTTTTAGCTAATGATGGGATCCTTGTTTTGTATCTGTTTTAATTTCTCCCACATTTCATTATTTTTTTGATTTCTTTACTTGGCGAATTAGGTTGAAGACGGTGAGATTGAGGAGGATGTGCTGGTTGAACCGAAAGATGCAAAATCGAATGATTTAGCTGCAGAGGGTGATGACAGTGGTGCTGCAGATGAAAGCAACATGAAGAAGTCATTGGATCAGCCACAGAACCGTGCTGGGTTTAGCAGACGAGATGCTAATTTACGGCGGACTACAAGGGTATATTATCTTGAACCAAGTGTTGTGGGAATCTATTTGAATTATTATTATTATTTTTGAGTGGGAAATCTTAGTGAATTGATTCTCTATTGTTATTTCTAGGATTTTGATTTACCTACTACGGATTACGTTCCAAGGGTTTTGCCAAAGAATGAGGATGCCAGCTTGGTTAATAGAAACAAAAGGATTTTGGGCCAGCTTTTAGGGACTTTAGAGGTACTTCTCTCTATATTATATATTATTGGTCTTCATTAGCTTTCTTTTTTCTTTGTTACTTGTGAAGTTGCAACTTGTCATAACTAACTTGTATGTTGAAGAGGATCTTATTTGTGCTTTTAAAGACAATTGCAAGCAGCCCATTGCATTTATGTAGGATGTGAATCTTGAGGTCTAACATGCTTTGGAAATATTGCTATTATGAGGACCGGGGGAAGTTTCATAAACCTTATACAAGTCTCACTTGTTATTTAGGTTATGAACTTATGATGTAGATATTGACATTAAAACCTTTCAGG
This sequence comes from Stephania cephalantha, assembly GCA_039657325.1. Taxonomy (NCBI): domain Eukaryota; kingdom Viridiplantae; phylum Streptophyta; class Magnoliopsida; order Ranunculales; family Menispermaceae; genus Stephania; species Stephania cephalantha. The sequence goes on along the minus strand of CM077574.1, from coordinate 18,985,479 downwards.
AAAAAGACTTAATTATTATCTTCAAGCACTATTGCTGGTGTTTGGGACTCTCATAAAACTTAGAAATGTATATGGAACTGCTTGGATATATATTTAAAAAGCAAAAGCATTTAGTTAATGTCTTTATTGTCGAGGTTTTGGAGGGCTGCCATAAGCAATTAAATGCTCTTACATATGTTATTATATGTCAAGTTTTGCAAGGCGCCAAGGCGATTTCCCTAACCTAGGTGAACAAAATAATATTTATTTAGAGGCCCCCGAATAATTATTTATTTATTTATTTATTATTTACAGGTCCTTAAGTTACACTAATTTTCTATTAGTCACTGGATTCATATTCAATATATTCTTCAAAAATACTATTAAGTCTCTAGGTCTTTGTGTAACATTAGTTTTGTTAAGAAGATGTTGTTTGGTAGGTATTCTTGTTATCAAACTTAATTGTAAATTGCCGCTTCAAATTTTTTAAAATTATTTAGGACACCATCCGCCTAAGCTACCCCCTAGATACCGCCTAGATGCCTATACGATGCTTAAGCTATCACCTATGTTGAACACTATGTGCGCTACATAGCCGGTCCCAAGTCCCGATAAAGGAGGAGGACTCTGACGCTCATTTTTCATATCAAAAAGTGGGGGAGGGAGGCCCCAAGCACATTTCCCATTCTTGAAAAATGGATGAGGGTTGCGATAGGTTGACAGCCAGCGTAAAACTTTTGTCGCTTTTCATGAAATGGATAAAAAAAATGGAGTAAATAGGAAATTAGAACTCGGAGGAATGCATTAGAATCTAAAGGCTATAAGTTGAATAGGACGAAGATCGAATACATGCACTGTGAGTTTAGAAATACTCGACATCGAGATGATGAAGTGGTAAAATTAGGGGAAGTAGAAGTTCCTAAGGTGAACCACTTTAGATACCTAGGATCAATCATACAAAATGTTGGTAATATTGAGAATGATGTCACACATAGAATACAAGCTGAATGAAAGAAATGACGGAGTGCAACAGGGGTGATTTGTGATCGAAATGTTCCTACTAAGTTAAAAGGAAAATTTTATAGGACCGCAATTAGGCCAGCTATGTTCTATGGAAGTGAATGTTGGGCGGTAAAGCAACAACAATTACATAAAATGAACCTAATAGAAATTAGGATGCTGATGAGGTCCCGCGTAGATTGTGATGAAAGAGGGGGTGGGCTCGTGAGTTTATTGATAATGGAAGAACGAAACAAGGATTACAAACGCAGAGAGCACTAAGAACCCAATGAGAAAGAGTAACAGACTTTTCTCCTCAAGGCCAAAAGGTTTACCCCAATTTACAATAACTCCCACAGAATGCCTCATGAGGTGCATAACCACATCCCTTATACTACCTCACTCAACCCATACTACTGCTCTCATACGCTACCCACACACAGACACGCATAGCGTGCTTAGACGCTTCTAGACCTACCAGAACTTACTCTACTCCGTACGTGCTTAAGCTGATCCCGTACCTTTTAGTTGCATCCTGCGATACATCTTCTTGATGGGCCCTGCCTTAGGCCTATTCTTCAAGTCCGAAGAAATTGGGTTGCTATCGTTACTCCCCTCCTGAACAATCACCTTGTCCTCAAGTTGAAAAGCTGGAAAAATTTTCTTGACATGCTTGACCAATTCCCAAGAAGCATCCGAAGGAGGCAGGTGTGTCCACTTAATCAAAACCTCTAGACCAACAGCCGAACAACGATAGGAAAGCACCAATTCTGGTTCAACGATGGCCACAACTGATTCAGGAGAGAAAGGAGGAAGGTCGGTTGTGGTTGGCACATTGCCAACTGCTTTTTTTAAGCTGTGAGACATGGAAGGACATGATGCAACGAAGAAGAAGGTGACAACTCAAGTTTGGCCACGGTCTCGACGCGGCTAAGCACCTTAAAGGGCCCAAAAAACTTCTGACTGAGCTTGGAGTAAGATCCTCAAGACAAGGATAGCTGGCGATATGGTTTAAGCTTGAAAAAGACCAAGTCACCCACTTCAAAAGAGACATCGCGACGATGACGGTTAGCCTGTTGTTTCATTCTGTTTTGTGCTGTTAGTAGTTGATCGCGGAGCTCAGTAAGCACCTGATCGCGTGCTTGTAACATCACAGCCACATCTGATAAGGGCATAGCAGAGGAAGAACCATGACAGATCAAAGGGGGTCACGACCATATACAACCTTAAAAGGAGAACAATTGAGAGATGAAGCAGCGTAGGTAAGTCTCAAGGCAATGATTCACCACTTCGGTTTGGCCATCACTTTGAGGATGATAAGTCGTACTTCGGTTGAGCTGAGTATGTTGCAAGCAGAGCAACTCACACCAGAAGTGACTGAGAAAAACCTTATCTCTGTCAAAAACAATACTCCGAGGAAACCCATGTAATTTCACTACCCCTTTGAGGAACACATCAGCCACTGTCTTAGCCGTGAATGGATGCTTAAGAGGAATTAAGTGGCTAAACTTGCTTAACCGATCGACTACCACCAAAATAGCATTGAACCCCCGAGAACTCGATAACCCCTCCTCAAAATCCATGGATGTATCCTCCTATATGGCCACTGGAATCGGTAAAGGCTGAAGAAGACCACCTGGAGCGAGGGTCTCATACTTACAGCGTTGACACACCTCACAAGCTGACACAAAAGTCATGATATCATGTTTCATTTCCCTACAAAAAAGTTCTGCAGCGATGCACTTATAAGTCTTCAAACAGCCCCCGTGTCCTCCCATCAAACTTGAATGGAATTCGCTCAATATACGCTGCTTAAGGGAAGATGTGGAAGAAAGGATCAAGCGATCTTTATAATACAACTGGCCATTGATCATTTTCCAGTGTGCTTTGGCTAAAGGATCATCCAACACTGCCTGAGTATTGGAGCCAAAAAGGGTCGTTCTCCACCTCCTTGTGAAGGATTGAAAAATCAGCGAATGTGAGGAGAGAAACTGAATGCAGTTCAGCTACTGCAGGATAGCGGGACAATGCATCGGCGACTACATTAGAGTGCCCAGGCCTATACTGAATGTCAAAGTGAAAACCCATTAACTTGACTAACCATCTTTGATATTCGGAAGCCGCTTCACGCTGCTCCAATAAAAATTTCAAACTCTTCTTATCAGTTCGAGCCAAGAACCGGCGGCCAAGAAGGTAATGCCTCCATTTTTGCACTGCTAGGAAAATAGCCATTAACTCTCGTTCGTAAGCCGATTTGTTACGAGCACGGATAAAGCTTGGCTGAAAAAAGCTATGGGCTTTTCCAACTGAGATAACACAACACCCACACCTACACCAGACGCATTTGTTTCGATCACAAACAATCCTTCAAAATTCGGTAGGGCTAAGGTTGGGACCTCCTTCATTGCTTGTTTGAGCTTGGAGAAAGCGTAAGAAACCTCTTCAGTCCATTCGAAGAAATCTTTGCACAATAACTGTGTCAAGGGTGCTGCAATTTTTCCATAATCTCGGACAAAACGCCTGTAATACCCCGTTAGCCCCAAGAAACCCCTCAACTCCTTAGGGGAAGTAGGCAATGGCCAAACATCCATAGCTCGAACCTTGTCGGCATTTGCTGTAACTCCATCTTCTCTTTCTCAGACTTCTGCAGATGGGGGTAGCGATAAGGTCGCACACGCACAGGATCTGTTCCTTCCTTTAGCGTAATTTCGTGATCACAATCACAAGGAGGTGGCAACCCTACAAGAGTAGTGAATAACTCCAGGAAAGTGTTCAAGATGGTCTGCACATAAGGCTCTAAAATCGACTCAACCTCAGGGGACGCTGCATAAACTGTATTGTAGCACTCCACCAAAAAACACCCTAAATCATCCTCCATCGAACGCCGAATAGACTTGCAGGACACAAACGCACGATGTAGGGATGGATCGCCCTTCACAACCACACACTTGCCCTTCACATCAAAATACATGGTAAGGTTGGACCAGTCAATGGTGGTGATGCCCAATGACTTCAACCATGTCATGCTCAAGATGAGATCAGAATTTTGCATACCAATAGGATAGAAATTCACAGTCACAGTGAGGTCCTGGAAAGAAACGATCATTTCTTTGCACACACCTGACCCCGAAAGACGTGCTCCACCCCCCACATCGGCGCCATACGCCGCAGTTGGGGACACATGAAGATTCAAAGATTTTGTCAAAGCTGGGGTAATGAAATTGTGAGAGGTGCCGCAATCTATGAGAATCACTACCTCTTTGCCCTTCACCACTCCACAAACCTTAATCGTACGAGGGTCTGGCACACTGTCCAGTGCATGAGCTAAGAGCTTCATAACAGTGCATTCAGCCTGCTCTCCGGGACTATCAGGAGGGGACTCACCAAGCTCGTCGCCTGTATCATCATTTACCAACATCATGTTCAACACCTTGGGCTTGCACCGATGTGCGACATGCCACTTCTCATCACAACGATAGCACAAACCCAACTTCCGACAAGCCAGCGCTTCCGATTTTGTCAAGCGTTTGAACCTAGGTGGAGACACGGCGGGGTTAGCTGTTGCTGAAGAACTAGGACTCGTAGACCCTGACAAGGTTCGAAACTTCGACTTCGCCTATGACTTCGCTCACTTAAAATTCGAAATTAATTCGAGGAAGTTAATTTCGACGATGGAAGTTTGACAAAAATTTGCCGGTGTACGGAAGTTTACGGAATTTCACTTTAAAGTTAGAAAACTCAAGTTTCTTCGTAGAGATGCTAGGAATATACTTAATCATACAACAATAATGCATAAAACTCATGTTAGCGGAAGATATTCCAAATTTTAAGTATATTTTTAGCATAGGCGAAGTTTCCGAAGTTTCAGTCGAAGTTTGTTCGACTTCCACGAAACATAACAATTTTACTTCATGTTTTATGAACTTCCATCAATGTTTTCGAAGTTCGGTTGAAGTTGAGTCGAAGTTTTGCAATTTTTCAACTGGCTTTGAACTTCGCTTCGCTCACCTCAACATCGACAAACTTCGCCCGAACTTCATGAAGTTTGTCGATTTTTTAAACCATGGACCCCGAGGACGATGGGCTGGACTTAGCTGTTGAGCTCATAGATGAGCTGGGCTTGGCTGTCATGGATTGTGGGCTTTTGGAGGACCTAGAAATAGTATGAGAAACCTACGTGGGTGGGCGCCTATCAGACTTACTTGGGCTGGCCCGAACGAGGTGGGCTTGTGGCACCAGTTGGGCTTCCGAAACCGAGCCCATCTCCTTCACTGAGTTTCTTCTCGATCTGATCAGTTCTCTTCACCACATCCTGGAATGTCGCTGGTGGGTTAACCATCATCTCCTGGCGGATGCGGTCCGTCAGGCTGTTAATGAATACGGTGATCTTGTACGGCTCTGGTAAACCCCTTCGTATGCAAGGATAGTAACTCAAATCGATTGCTATACTCCGCCACAGTCGTCTTTTGCTTGATGGAAAAAAATTGTTGATGAAGGTATAGAGGGGTCGCATCCGTGAACCTATGACATAGCTGAACACGCAGATCAGGCCAACTCTCGAACGGCTTCTCGAGTTCTTCCGTTTCTAGCCAGATCTGGGCGGCGCCGACCAAACAGATCCAAGCCGCACGAAGCTTCGATGCTTCCGTCATCTCGTGAAGCGCAAAATAGTGTTTCGCCTGATTCCACCACACCAACAACTCCTCGCCGCATGTGGGCATCTTAATCTTTCGCACCTCTAGACCAAAACGATACGGACCCCCAATTCGATCCGGACTCTCCTTCGCCACTGATTCCAGCCGCAACCTTGGATCAGGTGGATCTGGCCCTTTCGCGCCACTAGACTCTCTAATCTGTGGAGAACCGCCCCACACAGCCTTTGTTGTTGAAGCAGAGCCTCCATCTTTTGTGCATCAACTGCAGATCTGCAGAACTGCGATTCCATGGTGGATCGTTGCGCATCAACTGCAGATCTGATCTCTCCCATCGAGATCTCTGTCTTCTTCATCCGGTTTTCAGTACATCAACTCGAGAGTCTCCCTTAGGCGCCATAGCAAGGATGCTCTGATACCAATGATGAGGTCCCGCGTAGATTGTAATGAAAAAAGGGGTCGCCTCGTGAGTTTATTGATAATGGAAGAACGAAACAAGGATTACAAACGCAGAGAGCACTAAGAACTCAATGAGAAAGAGTAACAGACTCTTCTCCCAAGACCAAAAGGTCTACCCCAATTTACAATAACTCTCAAAGAATGCCTCATGAGATGCATAACCACATCCCTTATACTACCTCACACAACCCATACTACTGCTCTCATACGCAACCCACACATAGACACGCATAGCGTGCTTAGAAACTCTTAGACCTACCAGAACTTACTCTACTCCGCACGTGCTTGAGCTGATCCCGTACCTTTCGTCGCATCCTGTGATACATCTTGATGGGCCCTGCCTTGGGCCTATTTTTCAAGCTCGAAGAAATTTGGTTGCTATCAGATGCTTAGGTGGATGTGTAGTAAAACTCGTAAAGATATAATAAGAAATGTATAAATTCAAAGACAAGTAGGAGTAGCACCAATTGATACAAAGATTAGGGAAGGGCCGTTGCGGTGGTTTGATCACCTGCAAAAACAGCTTACAAATGTCTCTACTAGAAAACTTGACTCAATAGAAACCGTAGAAATTCGATGAGGTAGGGGTAGATCAAAGTTAACATGAGATGCATTAATTAAGAGGGATTTGAATGGTCTGGAAAGCTCACCATCAATTGCACTTAATCAAGCACAATGAAAAAGTTTAATTCATGTAGCCGACCCCAATTAATTTGGGACTGAGGCTATGTTGCTGTTGTTGTTGTTGCTTGTCAATTTAAGAATTGTTTGCAATAAATGACTTCTAGGTTCACCTTAGATGTACTTGCTTCACCTTGTCAGTTGTTATGATCAATTTTGCATTGGCCACAAATAACTTTTCTAGTTTATTGTCCTTGGCATATGTAGTTAATGCTCCCACTTTGATTAAAGTTGTAAATGTGGTCCTTAACGACCTATGTACGTTAGCCTCCTGATATTGATTTCTTCCTTTGCCATTGAGAAGATTTTGTTCCCCATATTGTGGAGTCCATTTTTGTGAAGATTTTTCGTTGGGTTTTTTATTTTTTATGTCCTTTATTGTTTTTTTTAGAAAACACGACTTTTCTATGGGAGATGCTAATCATGCCAACATTATTTTCTCACCTTGCCTCTTTAAGATAAGATTTTATCGCTTATTATCTTTTAATATTTACTTGATTGTTTCTATACATCCATTAATTGCAGTCATACCCTTTTGTCTCCATCACATATATTGCCCTTCCATTTTAGAGACAACCGCCACTTTAAGAACTCATCTACCAATCGTTGTTTGCCTGATCGCCTTTTTCATTGTCATTGTTCTCTAGGTGTGGTTTCAAATTTCCTCACATATAATTAGCAAGGTTCAAAAGTTCGACATCGTCTTGTAATTCGCCCACTTCAAATTTAGGAATGTGTGTTAATTCGATGAGGGGAAGTTGTGGAAAAATGCATCGGTTTATGGAAGTCCATGAAATTTCATTTCAAATACTAAAAACTCCAATTCTCTTTTAAAGGTGTTGAAAATGCACATACTTATTCAATTGTAACGCATAAGAGTCATAACACAATTGGTTTAAATAGTTTTTTTTTTTTTTTTTTTCAATAAAGCATGCAATTTGCAATTATATAGCATAATTTCCCATTACAACATGCAATTCGCCGACTAATTCTCTTTTGAGGTGTTAAGTTTTCATTGTAGATAGGTTTTCGCTACACCATAAAACTTCCCTAAAACGTCCTCAAAACTTCCGTGAACTTCCCCGAAATTTCCACATAGTTATGAAAGTTTTACAATTTTTGCCACTGTTTGGTAGGACTTCCCTGATTTGTGTTGAACTTCCCCGAATGATATTGAATTTTTCGACAAATCTTAACATTTCTTTTCACATGAATTTCGTTTCTCTTCTTTCGAAAATCGACAAAACTCGTCGAAATTCTTGGGGTTTTGTCAATTTTTAAAACCATGATAGTTGTTATCTTCCCCCATATCTTTTTGTCTTTTTGATTGTCTATGTTTTGTTCTTCTACAATGCGTTGCACTCGTTGCCTCTCCAACTGCAAAGTCTGCATTTGCCAACACAAGTGAATTGTTGCACTTCAAAGACAAGTATGTTTTAAATTGTCTCATAATTTTGAGCCGTGAAAGCCCAGGTGAACCTTGTTTGCAAATCCTTCCAACCTTAAAGCCAAAGATTCTTGAATTTGAAGGAAAAAATGTCTATCTCAACTATCTCAATCGTTAGTTCTCCCAAGGATTTCTCTTTCTTGTATGAGTGAATTCTAACAAATTGCCTAAAGAAGGAAATAGTGTAAAAAAGGATGAACGCCATTAAAATTGCACTTAATAAACTTAAGATTTTAGGTATAACATGAGAAAGGACATAAAATACCATAAATAACATGTTTCTTTAATGTGTCTTGAGGAAACTTAAAGTCGCTACCATTCAAATGAATATATCTATAGTTCTCCATAGTGTTGACATTTCGCAAAAATCCCTACATTGAGTTCATCTAACTCAACTTAAATTATGAATTTTAAAAGACCAAATTGTTAGATGAAAATAAAATTTCAATTCTTAATGACTGGAAACATATTTTAGTGCTATCTCCATTAAGTGACTTTTCATCAGGTTCGTACGTGTTCTTCAAGCCACAGTTTTGCAAAGCTCATTTTTATAGAGATTGATAGTGTTGAGCGTTAAAATAGAAGAGTTTGAGAGACCACAAGTACCCATTTATTTTTTTCCCAAATGCAGTCCTCATTGCAGGAGGTAAATTTGATTTTGTTTCTAGCGAGAATGTTGTTTTGTTGACGATATTTATCTCATCTTAGGTGCTTGGCGATGACATTTTGCACTAGGAGCAAAGGAAAATTGATGCCTCTTAATCCCCACTAGGAGTTTCTTTTTCTCTGGGTTGATATATGATGTTTTCATCTGCAAGAGCATGGAAAATAAGTTTTGCTATTTCTTGCTTTCACGTGCTCACGTTGATTGGGAGATGATTGATAGAACTTTTGAAGATACCTTTGGGTCTCTTTCCGATCTTTTATGTTCGAATGTGTTATGGGCTTCTAATGATCTAGGGTTGTATTTGTATTTTGCAGAATACCTGTTGGGTTGATTCATTAGGTTATTTGGTCTTGCATTTATTTGTTTTCTATGTCATGCTTTTGGTGGTTGTGCTTTAGAAATGATTTTTGTTTCTCCCTAATTGTGTGAGCTTGTGAATCTTTGCATCACTATATATAAGAAATTGATGAAAATGTTAATGTCAGCTCATTCTTTTTTTTTTTTGAAGCCAGTTCATTCTTATTCCACTTGGGATGAAGTGTCTTAATAATGTTTGAGTACTTTGTTTTGGCAATGCTTTCCATGTGATTTTGTCATTTTTTCATATTGTACACGGTTTCATATCATGATTTGGCTATTTTACCAAGGTTTGGAGTTATAGTTTGCTGCCTTTTTGTTTATTTTGTTTCAGAAATTCCGAAAGGAAGACAGTCAATTGTCATCTACTGAAGCTTACATGCGGAGGTCAGATTCTTTAAAGAGAGTGAGTAATTAGCATCATACTTCTCTTCATTTGAAATTCCCTTTTCAAATGACCTACTTTATTAATTGTTTTCGTCTTGAATTGTCGGCTTCATTCATGGAAGAGGAAACTGGAACTAATGACAGTTGACTGGTATTGATAAAGTTGTAAAACTGTTTGGTACATTATTTGCAGCATTGATACGTGCAGACTCTATTTAGTATGCTATATATGTACATGGTTGTCAGGCATTTGGATCTGAATGAATCAACTTTATCGTCTTCTAGTTTTGTTGCTTTCCATCTTGAGCCAAAATTTTGTCCAGCTGATTTAATTGATAGGTTTAAGTTCAAAATTTTATTAAGTCATTGTAGATTAGTGCACTGTTGATGTGGACTCGTAATTGATGGCTTTCCTTTTTTAATTATGCTTAAATGCGGGACAGAGAGGATATGTGATTTTGCTAATTCATTTCAACTGTGCAGGCTGAGCAAAAGGCACGAGAGGAGAGCGAAAGGCTTAGACAGCAAGAGCGTGAAAAAATTGCTGAGAATCGGAGGCGGGATATGGTCTGTTTTAAATTACTCCTTGTATTTTTTCGGTATGTACTTCTGAAGTATATAATTTAAGTGAATTGTAATTTATTCTTCAAAATTTTGTTGCAGACTCTTCGAGCACGGGTAGCTGCCAAGGCAGAAGAGAAGAAATTGGAGCTACTGTTTCTTCAGTGGAGTGAGCACCACAAAAGGCTTTGCAATTTTTTAAGGTACATTGAGATAATTGTGCAGTTTTTGTTATATTCCATCTTCTCTGATATTTGGCTGTAGTAAATGACTTCATATTTTCTGAAGTATTTCATCTTTTTGGCTGCAGGTTAATTTTAATCTTCGTCCAAAAGTGTCGTATTCACAATTTTTTTGAGACGAAGATAAGTTTCTGATTGTGTCAATAGTGTTGGGTTTTGCCAACTAGATACTTCAGCTTCCAAACACTAGATGTACTCTTAAGGAAGCTTTGTTTTTAGATGCTGACTTTTGCTGGATTATTCATGGATTTTGTTTTTAGGACCAAGGCAGAGCCTCCAATATATTACATGCCTACAAAACCATTACATGAAGATGCCGCATTAATCGAGGAGAACAAAGAACAGGTCCCACTTAAGACTTCTTTTGCCTACTTTAGGCTTTAGGATGGCCTAAAGAAGTTTGTTCCTATTTCCCTTTTGAACCAATTTTGAAAAAATTGTATTTCATATTTTAGGCTTTCCAAGAATGGAAGACTGCTAGAAGGGAGGAGCTCTCAGGTTATCAAAAGCAGATTGGGGAACAGTGCTTTGCTAATGTTGAAAAAGATCTAGAAAGGTGGCAAAATATTAGGAATAGGAGGAACAATAATGTGATGAATCTCCAGGAAACAATGGACAAAGAGCTTGAGACCCATCAGCTTGAGCACGGCCCTAAGACTAGGAAAATCCCTGGAAATAATGATGACGAAGACGACGTAGAAGATATCAATGTTGGAGAAGATGATATGATGGATGATGTGCTTGAGGCTGATGATAACAGCAGGAGAGCCGAAGATGTGGCTAAACCTGATGTCGACGATTCCAGTCCTCCAATTGATGCACAGTAGGTGCTGATGCTATTTATGTTTTCTCCATCTTTCTTATGTTTATTTTACTATTTTTATTGCAACGTTTACATTAGCTTGTGCTCGTTTTACTATATCTTGTGTTGTGATTACAATTTAGGTGAAGGTGCTTTGCTTGTATTTCTTGAATCTTATGTGCTGCGCGAATTATGAACTTATGAATCATGAGTTTGCTGCATGCAGATCTTCTTGTTGGTTTTATCATTTGATAGTTATCCTTCTCTGATGTTCTTGACCTCGACTAACTGTATTATTTTTTTCTATTATGTTGTATTTCAATTTGTGCATTCACGCTGATGTCGCCATGCGCCTGTTTAAACAATTCAAAATCTAATATCCAGCTGTGAAGAATTGCCTGTATATTTTATTTGGCACGAACAGCTGTGAGTTTTCCTTTTCTTCAGTGCTGTCAATCTTCATAAGTCTGGAAAAAGTTTGGGTGGCATACTTTGGTTATTCTAAGTTCTTTTTTGCCGTTTAAATATTTAAATTTTCAGACTTATGTTTTAGTGATGATTTAAAAATTCTTCATTGAGTTTCCCTTGCATGCATTCTATGAGTAATGCATGTTCCACTTGCCTTGCCGTTAGGACATGAGCAACGTCGAAAATGACGATAAAATCTTAGTCGGTAACTTACAAAAGTATAATCAACTCTTAGGTTATATGTAAACTATTGACCGGTAGAAAATAGGTCACATGAAAATTTATATGGAAGAGTAAAATTTGAGTGCCTAGCTAGGAAGCCCTAGAGTAAGGTTTATATGAGTAGTTTGCATGTCTGCGCCATAAAATTTGGATGTAGATTGACTTGCCTCAAAAAACTGATATCTCTTAAACCTCAAAAAAAAAAAGAAAAAGAGAGAAGATCTGAGACGATGGAAGTCTACAGTCATGTTGTTTAATCAACTAAATGTAATAGTTAGGTAGGATTTCAAAAAAAAAAAAAAAGTTGCCCGGTGAATGTAAACACGGAGGAAAAATCCAACAACCGGAGATGGACCGGAGCAGTCACCCCCTACTACCCGCCTTCACCCTTATTTGATGAGGATCCCAATATTTTTATAGTTATTTATATATTTTAAATGCATCGCTTTAAAGATTGTGTTTGGCATGCATAGACTAGTTTAAAATCTAGATGAAAATAAGCTTTATCTATTAAGTTGTTTGGTTAGTAGATTATCTTCAAAATAAGTTGGATTATAATCTGAGTAAGCTTTATGGTAGTTGGATTTTTTTTTTTTTTTTTTTTTTTTTGAACATTTATGGTTATTGAATCATTGCGTTTTTTTTTTTTTTTTTTTTTTTTTTTTTTTTTTTTTTTCTTTTGATGTAATGGCCAATTCCATTACATTAATCTCCCATTACATTATTGAGTAATAAATTGCATACGGAGCCTTCTTCTCCATACTTCGAACTACACCCAGGGAGGCTGAGTCAAAAATAATTTTATTGAATTACATTGAATGTAGGCTATGTAGCTACGATAGAGCTTCATTTACTGCGATCGCCTCAGCTTCGTTTACGGTGTAGTTATCTTGAAATGTCTTCATGAGGCCTTGTATGAATGATCCTTCATGGTTTCTTCTGATCACTGGTTCCTTCCCTCTTCAAATGTTGATCAGCTTTTGCAAACATCTTAAACAACCTCTGAAGTGTTTGCGGTTGAAATTGAAGAACCAAATTGTTGACATTGTAGGGATCACTATAATGGAAAATGATTAGGTGACCTATTTTGGACATCCACTTGTTGGTGTCTATTAATTTGTGCATCGATGTTTGCACGCGTACAAATTGATGTGTATTTAAGGGACACCAACAATTAGGTTTCTATTTTAGGCGTCGATGGAGACGTGAATATATTTTTTCCTTATTTCTTGTAAATATGTGAGAAATTGCACTTAAGAGCATCTCTAATGGTAAATGCGGATATTGTAGATGTGGATTGATTTCACATCAGCAACGTGGAGAGGATGTTCATCCTAAGAGCATCTTCAATGGGGATGTGGATTGGGGTTGGATGTGTGCCACTTAGGATAGGATAGACACCCCGATCAAAAAAACTCTCTCCAATGGTAACGTGGATTAACATTGTGGAGATGATGTGGCACAATCGCACCCTCTATTTTTAGAAGGTGCAGTTGACAGTGGAGCATGCCTCATTATAAAAAAAGGAAAAAAAGAGGCACATAAAAAAAATAAAACGAAAAAAGAGGCGCTTGGAAGATTTGCTTTTTTTTCTTCTTTCCTATTTTGTTTGGTAAAAAATTTATATATATCATATTATATTTATTTTTACCATAATATATATCATATTATATATTATTATAGTATATATACACAATAATTTATATGATCATTGCTAAAAAATATATATTGATAAATATATACATGTAATAACGTTCTTTAAAAGAGAAATCGAAAATATGCGGATAAAAATCACCAAAAAATATATATATACGGACAAACAAAAAAAAAAAATCAAAGGATAAGAAGAATGGTACATATTGTTGTGGAGTATGGATGACCATGCATGTACATCAACATATTGTGTAGTCATGTAACTTGTATTTCTCACTTAATAGTACCTCCACTTGTCTATGTATTGTCATGTTACTTGTAACCATTTCCAATGTACACCAACTCTTCCATGTACTATCAATTACTTGTAATGTGTTGTATGACATGGGGTGTATGTGTTACTTGTACACATTGTATAAAGTACATTTATCATCATCACCAAATGACATATATAAAGGGTGCTAACCTCATTGTAAAAACACATCAAGTTGAATGAAAACATCTCATTCTAACTATCTCATTTCTTCTCTTCTGCTTTGTAGTAGTAGTTTATAATAGTAAAAGTTCTTAGTCCTCTATTTCATTCTCTAGTTCTTAGCAAGTTCCAACTCAATTTACAACACGTTATCAGCACGAGCTTGCTCTAGCATTAAGGAGACCTTGAAGTTCAAGAAGGCTTGTTAAGGAGACAAAGCTAGGAATGTATAACTTTTGTTATTTAAATAAGTTCAATTTATTTCTATATTATCATGGTTGCTTCCTTTTATTACATGCATCACTTCTATATGCATACTTTATTCATATATTATGCATTATAACGTCATCGATTGCGAAAGTATGCTCTGTAGTTGCATCTTGTACGATCTTCTACATCAGAAATCAAAAGTCAATATGTGACATAACTAGTTTTCTCGCTATACTACAAACGATTAATTATGCTCTATTCTTGGTTTTTTATATTGCAAATAGTATTATGAGTTTGGGTTGATAGTGGGTAAGCCTTGTCCCCGGTAAAGCTAAACATTGAAAGGGAGACGGGTTATCCCGTTCGAGGAGGCATTGTTTTAAGTAGACTTCGTCTCGCCACCCAACCTGGAGGTTGTCCCACCAACTCATACAAGTAGTACATTTTGCATATTAATAATCAAGTTGTGGACATATATTTAATCGTATATTATTTATTTTATATAAAAGAGAAAAATTATTTACTCAATTTCTTGACATATTTTCAGACTATGGCAAACCTTCAAAAACTTGAATTTGTTTCTCTTGATATCATTGGAAATAATTATTTGTCATGACAACTGGATGCCGAGATACATCTCCAAGCTAAAGACTTAGGAGAAACTATTATAGAAGGAAATGAAACATCAATGCAAGACCGTACGAAAGCACTGATATTCTTTCGCCATCATCTCCATGAAAGTCTGAAAAGTGAGTATCTCACTATAAAAGATCCTCTCACCTTGTGGTTAAGCTTGAAAGAGCGATATGATCACCAAAAGACGGTGATATTTCCAAAAGCTCAAAATGACTGACTGAATCTTAGGCTACAAGATTTCAAAACAGTCAGTGAGTATAACTCCACCATGTTTAATATTACCTCTCATTTGATGCTGTGTGGAGAAAATATATTTGATGAGGCAATGATGGAAAAAAACATTCAGTACTTTTCATGCCTCAAATCTGTTGTTGCAACAACAATATCGAGCGCGTCAATTTAAAAAGTACTCAGAATTAATTTCTTGTCTCATGGTTGCTGAACAAAATAATGAGCTTCTATTGAAGAACCACAACTCATGTCCAACTGGTTCCGCTTCAATTAATGAAGCAAATGCAGCATCCTATAATGACCATAAAAACGGTTATGGAAAGAAAAACCACGAACGTGGAAATGAGAAAGGATCAATCAGCAAAGATCGTGGCAAGCCCTATTCTAAATTTCGTGGCAATAAGTTCCAAAATAAATGGAATAAGAATGACGTCGTTCAGAATAAAGGAAAAAATACTGCTGAAAATGGGCATGCTCGTAATCGTGACCAACCATGTCACAAGTGTGGTCTAAAAGGCCACTGGGCTCATGTATGCCGCACGCCTAAGCATTTTATTGATCTTTATCAAGCCTCCTTAAAGGAGAAATGCAAAACAGTTGAGATGAACTTCACTGTCGGAGATGGCTCGTCGGACATCAATTATATGGATGTCCCGAATTTTCATGACGATCCAAACACTAATCTCGATATTTTTAATGATCATATGTAATGATTTTCAATAATCTTATGTACTAGTTTTTGTTATGTTTCTTAGTTATATGTACTAGTTTCTTATTATGAATGAAATATGACTCTTTTTCTAATTTGCCAAACATTATTTGTCTAGATGGATCAACAAATCATGTGTTCAAATCATGAATCAAATAAGAGCGATATATGTCTTGCTGATTGTGCTACAACGCACACAATTCTTAAAAACAGAGAATATTTCTCCAATTTGAACTTAGCTGAGGCTAATGTTCAAACAATATCTGGCATCTCCAATTTGATTAATGGCTCTGGAAGAGCAAATATTATGTTGCCTGAGGGAACAAAAATTCATGTTGACGATGCCTTATACTCTGAAAAATCCAGAAGAAATTTACTCAGCTTTAAAGATATTCGACAAAATGGATATCACATTGAAACCATGAACGAAAATAATAGAGAATTTCTCTATGTCACATTGGTTTCAAATGGGAAAAAAGAAGTGTTAGAAAAATTCTCAGCTTTATCATCTGGATTATATTTTACTCATATAAGGCATGTCGAAACAAATGTTGTCTTAAATAAGAAAATTAATGATCCAAAGACATTCATTTTATGGCATGACCGGCTTGGTCATCCAGGATCATCAATGATGCGAAGAATAATTAATAATTCGCAAAGACATCCTTTAAGGAGTCACAAAATATTTTCAGCTGGTGATTATAATTGTGCAAGTTGTTCTCAAGGTAAATTGATAGTTAAACCATCCCCAAGTAAAATTGTTGTGGAATCCTCAGTATTCTTAGAACGCATTCAGGGAGACATATGTGGACCTATTCATCCTCACTGTGGACCATTTAGATATTTCATGGTTTTGATAGATGCATCAACTAGGTGGTCACATGTTTGTTTGCTTTCGACCCGCAATATTGCATTTGCTATACTTTTAGCACAAATCATTAAGTTAAGAGCACAATTCCCTGACAACCCAATCAAGACCATCTGTCTTGATAATGCCAAAGAATTTCAATCTCAAGCATTTAAAAATTATTGCATGTCTATAGGAATTACCATTGAACGTTATGTTACACACGTGCATACCCAGAATGGTTTGGCAGAATCTCTGATCAAACGCGTTCAATTAATTGCTAGGCCTTTAATCATGAGAACTAAGTTATCAACTTCAGTTTGGGGACATGCAGTCCTTCATGCAGCATCTATCATTCGTTATAGGCCTACTACATACCATGAACATTCCCCTATGCAACTCATTTTAGGTCAACAACCAAATACTTCACACTTGAAGATTTTTGGTTGTGCAGTGTATGTTCCTATACCACCTCCCGATAGAACTAAGATGAGTCCACAACGAAAACTTGAGATTTATGTTGGATTTAACTCATCGTCCATTATAAGATACCTTGAGCCCTTAACATGGGATTTATTTACTGCACGTTTTGCTGATTGTCACTTTGATGAAGCAATTTTCCCATCATTAGGGGAAGATAAGAAGCCAATTCAAAAGGAATGGCGCGAAATTGCTTGGAATGCATCAACTTTATCACATTATGATCCACGCACAAATCAGTGTGAACTTGAAGTTCAAAAGATCATTCATTTGCAACAAATCGCAAATCAATTACCTGATGTATTTACAGATGCAAAACAAGTGACAAAATCACATATTCCAGCTGTAAATGCTCCTGCAAGAATTGATGTCTCTGTGCAACAAAATGCACGAGAACCAACGAAACGCTTAAAGCGTGGAAGACCAGTTGGTTCAAATGATACAATTCCTCGAAAGAGGAAAATGGGAGTAAAAATAAATACGAATCAAAATAGTCATGAGAAAGCACAAGAATCATTTGATAAGGATTTATCAGAACAAGTTGATTCTGACGAGGAACAACTACCTCTAGAAAAAAAGGAAAAAGATGAAAATAATGAGATCTCAATAAATTATTTAAACTCTTGTAAGATTTGAGATCGAAATAAAATTTTTCCTGATGATATATTTGCTTTCAATGTGTCCTTTGAAATATGAGAAAATGATGATGATCCAGAACCACGATCAGTGGACGAATGTCGAAAAAGACATGATTGGCAAAAATGGCAAGAGGCTATCCAAGCAGCGCTAGACTCGTTAAGGAAACGAGAGGTTTTTTGACCGATTGTTCAAACACCAGATGA
Source organism: Stephania cephalantha (assembly GCA_039657325.1). NCBI lineage: Eukaryota > Viridiplantae > Streptophyta > Magnoliopsida > Ranunculales > Menispermaceae > Stephania > Stephania cephalantha. The sequence continues at coordinate 18,967,473 of CM077574.1, read as the reverse complement.
CGTAAAACCTGTTGGATATAAATGAATATTTGTACGAAAGAGAAACGAAAAAAAAATGAAGTTACAAGGTACAAAACAAGACTTGTAGCTCAAGGTTTCTCACAAAGACCTGACATCGATTATGAGGAAACATATTCTCCTGTTATAGATGCAATCACATTTCAGTTCTTGATAAGCCTTGCAGTTTCTGAAGGGCTTGATATGCATTTAATGGATGTCGTTACAGCATATCTGTACGGATCTCTAGACAGTGAGATATATATGAGAATCCCTGAAAGATTTGTAATATCCGAAGAAATAAAATCAAAACCTCATAACATGCATTCTATAAAATTACAAAGGTCTTTGTACGGATTGAAACAATCTGGACGAATGTGGTACAAACGTCTTAATGATTATTTACTTAAAGAATGATATGTAAATAATCCGCTTTGCCCATGTGTCTTTATTAAAAGATCATGAACAAGTTTTGTGATTATTGCTGTATATGTTGATGATTTAAATATAGTTGGAAACCACGACGACATCGTTAGAACATCCGAATACTTGAAAAATGAATTCGAGATGAAAGAACTTGGAAAAACAAGACTTTGTCTTGGTTTGCAAATTGAACATTTTTCAAGTGGAGTACTTGTCCATCAATCAAATTACATTGAAAAAATATTAAAAAGATTTTATATGGACAACGCACATCCATTGAGCTCTCCAATGGTTGTCAGATCACTTGAAGTGGACAAGGATCTATTTCGACCTCATGAAAATGAAGAGCTACTTGGTCCGGAGGTACCATATTTAAGTGCAATTGGTGCACTTATGTATCTTGCAAATTGTACAAGACCTGACATTGCTTTTGCTGTCAACATACTTGCAAGATACAGCTCTTCACCAACTCGAAGACATTGGAATGGTGTTAAACATGTTTTCCGATATCTTCGAGGAACAAGTGACATGGGTTTATTTTACTCGAGATGGGTAAAATTGAATCTCCAAGGTTATGCTGATGCTGGATTTTTATCTGATCCCCACAAGGCCCGTTCTCAAACGGGATATGTATTCACATGTGGTAATACTGCCGTATCATGGAAGTCAATAAAGCAAACTATGGTTGCTACTTCTTCCAATCATTCTGAAGTACTTGCAATTTATGAAGCAAGTCGTGAATGTGTATGGTTGAGAAACATGATTGAACATATTCAAGAATCATGTGGATTGCCTTCAATAAAAGATTCTCAAACCATATTATATGAAGATAATGCAGCATGTATCGCACAATTAAGTGAATGATTCATAAAAGGGGACAGAACAAAACATATTTCACCAAAATTCTTTTATGCACATGAGCTTCAGAAGAATGGTGAAATTGATGTCAAGCAAATCCGATCGAGTGATAATCTTGCTGATTTATTCACAAAAGTCTTACCAACTACGACATTTAAAAGATTTACATATGGTATTGGCTTCCGTAAACTTAAGGACATTGCAAGTAAAGAAACTGAACGAGTTTCACCCATGTTCACATGAGGGGGAGTTATTGATTAGTGTATTGCACTCTTTTTCACTTAGCTATGGTTTTATCCCATTGAGTTTTCATAGCAAAGTTTTTAATGAGACAATCTTAACAATATTATACCCATCTTAATATTTATCATAATCACCAAATGGCATATATAAAGGGTGCTAACCTCATTGTAAAAACACATCGAGTTGAATGAAAATATCTCATTCTAACTATCTCATTTCTTCTCTTCTCCTTTGTAGTAGTAGTTTATAGTAGTAAAAGTTCTTAGTGTTCTATTTCCTTATCTAGTTCTTAGCAAGTTCCAACTTAATTTACAACACATATAATATATAACACTAAAAGATAAATATATTTTGTTGAAGATGTGTGGACCTAAAGTTAGTCTCACATCGATTAAATGAAACTTTACAATGAAGTATATAAGTGATGATCTCCCCATAACTAACACCGAGGCATTTTAAGTTAAAACCCCAAACCTATAAGAGTTGAAGGTGGTTAAGTTGGGGATAGTATCGGTACTAGCGGAGGAGATCCATGGTTTGCGTACGCGTGTGAGGCGCAGCCTTAAGAATTTTACATATTTTTTTGTTAAATTTTATTTAACAATTTTTTTGATAAAAAAAAGTCTTCACAAGTGCTATACACATTGTGCATTGGAGAAAGTTTTTAAACTTCAATGTCTATTCAGTCTATGTAGGATGAACATTCATCCACGGTGATGATGTGGCATGAATTCACATCCACAATCCACATTTACCATTGGAGATGCTTTAATTAGCTTGAATAGACATTGAAGTTCAAAATGTTATCCAATAGTCAATGTGGATTGCATTTTCTATTTTAAAGTTTTATTATTTTTTTATATATATTTTAGAGAAATTTGCTTACGTGGCTATGGATTGCACCGTCTAAAAGTAGACATTGAAAATAGACATTATTTATTTATTCACGCCACGTCAACGGCACATTCGAAATACACATTTGCATTGAAGATGACTTTTTTGTCTTAATGTCTATTCAGTCCTATGTGACACACATTCACACTCAATCCACATTCACATTGGAGATGCTCTAAGTGGAATAGACATTGAAGTTCAAAAATGCTCTCCAATTGTCAATGTGGATTGCGCTTTCTATTTTAAAATTTTATTATTTTTTCTGTATATTTTAGAGAGAATTGGCTATGGATTGTACTGTCTTGAAGTAGAGATTGAAAATAAACATTGTTTATTTTTTTCACGCTACGTCAGCTAAACATTCGAAATACACATTTGCATTGAGATGACTTTTTTGTTTCAACGTCTATTCAGTCTTTAAGTGGTGCACATCCACACCCAATCGACATTTTCATTGGAGTGGCTCTACAATGCTTAGAGAAGAAGTAATAGTTGCCCAACTTGGCGGGAATATGTCAGATCTTTCGTCAAGGTGCATGTCTATGCATCTCGATGTACGTCGAACCAGCAGTTTGCAAATGCACGTGTCATCAGACTTAACATGTCTGGAATGTCTCCACCAGTCCATCTAATGCATCTTACAGTTCTTTTCTTTCTTTTTTTGGAGATCTCTAATTCTACATAAATTAATTAATAGCTTAGCTATCTTTATGGTTAACCTTTTATTAATTTTTAGTGTTGAGATAGGTCGAGAACCGCGAAAAACGTAAAAGCAAATAAAGCAAAGCACAAAAGCGTAACAAAAAAGCGAGAGCCAACCGAGATGAAACAAAAGTGGCGCAAGAAACTGAAAGAAAGTGCGAACCGCACATACACATAGACACGCTCACTATGTAGAAATTACAATTACAATGTATATATAATGAGGCACTGCAGGAACACTCCAAATAAAAAGAAATTTTTCCCAAAGTACACATGTTATAATATTTAATGAGGAAAATAGGGGTGAAAATTTTTTTTTTTTCCGGGGAGTAGGCAATAACGCCTATTGGGAAGGCGTCATCTACGTGGCAAAAATTTTTGTTATGATGTTGCCACGGGGATAGCGCCTTCTCAAAAGACGTTATCCACGTGGCTGACATCGTGGCGTGTAGAACACTGATAGCGCCTTCGCAGAAGGCCCTATCAGTGTATGTGTCCACGTCGACATGTCCACGTGGACTGACGTGGACACATTACACTGATAGCGCCTTCTGCGAAGGCGCTATCAGTGTCCACGTGGACACATTAGGGTTTTCCCCGGTCCACGTGGATCCACGTGGACCGGGAAAACCCGTGGCATACTGATAGCGCCTTCGCAGAAGGCGCTATCATATGCCACGTGGGAAAAGAAAAGGGTTTCCCGGTCCACGTGGCTCCACGTGGACCGGGAAACCCGTGAGTTAGGGGCGCAGATAGCGCCTTCTCAAAAGGCGCTATCTGCACCTTCTCAAAAGGCGCTATCTGCACCCCACAATCATCTTCCCGAAACCGACGCAGAGAATATATTCTCTGCGTCGGTTTCGTCCTTACTGGTATAGGGGTAGGGGGTAGGGGCGGTGTAGGTCACGGGGTCGGTCACGGGTTTACTGTGGAGAGTGGGGTGGGTCGGGTACTTAAGGAGGGGAGGGGGGGAGCGAACCAACAGAGAGGCGAGACAGAGGAGGGATGAAGAAGGAGGGGTGGACAGACTGTTTTAACGGGAGAGAGTGGGCGAGTGTGTGCTCGCGGCGGAGACGTTTGTCGAGCTTGGCGGGGGTACGTGGTGGTACGTGGAACGTGGTGTTTTGTGGCGGTCCAGTGGTGAGCGCGAGCAGCGGCGGTGACGGCGGTGGAGGAGGATGAGAGGGATCTACTACGGCGGCGGAGGAAGGAGCAGGAGCGGCGGCGGCGGAGGAGGAAGGCCGGCGTAGCGACGGAGGAGGTAGGAGAAGGAGGAGGTATGTGTATATAGTTAAGTTAGTTTAGTTAGTTAAATAAGATTGTTTAAGTTAGTTTGATTAAGTTAATTTGAGTTTGTTTAAGTGAGTTTAGTTAATTAAGTATGTTTACGTTAGTTTAGTTTGTTTAATAAGTTTAGTTACCGATTAGTTTGATTAGTTTGATTAAGTTAGTTTTATTAAGTTAGTTTTAGTTTGTTTAAGTGAGTTTAGTTAATTAAGTATGTTTATGTTAGTTTAGTTTGTTTAATAAGTTTGTTTAAGTTAGTTGACGTTTGTTAGTTAATTAAGTTTGATTAAGTTAGTTTTCATTGTGGAGTGGGTACATGTTTGTTTACGTTAGTTTAGTTTATTGAGTTTGTTTAAGTTAGTTTAGTTAATTATGTTTGTTTAAGTTAGTTTACTTAATTAAGTTTAGTTAAGTTGGTATAGTTAATTACGTTTAGTTAATTAAGTTTAGTGAATTAAGTTTAGTTAATTAAGTTTGTTTGAGGTATTTTAGTTAATTTACCAAGGAGGAGGTATGTTTAGTTAATTACGTTTGTTTAAGGTAGTTTAGTTAGTTTAGGTTAGATGTTTAGTTTAGGTATTGGTGGTTAGTTTAGTTAGTTAAGTTTGTTTAGTTAGTTAAGTTTGTTTAGTTTAGTTTAGTTTATTATATGTATTTATGTTTGTTAAGGTTAGTTAGTTTAGTTTGGTTAATTTAGTTTAGTTAGTTTGTTTAGTTTGTTAAGTCAATTAAGTTGCGTTATTTTTGGTCTTAAGGTTAGTTAGTTTAGTTAGTTTGATTAGTTAGTTTGTTTAAGTTAGTTTAAGTTTATGTATTAGTTTGGTTAGTTTAGTTTAGGTAGTTGAGGTATTTAGGTTAATTTTGGTAAGTTAGTTTAGTTAATGTAGTTTGTTTAGTTATCACAATGTTGCAAGATATGTTTGCCAAATTTGTTTAGGTTAGTATATTTTAGGTTGTTTACATTGTTAATATATAGTGACATAGGTGTTGTTAATTCGCAAATCAATATTGAATCGCAATTACACCTATGTTTAGTTTTGTTATAGCCGATTTATTATACTCTTTGTGTTCTAAACTAACAAAAATACAAAAAACACCACAATGTCATGCACAAAGTTAGTTAGTTTACATGAGGTTAGTTAGTTAAGGTTAGTTAGGTTAGTTAGGTTAGTTAAGGTTAGTTAGGTTAGTTTAGTTAAGGTTAGTTAGGTTAGTTAAGGTTAGTTAGTTTAGTTTGGTTAGTTTCATTTAGTTAGTATGTTTAGTTTGCAATTAAGTTAGTCTATTTTTTGTTGTTTGTGTGAGAATCGTCACGGTCTTCATTGAACTTCGACACAAAAAACACCACAATGTCATGCACAAAGTTAGTTAGTTTACATGAGGTTAGTTAGTTACTTAGTTTAGTTTGGTTTGGTTAGGTTAGTTAAGGTTAGTTTACTCTAGTTTAGTTAAGGTTAGTTAGTTAGTTAGTTTAGTTTGGTTCGATTACAATAGTTTAAGTTAGTTAGTTTAGTTTAGTTTAGTTACTTAGTTAGTTAGTTAGTTAGTTAGTTAGTTAGTTAGTTAGTTAGTTTTAGTTAGGTTAGGTTAGTTAGGTTAGTTCGTTTAGTTTAGTTTGTTTATTTAAGGTTACTTATGGTTAGTTAATGTTAGTTATTTCAGTTTACTTTAGTTAGTTAGTTAGTTAGTTAGTTTTAGTTAGTTAAGGTTACTTACTTATTTAGTTTAGTTTGGTTTGGTTAGGTTAGTTAAGGTTAGTTAGTTTAGTTTAGTTTAGTTACTTATTTAGTTAGTTAAGTTAGTTAGTTTAGTTTGGTAAGGTTACTTATGGTTAGTTATTTTGGTTTAGTTTGGTTAGTTAAGGTTAGTTAGTTAATGTTAGTTAGTTTACTTTGTTAGTTAGTTTAGTTTGGTTAGGGTAGTTAAGGTTAGTTAGTTTAGTTTATTTTGGTTAGTTAGTTAGTTAGTTAGTTAAGTTAAGTTAGTTAGTTACTTATTTAGTTTAGTTAAGGTTAGTTAGTTATTTAGTTTAGTTTGGTTTGGTTCCCTTAGTTAAGGTTAGTTAGTTTGGTTCCCTTAGTTAGTTAGTTAGTTAGTTAGTTAGTTAGTTAGTTAGTTTAGTTAGGTTAGGTTAGTTAGTTTAGAAAAGAAAGTTGAAGGTTGAAACCAATGTATATATATATATATATATTCAAAATTTGTTTCTTTTTATATAAATATAAACTCCTTTGGTTGTAATTGTCGAGATCGCTCGACTACGACCACGACGACGCGATCCAACAGCTCGCGGTGTCGGCGGACAAATCGAGTCCAGTTGGTGACGTGGCGGTGAGGTGGCGATGACGTGGTGGTGACGTGGCGGTGGCGGACAGATCGACGAGTTGCGTTTGTGAGGTGGCACGGACGTGGCGGTGACGTGGCGTGGGTTTGTATAGATAGCGCCTTTTGAAAAGGCGCTATCTATACATGTGTTGCCACGTCACCGCCACCTCAGCGCCACCTCACAAACGCAACTTTAGCTAATAACGCCTTTTCAAAAGGCGTTATTGAAGTAGGTGAGGTGGCGCTGAGGTGGCGGTTACGTGGCGGCCACATGTACAGATAGCGCCTTCTCAAAAGGCGCTATCTGTACAAAACGCAGCCACGTCATCGCCACGTCCGCACCACGAACCAACATCCCACCCCAATAACGCCTTCTCAAAAGGCGTTATTGCCTACTTTCGTGATAAAAAAAAACCTCCCTATTTTGTGAAATAAATTGTAAACCAACCCTACTTTTGAAAAAACACCAAATAAAAAGGCACCTTATTTTTAAACTGTCAGATGTACCTAGAGAATCGTAAGCAACCTCGAGTTGCGCCACAAATTCATCAGCGGAGTTTTTGCTTGATTGACAATTTGGTGATAATATTTACCAATCTAACATACTCCCAAAAATATTTATCAATCTAACTCATCGAATGCTACATCATTACCAAATCACCCATCACTGCCACCGTGTTCCTTCATAAAACTTGAAAAAAAAATTAAAATACAGAAGTCGTGACCGCGAGTCACGACTTCCATATTTTAGATATTTTTAAAAATAAAAAAATGCAAAAAAATTAAAATACGGAAGTCGGTGAGTCACGACTTCCGTATTTTATATTTTTTTAAATTTGAAAATTCCTTTTTTGAAAAAAACTCAAAAAAAATTTAAACATGGAAGTCGTGACTCGCGGTCACGACTTCCATGTTTTAGTACTAGGGTTTTTTAGAGAGTATTGTTTTACCATTTTATCTTCTTCACCGCGAGCATCGATTTCTTCATCGGATTCCTCTTCCTTTTCGGCAATCACGCCTCTTGTCGTCCGCCACAGACACTCCCGCTGGCCACTGCTTGCAATGTGGGCTTGTTGTCGCTGCTTGCACTCTCTCTGCTGGCCGCAGGGACTCCCTCCTCTCGCTGTTCGCTGCAGGCTCCCTGACTCTCGTCGTCCGTCGCTTGCACAGCCAGTGCATTCTCTCACTATAGCGCGAATCTTTCTTTGGTTTCGCTTCTTTCTTAAGCTTCTTCTTGGTATGATTCTTTGGAATAGTAATTTCTTGAGTTTTTTTTCAACCTATCTATCTAGGAACAATTGAATCAAAAGTGGCTATTAGTCATATCTTTGTTGATTAGTTGCAGTTTGGCTGCCACTCCTCTTGCTTCTCTCATTATTAGTATGGTTTTCAATGTAGTGAAGATTGTGCTTAAAGAACTTCATGACCAATTTAATATTTGTTCAACTTATGTTTGTGATAGAAGATATAGTTTCTTTTGGGAGAAGGATGATGTAAATCATAAGATTCCATATTTCTTTGACTTAAATTGGTGAAATGGTTAGGACAAAAAAATAAAAATAAAAATAAAAATAAAAATAAAAATAATGTTGAAGTGAAGTTATAAGATAGTAACATGTTTTTTAGAATGTCTGACATCGTTCTTGCTCTAATACCAAATGATATGAAAGCCTTAGAAAAACTGCATTCCAATTTTTTGGCACCAAAAAGAAGATAAATTCGTCTCTGAAAGAAATAATAAATGACTAGAAATGCATTAATTAGGCAATGTTTTGGCGCATTTTGCAATTTTTTGGTAGAAAAATACAAAAACTCAATAAAGCATTTACAACTTATTTGATTTTTTGTAGTCACATGGAAATGACTCTACAAGAAAAAAGGCGAGTTGTTAGGTACCTAAATAAGAAGAAAATTAAGTGAAACAAATGGTTTATATTTATTTTAATTATTCATTTATATATAACCATATCATCCGTATGGTAATCACATAAATTTTTTAAAAGTACCTAGTCTCTCACAAGTTTATTTTACCATTCATTTACTAATGCAAATGAAATTCATTTTTGGTGTTGCTTGGTTTATGTTTTCATGCTTTTTATTTTTGTTGTTGCTTGGTTTTTGTTTTCATAATTTTTTAAAAGTAAAGACTAATGCTTCTACTAATATCTTTTCTTACTCAGTAAATTCTAAAGATACCAATAGATGATTCATTTCCCACTTGTTCTATTCGTTGCATCAATTGTGCCATTTCTTATTTACTCCAAATTGATTGTTATCATCACTTCTATTGACTAACAATTATAATATATATATATATTATAGATTCCATAATGGTTGATCAAAGAGTGACTTTGGTGTGCTATATGAATGGTGCCATTGTTGATGGACCATTTGGAATTTCGTACACCACGCCACCTATTCGGCATCTCAGATCCAAGTTGAGTTTAAAGTACGAGGAGTTTGTGAGTTTTATTTGTAATTCTTTGGAGATAGACAATAAAAATGATATTAAATATGATATATCGATATCTTGTGTACATTGGAACTGGAACTTATAATTATATCCCTTTACGAATAGTTGATCAATCGACTCTTAAAGATGTTTGAGACATTGTGGCACAATTTCATCAACCAAATTATATGGAGCTATTTTTAGATTTAGTTCCGAGGTAATCGTATACTAGTTCCAATTGTAACATAGTGGTAAGTACGGAAGGGCCTAGTACTCAACCTATATTTGAACATAATCATTGTGCCCGACTATTTATTTTACTGGTTTGTCTAACTGATTGATTGGTTTATATGGGTTTTTACATCGAGATGTGTGGAAGGACTTGGTACACTATACCATAGCACGTGTGATCATGCCCTCGGTGAATTGCGACCCGAGCTGCACTCAAATGCACGTGTCGGGGACTCAGCGGATTTGGCCAGCGTCGCGAGGACTAAGGAAATGAGACTGTGGAGGTTGTCATAGAAGCCCACAGGAAAGACCCTTAGCTCTGAAGTATAGTATAGTCTGCTACACGCTATACATCCTTGGGTTTTCATCAAAGACATTTATGTGCATATTGACTTAGTTGTTGTATGTTTACGTTCTCGTTTACCTCGTTAATTGCTACTTTGTTTGAGTATTGTCTGTTGTGTTGTATTACTATTATTGTATGCTGCTTGAATCTTTTGTATTGCCCTACATTCATGGAAGTATGTATTTATGTTGCCATATAGCATACTTGCATGTCTTGTAGTTTTATATGTTTTCTTGCTGAATATTGTGTGGACTTCTCTTGAGAATTTACTCACTGGACTCGTCACTGTATTTATTGGGTGACTGAGTGCAGATCTTTGTACGAGTAGCAGTGAAGGACAATCTTAGGCGACTATCTCTTTTTGCTGACGGTCTTAGACATACTCGTAGGTGTTTATATTATTTTGATATTCTAGTATTATTTTGGGTATTAGTAGATTTGAGATGACGTGTACATGTATATACCATGTTTTATAGTACTGTCGCTTATATACATAGTACTTTTTCGGGTTTTCCACATTAGGATTTGCTCTTATGAATAATGTTTACCATGGTAAAATTACCTTACCTAATTGTATCAATTAAGGTTTCCGTTGATTTATGTTAACTTGTAAAATACAACCCACTAATATGGTTAGGATTTAAATAAACCAAAAATTATTGAACTTAACAAATATTTAAATACTTAAAGAGGATAATTTAAGAAAATACGGATAACCCACTAACAAATTTAATGAAACACACGTGGACACGAACTTCGAGCTGATAGGAGGACGGGCAGGTGTCGGACACATGTAGTTAGGCCCGTTGGGCAAGGAGTACATGGAGAAACGTCACCCCGAGGCGGCAAGGCCGTCCCGATTTTGGGAGACGTATCCTGAGACAGTGATAAGAGACTTGCCTGCGTATTATAGTAATAGTCGTGCTATTTGGCAAACGAGGGCACCTTTACTTTTCTTTTGTTTTGTTGAAATGTATAATCCTGATAGAGTCATGTGAGAATCTGATTTGAAACAAAAGATACCACCTTTAAATAACACAAGTATGGAGTTACATAAGATTGACTTGCGAGGGAAAACAAACAAAGATTGGAGTGCAGAACGTAGTGATTATGTCTGCATGTAGACTGAATGTGCTTCTAATATTGCGAATGATGAATTATTGGAGGAGACATTGGGATTTTATGACCCGTACATTGTAACGACCCTAAAAATTTAACCTGTGCCACGTGGCATTTCAGGACTTTGACCTGGATCTGTCGTGGTTTGGCACACTCGATCAACCCTCGGGAGTCGACACCGAGGTATTTTATTTTTCGGTGATTTATGTATTACATATTTTAAAAAACGCACGCAATTTAATTATTGTATATCGATTGTCGAGTTACGAGTGAGTTAACTTCTCGAGATACGTGCGTTTACGGGTATAAGACTATGCTTGACCAATAAATCAAAAAAAAAATTTCAAAAGTTTCAAAAGTTTTAAATTGTGTGAAATGGTTGGGTAAATTAATTAATTAATTGGTGAGGGCAAAATAGACAATTCCTAAATTGGACACGTGTCACTTGTTGGTGGAGGGAGTGTGATAAGTGAGTGTGGAAAGTGGGAGTAGATAAAAGAGAGAGAGAGAGAGAGAGAGAGAGAGAGAGAGAGAGAGAAATCGATGGGTGTGTATTTGGGTTTTGAGGTTTTGTTTTTGGTTTGAAAAGAGAGGAAGAACGAGAGAAAAAAAAGAAATTCAAGTTAATTTTCTCTCTAATCTTTACATTTGTTCAATTTCAAGTAGTTAATTTTTCAATCTTTGCATTTCCTTCAATTTCATGTAGCTAATGTGCTTGGATTTGAGGATTTTAAAGTCTAGTAGATGATGTTAATTTATTGTGATTATTAGTTTTTAATGGAGAAAAGAAGCAAATAAGGGAGGAAGAAAGAAAGAAAGAAAGAAAGAAATAGAGAAAAGGAAAAAAAAAATAAAAAAAAAATCGAAGAACGAACATGGAAGGGGGGTAGCCAGCGGGTCGGGCCTGGCTACCCCCATATGGGTCGGGTCGGGCCGACCCTGACTTAAGTGGCCCGGGTCAGACCGACCGGAGTCCGGTTGGGTTGACCCGAGCTCAACCCATTAAATCATAATAATTAATTTAAAAATTAAATAAAATAGATTTTTAAATAAAATAAATCACAGAAAATAAATAAAAATTATAAAAAAAACTCAAAAAATTCCAAAAAATATGAGAAATTAGAAAAAAAAGCAAGAAAAATGAGTTTCGAGCATTTGACATCTCGGTATAATTCGAAAAGTGTGCTAAAAATCAAACTTTTTTGAAATAAAATTACAAATTGTGGTCCCATATTATAAATTCACTTAATGTAACTCTAAAATAATTAAAATGGTATAATTGGACACCAGGGACTTAGGAGGCCAAAGTCGGGTGTCGGGTGCGCATATCGAGGCATGAGCGGGACGTTTTGAGGACAATTTGCGATTTCTCGAGGTAAGTAAAACCAGCTAGAAAATGCACAGTAGTTCATTTGAGCTTATATTTTGTTGATATTGTATTGTGTTCCTTTCTTGGAATTCCCACCCACCTATGAGTGTCCGAGGGCAAAGTGAGTCATGCGAGTGTCTCTGATTGGAGTGGTTACCGGCTTGCAACCCGGGCCATTACCTCGAGTCACTTGAGTATTTGGTCGGAATGAAATGTGTTTTATCCGGGGAACTGTTGATATCCCTCATTCGCGAGGGTCTAGGTACACCAGGTGACGCCGCGTCCTAAGACCCGAGTCTGTTTGGCGTTCCCTGTGGCACTCGTAATCGGTGGTCTTGGACTACTTGGGCACCTCTCTATTGTTTCCTTTGACACTAATTTCTCGTTATACTTTCATTTTTACAGTCTTATTATCATGCATTCCATATAGCTTTCTTTCCATCCGCATGACTTTTAGACTGCTTTATTTATTTTGAATTACTGTTTAGATCCTACTGGCTTTTACTTACTGGACTCGGCATTCTTGTGTTTGACCAAGTGCAGATCCGCAGCCGAGCAAGGGTAAGACACCGACACTTAGCGATCTACTCTGAGGATATCGGAGCGGCCCTCCTCCACACACTTTTGTCGATTTTTGGCTTTTTGTATTACTTATTGTGACGGCCCTAGTTTCCCACAAACTGGGCCCCGCTCGGCCTAAGCCCACGTGGACCCCCGAGCCAGTCTCGCAAGGTCAACGCAGGCCTAGTCAGCCTTTCAATCCACCATTATAAGTAAAATCATAATTTCAAGTTGAGTTATTACCATTTTTCAAGTTTTACAAATAAGCGGAAGCAATTACTACATTAAATAACTCAACAATAATTGTAAAAGAGTTGGACAACCTAATTGTGGAACCCTGTAAACATGTACATTCATGTATCTCTTCATTAATGAACATTCAGAGGAGAGTAAATACAAGATATACATGCCCAAAATTTCTCAAAAACCCAACTCCTAGTATTTCAAAACAAGTATATCTAATAATACAAAAGAATCACCTATGTCAGACAAGTAGTAAAGACTACTCCGGTATCCTCAAATGATATCTCCTAGCGTGGAGCCTTCCCCTTGCCGGACCGTGGGTCTGTACTCCGTCAGACACAAGAATGACGAGCCCAGGCAAGTAAAAGCCAATAGGATCTAAACAGTAATTCCAAATAAATGAAGCAGTCTAAAAGTCATGCGGATAAAAAGAAAGTTGTATGGAATGCATGAAAATAAGACTGTAAAAATGAAAGTACAACGAGAAATGAATGTCAAAGGAAACAATAGAGAGGTGCCCAAGTAGTCCAAGACCACCGAGTGCGGGTGCCACAGGGTCGGGGTCATAGAGTCGCGGCAACGCCAAGCATACTCGGGTCTTAGGACGCGACGTCTCCTGCTGTACCTAGACCGTCGCGAATGAGGGATATCAACGGTGCCCCGGATAAAACACATCTCATTCCGACCAAATACTCAAGTGACTCGAGGTCATGGCCCCGGTTGCAAGCCGGTAACAACTCCAATCAGAGACACTCGTATGACTCACTCGGCCCTCGGACACTCATAAGTGGATGAGAATTCACAGAAAGGGACACAATACAACATCAATAAAATATAAGCTCAAATGAACAACTGTGCATTTCCTAGCTGGTTTTACTTACCTCGAGAAATCGCAAATTGTCCTCAAAACGTCCCGCTCATGCCTCGATATGTGCACCCGACACCCGACTATAGCCTCCTAAGTCCCTGGTGTCCATTTATACCATTTAGGCTCATATTCATTCTCAATTAAGTTACTTAAGTCATTCAAATCAAAACCAAATCACTTGAAGTAAACCATATCGGAATTGACTACAAGATTTATCAATTAGACTTGTAGTCGAAATCAATGTGGTTTAGAACCTCACCATGGCTTTCAATGGAGGTCTCAACTCCAAAATCCATTCGTCTTCTTCACGAGCAATCCATCGCGTCGTCGAGCTTCGTCGAAGTCACGACGCATTGTCCACTGTTATTGTGTCTCGTCGGGGATCAATCGATCCGACAACGTGCCACCGCGCCGTTGTTCCACGTCGTTTACCGCGCCGATGTCGCTGCCGTCGCCGCTGGTGAGCTCCTTCGCGTCACGCTGGTCCGCCGTTGCAGCCGCGCGCCGTACTGCTGGTACGCGCCACCGCGCCTAGCCGCTGCCACTCGTTCGCGAACTCCCCTGCGCGTCGGTCTCCTCGCTGAGTCGCCGCTGCACTGGCCGTTCGCGCCTTCGCGTCGCTTGCGAATCGTCGTCTACGCTGCTGGTCCGCGTTGCTCGTCCTCGCTGCTCCCCTATCTCCGTCGTCTCTCTCTCTCTCTCTCTCTCTCTCTCTCTCTCTCTCTGCGCTTCCCCCTCTCCGTCGTCTCTCTCTCTTTCTCTTTCTCTCTCTATTATCTCATCTTTCTTTCTCTCTTTTTCTCTCTCTCCTCTCTCCTCTCTCTTATTATTCGATCTTTTTTTCTTTTTTTTGTTTTTTACTTATCTTCTCGATTTTATGTCCGAATTAAACCCCGAAAATACCTCGTTTTCGCTAAAAAATGAAGAAAATACCATTGCACTCCGCAACACGGGGACACCACGTCTAAACCTTAACTTGACCATTTCGCGTCGATTAAATACAGACCACGACGAGTGGGTCCCACATACTACCCTGAAATGGCACGTGGCACGAGTTAGATTTTTAGGGTCGTTACAATCTTCCCAACTAATTAGAATTCCGTCCTCGAAATTGAAACAATTCACTTTTTTTTTGTGAAGGCCCAAGGGCATACTCGCCCAAGGCCATACCCATGCCGGTCTAAGCCAGCGGGCTGGGCTCCTCCACGACAAGCTGGGCTCCTCCGAGACCTCCAAAACAGTGTGGGTGCACCTATGCGACCTCCCACACCATCTATGTCCTTCCCCTAATATATGTCAGGGCAACATCCTCGAAACATATATTGGGAACAGTCTTTCGCCTCTCTAGACTAGAACACGCGCCTTGGGGTTTTAAGTACGCATGTTTGACGAATCTGGTACCATTGACCTGGTCCACCGTCTCTAGCACATACATCCTCAGTATATCCGTGAAAATGTAAATCAGTCTTTTTGACTGTCCGTCAGTCTCTCTAGTCTATTGGGTTTTAAACCCAACTCATCGACCAAGCGACCGAAAATAAAACTATCAAGTTAATGGTAGCAGTCGGATCTGACTCAACAAGTGGATGAACCTGCTCCCGACTCTGCTGTGGCTACCCTCTGCTCGATCGTGGACACGTCCTGGCGAAGTGACCTGTATGTCCACACTCCCAACAAGTATGTTGAGATCCCGATCCAGATGGAACACTCTGTCCCCGTCCATACCTCTGCCTCTGACCACTGCCTCTGCCACTTCCCTCAGTCCTTTGATACTGCTGTCGCTGAGAACCTAACGGTGCCGGCAGCTGTGGTGTGCTGATATAACTCTGTACTGGAGCAGATGGTATTGGCGCAATACGCTCTGCAGGAGGTGGAGATGCAACAAACCACATACTTTGAGCTCGATACCTTGACCTCCACTGTATAGGTCACTTCCTCCTCCCGTCACCTCTGGGTCTGACATCTGGCTGTGCTGGTGGTGGAGCTGCGTCTACTGTACGAGTGCTATGAAAAGTCTCACTGGCTAAGCTTCTCTCATACGCCTCCTGTAAAGTCCCTGGAGCTGTGGTCACCACCATAGACCCGGTCTCACCCAACAGGCCATTCATGAAATAGTAGGCATGATCAGTGTCCATATCGCTATGCTTCCGGCATAGTCCATCAACCGCAAATATCGGCCCATATACTGCATCATTGTCTCGTCAGCCGCCTGTCGGATGTTCTGAAACTCGATCCTCTTCATGTTCCAAACCTCACGAGGGAAATACTTTTGATTGAACCTCTCCTTGAATTCAGCCCAGTCCTTGGGTTTCCCCTTCGTAGCCACCATGTTACGCCACCAAACATCAGCCTCCCCGGACAACGAAACAGATGAGATGCTCAGCCTCATATGCTCTGGTGTGGCCAAGACGTCATGAATCTTCTCGTGACTCCTCATAAACTTCTCTGCTGCTCCGAGATCCGTACCACCGTGAAACTTCTCCGGGTGATGTCTCGCGAGATTGCCTCGCCTTAGCCATCACTCGTGTGCTCCCATCAGTGGGCGTGTTTGGTGTATCGTCCACCGGTGTATCAAGAGTATATAATACTCTCTCAGCCTATACCCGTTCTCCCTCAGGTCTGGTCGGCGGTGTAAGAGTCGTAACAGCGGCCTGTACTGTCGGCGCACTCCCGCCCTAAGTACCTGGTGCTGCGGCTGCAGATGTAGAAGGCGATGTTGTAGCCTGTGCTCTCAAAAGCTGGAGAGTCCCCAGAAGTTGTTGGCCATGTGAGGTGACATCGTATCTAACCTCTCTTGAACGTCACCCGGACCGGTATCACTAATCTCGGGCTAATCGGCTATCGCAATATGTGAAGAATGCGATTTCTTGATCATGATATAACTATCGATAGTAATAATATACGATACATCAAATAGCTCAATAGTCCAAATTTTAATTTCCCTAACTCTCCTCACTTCCCAACTAATACTCTAAGTCAAAATCATAGGGTTCCACTCTAAGTTCCAACCTTATCCTAACTCTATTTTTAATTTGTGTCTTATATTGGTTGTGGGTTAATCAAGAGCTATAAGTAACAACTTAGGCTCTGATACCACCTGTGACGGCCCCAGTTTCCCACAAACTGGGCCCCGCCCGGCCTAAGCCCATGTGGACCCCCGAGCCAGTCTCGCAAGGTCAACGCAGGCCTAGTAAGCCTTTCAATCCACCATTATAAGTAAATTCATAATTTTAAGTTGAGTTATTAGAATTTTTCAAGTTTTACAAATTAGCGGAAACAATTACTACATTAAATAACTCAACAATAATTGTAAAAGAGTTGGACAACCTAATTGTGGAACCCTGTAAACATGTACATTCATGTATCTCCTCATTAATGAACATTCAGATGAGAGTAAATACAAGATATACATGCCCAAAATCTCTCAAAGACCCAACTCCCAGTATTTCAAAACAAGTATATCTAATAATACAAAAGAATCACATATGTCAGACAAGTAGTAAGGACTACTCCGGTATCCTCAAATGATATCTCCTAGCTGTGGAGCTTTCCCCTTAGTGTATTGTGGGTCTGCACTCCGTCAAACACAAGAATGACGAGCCCAGGTAAGTAAAAGCCAGTAGGATCTAAACAGTAATTCAAAATAAATGAAGCAGTCTAAAAGTCATGCGGATAAAAAGAAAGCTGTATGGAATGCATGAAAATAAGAATGTAAAAATGAAAGTACAATGAGAAATGAGTGTCAAAGGAAACAATAGAGATGTGCCCAAGTAGTCCAAGACCATCGAGTGCGGGTGGCACAGGGTCGGGGTCATAGAGTCGCGACAACGCCAAGCAGACTCGGGTCTTAGGACGCTGCGTCTCCTGTTGTACCTAGACCGTCGCGAATGAGGGATATAAACGATGCCCCAGATAAAACACATCTTATTCCGACCAAATACTCAAGTGACTCGAGGTCATGGCCCCGGTTGCAAGCCGGTAACCACTCCAATCAGAGACACTCGTATGACTCACTTGGCCTCATACACTCATAAGTAGATAGGAATTCCAAGAAAGGGACACAATACAACATCAATAAAATATAAGCTCAAATGAACAACTGTGCATTTCCTAGCTGGTTTTACTTACCACGAGAATTCGCAAATCGTCCTCAAAACGTCCCGCTCACGCCTCGATATGCGCACCCGACACCCGACTATAGCCTCCTAATTCCCTGGTGTCCATTTATACCATTTAGGCTCATATTTATTCTCAATTAAGTTACTTAAGTCATTCAAATCAAAACCAAATCACTTGAAGTAAACCATATCGGAATTGACTACAAGATTTATCAATTAGACTTGTAGTCGAAATCAATGTGGTTTAGAACCTCACCATGGCTTTCAATGGAGGTCTCAACTCCAAAATCCATTCGTATTCTTCGCGAGCAATCCATCACGTCATCGAGCTTCGTCGAAGTCACGACGCATTGTCCACTGTTGTTGTGTCTCGTTGGGGATCAATCGGTCCGGCAACGCGCCACCGCGCCGTTGCTCCACGCCGTTTACCGCGTGTTGTTGTCGCCGCCGCCGCCCTTGGTGAGCTCCTTCGCGTCGCGTTGGTCCGTCGTTGCTGTCGCGCGCCACGCTGCTGGTACACGCCACCGTGCTGGAGCGCCACAAAACCCTCGCCTGTGGAGCCACTCACCGTTGCCGCTATCAACGCGCCACCGTGCCTAGCCGCTGCCACTCATCCGCGAGCTCCCCTGCGCGTCGGTCTCATCGCTGGCTCTCCGCTGCACCGGTTGTTCGCGCCTTCACGTCGCCCGCGAACCGCCGTCTGCGCTGCTGGTTCGCACTGCTCGTCCTCGCTGCTCCCCTGTCTCCGCCGTCTCTCTCTCTCTCTCTCTCTCTCTGGCTTCCCCCCTATCCGCCTTCTCTCCTCTTTCTTTCTCTCTATTTCTCTTTCTCTTCTCTCCTCTTTCTTTCTCTCTATTTCTCTCTCTTTCCTCTCTCATCTCTCTTATTATCCGATCTTTTTTTTTCTTTTTTTTTTTTTTTTTTACTTATCTCCTCGATTTTATGTCCGAATTAAACCCCGAAAAATACCCATTTTTTGCCAAAAATTGACGAAAATACCATTGCACTCCGCAACACGGGGACACCACGTCTAAACCTTAACTCGACCTATTTCACGTCGATTAAATACAAACCACGATGAGTGGGTCCCACATACGACCCTGAAATGGCACGTGGCACGAGTTAGATTTTTAGGGTCGTTACACTTATATATGCTGTTATCACACTTGGGATACTTGTTTGGGTTTAGAGATACACATGACTTGTATATCATTTTTGCTTAGTTATAACACTTGACACAAGATATACATGAATATACATGTTTACAGGGTTCCACATTTAGGATGTCCGACTCTTTTACTTTATTTTGATTTATTTAACGTATTAATTGCTTTCGCTAACTTGTAAAACTTGAAAAAAATTCAAATAACTCGGCTTAAAATTATGAATTTACTTATATGGATGGATCGGAAGGCTGACTAGGCCTGCGTTGACCTTGCGATACTGGCTCAAGGGTTCACGTGGGCTTAGGTCGGGCGGGGCCCAGTTTGTGGGAAACTGGGGCCGTCACATACATGGTATGGTATCGTCGCATTACATAACTATTCATGTCTCCTCGTGGAGCTATTGTTGAGGCATTGGTAAGTACAAATTTTTATTATTCAATCATGAAGTCTTTTTAATAGTTATTTTGGTTTTTTTTTTTCGCATGCAACTTCATAAATATTTTATATGTAGGCACATGGAATGACATCAGTTCATCAGTTGACATTGGGTGATGATGTGCTTATTCTACGTATTAGAGATGTAGCTGCATCGACTTTGACTGCAATACATGCAAACTATTGCATCCATATAATGCCCATTTTTTTTGAAGAATCTCATCAATCTTCTCATGAAGATATATGTTTGAGGCATGATACTTCAGTGTATACTCCATTCGTACCTCTCAACGAGTTTGAGACTCTACATACTCCATCAATACCTCTCAACGAGTTCGAGACTCTACATACTCCATCGGTACCTCCCAACTTTGTATTCAAGACTACGGAAGCCTTTCATTTTAACAGGATACCTACATTTTTCATGTCATTTTAATGCAAGTCCAATAATGATGAATTTATATGGGACTACAAGTAGTGATGATGGTGGAAGACATGATATACATGAAATTCAACCACAAGATGCTCAAAACTCGTTGCGTGCTGATGCGGGCCCTTCATATGTGCCATTAGCTTTAGATCGTGATGTGCGAGTCATAAAGAGAACATGTTGTGAGACTGAAAGTCATTATTTGGGTTTAGACTAAGACTTTTTTTTGAAGTATAACAAGACATCTTTTTGTTTATATTAATGCTTTATAACTGGTTATGGTATTCCTAATGTGATAATGCTCAATGTGAAAAAAGAATGTGCTATTTTTGCAAACTTATAACTTAATTAACAATGTAATTTACAAGCTTATGAAGGTACATGGTGAAACTCTTGTTCATAAACTTAGGGATTATTAAAGCATGTGATCGACTTCCAAGTTCTTCATTTATAGCAAATGAAATTTCTTGCACGACTAGCGTGAATTCTGTGAATTTTGCAAATTTATCGAGTTTGAAAGCTTTTGTTGTAAAAGATGAAGGTCATAAACCTATTGTAACTAAAAATTTTGGACTAGTTTGTATTGGAAAAAAAAAATAAAAACACAAAAATGCTAGTGGACTAGTTTGAAAGCTTTAGTTTAGGCTAACGTGGACACTCATCGGATCCCAACAGATACATAAGATTTTCTCTTTTATTGAAAAAAATAAAAACACAAATATGCTAGTGGATTATACTTGTTTGATATATGAAGTACAATATGATGGATTAAACTTTGTCAAGATTCATTTTCATAAAATTGAAGTATAAATCAAGTTAGAAGTTGTTTGTGTTTGTTTGTGTTTATTTCCAAAAGCAAAAAGAAAAAAAAAACAAAAAAGAAAGAAAACAACACTGAACAAAAAAAATTCATTAGCAAAAATTCAAAAAAAAACTCAAAAACAAATTCAAAAAAATCGTAAAAAAATTCAAAAAAAAAGGTAAAAAAATTGAAGTATAAAGCAAGTTAGAAGTTGTTTGTGTTTGTTTGTGTTTGATATATGAAGTACAATGTGATCGACTTTCAAGTTCTTTGTTAATGCTAGTGGATTATACTACCGGTCACGACTTCCTTTGAAAAGGAAGTCGTGACCGCTAGTCAGGAATTGTTGTTTTTTATTTTTTTTTGTTTGAGTTTTTTTTTTAAATTGAATCGTAAAAAAATTCAAAAAAAAATCAAGACAATGTGGCGTGATGCAATGATGTAGCAGTGATGTGGCATTTAATGAGTTAGATTGGTAAATATTTTTGTGGGTTTGTTAGATTGATAAATATTTTCTCTAATTGTGTTAATCAAGCAAAAAATCCTTCAGTAGCAGCATTGATTGTGCAGAGACTCACAAGCTGGTGCAGGCGTGTTGCGTGGCCCAGCAACAAAAACAACAAGATGCTCATCAGAACTGTAACTACTAATGATTCAACAACAAAATCTATTGGGATTAATATCATCAATTGGTGTTGTACCTTATTTCTAATAATTAATGTCAGTAATGTCAAATTCCTAATCTCTGGAAAGTTCTAATATTATTTTTCAGCATCATCAGAAGATTGTAATATTTTAAGAGTGCGGCTATGTGCAACCCGACTGTTTCGCAGGGCACCCCGATGATCAGGGCACCCAATCAATTTCTCAGGGCACCCCGTCAAGTTTCCCTAATTGCCTTTTTGTTAAAAAATGAGCACTCTACCTGATCAGGGCACCCCATTTGTTTCTCAAGGCACTCCGACTATTTCAGTCCCATAAGTTCGAGAAACAACATGCAGTCTCGGTTGCCCATGTCCGAGACTATTCCTCAAGTTTCGGTATCCAATGACCGTGACTAGTACCACATAGTACATACATATGGTTTCGGTTGCTTTAGTCCGAGACTCATGCAAGAGTGTAGGCTAGATACAACCGAGACCTTATGTAGTGTCTCGGTCCTGTGCGGCTGATCACTTCGCGTCTCCTGTACAATTTGAAAAATGAAAAAAATACAAAAAAATCAAGAAAAAAACTTTATCTTGTTCTACACCCGTCTCTCACTCTTTTTCTTCACCCATTATACATTAACAGTGATGCATACATACCGAATCTAACAAATCATACAATACAAACCGACATTATTTTCTCCTTTGAAACCGGTCAACTAAGTTCATTCAACTCCGCGTATGTGCACGGCTAGGGATCGATTGCACTTGCAAAAGATTGGAGGATTGAAGGTGGGGTGCGCGGGAAGGAGAAGTTTTCGATGTGTGTGTGAATTGTTGGGTTTGAGAGGACATTTTTGACATTTCCTTCCAAAACCAATTTTAACAAAATTTTTACTGGGTGTCCTAATCATTATGCGGGGTGCACATAGCCTGACTCTATTTTAATTAGAGTGAGTGTAGGAGCCCGCTGAAATGATGGTGAAAATCTACATATGTGATAATAATATTGGAGTTTTTGCTTGATTAACACATTTTGAGAAAATATGTATCCCTTTAACACACCCACATAAATATTTACCAATCTAACACATTTACTGCCACATCACTGCCACCTCACTGCCACGTCAAAATTTTATTTGTCAAACTAAAAACGTGATCTGCATATCACGTTTTGTGTAAAAAAAAAAAAAAAAAGTCGTGACTGCAAGTCACGATTTGTTTTTTTTTTTTTTTTTTTTTTGTGTAATCTTTTTTTCTTTATGCATTTGGTAGTCAACTTATAAGATATTTAGACAATATGTTAAGGCTGATTTATTTTTATGAAAGAGAATGAAAATGATCTTGACAAAGTATAATCTATCATATTATACCTCATCGATCAGACAAGTAGAATCTCTAGCATCTATGTGTTTTTATATTTTTTTCAATAAAACTAAAGGTTTCAAACTAGTCAACTAGTATATTCGTGTTTTTGATTTTTTTGTCAATACAAACTAGTAAAAAGTTTGAAGTTACAATAGGTTTATGACCTTATCTTTTACAACAAAAGCTTTCAAACTCGAGCAATTTACAAAATTCATAAAATTAATGTTAGTCAAGCAAAAAATTTCATTTGCTATAAATGAAGAACTTGGAAGTCGATCAACTACAAAACATTAATATAAACAAAAAAATGTCTTCTTATAGTTAAAAAAAATTCCTAGTCTGACCCCAAATAATGACTTCTAGTCCCACAACTTGTTCTCTTTACGACTCGCAGATTACGATTTAAAGCTAATGACACATTCGAATGGCCCACATCAGCAGGATTTTGAGCATCTTCTCATTGAATTTCATCTATATCATGCATTCCACCATCATGAGTACTTGTAGTCTCAGATAAATTCATCATTATTGGACTTGCATTAAAATGACGTGAAGATGTAGGTGCCATATCAAATTGAAAGGCTTCCGTAGTCTCGAATGCCATGTTGGGAGGTACAGATGGAGTATGTGGAGTCTCTAACTCGTTGAGAGGTACTGATGGAGTATACACTAGAGTGTCATGCCTCGAACATGTATCTTCATGAGAAGATTGATGAGAAGCTTCAAATGAAGCGGGCATATTATGGATGCGATAATCTGCATGTATTACAGTCAAAGTCGATGCAGCTACATCTCTAATACGTAGAATAAACACATCATCACCCAATGTCAACTGATAAATTGATGTCATTCCATGTGCCTACATATAAAATATTTATGAAGTTGTATGCGAAAATAAAATCAAAACAACTATTTGAAAGACTTCATGATTGAATAATAAAAATTCGTACTTACCAATGCCTCAACAATAGCTCCACGATGAGACATGAATCTTCGTGTAATGCGATGATACCATTGCATATACGGGTCATAAAATTCCAATGGCTCCTCCAATAATTCATCATTCGCAATATTAGAAGCACGTTCGTTCCACATGCATACATAAGCACTATGTTCTGCACTCATATCTTTATCTGTTTTCCCTCTCAAGTCAATCTTATGTAGCTCCATGCTTGTGCTATTTAAAGGTGGTATCCTTAGTTTCAAACCGAATTGTCGCATGACTCTATCAGGATTATACATTTCAACAACACATAAGAAAAGTAAAGGTGTCCTCGTTCGCCAAATAACACGACCACTGCTACAATACGCAGGCAAGTCCCTTATCACTGTCTCAGGATACGGTTCCCAAATTACCTGAAGTCATGAAAAACAACTTGAAATGAATAAAATTCACATTTCACCATTGTACAAAAGGGTATTTGGAAAAATTGATTAAGTGTATTTCTTACTTCATCGGGTGTTTGCATGTCAATCATTTCTTTGTATTTTGTTAGCACGTGCATTGATGTTCTTGTGGTCTCTAAGGCATGTCTCCACCTATAAAAATGTAAAAAACAACACAAAACATGCATGAATGTACATGTACATAAATAAACTCAAGTTTTTTTGACTATGTTAAAAAATTCTAATTACCTATGACCAAATGGAGGAGGTGGAAATAAATCTTCATTTGATATGATGTCGTTTCGTAGAACATTTCCCATTATTGGGGCAAGAAAAGGCAACCTATCCCATGCCCATAGTTGCAATAATATTACCGGACCTGCAATCTCTGCTCCATCAATGTCAGCGACAAGACATAATAGTCTATATAGGTGAGCCAAATTTGCACTACCCCAACTGTATTTTCCTACCGCCTCAAAATCCTCCAAAAATTGTAAATACGTGATGTGAACAAGATTGTTAGACTTGTCTGCAAATAAAGTTCCTCCAAGAAGTTGTAAGATGTACTCTCTTGCATAGCATTGCACTTCCACATCACCAGCATTATTTGGAAGGTTTGGAAACTATCTTGAAAGTTGGCGAATTTGGATCAGACCTCCAGTTTTGTTGTTTTCAGGGAATGGGAAGCCTAGTTGTGTCAAACACAAGGCATCATAATCTTGTTCTACACGACCAGTGATTGGTAATCCATCGACAGGTAACCCTAAAATTATTTGTACATCTTGTAGGGTAATAGTCATCTCGCCAACTGGAAAATGAAACGTGTGAGTTTCTGGCCTCCACCTCTCTACAAGTGCGGTAATGAGATGCCAATCAATTGCTATGAAACCTATTCGCGCCGTTTCATAAAACCCAGCTTCCTCAAGATACCCAACTATTCCGTTCATCAAGTGGGACTAATCGATGTAATGCTGCTGAATTACGCTTGATAGTCAATATACCAGGATCCTATGCAAATACAAGATTTAAGTTACATTAGTTCAAATGTAGCTACGAAGCTCTAAAAATATGCAAACAGGCAAAAAGAAGTACTACCACTCCATTCCAAACGCGAGTAGATCTATGTAGAGCCTGCATAGTCAACACTGAATCATCTATAGGTCCAGGATCCATATCACGCTTGAACCCAAAATCATTAACAATGTTGATATTAATACAAAAAACCAATGATGAAACAATAAAATTAGCGATACAGTTCATTCAAGAAATAATAAAATTAAAACAAAAGTGTGTAAATAATATAAAAACATGGTTTAATTGAAACAAAGTACATGCACCACATAGTCATAAGAAAGTGAACTAATATAAGGAAAATATGAGTGAATGCGAAAGATAAGACTTGACACGCCTTTCACTATGGACCATTAGGTGGTTGTTCTTGCTGACGACGAGAGCAAGTGCGCATATTGTGTCCATCCTGTTTACACTTACTACATCGCAACGTTGTTGGATTTTCTCTCCATTCCTTCTCTTGTTGCATATGACGTGGTTGTTTCTGATTGCCTCTCCAATCCATCTCAGTTCGCAAACGTCTTGTTTGAGGACGACCTCTTTTGACTCGCTTTCGAGATGGATCAGGCAGCAAGGTGTGTGGAACTCTAGCGTTAGGCCAATAATCTTCGTGAGGAATGGGTTGGAAATTCGTAGCATAACATTGACTGTACACAGACAATCTGTAGTATGACTCAATGTACTGACAGTGATCTATGGCAACACTAGCGCAAACGGCTTGGACATGGGAACATGGAATGCCAAAACACTGCCACTTCATACAAGTGCATCTAGGAGCCTCCAATTTCACCACTTGCTTGTTAGACCTTTTTCTCAAATGATAGCCACGTGCTGCAGTGACTTCAAATGTGCCATTTTCATGATTCACTAATGTAACATTGTGCCCTCCAGCCGCCTTTCCCCAATGTGACAACTTATCAAGTGCGTACTTTGTGTACCTTTCGCCCCTTCCTAGGGTTGCACCTATTTCGTCACGCCTTTTGTTAAAGTAAGCCATGACACAATAAAATGTCAGTTGCACTAATGCGGTGACAGGGTAAAATCGTGCGCCTTTAAGGACACCGTTAAAGCATTCTACATTTGTTAAAAAAAAACCATGTAAGTATTTCCTTGTAAACGTAATATAAATCAAACACATTAAATAAATAATAGTATGAACATATAGACACAATTAATACCCGCTAGATTTGTAGTCATCCATCCGTATCGAAATCCTTTGTCGTATGCGTTGGCCCATTGTGTTCGATCAAGATCATTAAACCACGCAATATATTCCGCATTAATTTGTTGAAGTTCTTTCATGTATGCCTTAAATTCTCGTGGTTGATGTTGTGCACCGGCTAAGTACACCATATCCTTTAATTCTTTGCTCCCAAATGTCATGTTGAAATTACTGCATATGTGACGAAGGCAAAATCTGTGTCGAGCTTTTTCATTGGTCCATCCATTTTGAGGATTATTCATTGCCAACAATATACCAGGGTGTCGATCAGAAATGACACATATACCATCTCGATCAGTCACATGATGTCGCAAACAAGCCATAAACCATCCTCAGCTGTCTTGACTTTCCTCATCAACAATAGCAAATGCTAAGGGAAATATATGACTATTACTATCAACAACAGTGGCTATTAAGAGTTTTTGTTTGTATTTTCCATACAAGAATGTGCCATTGATTTGTATAATTGGTCTGCAATGTCTAAAACTTGCAATAGAAGGTGCAAATGCCCAAAAAACCCATTTGAATACAACCTCATTGTTGGCATTAGGCTAACCATGCCTCCAATCGACACGTGTCCCTGGATTGCTTTCTTGAAGAGCGGCCATCCACCGCGGCAACATTTTATATGATTTTTCCCAATCTCCAAAGATTTTAGCAATTGATTTCTTCTTCTCCAACCAAACTTTCTTGTAATGAACATCATAATTGAATTTGTCCTGAATAATTTGTTGAAGAACTGGAACGGAGATGGACGGATCTCTTCTCACCACATTTTCAACTTCACGGCATATAACGGTGGAGTCCAAATGAGCATGATCCTTGGACAGTTTTGCATAGATACATGTATGTGGTCCTACATATTTACTAATCTCAAACATTCCATGTGCTTTTCTTTTCGAACACCGCAACCTCTAATCACATCCATCTAAATGTTTCTTACAACGGACAATCCATACATTGGGTGTTGAATGAGTTCCATAAATTGCCTGCGTCCTTTAATGCTGTACAATTTCACGGCATGTTGGATATCTACTTTAGAAAGGAACCGGATGCCTACATGAAATTCTGATGCCTCATTCCATAAAGACCTAGAAGGGATCATTGCATTCTCATGGATAGGTTGCATTGCCTCAATACTCAATTCCCTAAATACAGATGAAGGTATGACAAATTCACCTACACCCACATGTGCATCATCAATTCTACCAGCCTCTTGATCGAAAAAATCATCGTTTCCAACTTCGTTCGAGATTGGAGGACAAGATAATGAGCCATCATCGACTATGACTCGATTTATTGTATATCGAATTATGCTATCATCAACATGATGAGCAACAACCCCTACATCATCGACATCATCATCGCTACTCTCTTCACTAGTATCCCCATCACTACCACAATAGTCATCATCTTCTTCAGTATTCACACCATCACAGGAACGAGCATCCTCGTCTACATCGGGATTTGAAGTCATCAAAGGCAATACACAATGATTATGTTCAAATATTGGTTGAGTACTAGGCCCTTCTGCACTTACCACTATATTACAATTGGAACTAGTATATGATTGCATCTGAACTAAATCTAAAAATAGCTCCATACAATTTGGTGGTGGAAATTCTGCCACAATCTCCCAAGCATCTTTCAGAGTTGATTCATCAACTATTCGCAACGAGACATAGTTGTACGTTCCAGTTCCAATGGACACAGGATATCGATATATCATGTTTAATATCATTTTTTCATTGTCTATCTCCAAGGAATTACAGATAAAACTCACAAGTTCCTCGTACCCTAAACTCAAATTCGATTTGAGATGTCGAATAGGCGGTTTCGTGTATGAAATCCCAGATGGTCCATCAACCATGACACCATTCATATAGCACACCAAAGTTACTATTCGATCAACCATTATGGAATCTATATATGAAGAATATAATTGTAAATCAATAGAAGTGATGATAATTAATACACTCACTTAGCACAAATAAACTTAACAAGCTCCATCGTGTATTAATACTCTATTTTATTTAAGTTCTTTATTTTATTCAAATAAAGAAGCAACTATCAATCAATTTGCAGTAAATAAGAAATTACACAATTGATGCAAACAATAGAACAAGGAGCCATTCAATGTTTGTCAATCAAACTACAATGTTTATCAAAACGAGCCCAAACCATGATAACCATTCGATGCCTTTCTTTATAATTTAAAATAAGAAATGACACAATTGACTGCAAAAGTCTCAATTAATTCATCAAGGCATTATATAAATATTGCACCAACGAACCCGAGACCGCAAAAGTCCCAATTAATTTATCAAAGCATTATATAAATATTACACCAACGAACCCGAGACTGCAAAAATTCCAAT
This sequence comes from Stephania cephalantha, assembly GCA_039657325.1. Classification (NCBI taxonomy): domain Eukaryota; kingdom Viridiplantae; phylum Streptophyta; class Magnoliopsida; order Ranunculales; family Menispermaceae; genus Stephania; species Stephania cephalantha. The sequence continues at coordinate 18,938,535 of CM077574.1, read as the reverse complement.
TAATTCATCATGCATTGATAGTTAAGTTGACACGGTGGAGGATATAATGCTCTTATATAATAGTGCATGATTTCAACTCATTGACGTATTTCATGTATTGCTACATTTTCTAAATTTATACACTTTATTCACTTTGAGACAGAAAACAAAAATTTAGGGAAATTAAATACTAACACAATACCAATGCATACTTTTATTCATCAATTTAGCATACTCTTCTAATACTGGATATCAAGCATACGACCCCAAAGAAAACACATTGCAGAATTAATTCATCAATTAACACAATTGGGGGAAGATTTTTACCAATACAAAAGAGACTGGTGGGAAGGCGCAGCAACTGCTGGCGGGAGGCGAAGATCGACCAGCGTCACGGAGGCGAGGACCGACCAGCGGGAGGCGAGTAGCGCCGGCGGGAGGCAAGCATCGCCGGTGGGAGGCGAGCAACAACCGGCGGGAGGCGAGCAGCGCCGGCGGGAGGCGAGTAGCGATCGACGGGATGCGAGCAACGCCGGCGGGAGGCGAGCAGCGACCGGCGGGAGGCGAGCAGCGACCGACGTGAGTGAAATTAACCACTATCGAGAGGCGTTCCTGCTTCAAAGTCGATGCAGCGATGTGCCTGCGACGGACGACGGAGGCGGACGGACGGCGGAGCCTGGTTGCGCCGGACGCAAAGACGGAGGCGGAGGAGGAGGCGGAGGCGGAAGCGGAGGCGGACGACGGTGAGACTGAAGGAGATGGCAACAGTGAATCGTGAAAGGGGGTTAAAAACCTATACCTAAGTCGTGGCTCGCGGTCACGATTTCATTTAAATGGAAATCGTGACCGCGGGTCAGGATTTCTGTTTTAATTTTTTTTAAAAAAAAAACCAAAACTTGACCCGAGGTCACGTTTTGTTTGCAAAGGTTGTTCAGCGGGTCGGGTGATGTGGCATTGACAGAGTTAGATTGGGAATTATTTTCGTGGGTGTGTTAGGTTGATAAATATTATCTCCATAAGTATTAATCAAGCAAAAAATCCCAATAATATCTGTGGTGTTGGGTCCCGCTGTCACAATTCACGAATGTAGCTTTGATTATACATGCACAATTATATTCCCTTTCTAGTACTACTTCCTTCCATGATCCATCCTTTAAATTTAGGTCGCACTATTTGCACCCCACTCATTACTTAGGCCCCCCATTTATTTTGTTTTCAACTTGAAAAGACTCAAATGTCTCCTTATTCCCGTGCACCCTACCCCATCGACTCCTAGTTGAGTGTTTTTAAGGTCCAATAAATTAAGAGAACACAAGGGAGGTGGACGCGGCATACAAAGATGTGAGTTTTGATGTTTTTTTTTCTCATTTCTGAATGTATACTACGTACACGAATGTCTCGGTCACACAGGACCGAGACATATTATGTTGTCTCGATTCTTGAAGACCAATACTTCAATCAAAGTCTCAGTATGGTACAATCGAAAAATGCCAAAAAACTTCGGTGACTACCAACCGAGACTAATCCCAAACATACCGTATTACAACGTTCGGTTGAGCTTAGTCGACACTTACTCAATGGTATCGACAATAGACGACCTAGACCAAAATACAAATCACAACCTTGTGTGGTCTAATAATACGTGATTACGGTTAAACCCAGTTACGGGCAAATTTTTATGAGAATGATAGAATTTGGTGGATTGAGGTCTTGATTCGTAATGGGAGCGAGAGTGGAAGAAGGGAAAATGAGGGTTTGATTTGATTTGGTGGTGGGGTGTGTTCCGTTAAAGATCAAGGGCAATTTCATCCATTTTTGAGGTGCCTTGACAAATTCGATGGGTGCCTTTATAAATGGGTTGCGCTGAGTCAACACTAGGGTGCACATAACACGACCCTTAATTTTGTTTATTTCTGATTCATCTGCAAAACCGACAATGCTTAGCCCAAAAGGAAATAAATACACCTTCATTAAGTCATCAAACCTATAGAATTAAGTGTAATATTTTGTTGGTAACTATTACTCGCCAATTATATGCTATTGTAACCTAGCTACAAACTTAACCTATAAACGATAGGCACTTGTATGCTTGCCAGTTTTGCCTTTTATAACAAGTATTAATCTCGAGGCACATCATATGGTGCGCCCTTTTTTAGTTAAGCTTGTGGGTTACAAAAGCATTTTCCATTAGCCAATGTAGTTTTAATTCCCACCTACTTGTGTAGTATGATGGTTTTTTATTGTTATAGGTCATTGTCATGACTAATATTTTAGAAGATGGTACACTAATCCAGCATCAGCACATTTTCCTCTAATTAAGTACTTATCATGCATGTCAACATATTTTATGATCTTTTATGAACTGAGATCGCTATCAGTCAACCCTTTACACTCAAGGAACAAATAATCTTAAATCTACAATTGAATTGTGCATCGATTAGTACCCTACAACCCTGAGTTTTGTAGTTCTATATTTCTATCTCAAACATAGTAGTAACAATTTAATTAGGTTAGTTTTATGTTCTTTTGTGGTTTTAAAGTCCATAACTTATTAGATTGCTACCAAAGACAAGTCCAAGAAGTTTCATTTTTTAAGTCGCACTGTTGTCTTGATCAGTTATAATGTTGTCTAATGTTCCAGACTCAAGTTATTATTTATTTATTATTTTTTTAAAAGACTCAATAAAACTTATATATATACCTCAAAAAATTACCCTCTCACAACTCTATACCTCAAAATTGTAATTAATGTTATGTGACAATAACATTAGCAAATTTTACTATTTTTTTAGGCGAGAAGAAAAATAATCTTAAATCTAAAGGATCAAAGCATGATTTTGCATATTTGAAATGGACTAAGTGCAAAATAGCCCTCAAAAGACTACTTTCTCTTCCCTCTATCACTATCAAGATCAATAAACAAAATATATAAAAATGAACTTGCAGTTGTGGTGCGATGGTTAGATTTCAGCCTTTAACCAATAATCTCGCCTTAACCAATGATTTTGAGTTTGAGTTGTTGGGATCATGAACCTCCACTGTGTCGCTTTGTGTAGTTATAGTTGAATTGATGCAGAAAATATATACTCCGAACTTGAATTGAAAAAATTTGTAGATTGAGGCTAGAGTTTAACACTCTATCTCTTTAAAACAATAATGCCCCATAAATCGTGCTCGCGGTTGGTAGCACTTGTCTCCCAGGATACAACAATCACGATCCTACGACTACAACACTTTGACCATATGAACAATTGGATCAAAATGTTGTTCTCACTCACTGTTAAAGCAATGGATTTAATGACTGGAGAGAAAATAGGAATTTTACTGACCGAAGAGAAAATAGGAATTTTAGTGACCGGAGAGAAAATAGGAATTTTACTGACTGAAGAGAAAATAGGAATTTTAGTGACCGGAGAGAAAATAAGAATTTTAATGACCGGAGAGAAAATAGGAATTTTCTTTAAGAACATCGAAATTAAGATTTGTGTGTTTATCCTATTATGTAGGGGAGTATTTATAATGTGCTTGTGACCTATACGTAAATACATGTCATTTCAATTCTTAATTTAGCATACAACGTACTAGATAAGTACATGTATGTATTCATAACGTTTCAATTGAAACATGTGATTTCATGCATATCTAAAAAACATGCATGCATGTGACGCACAATGAATTAGAGTTGGAATGAATTCTTCTAACCAACATACCCATGCTCATATCGTTTCATAGAAACCTCAGGTATCGTTTCATAGAAACCATTGTATTTATCCAAACCAAACATGTATCCATTACATATGTATATATGAACATACGTTACATATGTATATTCATATATATATATATATATGAGATATTCTGCAATGGAGCTCAAATATATACCCATGCTATGGAAACCCTTCAAAATGTGTTGTGCATTAAATGATTTGTGCATTTATGACGCCTCAATTAATGTGTTGCATTAGAACTCAATGGTTGTAAATAGTGTACCCATGACATGGGGTATATATTTGGTTTCCATGGTAGTAGTACCACATATATATATATATATATATATATATATATAATAGATTATATATATATATATTTTGTATTGCATGCATTTATCGTTTCATATATATACACATTACATATGTATACTTATTATACGTACATTGACACATTACACCAATTCAATTTATCATTCATATATTGGATGTATGGTTACTAATTATGTGCCATTATTCCAACAATCCCCCACATGAATTGAAATTGACCAATATCACATAATATATAACACATCCCCCACATGAATGGATTTTTCATGATTTTTTCTTTTTAAAAAATAATGCAGACTCTAAAGTGAGTACGGTGGAAATGAGCGGCATCATGATAGGTAGCTTCTGGCTTTGAACCTTCCCTAGTGTAACACCATCGGGTTTGCTAGCTAATCAGTGAACATGATGTCTTGAACTGTTTAGCCATTTGTGCAAACCTAAACAATAATGTACACAAAACCCACTTTCGATAATTTGAATTCCTCGGTTGTGTTCATTCATTTGGCCCTGCACAACTCTCGGATTCATGAGCGCTTTAGAGAATTCAAGCCTTGAACATTCTCATGGAATCAACCTAGTTCACACTCATATAGGTGATTTCTATTAAGAGTATCATGCTATACCCCCTCATAAAATTATGACATAGAAATCATTAAAAGTAAATCATACCCTCAATAATTTTACAGGAAGCACTATCACATCATAGGAACGGGTTGGAATTAAATTCCATAGTGCTACACCAGATTCCATCATTTAGTTGTCCCTTTTGAACCTAGATCTTGGGATCTCCAGTCAGCTAGGTTGGGCATCCACAATGGATTCTATTTTATAGGCTTTAATCTCATTCCCCTCGATAAACAAATTACTTGATTTCTAGGCAAGCCTTTAGTTAACGGATCCGCAAGGTTGTCTTTTGACCTTATATAATCAATGGAAATTACTCCATTCTCAAGTAATTGTTTTACTGTGTCATGTCGTCGACGTATATGTCATGATTTACCATTATACATTTTATTATGTGCTTCTGCTATAACAGACATACTATCAGAATGGATACAAATGGCTGACGCAAGTTTCGGCCAACAAGGAATATCTGCTAAAAAATTTATAAGTCATTCGACTTCTTTGCCAACTTTATCTAAAGCTATGAATTTAGATTCCATAGTAGATCTAGCTATGCATATTTACTTAGAAAATTTCAAAGATATGGCTCCACCTCAAAGTGTGAAAACATACCCATTTGTAGATTTAGTATCATGAATATCTGATATCCAGTTAGCATCACTATATCCTTCTAGAACAATAGGATATTTTGTATAATGCAATCCATAATTCATTGTGCACCTTAAATATCTAAGTACTCGTATCATTGCTTTCCAATGATCTTTCCCTTGATTACTAGCAAATCGACTTAATCGATTCACTGCGCATGCTATGTCAGGTCTCGTACACGACATGACATACATTATATTGCCAAGTATACTTGCATACTCTAATTGATCTATGGGTTGCTCTTTATTTTTAGTTAGATGTTCATTAACATCCATTTGTGTCTTTATTGGACTTGTGTCATATTTATTGAACCTATTCAATATCTTCTCAATATAATGAGATTGTGACAACACTAATCCATTAGCTATCTTAGAAATTTTAATTCCTAAAATGACATCGGCAACTCCTATATCTTTCATCTCAAAATGTTGTGTCAACAACTTCTTTGTTGATTTGATTATAGCTTTCTCATTGCTTATAATCAACATATCATCCACATATAGACAAACTATAACAAAGCCTTTAGGTGTGTCTTTGGCATATACACACTTGTCGCATTCATTGATTTTGAAACCATTTGATAACATGACATTGTCAAATTTAATATGCCATTGTTTCGGAGCTTTTTTTAATCCATATAAAGATTTAATAAGTCGACACACTTTTTGCTCTTGTCCCCGGTGCAACAAATCCTTCCGATTGTTGCATATATATTTCTTCTTCTAATTCACCATTTAAAAACATTGTTTTAACATCCATTTGATGAATTTTAAGATTGTTTATTGCAGCAATTGCAATTAACATTCTTATGGATGTTATCCTCGTCACTGGTTCTTATAGATGTTATCCTCGTCACTGGTGAATATGTATTGAAGAAGTCATATCCTTCTTTTTGTTTAAAACCTTTGGCTACTAACCTAGCCTTATATTTATGAATTGAACCATCCTCTTTTAATTTTCTCTTAAAAATCTATTTACATCCCGAAGGCTTCATACCAGATGGTAAATCCACAAATTTCCAAGTATAATTGTGCATAATTGATTCAATTTCGTTATTAATCCCTTCTTTCCATAAAGGAGCTTCGGGCGTAAACATGGCTTCTTTAAACTTTTGAGGTTCACTTTCTAACATATAAGTTAGAAAAATAGGATCAAAAGATTTTGCAACTTTTGTCCTCTTACTCTTTCTAGATCATCCTCTTTATTTTGAGGATTGCTACTACTTGCATCATCACTAGTTCTTTTGTTAGAACTTGGTTCCTGCATATTTTTATTAGGAAAAATATGCTAAAAAATGACGCATTTTTAGATTCAATGATTGTATTTACATGTATATCAGTAATATATGATTTAAATACAAGGAATCTATATGCATGACTATTTGGAGCATAACCGATGAATATACAATCAATGATTTTTTGTCCAATTTTAATCTTTTTAGGTTCAAGAATAGCTGCTTTAGCCAAACACCCTCACGCTTTCAAGTATGTATATGAATGTTTTCTACCATTCCATAATTCATAAGGAGTTGCATCCATATTCTTTCGAGAAATTTTATTAAGAATATGGTTGTCGGAAAGAATTGCTTAGCCCCATAAATTCTGAGGTAACCCAGAATTTAATAAGATAACATTCATCATTTCCTTTAATGTACGGTTTTGCGTTTCGCAATCCCGTTTGATTGAGGAGAATAAGGTGCAGTCGTTTGATAATTATGTCATTTTCTTGACAAAAAACATTAAACGGAGCATCTTATTCACCTCCTCGATCACTCCTTATAGCCTTTATTGATTTATCAAGTTGATTTTCAACTTCACTTTTATAGTGTTTAAAGACTTCTAGTGCCTCATCTTTGCTTTTAAGCAAATATACATAGCAATTTCTAGTGCTATTATCGATAAAAGTTATGAAATATTTCTTGTCACCTCTAGTTTGTATAAACATTAAATCACATATGTCACTATGAATTAAATCTAGAGGTTGTGTATTCCTACAATCAACAGTGTGAAAATGAGTTTTTGTTAACTTGGCCTTAACATAAATTTCACACTTATGATTTGGATCAATTTTAAGATTAGGGATTAATTCTAAATTCATTAATTTTCTTAACGAATTAAAATTAACATGTCCTAGTCTTTCATGCCACAAATCAGAAGAATCCAACTAGTAAACAAAAACTTCAATATTATTAATATCATTTGCTATGTACCCCTTGCCCACAAATACACTATTCTTATATAGTACAAACTTATTAGATTCAAAAACCATTTTGAATCCATTTTTGCTAAGTAAAGACCCATAAGCTAAATTCTTACGGATGTCAGGAACATGCGACAGTTCATTCAAAGTAAGTTCCTTGTCAGATGTCATTTTCAGCACTACTTTCCCAACTCCAATTATCTTTGAAGTCGTAGAGTTACCCATAAATAAGTCTATTCCACTAATAGGCGTGTAAGAGGAGAACATGTTTTTACCTGCACATACATGCTTTGTGGCTCCGGTATCAATGTACCATTCTTGTGGATTATCCACCATGTTTGTTTTAAAAACAACTGCAGATAAATTCAAGTTAGAAACACATTTAGATAACTCATCTTCAATAAAATTAGCATGACCACCACCATGAGCCTTAGACTGAGTTTTATTCCTCTTCCACTTGTTGTTGCGGTCTTTGAGTTTATGACCATGTTTCTTGCAAATAAAGCAAGAACCAGCAAATTTATTTGCTCTCCCTTTGAATTGCTTGGGTTCATCACTAGAATGCTTCCTCTTTTTGGAACTTTTGCTGCTTTGACCCTCCAAAAGATTAGTTTTGGGCTCATTGGGCAAATCACCGTTCTTGTTGTCATTTTTCTTATTGTCCTCTTCAATGCGAAGTTGAACAATCAAGTCTTCAAGTCCCATCTTTTTGCGTTTATGCTTGAGATAATTCTTGAAATCTTTCAAAGATGGAGGCAATTCCTCAATAATTGCTGCCACTTGGAATGACTCATTCAAAAACGTCTTCTCCGCATGAATTTCATGGAGAATAATCTGAATTTATTGGACTTGATCCAATACCGTCTTTGAGTCCACCATCTTATAATCCAGAAACTTACTAACCATAAACTTTTTAAGACCAGCATCTCCCGTCTTATATTTCTTATCCAAGGAATTCCACAGTTCCTTGGCCGTATGCATGGTACTAAAAACATTGTATAAAAATTTATCAAGACCGTTAAGAATGTAATTCTTACACAAAAAGTCGTTATGGTTCCATGCTTGAATGGCTGCGATGACGTGCTTGTCGATTTCATCTTCACGCAAATCTGGTTCACTTTCAGTTAGCACCTTCACCAAGTTCAGCGTCGTTAGGTAGAATGGCATCTTCTGTTGCCAACGCTTAAAGTCCGTACCAGTGGATTTTTTAGGCTTCTCTGGCTTCATAGAGGGGACGATGGTATGTGTAGAGGTAGAGCCTATTGATATTGTCTTAAGCTTGTTAGGATCATGAACCTCCACTGCGTCGCTTTGTGTAGTCATAGTTGAATTGATGCAGAAAATACTCCGAACTTGAATTGAAAATTTTTTTAGATTTAGGCTAGTGTTTAATACTCTATCTCCTTAAGACTATAATGCCCTGCAATCGTGCCCGTAGTTGGTAGTACTTGTCTTTCAGGATACAAAAATCACGATCCTACGACTAAAACATTTGAGATCGTAGGAACAATTGGATCAAAATGTTGTACTCACTGTTAAAACAATGGATTTAATGACCGGAGAGAAAATAGGAATTTTATTGACCGAAGAGAAAATATGAATTTTAATGACCGGAGAGAAAATAGGAATTTTCTTTAAGAGCACCAGAATTAAAATTTATGTGTTTATCCTATTACATAGGGAGTATTTATAATGTGCCTGTGACTATACGTAGATACATGTCGTTTCAATTTTTAATTTAGCATACAACGTACTGGATAAGTACATATATGTATTCATAACGTTTCAATTGAAACATGTGATTTCATGCATATCTAAAAAACATGCATGCATATGACGCACAATGTATTAGAGTTGGAATGAATTCTTCACACCAATGTATCCATGCACGTATCGTTTCATAGAAACCTCATGTAATGTCCCAAATTAATTAAACCAGGATTAGTGTTAATCTCAGGGATTAACGTTTGTAGTTCAGGCGTACGTGGACAACTCGGTTGGCTTGGGCACGAGAACCGAGGAAATATCTTATTTATAGATGGCGGTTGTGTATATGTGGTGTTTAAAATTATTATTATTATATTGCACCGCATGTGTGCATGTTGCTATCGGGCAAGTTTGTGTGACGGGTGTTTGCCTCGAAATGCGTATCAACGCGGGTAGTGAGTATGTGAACTATGAGTACACTGGGAAACTAAACTAATCCATGTCAGGATGACTAGTTAATCAATTAAAAGAGTAATGTGACCATAGGCCAAGTAAAGTTTAATTAAAACAATAGGCTATGACGTACCTCGAAATGCATGCTGAGACGCGGGCACCGAATGCCAGATAGTCGAGGGTTAGTGGGATCACAAATTTGATAATTCTGGTGACTAAAAACATTAACCATAGGTATTATGATGGGCCTAAGCTAAGGTGATTAAATCAAATAAATCAAGGCCTATAGTTTAGTCAATTAAATGGAAACCATATGATTTGCTTGTAGATACACATTAGCATATCTAGAGACCAAGGGAGTAAGTATTAGTGTCACTTGAAGAGAGTTAGTGGGAGTGAGTGGGATTAGTAGCTAGAGGTGAACCACTAGATAATCCTCGGGATACGTAAATATATGAGGATGAAGGGCTATGAAACAATCTTACATTGATATATAAGATGAGTTTGATCAACACATGCAATTGAAACCAATTTATCACAGAACTTGTTGAAGAAGGAGTGATTTGGAGGTAGAATTCAAATACTTTGGAGCCAATTTGAGGATTTAAACCTAGGTAATCATCTTCTCCATCATCTCATCTATCTAATGAACCTATTTTTGATGAATTTTGATGAAATTAGTGGGTTAGATCCCTCGTTTTGATGTTAGCTTGATAAATTACATGTCTTACGAGCATATAAATGGAAGATTAATAACTGGTTTTGATTGAATTAGGTTTTTGAGGAAATTGGAAAAATTAGTGGATTGCATGAAATTGATTAATTTGATCAAATAGATGTTCTGAATTGTTATGGTTGTTGTTTTGGTGTTGGTTGGATATGGAGTGAGTGTTAGATAGGCTTCAATAGCTGAATGTAAGGGGAAAAACATAATTCTCAACTTGAGAATTATATCTCAGAGGAAAGGTAGCGCACTACCTGGAATAGTTAGTGCTAATCGTTCTGGGTTTCCCAACTGTTTTTTAGGATGAAGAATAGTAGTGCGCTACATTATTCCCATAGCGCGTTACCAGCATATAGCACGCTACATGATTCACATAGCGCTAACAACATATAGAAAACTGAATTTAAGGGCTGATTTGGGATTTTTGACTTAATACATATCCCAAACACCTATGAACATATTAAACATGTAAAATTGGACTTCAAGGACCTAGGGGACCGTAGCTCAGGTATCAGGGGAGCTAGTCGGGTCGGATACGAGAGTCCGGGCTAGTCGGAGCGCGGATTGAGGTGCGTAAACCCATTGAGAATGTTTCATAGAATTCATGGTTTTGGTTTTAGCGATATCGGATTACATGTGTGACTGTTGGTGGGCACACATGGGTTTTCACTCATATTCGATTTGCGTATACATTGGTTGTGGTTAAATCGCTTACACGAGTTACTTGTGTTTAGTGCTTGTGTTGATGGCAGTAGAATATATTTTTGACTGTCGAGAGGGATTCAGGGTGTTCCCTTGACTTGAAATAGCGTCTGGAGGGGTTCATCCGGTAACTGAAGTTGGGGTTTAGTCACTGTAAGCCTGTAAGTATATACGTGGTTCCTATTTGATTTATCGATTACTGACTGGTGTAGGTTAGGGTTTTCTCGTGATTATATGGATGTTTACTCATTAATGTTTTATTTCTGAGTTGGTTTAAATGGTATGTGTTGTTTATTTATTTCATGTTACTGCTTTTGCTTGTCGTATGTCGCCTACATTCATGGGAATATGACGTACTGTTGCCAGGAGTTATATTCGCATGTCTCATAGTTTATTGGTTTTATTTCATGAATACTGTGTGGATTCCTCTTGGTATTTTACTCACTGGACTTGTCATTGTATTTGTTGGGTGACTAAGTGCAGATTCTTCGACGAGCAAGGGCAAGGAAGCACTGGGCGACTACCTCTGAGATTGTGGAGCCAGCTCGTGTATGATATCAGTATGTATTTATTTTACTTTTAATGGGTTTCGGGGACCATAGAACACTGATTACATGTATATGAAACTTTTGTTATACTTATCTCGCCTTGATATATACATGGTATGGGGGTTTTTCACTACTTAGGATTGTTAAATATTGCATAAGTTACTCATTAAAAGACTTCTGCTGTAAAATTATAATATAACCTGATAAATTGAGTAACTGGCTGACTGAATTATTAATACTTATGTAAAGGTTAGTTAGCATAACTAGGGTTAGCTGGAAAAGTGTAAGCAACTCGTTAGATTGCGATGCGTCAAGGAGAAGCGGGCCATGATGTGGCAGGGCTAGTTGACGTGGGATGCGACGTGGCGGGTAACAAGGCGGTCTGAAATTTGGGGTCGTCACAGTTTGGTATCGGAGAGAGGTCGATGGTGCCTAGGAGGTCAAAACGTAACTCAACCTAATATCAAACGCCACAGTATGGTATCAGAGTGAGGTTTCGAGGAAGCCTCGGGTGTAGTTTAAAGAAATTGAATAAAACTTAATAAACAAACCTTAGATGTGGAAACCCGAAGTTCCTGACTTATAATCCTAGTTGGGAAGCAACTTGAGTCGGGTAGCGATAAGGTTTATATACATGTTATGTTTTTTTATTGTATATATTATATACACGTATATGGACGGTGATTCGACGCACGCTTTTCAATGCAGATAACGATGAATGGCCAGCCGACTCCACCTATTACAGATGTTGGTCAGACGAGCGACCAGACTAGAGAAGAAGGTTTGGATTCGGCAGTAGCCGCGCGATTAGCAGCTCACAATAAAAAGTTTGAGTTATTGATGGATATGATGCACACACAGACGTAGCAATTGCATCACTTACCTCTGCCTGGGTACAGAGCATGACTGAAATGACAGTTGCTCCGACGACGGTTCCATCGACTATTCAGGTTATACCGACGCATGCAGTGGTGCAGGAGACTCCGGTAATGGTTGCTACACTGCGTAGCACCAACTGAGATGCCGATTGCTACACCGGCACAGGCATACATGTTTGAGACTTCGATGACGGTAGAGGTCAAGTTGATGAGGGAGTTCATCAAATTTGATCCCGGATACTTTCATGGAGGCGGAGATCCAGAGGCAGCTGGGAAGTGGTTGATTGCACATCAGAGGTTACACAAGCTACTGCGGATTCAGAAGAGCATACAGGCCAGGATGTCAGGGCATATGCTAAGTGGGGATGCTATTGTGTGGTGGACATCGTATACAGATACTCACCCAGAGCCGACGACATGGGCAGAGTTCAGAGAGTTATTTTACGATCAGTACATACCCATGAAGGTAAGGTTGAGGCTAGGGGTGGCAAAAGTTGTCCAGACCCGTTTGTCCGATTTTGTCCGGACCCGTTTTAAACTGGTTCGGGCAATATTTTTGTAAAAAACATACGGGTCTTGACAAATTTTTGTGTCCGTTTAAAAATACGGGACCGGGTCCGAACAAAAAATTCAAAAAAACGGGTACCCGTTTATGATTAATTTGAAGGGCATATAGGTAATTTCACACTTCATGTCATCAAATGATTCCAAAATCCAAACGGACCAAACCCTATGTGTAATGTGTATCAGTGATTCAGTGTATAGCTTTTAACTTTTTAAGCCTTTTGGAAATAAAAAAATTGTGATGTTATGTATTTATTTTTTGGTAATTGAATGTTAGGTGACTTGTGGACTTGTAGTTGAGGTTTTTTTTTAAAAAATAATTGATAAATAAAATATTTAATCATATTTAAAAATAAAAATCGGACAAACGGGAGCCGTATGTTTTACAAAAATACGGGTCTGGAAAAAAAAGTGTCCGTTTTAAAAACGGGAACGTGTCCGAACACTAAATTTAATCATTATAAGAAAGGGGTGTCCGGTCCCGTTTATGTCCGGTCCCGTTTTTTTGCCAGCCCTAGTTGAGGCTGAGAGAAGAGCTTCTAGCGTTGAGACAGGGTAGCCGGTCAGTGTTACAGTACATGGATAGATACGGGTACTTGATATAGTTTGCCACGGATATCGCAGGCACTAAGAGATTGCATATTTATTACTTTGTCTGAGGGTTGATTGAGGACATTGCATGCACCATAGTTTCCTCCGGAGCACAAACACTGCAGGAGATGTATTATAGACCGCTTACTTATGAGACACATCTGATGTAGACGAGCGACATACGTTCATTTACTGAGTCAAAGGGACAAACTGGACAAAGTTCTGGGCAGAAGAGACCGAAAGACCGGGATGATAGAGAGGATAAATGGTACGGTCGAGGCCGTAGGGATGATGATCGAGCAGCCAGAGCTGTACCTGCATTACGAGCGTCGCGGTAGATATAGACTCAAGACTAGGGAGGCGGAAACTGGAGATCACAGGGTCGGGGCCAGTGGTCCAGGAGTCAGTGAGCAGGACTAGGATGGAGGATCATATTTAAGCGATGTGGATAGGGGTTACATCAAGAGGGACTATTCACAGAGATCGGTGACTCCAGCAGTGGTGATACTAGTGCAGACTCGACAGCCGATGCATGTGTTGACTGAGCCAAGCCAGGAGACGTCCCAGCGACGGGTTCAGGGTTTCATGAATTTAAATTATTAATAATTATAATTTAAGGTTTATGCATGCATAGTGGTACAATGGCAGATTATAGTGGTACAATGGTAGCTTATTGTATTATGACATGGGATTGTCATAGTTTTAGCATGGCATGAGATTGTCATGGTGAGTACGGATAGGTCATGGCATGACATGGGATTCTCATGGTGAGTAAGGATAGGTTATGACATGGCATGGGATTGTCATGATATGTGATGGTTGGTTAGGACTATCATGTTGGGATACATGATATGAGAGGTTTACAGTTATTGGTGTTAGGTAATTGGGTTAGAGAAACTTGAACACGGAAATCGAACTAAGAGTAGGTTGCGGAGATGTTGGAAGAGAGTGGCTGATATTGACTACCTTGGGGACATGCGCATATGTCTCAGGGTAACACTATGTTCCTTGTTATGGGAATAGTGGGGTGTTCAAGGGATTGTAGAAGGAGACTATCAAGGTGTGAGGAGTGGTCATACGGGGATAGGATAGTTACACAAGAGTATATTCGATATTTAAATTTCGAGGAAGAAATTCTCCTAGTTGGGAAGAATTGTAACGGCCCAAATTAATTAAACCAGGATTAGCGTTAATTTCGGGGATTAACGCTTGTAGTTCAGCGTTAAGTGGACAACTCGGTTGGCTTGGACACGAGAATCAAGGAAATATATTATTTATGGATGGTGGTTGTGTATCTGTGGTGTTTAAGATTATTATTATTATATTGCACCGCATGTGTGTATGTTGTTATCGGGCGAGTTTGTGTGACGGGTGTTCGCCTCGAAAGGCGTGTCAACGTGGGTAGTGAGTACGTGAACTACAGGTACACTGGGAAACTAGACTAATCCATGTCAGGATGACTAATTAATCAATTAAAATGGGTAATGTGATCATAGGCCAAGTAAAATTCAATTAAAACATTAAGCTATGACGTACCTCGAAATGCGTGTCGAGGCGCGGGTGTGGCAACCCCAGCCGCCCCGAGGTGACATGTCTCTGTGTGCTCCTTGCCAGCCGGCCCAACTACACGTGTTCGACACCTGCTCGTCCTCTTTATGTCTCTTAACTCATGTCCACAAGTGTAATATTAGATAAACTAGTAAATCATCCTTATATTCTTTGTCCCATACCAACTGTGGCATTCTAACTATTTCAACTGTTACCTGGTTGACAATTTTTTGAGATCCTAACCATGCTAATGGGTTGTATTTTAAGGTTAACATATTCAACGAAAGTCTTACTTAATACCATTTAAACAAGATAATTTAGCATGATAAACATTGTTCAAAGGTAAAACCTACTGTGGAAAACCCTGGAAAGTACTCTGTATATAAGCGACATCACCACAACAAGTATATGTAATGTGTTATCTCAAGTCTCCCAATACCCAAAATATACAAAATATCAAGAATAAGCACGTACAAATAGGTCCTCGACAGTGGGCAATCAGATGTAGTCGCCTCTGATCCCCTTGCCCTTACTGGTAGTATGATATGCACTCAATCATCACAAAAAAACAGATGACGAGTACAGTAAGTAAAATCCCAAGGAACTCCTCTAAGCATTCATATAATAAAATAAAAGAAATACAAGGAATGCTATCAAGTAAACATGCGGAATGTAAAACAAGCAACTGTAAATGGCTCATCGCACGAATAAACAACAAACAAGCTAACAAATGTGTGTGCTCGCTCCAAAGGGACTAGACTGTACTTCGGGTCACCGAATTCCCACCAGTGTTCGCGTCCAACTGGCCGAACACTTGGTCCCTTGCGGAGCTGGCCAAATCCGCTGAGTCACCGACCCGTGCACCAAGGCAAGCCCAGGTCGACATTCACTGAGGGTCGGGTCATACGTGCTACAATCCATTGCCTCATGAATACAGAACAAGGAAATCCGAGGGAGTAACCTCAACCCACGTCCAAATATCCGAACAAAAAAATGAATAGCAAGGAATAATAGAAACATGTAAACAGAATAAATACTTAGAGTTTTTCAGTTGAGTTTTACAAACCTGACACCACTCTCTGACCTCCCCGGACTCCCGTACCCGACCCGTCAAGCTCCCCTACACTGAGCTTCGGTCCACTAAGTCCCTGAAGTCCATTTTTACCAGTTTAGTTTGTTTAGAAAGGTGTAGATATGTATTAGGTGGAAAATCTCTAAAACAGTCCTAAATTCTCATTTTCATTTGTCATTAGAGCGCTAATTTGTCTACCTAGCGCGCTAGTTTTGAGTTAGCGTGCTAAGGGGGTGTACCTAGCGCGCTAGATATTTTAATTAGCACGCTATTGTTCTTCGTTGCGAAGAACAGCGGCACACTCAGGACAGTTAGCGCGCTAATAGTTCCAATTAGTTCTCTAATTGCCTTTTGGGACAAAATTCTTAATCCGAAAATTCTGTCCTAGCCCTCTCAATTAGCTATTCTAACCGGTCTATTACCCTCTCCTCATTAAAATGACTTAAATACATCAATTAGAACACTCCAGATCATTCAATTAACCCAAATTCTTCAAATTCATGCATTCACCATAACCCCATTAACAATCAAATTCATCAAATCTATCTAAACCAGTGATAAATTTCCCTTATATATGATCTAACAGCATGCAATTGATCAGCTTTTCATCAAAATCCAGAGCATGCATCATAAATTTAGAAATTTCACCAAGCATATCAAAATTGGGTTCATTTGCAAGCTTAGAAGGTGGAGAAGATGTTTACCTAGATTAGAATACTTGGTTTGGTCTCCATAGTGTTGAATTCCGGTTGGAAATCCTTATTCTTTCTATGAATTTCTTTGGTTTTTGCATGAATTTCTGAATGTTGTGATCAAACACTCCACTAAGCCCTCTATTTATATGTTTTGCAGGAATCAATTGTGCGTAAGTATCCCGAGGAATATCTTATGGTTCACAAGCAGGCTGTCTTATACCTCATGGTGACTCCAATATCACACTCATCATCTAGTACCACTCACTATGTTAATCTAGATGTCCATCTCATGGCCCCTTTTATTTAATGTAAACTATAGGCTTTCATTTAGTCTATTAATGTAACATTACATTAATCCTTATCTAACCATATGGTTAGTGTTTTATTTATCAAATTTAACCAACTCATGGTCACATTGACCCTCGGCTGCCCGTACCCAGTGCCCCGCGTCTCAACATGCATTTCAAGACGCGTCATAGCCTATTGTTCAAGTTTATTTAATTAGCCTATGGTTACATTAATTATGTTAATTTGATAACCTAGACATATTTATGTAAGTTTATTGAGTTTTCTCTAGTGTACCCATATCTCGCCTCTCGATACTCGCGTTAGCACGCACTTGGAGATAGCTACCCGTCACACAACCTCGCACGCTCTCGTTATTCAACATACACACATGCGATGTATTTAACCAATAATTGAATAAAATGCACCGCAATTAATCCATCCAACACACAATTAAACCAGTGTACCTAGGTCGACGTGTGTTCTCGCCTACCCCCAGCGTCCACGTAGATCTGAGCTGGCGTCCATGTCTGCAATTTTGAGATAATTAACGACATTATTAAAATGGGACGTTACAGTTTTTCCCAACTAAATAAAATTTCATCCCGAAATTTAACCGTAACTTAAATCTCATACCAGAAAATAGCTGAGGGTATCGCTCTCTCATCGTCGACTCGAGCTCCCAGGTGAGTCCCTCTGTCCTATGGTGTTGCCAACGAACTAAGACCTCAGAGAGTTCCTTGTTCCTAAGAATATGTACTCTGCGTTCAACGATCTCTATCGGCCTCTCCTCGTAAGTCATGTCAGGCTGAACCTCAATCTGTCCCAACTCAATAGTCGGTCTCAGTCCTGCCCTAATTAGTCTCAGCATCGAAATGTGAAATGTAGGATGAACCCCAGCTAACTCAACAGGTAGCTATAATTGATACGCAGCACTGCCTACTCGCTGTGTAATCTCGTATGGCCCAATGAACCTCGGCGCCAGTTTCCCCTTAATACCAAACCTCTGTTGACGGGGAAACCTTCAAATACACCATGTCACCCTCCTCATAGCTCAATCCCTCGTGATAACGATCTGCGTATTTCGTATGTCTATCCTGTGCGGCTCGTAACCTTTGTCGAATTTGTCTGATCTTCTCTGTCTGATCAACAACTATCTCGCCCAACTCTCACTGTATCTTCTGGCTCCGCCCAATAGGCAGGTGATCTACAAGGCCTCCCATACAGTGCCTCAAACGGTGGCATGCCAATGCTCTCCTGATAGCTGTTATTATATGCAAACTCACACAAAGGCAGATAATCCTCCCACGAACCCCCAAACTGCAATATACAAGCCCTGAGCATATCCTCCAAGATCTGTATCAGTCGCTCTGACTGTCCGTCGGTCTGAGGATGATAAGTTGTACTAAACTGCAACCCGGTGTCCAAGTGCTCTTGTATAGCCTCCCAAAGCTTCGATGTCAACCTGGAATCTCTATCTGAAACGATGGAAACCGACACTTCATGCAATCTAATAATCTCCCGCTCAAACAATATGCTCAGCTGAGGAAACGTGTATCTCATGGAAATCGGAATGAAATGAGCCGATTTCGTTAGTCTATCAATCACTACCCAAACTGCATCGTGACGCCTCGATGTCTGCGGTAGTCCACTAACGAAATCCATGGTGATTTGCTCCCATTTCCATTGTGGAATGGGCAATGGCTGTAACAATCCACCGGGTCTCATGTGCTCAGCCTTCAGCTGTTGGCAAATGTGACAACTCCTGACATATACACCTACGTCAACCTTCATCCCTGGCCACCAGAATAATCGTCTCAAATCATGGTACATCATGGTCCGACCAGGATGAACTGTGTAGCGAGACCAGTGTGCATCTTCCAAAATCCCGTCCTGCATCTCCAGATCTACAGGTATCCATAATCTTCCTCGATGTCTCAAACACCGATATGTGGTCTCTACCCAATCAGTGCACTCCGGATCCCGAGCCAGACTACTGAACCGCTCATAAAGCCCATCGGCCCTCTGACACTCGGCAACCCTCTCAATCGATACGGTCGGAACACTCATCTGACAACAAATGTGTTGCTCAGCTGTAATGGATACCTCTGTCATGCACATAACTGATGCCGCCTGTAACAGATTATGCTTGTATGTCATAGCTCGCAAACAAGTCTGACTGTCAATCCCGCTCTGACTCAATGCGTCTGCTACGACGTTCGCCTTTCTAGGGTGGTACTTAATAGCGAAGTCATAGTCCTTCAGCAACTTCAGCCATCTCTACTGGGGCATGTTCATATCCCTCTGAGTAAAAATATAACGTAAACTCTAATGATCTGTATACAAGATGAATTTCTCCCCGTAGAGATAGTGCGTACAAGCCTTTAGTGCAAAGACAACCGCTGCAAGCTCCAGGTCATGCATGAGGTGATTTCCCTCATGGGGTCTTAACCGTTTAGAGAGATAGGCAACAGGTCTACCATCCTGCATCAACACGCATCCAAGATCAATGGCCGACGCATCTGTATAAACTGTCAAAGTCTTGCCCGGTTCAGGCATTGTCAATATTGGTGCAGAGGTCAATCTCTTTTTTAGCTCACAGAAGGTCTACTTACACTCCTCTGACCAATCAAACCGAACATTTTTCTTGGTTAGTCTTGTCATCGACGCGGAAATCGAAGAAAAATTATGTACAAATCGTCAGTAATATCTTACCAGTCCGAGGAAACTCCGTATATCGACAACAGACTCGGGCGTCCTCCAGTCAATGATAGATCGAATCTTCTCTGAGTCCACCGAGATACCCTGGTCGCTGATGACAGTCCCAAAAATCTCACCGCACTCAGCCAGAAGTCACACTTACCGAACTTGGCAAAGAATCTGTGCTCTCTCAGTATCGTCAAAACTGCCCTAAGATGTCCCTCGTGATCCTCATGAGTCCTGCTATAAATCAAGATGTCTTCGATGAACACTATGAAGAATATGTCTATATATGGTCTCAAGACCCTCTGCATCAAATCCATGAAAATTGATGGGGCGTTAGTCAGCCCAAATGGCATGACTGTAAACTCAAATAGCATGTATCTCGTGCCGAAAGCAGTCTTCGGGATATCCTCTTCTCGAATCCTCAACTGATGATAACCCGAGCGAAGGTCAATCTTCGAGAAGAATTTAGCACCCGCCAACTGATCGATAGATCATCTATCCTAGGAAGTGGGTAACGGTTCCTAACTGTCACCTGATTTAACTTCTTCTAGTCTATGCACATCCTCATCGACCCATCCTTCTTCTTCACAAACAATACTGGAGCTCCCCAAGGTGACATATTAGGGTGAATAAAATCTTTCTCCAGCAATTCATCCAGCTGTCGTCTAACTTCCTCCTGCTCTGATGGTGACATCCTATATGGTCTACTGGCAATCGGTTGCGTCCTTGGTATCAATTCAATGATATACTCAACAGCTCGTGGCGGTGGCAATCCCAGTAGGTCATCCGAAAATACATCAATAAAATCTCTCACCACTGGTACATCCTCAATCCTGACCTCCGTCCTAATCTCCGCTGAACTATCGCTGCAAAGGCCTTCATCTCACGTGTTGTAGCTAGTCGGCCTCTAGTGATAGGTAAGTCAGTCGCAGATCTAACCAGTGCAAACTCTAGTATCCCATAAATACGAAACTCAATCCTCTTACCATAAAAATATATATGTGCATGGTAGGATGACAACCAATCCATCCCGAGAAGCGCATCAAACTCTAGGTAATCTAATACTAGAAGATCGGCTAGTAACTGATGTCCTTCAACCTCTATCATCACGTCTCTACATATCTGATTAGGGTATATCTTGTCCCCAACGGCTATATTGAGGACAAGGTGTGTGTCTAGTGTCTGTGTATCTAACTCTAACACTCCAACAACACGTCCAACAATAAATGATAAAGTACTACCAGAATCAAACATAACATGCATAGGTCATCCAAAAATATGCAACGTACCATCGACGAGCTGTCTGGTCGCTCCACCATCAGGTTGTGCTACCGCATGAGCCCTCCTCTGGCCTGCTCTGGCTCTCGACGTGGTGACAGTGGTGTCCTGAAGTCGGCCCTCAAGTGTCCCCTCTGACCATACTTGTGGCATCTACGGTCATCCTACCTCCCAGTCTATCCGTCTCCAGATCTCGAACCTTGACCCCGGTCTCTCTGACCCCTGTCATGTCCCCCCTGATCTCGGCCCTAACGGTTCCATTTACGGCTGTGGCCTATGCTAATCTACTAGTCATGATGTGATGGCATGAACCGGATGTCTCTCCTCAAACTGGAACTGACTGCCTTGATGATCATCCTTACGACCTCTGTCTCGTCTATCATCCCTCTGGCCTCTATCTTGACAATCCATCTGTCTCTTTGGTCTCTGATCTAATCGAGAACTCTGCCTTGTCTGTACCTCGGTACCTTTCACATGCATGCCATCTCTCTGCATCAGATATGTCTCATGTGATAATGCTCTGTCGAAGATGTCTTGCAGAGTAGATGCCCCAGATGACACAACCGCTGAAGTGATCCTGTCATCAACCCCTCTGGTGAAATAGTAGATCTGCAGGCGCTCCGTCCCAGCGACATCCATCGAAAACAGAAGTAAGTGTCAGAACCTCTCCATGTACTGCATCAAGGTCCGGTTACCCTGTCTCAGGGTCAAGAACTCCTCACTCAGTCTAAGTCTAACCTCCATATGTTTGCACTAGTTGTAGAATAGCTCTCTAAACTTAGCCCATGTCGTCGGCTCTGGATGCATATCCTGATACGTGGCCCACCATACTGCGGTGTGACCTTTCAAGCATGCACCCGACAGTCGCACCCGGACACTCTCATCATTTCTCATCAGCTTATAGAATCGCTAATGAGATAAAATCCATTTCCCCGCAAGCTCGGGGTCACCACCTCCGTAAAAGAAGCCTGGCTGAAACTTCGAAATTCCCTCAACAGTTTTGCCTTTGGAGCTAAAATGAATCCCGATGTAGTAGCTGCAGTAGTGGTAGTAGTCGTCTGACCAGTAGCCGTAGGTGGAGGCGTAGGAGTCGGCGTCTCCAAATGAACGACAACGGTTGTGTCTCTCTCCGTCTGTGCACCCCCTACTACTCTCTCAACTAGTATCTGGGGTGTAACCGGGACGTTGTCCCCGTAGATGCCATAACTGTCACTGGCTCTCTAGATGAAGTAACTGATGTAGCCAATACTATCAATGCAGCAGTCTGATCCTGTAGCAAACGAAACACCTCGGCCATCTATTTCTCCTGAGCCGAGAGTCGGTGTGGCGGCCCTTGCCGCCTCGGGGTGATGTGTCTCCGTGTACTCCTTGCCAGCTGGGCAAACTGCATGTGTACGACACCTGCCAATCTTTTTTTGTCTCGAAATTCGTATCCACTTGTGTGTACAGTGTATAAATGACATATTCAGCTGAAGTCGTACTTAAATGCAAGAAATATTAATAATCACTTTAACAAATCATATGGTGGAAAAAACCTCAAAAAGTACTTTGTATAAAGGTAGACAACTGTACCATATAAGGTACAACCATGTACAAGGTCATGATACTCCTCAGTTCCCAAAAGAAATCAAAATATCAAAATATCAACACACGTACAAGTAGTCCTCGACAGGAGGCAGTCAGAGGTAGTCGCCTAAGATCCCCTTGCCCTTACTTGTACTCGGATCTGCACTCAATCATCACAGAAGAAAATGGATGACGAGTCTGATAAGTAAAATCTCAAGGAACTCCTCTGAGCATTCAAATAAACAAGTGGAATTCAATAAATATTGTTAAATAAACATGCGGAATGTAAACAGACAACTGAAATTAGAGCATCGCATGCATATATAACAATAAAATGCAAATATATGTGCCTATTCCAGTCATACTAAATCATACTTTGGGATTCCCTTCCAGGATCCCACTAGTGGGCGCACCCAACTAGCTATCACCTAGTACCTCTCGGTGGCCGGAGTAGACCTACGACGCACCGACACATGTAGCAGCTCATTAGCTCGGGTCGTTATCCACCGAGAACTCCTGATACACATGCTATGGTCTATAATGCATATAAACACAACAGAAAATCCGCTGGGAGTAACTTAACCAACCGTCCAAACAACGACAAAATATAAATGTAATAAATACCACAAGGAATACTGGAACTGAATGGAAATACAAAGCGAAATAAATACTCAGAGTTTTTCAATTGAGTTTTACAAACCTCACAACGCACTCCAATACCCCGTAATCAATCCCTGAGTCCAAGTCCACTGAGTCCTTGGTCGTCAATTGATCACCCGTGTCCACCTATGTCCATATATCATTAATTCTGATTTAGTATGACAATTTACGACCAATTTCTAAAAAATTTAGGCTGAATTGCCCATTTCGAGCTTTTCAAGGCAAAAACCCCGCAAAAGTCGCGTCCAAAATTTCCAAATATTTTATTTTTCATAGAAATGCTTCAATTTCTATTTCTTTTATGGAAATATAATTTTTTCGAAATTTCCCAATTTTTTCGGAATATTTTCCAAATTTTTCTTTCCTTTCTTTTCTTTTTCTCTAAATTTTTTTTTTAGTTTGGTTTGGGTCGGACCTGACCCTGGACCCATGGGGTGGGTGCACGAGCGCGCGGGTGTACCTTCCTCTCCCATCCGATCGAACCAGCTCTCTGGTTCGATCGGGAATTTTTTTTTTTTATTTGTTGTTTGGGTTGGGGTTGATCTCCACCCTAACCCCAGTAGAATCGATGGCAGGGGAGACGCCCCTGCCATTTCCACCCTCGACCTCGGTTCGGCCACCATGGCCGGATCACCAAACTCACAACATAAAATCAACGATGACTCACCTCGATCTTGACGTCTTCACCCCCGCTTCTCTCTTTCCCGGCTTCTTCTTCTTCTCCTCCTCCTCTCCGTTTTTTTTTCTTTCTCTCGGCCACCAATTTCGGTTGTGTGTGAGTGAGAGTGGTGAGAGAAAAAGTGGTGGGATAAGGCTTATTGACTTCTTTCCTTGACTCCAAAGTGTGACGCGTTTGGGACACTCGCCCGTGTTTTACGCACCGAAATGCCATTTTTGGGCGTTTCGACGCCCGGTTTCGCATCCGAACTGTGATATACGCATACCGCCGCATCACTAGCCACCTAATATCCATTCCATATTAGTTACTTGGCCAATTTTTATGTAATTTGTGTGTTTTAGTTTCCCCGACCTAATATTCTGTCTCGTCAACTACCCGGTACCCGCGTCGACACGCATATCGAAGCGAATACAGTTCACACAATCTCGCACGTATTGTTATGCAACATACACACATGCGATGTGTTTCAATAAATTGCACAGCAAATAAGCAACCAACACACCATAAACTATCATACCTAAGTCCCCGTGTGCCTAGCCTACCGTGGCATCCACGTAGATCTGAGCTGGCGTCAACGTCTGTAAATTTGAGATAATTAACGACATTAATAAAATGGGCCGTTACAATTCTTCCCAACTAAATAAAATTTCGTCCCGAAATTTAACTGTAACCAAAATCCCATACCAGAGAATAGTTGAGGGTAGCGCGTCTTCATCGTCGACTCGAGCTCCCAGGTGAGTCCGTCCGTCCTATGATGCTGCCAATGAACTAGGACCATCGCGAGTTCCCTGTTCCGGAAAATCTTTACTCGACGGTCAACGATCTCTATCGGTCTTTCCTTATAGGTCACGTCAGGCTGTATCTCCACTGTCCCAACTCAATAGTCGGTCTCGGCCCTGACCTAGCGAGTCTCAACATGGAAATGTGAAATGTCGGATGAACCCCAGCTAACTCGGCAGGTAACTCCAACCGATATGCAACAGTGCCTACTCTATGTGCAATCCGGTATGGCCCAATGTATATCGGCGCTAGTTTCCCGTTAATGTCAAATCTCTGTTGAACTTTCCAAGGAGAAACCTTCAGATACATCATATCGCCCTTGTCATAGCTCAGACCCTCGAGATACCTATCCGCATATTTTTTCGTCTATCATGTGCAGCTCGCAGCTTCTGACGAATTTGTCGAATTTTCTCTGTGTAATCAACAACTATCTCAGGCCCTACCGTCACTGTATCTTTCGGCTCTGCCCAACACGCATGTGATCTACAGGGCCTCTCATACAGTGCCTCAAATGGTGGCATGTCAATGCTCACCTGATAGTTGTTATTGTATGCAAACTCACACAGAGGCAGATAATCCTCCCACGAACCCCCAAACTGTAATATACAAGCCCTGAGCATATCCTCCAAAATCTGGATCAGTCGCTCTAACTATCCGTCAGTCTGAGGATGATAAGCCGTACTAAACAGCAACCTGGTGCCAAACTGTTCCTGTATTGCCTCCCATAGTTTTGAGATCAATCTGGGATCTCTGTCTAACACAATGGAAACTGGCACCCCATGAAGTCCAATAATCTCCTGCTCAAACAATATGCTCAGCTGGGGAAACGTGTATTTCATCAAGATTGAAATGAAGTAAGCCGATTTCGTCAGTCTATCAATCACTACCCAAACTGCATCAAGACGCCTCGATGTCTGCGTAGCCCACTAATGAAATCCATAGTGACATGTTCCCATTTCCACTATGGAATGGGCAATGGATGTAATAATCCACCGAGTCTCATGTGCTCAGCCTTCACTTGCTGGCAAATGTGATAATTCCTAACGTACGCACCTACGTCAGCCTTCATCCCTGGCCACCAGAATAGTCGCCTCAAATCATGGTACATCTTGGTCCGACCAGGATGAACTGTGTAACGAAACCGGTGTGCATCCTCCAGGATCCCGTCCCGTATCTCCTGATCCGCAGGTATCTACAATCTCCCTCGGTATCTCAAACACCGATCTGTGGTTTCAGCCCAATCAGTCCATTCCGGATTCCGTGACAGACCACTGACCCGCTCATAGAGCCTATCAGCCCTCTGACACTCGACAACGCGTTTAATCGATACGGTCGGTATCCTCATCTGACAACAAATGTGTTGTTCTGCCATAGTCGACAACTCGGCCATGCACATAACTGATGTTGCCTGTAATAAGCCATGCTCATGTGTCATCTGCTGCAGAACAGTCTGACTGTCGAGTCCACTTCTGCTCAATACGTCTGCTAAGACGTTCGCTTTGCCAGGTTGATACTCAATAGCGAAGTCGTAGTCCTTTAGCAACTCCAGCCATCTCCGCTGGCGCATATTCAAATCCCTTTGAGTGAAGATGTAACGTAAACTCTGGTGATCTGTATACAACACGAATCGCTTTCCATAGAGATAGTGCCTTTAAGCCTTCAGTGCAAAGACGACCGCTGCAAGCTCCAGGTCATGCACAGGATAATTCCCCTCGTGGGGTCTCAACCGTCTGGAAAGATAGGCAACTGGTCTACCATCCTACAATAACACACATCCAAGGCCAATGCCCAACGCATCTGTATATATTGTCAAGGTCTTGCCCAGCTCGCAATGTCAATATTGGTGCTGATGTCAATATCCGTTTCAATTCACAAAAGGCCTGCTCACACTCATCTGACCATTCAAATTTGACGTCTTTCTTAGTCAGTCTCATCATCGGCGCTACGATCGAGGAAAAATCCTGCACAAATCGCCGGTAGTATCCGGCCAGTCCAAGGAAACTTCGTATATCGGCCACAGACTCAGGCGTCTTCCAATCGATGATCGCCCTAATCTTTTCTGAATCCACTGAGATACCCTGCTCACTTATGACACGGCCTAAGAATCTCACCGCACTTAGCCAAAAGTCACACTTGCTAAACTTGGCGTACAGTCGGTGATCTCTTTGTGTCGTCAAAACTGTCCTAAGATGTCCCTCGTGATCCTCACGAGTCCTGCTATAGATCAAGATATCGTCGATGAACGCGATGACAAATCTGTCCAAATACGGCCTCATGACCTTGTGCATCAGGTCCATGAAAATCGTTGGAGCGTTCGTCAGCCCAAACGGCATGACTGTGAACTCAAATAACCCGTATCTCGTGCTGAATGCGGTTTTCTGGATATCCTCTTCTCGAATCCTCAACCGATGATAACCTGAGCGAAGGTCAATCTTCGGGAAGAATCTAGCTCCCGTCAGCTGATCAAACAGGTCATCAATCCTAGGAAGTGGGTAACGGTTCCTCACAGTTACCTAATTCAGTTTCCTATAGTCGATGCACATCCTCATCGTACCATCTTTCTTCTTCACAAACAATACTGGAGCTCCCCAATGTGACATACTAGGGTGAATGACCCTTCTCCAACAGCTCATCCAACTGTCGTCTCACCTCCTCCTGCTCCGCTGGTGCTATCCGGTAAGGTCGACTGGCAATCGGCTGCGTCCCTGGTATCAGCTCGATTATGAACTCAACAGCTCGTGGCGGTGGCAATCCGGGTAAATCATCTGGAAATACATCGACAAAATCCCTAACTACCGAAACGTCCTCAATCCGGACCTCCGTCCGAACCTCCGGCTCAACTATCGCCGCAAACGCCTCCATCTCCTGCGCTGTAGCTAGTCGGCCTCTCGTGATGGGTAAGTCATTTGCCGATCCAAGTAATACGAACTTCGGTATTCCAGGAATACGAAACTCTATCCTCTTACCGTAATAGTCTATCTGTGCATTATAGGATGCTAACCAATCCATCCCGAGTAGTGTGTCAAACTCTAAGTACTCCAATACTCGAAGATCAGCTGGTAGTTGATGTCCCTCCACCTCTATCATCACGTCTCGACATACTCGATTAGGGTATATCTTATCCCCAACAGTCGTACTGAGGACACGATGTAGGTCTAGTGTCTGTGTAGCTAACCCTAACAATCTAACAATACGTCCAGCAAGAAACGATAACGTGCTACCAAAATCAAACATAGCATGCATAGGGCGACCAAATATAAGTAACATACCTTCAACGAGCTGCTAGTAGTCGCCTCGCTATCTGGCTGTGCTAACGCATGCGCTCTATCTCTAGGCCCGGTCAGACTCTCACCGTGGCGATAGTGGTACCCGGAAGTCAGCCCTCAAGTGTCACCTCTGCCCACACCGGTGACATCTACGGCTCTCCAGTCTACCTGTCTGTCCGTCTCCAGATCTCGGACCCTAACCCCGGTCTACCTGACCCTTGCCATGTCCCCCCTGATCTCGACCCTGACGGTACCCCTGTGGCTGTGATCTCTGCCGATCCACTGGTGCTGAGGTGATGGCATAAACTGTCGTGGCTCTTCATATCGGAACTGACTGCCCTGAAAATCGTCCCGGCGGCCCCTCTTCCGTCTATCATCTCTCTGGCCTCTATCCGAACGATCCATTGGTCTCTTCCGCCTCTGATTCGACCAAGAACTCGGCCCTGACTGTACTTCCCTACCAGTCACATGTCTACTCGCCTTCTGCAGTATGTATGTCTCATGAGCCAATGCCTTATCAAAGATCTCCTGTAGAGTCGTGGTTTCGGTCAAGACAACTGCTGAAGCAATCCTGTCATCAACCCCTCTGGTGAAATAATAGATTTGTAAGCGCTCTATCCCGGCGACATCTAGAGAGAACTGAAGCAAATGTCGGAACCTCTCCATATGCTGCATCAAGGTCCGAGTACCTGTCTCAGGGCCAGGAACTTCTCCCTCAGTCTCAACCTAACCTCCATAGGTATGTACTGATCGTAGAATAGCTTCTTAAACTCAGCCCATGTCGTCGGTTCCGGATGAGTATCCGTATATGTCGTCCACCAGACTGCTGCATGCCCTCGCAAACAGGCTCCCAAAAGTCGTGCATGTACAGTCTCATCATTCCTTATCAGCTTATGGAAACGCTGATGGGACACTACCCATCTCCCTCCAACCTCGGGGTCACCGCCTCCGTAAAAGAATCCAAGCTGGAACTTCAAAAACTCCCTCAATAACTTCGCCTCTGGTGCTAATACGAATGTCGATGTAGTAGTAGTATCAGCAGCGGGGGTGGCAGTAGCCTGGTCCGTCCTCGTGAGTGGAGGAGTAAGAGTCAACGTCTCCAAAGGAACAACAACTGTAGTACCTGTCTCTCTGGGTGCCTCTGCCGCTACCCCCTGAACTGGTGTCTGGGGTACCACCTAAACAACAGTTGTCTCCGCCGGTACGATCACAACTACTGGCTCTCTAGCTGAAGTGAGTGCCGCCAGTACCGCGGTCTGCTCTCATAATAGCCGTAATACCTTGGTCATTTGTGTCTCCTTGGCCGAGAGTCTATCCTCCACACTCGCCATAACCGGGACATCCCTAGCCGCATCGCTAGTCTATCCAGTCTCAAAAGGCGTACCAGATTGTCCGTCCATAATCTGCATCGAGAATGTGCTCCGACTCAGTCTCGAGGTATATACGTATATCATATAATAAAATGAAAATATAACACGCATATACGTTCTAACTCTACCCGCCTCACATCACTTCTCAACTAAAGTTCTAAGGCAATAACTTCGGGTTTCCACATCTAAGTTCATTGATTAAGTTTTATTGTCTTAGGACTTCCTCTTTTATTTGATACCAACTGTGGCGGCCCTCGCCGCCCCGGGGTAACGTGTCTCCGATTACTCCTTGCCAGCTGGCCCAACTACATGTGTACGGCACTGCTCATCCTTTTTTTGTCTCGAAATTCGTATCCACTTGTGTGTACAGTGTTTAAATGACATATTTAGTGGAAGTCGTACTTAAATGCAAGAAATATTAATAATCAATTTAACAAATCCTATGGTGGAAAAAACCCTGAAAAGTACTATGTATAAAGGTAGACAACTATACCATGTAAGGTATAGCCATGTACAAGGTCATGATACTCCCCAGATCCCAAAAGAAATCAAAATATCAAAATATCAACACACGTACAAGTAGTCCTCGACAGCAGGCAGTTGGAGGTAGTCGCCTAAGATCCCCTTGCCCTTACTTGTACTCGGATCTGCACTCAATCATCATAGAAGAAAATGGATGACGAGTCCAGTAAGTAAAATCCCAAGGAACTCCTATGAGCATTCAACTAAACAAGTGGAATTCGATAAATACTGTTAAATAAACATGCGGAATGTAAACAGACAACTGTAATTAGAGCATCGCATGCATAGATAACAATAAAGTGCAAATGTATGTAACTGTTCCAGTCATACTAAACCATACTTCGGGATTCCCTTCGAGGATCCCACTAGTGGGCGCACCCAACTAGCTATCACCTGGTCCCTCTCAGTGGCCGGCGTAGACCTACGACGCACCGACACATGTAGCAGTTCATTAGCGCGGGTCGTTATCCACCGAGAACTCCTGATACACATGTTATGGTCTAGA
Organism: Stephania cephalantha; assembly: GCA_039657325.1. Lineage (NCBI taxonomy): Eukaryota > Viridiplantae > Streptophyta > Magnoliopsida > Ranunculales > Menispermaceae > Stephania > Stephania cephalantha. Next base: position 18,907,949 of record CM077574.1, on the reverse strand, counting down.
ATGCATAGACACACAACGGAAAATCCGGTGGGAGTAACTCAACCAACCGTCCAAACAACGACAAGATATAGATGTAATAAAGACCACAAGGAATACTGGAACTGAATGGAAATACAAAGCGAAATAAATACTCAAAGTTTTTCAATTGGGTTTTACAAACCTCACAACGCACTCCAATACCCCGTAATCAATCCCCGAGTCCAAGTCCACTGAGTCCTTGATCACCAATTGATCACTCGTGTTCACCTATGTCCATTTATCAATATTGCCCATTTCGCGCTTTTCGAGGCAAAACCCCTGCAAAAGTCGCGTCCGGAATTTTCAAATATTTTATGTTTCATAGAAATGCATCAATTTCTATTTCTTTTATGGAAACATAATTTTTTCGAAATTTCCCAATTTTTCCGGAATATTTTCCAAATTTTTCTTTCATTTCTTTTCTTTTTCTCTTTCTTTTTCTTTTTTTTTTAGTTTGGTTTGGGTCGGGTCGACCTAAATCGGTGGGACCCGACCCTGGACAAAAATTGGTCTGAGCCTGGCCAATTATGGCCCGACCCATGGGGTGGGTGCACACGCGCGCACGCGCCCGCTCGGGTGCACCTTCCTCCCCCATCCGATCGAACCAGTTCTCTGGTTCTATCGGGATTTGTTTTTTTTTTTTTTTTTTCTGTTGTTGTTTAGGTTGGGGTTGCTCTCCACCCCAACCCCAGTGGAATCGATGGCAGGGGAGACGCCCCTGCCATCTCCACCCTCGACCTCGGTTCGGCCTCCATGGCCGAAACCCATCTCGGCCACCATGGCCGGATCACCAAACTCACAACATAGAATCAACGATGAATCACCTCGATCTTGACGTCTCCACCCTCTCTTCTCTCTCTTCTCGGCTTCTTCTTCTCCTCCTCCTTTCCGTTTTTTTTTTCTTCCTCTCGGCAACCAATTTCGGTTGTGTGTGACTGAGAGTGGTGAGAGAAAAGGTGGTGGGATAAGGTTAATTGACTTTTTTCCTTGACTCCAAAGTGTGACACGTTTGTGACACTCGCCCATGTCTTACGCACCGAAATGCCATTTTTGAGCGTTTCGACGTCCAGTTTCGCGTCTAAACCGCGATATACGCGTACCGCCGCATCGCTAGCCACCCCATATCCATTTCATATTAGTTACTTGGCCAATTTTTATGTAATTTGTGTGTTTTAGTTTCCCCGACCTAATATTCTGTCCCGTCAACTACCCGGTACCCGCGTCGATACGCATATCGAGGCAAATACAGTTCACACAATCTCGCACGTATTGTTATGCAACATACACACATGCGATGTATTTCAGTAAATTTTATCACAAATAAGCAACCAACACACCATAAACTATCATACATAAGTCCTCGTGTGTCATAGCCTACCTCGACATCCACCTAGATCTGAGTTGGCGTCCACGTCTGTAAATTTGAGATAATTAACGACATTAATAAAATGGGTCATTACAGTCGGTCATCCATACTAGGTGGAACTGGGGAGTATCTAGCTGTACCACTAAGCTGACCAATATCTTGAGGCGTCGTCGACTGTCCGTCCATGATCTGCATCGAGAAGTGTGCTCCGGATAAGTCTCGGTATATATAAAATATATCATATATATAATGGAAAAATAACACGTATATAGATTCTAACTCTACCCGCCTCACATCACTTCCCAACTAAAGTTCTAAGACAATAACATAGGGTTTTCACAACTAAGGTTTATTTATTACGTCTTATGCTCTTTCATTGTAACTTTTCCCAAGTTCCTCAAACTCGGGCTCTGATACCAACTGTGGCGGCCCCAGCCGCCCCGGGGTGACGTGTCTCCATGTACTCCTTGCCGACCGGCCCAACTACACGTGTCCGGCACCTGCCCGTCCTCTTTATGTCTCTTAACTCGTGTCCACAAGTGTAATATTAGATAAACTAGTAAATCATCTTTATATTATTTGTCTCATACCAACTGTGGCGTTCTAACAGTTTCAACTGTTACCTAGTTGACAATTTATTGAGATCCTAACCATACAAATGGGTTGTATTTTAAGGTTAACATATTCAGCGGAAATCTTACTTAATACCATTTAAACAAGATAATTTAGCATGATAAACATTGTTCAAATGCAAAACCTACTGTGGAAAACCCTGGAAAGCACTCCGCATAAAAGCGACATCACCACAATAGGTATATATACATGTATTGTGTTATCTCAAGTCTCCCAATACCCAAATTATACAAAATATCAAGAATAAACACGTACAAGTAGGTCATCGATAGTGGGCAATCAGATGTAGTCGCCTAGGATCCCCTTGCCCCTACTGGTACTAGGATCTGCACTCAATCATCACAAAAAGACAGATGACGAGTACAGTAAGTAAAATCCCAAGGAACTCCTCTGAGCATTCATATAATAAAATAAAGGAAATACAAGGAATGTTGTTAAGTAAACATGCGGAATGTAAAACAGTCAACTGTAATGGCTCATCGCATAAATAAACAACAGACAAACTAACAAATGTGTGTGCTAGCTCCAGAGGACTAGACTGTACTTCGGGTCACCAAGTTCTCACCAGTGGTCGCGTCCAACTGACCCAACACTTGGTCCCTCGCGGCGCTCGCCAAATCTGCTGAGTCACCGACACGTGCACCAAGGCAAGCCCAGGTCGCCATTCACTGAGAGTCGGGTCACACGTGCTACTGTCCAATACCTCATGAATACACAACAAGGAAATCTGGGGAGTAACCTCAACCCACGTCCAAATATCCGAACAAAAAGATGAAAATCAAGGAATAATAGAAACAACATATAAACAGAATAAATACTCAGAGTTTTTCAGTGGGGTTTTACAAACCTCATACCGCTCTCCGACCTCCCCGGACTCCCGTACCCGACCCGTCAAGCTCCCCGACACTGAGCTTCGGTCGACTAAGTCCCCGAAGTCCATTTTTACCAGTTTAGTTTGTTTAAAAAGGTGTAGATATGTATTAGGTGGAAAATCTCTAAAACAGTCATAAATTCCCCTTTTCATTTATCATTAGCGCGCTAATTTGTCTACCTGGCGCGCTAGTTTTGAGTTAGCGTGCTAAGGGGGTGTACCTAGCGCGCTAGATATTTTAATTAGCGCGCTATTGTTCTTCGTTGCGAAGAACAGCGGCAAACTCAGGACAGTTAGCGCGCTAATAGTTCCAATTAGCGCGTTAATTGCCTTTTGGGACAGAATTCTTAATTCGAGAATTCTGTCCTAGCCGTCTCAATTAGCTATTCTAACTGGTCTATTACCCTCTCCTCATCAAAATGACTTCAATACATCAATTAAAACACTTCAGATCATTCAATTAACCCAAATTCTTCAAATTCATGCATTCACCATAACCCCATTAACAATCAAATTCATCAAGTCTATCTAAACCAATGATAAATTTCCCCTATATATGATCTAACAGCATGCAATTGATCAGCTTTTCATCAGAATTCAGTGCATGCATCATAAATTTTGAAATTCCACCAAGCATATCAAAATTGGGTTCATTTGCAAGCTTAGAAGGTGGAGAAGATGTTTACCTAGATTAGATCACTTGGTTTGGTCTCTATAGTGTTAAATTCCAGCTGGAAATCCTTATTCTTTCTCTGAATTTCTCTGGTTTTTGCATGAATTTCTGAGTGTTGTGATCAAATACTCCACTAAGCCCTCTATTTATATGTTTTGTTGGAATCAATTGCGTGTACATATCCCGAGGAATATCTTGTGGTTTAGAAGCAGGCTGTCCTATACCTCATGGTGACTCAAATATCACACTCATCATCTAGTACCACTCACTATGTTAATCTAGATGTCCATCTCATGGCCTCTTTTATTTAATGTAAACTATAGGCTTTCATTTATTCTATTAATGTCACATTACATTAAGCCTTATCCAACCATATAATTAGTGTTTTATTTATCAAATTTAACCAACTCATGGTCACACTGACCATCGGCTACCAGTACCTGGTGCCCCGCGTCTCAACATGCATTTCGAGACACGCCATAGCCTATTGTTCAAGTTTATTTAATTAGCCTATGGTTACATTATGTCAATTTGATAACCTAGACATATTTATGTAAGTTTATTGAGTTTTCTCTAGTGTACCCATATCTCGCCTCTCGATACTCGCATTACCACGCACTTCGAGGCATCTACCCGTCACACAACCTCGCCCGCTCTCGTTATTCAACATACACATATGCGATGTATTTAACCAATAATTGAATAAATTGCACCGCAATTAAGCCATCCAACACACAATTAAACCAGTGTTGTCCTAGCTTACCCGCGACGTCCTCGTGGATCTTAGCTGGCGTCCATGTCTGCAATTTCAAGATAATTAACGACATTATTTAAATGGGTCGTTACACGGCACCGAGTGCCAGCCATCTGGGGTTAGTGGGATCACAAATTTGATAATGTTGGTAACTAAAAACATTAACCATAGGTATTATAATGGGCTTAAGCTAAAGTGATTAAATCAAATAAATCAAGGCCTATAGTTTAGTCAATTAAATGAAAACCATATGATTTCCTTGTAGATACACATTAGCATATCTAGAGACCAAGGTAGTAACTATTGGTGTCACTTGAAGAGAGCTAGTGGGAGTGAGTGGGATTAGTGGCTAGAGGTGAACTATTAGATAATCATCAGGATACAAAAATACATGAGGATGAAGAGCTAGGAAGCAATCTTACATTGATATATAAGATGAGTTTGATCAACACATGCAATTGAAACCAATTTATCACAGAACTTGCCGGAGAAGAATGAGTAATTTAGAGCTGAAATTCAACTACTTTGGAGCCAATTTGAGGATTTAAACCTAGGTAATCATCTTCTCCATCATCTCCTTTATCTAATGAACCTATTTTTGATGAATTTTTATGAAAATGCAAGTTAGAGGGTTAAATCCTTGGTTTTGATGTTAGCTTGATAAATTACAAGTCTTATGAGCATATAAATGGAAGATTAATATCTGGTTTTAATTGGATTGGGTTTTTGAGGAAATTGGAAAAATTAGTGGATTGCATGAAATTGATTAATTTGATCAAATAGATGTTCCGAATTGTTATGGTTGTTGTTTTAGTGTTGATTGGATATGGAGTGAGTGTTAGATTGGCTTCAATAGCTAAATGTGAGGAGAAAAACAGAATTCTCGACTTGAGAATTTTATCCCAGAGGACATGTAGCACGCTACCTGGAATGGTTAGCGCTATAATCGTTCTGGGTTTCTCAACTGTTCTTCAGGATGAAGAATGGTAGCGCGCTACCGCACATAGTGCGCTACACGATTCACATAGCACGCTAACGACAGACAAAAACCTGAATTTAAGGGCTGATTCGGGATTTTTGACTTAATACATATCCCAAACACCTATGAACATACTAAACATGTAAAATTGGACTTTAGGGACTTAGTGGGCTGTAGCTTGGGTATCGTGGAGCTAGTCGGGTCGGATACAGGAGTCCAGGGAAGTCGGAGCACCGATTGAGGTGCGTAAACCCATTGAGAATGATTCACATAATTCATGGTTTTGGTTTTATCGATATCGGATTACATGTGTGAGTGCTGGCGGGCACACATGGGTTTTCACTCATATTCAATTTGCGTATATATTAGTTGTGGTTAAATCGCTTGTACGAGTTACTTGTGTTTAGTGCTCATGTCGATGGCAATAGAATATATCTACGACTGTCATGAGGGATTTAGGGTGTTCCCTTAACTTGAAATAGCGTCTGGAGGGGTTCATCCGGTAAATGAGGTTGGGGCTTAGTCACTCTAAGCCTATAAGTATTTACGTGGTTCCTATTTGATTTATCGATTATTGGCTGGTGTAGGTAAGGGTTTCTTGTAATTATACGGATGTTTACTGATTAATGCTTTATTTCTGAGCTGGTTTAGCTGGTATGTACTGTGTATTTATTTCATGCTACTGCTTTTGCTTGTCGTATGTTGCCTACATTCATGGGAATATGACGTACTGTTGCCAGGAGTTATATTTGCATGTCTCGTAGTTTATCAGTTTTATTTCATGAATATTGTATGGACTTCTCTTGGGATTTTACTCACTGAACTCGTCACTGTATTTTGTTGGGTGACTGAGTGCAATTCCTTCGACGAGCAAGAGCAAAGGCAAGGGCAAGGAGGTACTGAGCGACTACCTCTGAGATTGTTAAGCCAGTTCGTGTGTGATATCAGTATGTATTTATTTTACTTTTGATGGGTTTTGGGGACCATATAACACTGATTACATGTATATGAAACTTTTGTTATACTTATCTCGTCTTGATATATGCATGTTATCTTTTGCCGGGTTTTCCACTACTTAGGATTGTTAAATATTGCATAAATTACTCATTAAAAGACTTCCGCTGTAAAATTATAATATAACCTGATAAATTGAGTAACTGACTAACTGAATTATTAATACTTATGTAAATGTTAGTTAGTGTAACTAGGGTTAGCTGGAAAAGTGTAAGCAACTCGTTAGGTCACGAGGCGTCAAGGAGAAGCGGGCCATGACATGGCAGGGCTAGTTGACGTGGGATGCGATGTGGCGGGTAGCAAGGCGATCTGAAATTTGGGGCCGTCACACCTCATGTATAGTTTCATAGAAACCATTGTATTTATCCAAACCAAACATGTATCCATTACATACGTATATTTGAACATACGTTACATTTGTATATTCATATATATATATATATATATATATATATAGATTTGTATTGATCGCATGCATGTATCGTTTCATGTATATTTATATATATACACATTACATATGTATACTTATTATATGTATATTGACAAATTACTCCTATTCAATTTATCATTCATATATTGAATATATGGTTACTAATTGTGTGCCATTATTCCAACGGGAGTTTTAGATATGAATTGGCTTTAAACACCCCGAGGCATAGCTTTACCTGTAATGAGCTTACCCACCCCGAGGCATAGCTTTACCCAATTGAATTTAAGAATTGAGTCACTTTAAATACCTTGCACAAGAATCCGAGCTTTACCCCTGGTCTTACCGGTCGCGAGCGTAGATTAGTAGGGTCAGTTGGGTCTCAATACCACGTGCTTATCTAAAAAAATATAAATATAAATATAAAAGGGAAAGCTAGTGAGCGAGAGACTCAGAGTGATGAGTGATGTGTCGTCGGTGTAGTCCATAGCGTTGTTCTTCTTCCTAATCACGCAGACACATCGCCACAAACATGACCCCCAGAGAAATGAACGGCACTAGCAGTACTCACCATGACAACCCCACCACCACTTCACGACCACCCCACTCCCACCCCAACCCTCAACAGCAACACCACCACCACCGCCCCCACCCTCCCCCACCACCCCACCACCACCACCACTCCTCCTCCTCCGCCTCCTTCAAGGGCTGCTGCTGCTGCCTCTTCCTCCTCCTCACCTTCCTCGGCCTCCTCGTCCTCGCCGTCATCCTCGTCATCGTCCTCGCCGTAAAGCCCAAGAAACCCCAATTCGAGCTCCAACAAGTCGCCGTCCAGTACGTCGGCATCTCCTCCTCCTCCGCCACCACCCCCTCCGCCTCCCTCTCCCTCTCCATCAAAATGCTCTTCACCGCCGTCAACCCCAACAAGGTCGGCATCAAGTACAGCGCCACCCAGTTCTACGTCATGTATCGTGGCGTCCCCCTCGGCCTCGCCTCCGTCCCCGGCTTCTACCAGCCCGCCCACAGCCTCAGGCAGATACAGACCACGGTCTCCGTCGACCGCGTCAACTTGCTCCAGGCCGACGCCACCGATTTGCTCAAGGACGCCACGCTTAACGACCGCGTCGAGCTCAGGGTCACCGGCGACGTCGGCGCTAAGATCAGGATCCTGGATCTTACTTCGCCCCGTGTTAAGGTTAGCTTCCTCCTCTCTACTTTTGCTAACGTAAGCTAACTTTACTTTCCCGGATCAATTAGCTTAGCTAGGTGTTCTTAGTTTCAGCCCCCTGTTTAATATGATGAATTAGATTTTGGTCCTTCAAATCAATTATAATGATTTAATTTTTTTTTGTTTTTGTTTTTTGGTTGAATAATTTACTAGTCGTTGGAGTTTTATTGAAGGAATTGATTGACTTACTCACTTATTTTTTATTGAATTTCCCAATATATTTAGTTTTTGCAATATCTGGCATTGCCCTGCATTTACGCCATTTTTTTGTTTTCCAAATGCATTTACACCAATTTGTTAATACATGCATTGCTTAGCCATTTGTTATAAATTCCAATTATATATGAAGGATTAGGAATTTAGGATGGTCTCACTTACCTTAATATAAATTATGAATCGTTGTTTTGGCAAATATATAATTTTTAAGGAAATTAGCAAATAATTAATTTTGCCCGATTTATTTATGTTTAATTTACTTTTTAAATGGGTCAATCGAATTTTAAAATTTTTTTCCTTTGCTCCACTTTCCAAAATTATGGGTCTTGATGGATCTATTCAATCATCATTTGGATTGTGGGTTTTTTTTTTTTTTTTTTTTTTTTAATTGAAAGGGAAGCATGCCAACTCAAGTTACAATGAATACATTTTAAGGAAAGAAACCCAAGCATTATTAAGCCAATTCAAATGCGAATAGAAATTTATATGCCTCCAACAATCTAATTCAACCGGTTGTTGGAGCATCAAGATTGCCCTCCATTTCCAAAAGTTGTTGGGCATCAATCGGTTTGGACTTTGAGGATGTTTTGTTACTCTTTTTCATCTTCCCCGAGCTGCTCTTTACCTTGAGATTACCTTTCAAGTTTAACTGCTTCGATTTATAATGTAGCTTGATCTTCACACCATAGATAATGTCTTTTAATTGATGGGTAAGGAAATTGTTTTACTTATATAATTTGGTCTTATAAGCGGAAATCTCGATTTCAAGCCTTACAAATGGAATCGCTTTTTCTCGGAGAGCTTAGCTCATTTGTGGGCGGACTCTGCCTAAGCAGATTAGCAAACGCCTTATTGCCATGTTTATTTAATATTTTTTGAAATTTGTAGCTTGGATGGTAAAATTGAGTTCTTAAAATGCAAATGTGCGTGACTGGGCAATTTAGGTTTCAGTGGACTGTGTGATCGTGATAAGTCCTCGAAGGCAGTCGCTGACGTACAAGCAATGCGGTGTGGACGGACTAAGCGTGTGAATGTGCGTGACATCACATTGTGTGTTTTGAGAGTGAGTTTAGGACATCTTTTGAAAGGAAGTGCAAGTTTTCCTTTTTTTTTTTTTTTTTTTTTTGAGATGGAAGATTAGAAGGAAGACAGCGGTGCACCTTTTGTTTGCAAGCACCAAACACAAGGCAACAAAGTCATTCGGAAGAAAAAAAATTGTGACTTTGTGTCCATTTTCCATTGTAACAAATTGATCTTCTCTATTCATCAAAGAAATGTAATGTTAGACAAAATATTAGTGTCTCTTCTACCTCCCTCTCTTGCATTATATATAATAGTTGCAAAATGATGGAGTAACCAACTTTTGAAACGAACATTCTAAGTTTAGTTGTGTTGTTGTGGTCCTTTAAATTTTGTATCGAGATGTATACTGCACACTTTCCAAAGTGTATTCAAGGGATCACAACAGCTAAATGTTGAATGTAGGTGTCAAAAGTGGAATATGCTAGTGACAAAAACCGAACGCATCAATAAAATATATAACCTTAAATCAACTATTTTGTAGACAGCGATAAATGGTCAATCTCACAGAGATTAGTAATTTTTTTAAGGTTTCAAAAGAAAGAGAAAAAAAAGGAGTTTTGAGAGAATGAACAAATTAACTAATCTAAATAGCAAGGAATTAACTTTAACGGATAAAAATAGTTTTGAAACCAATGAATGAAAATACCTATTTCAAAACATAAAAGTTCGGTTCGATAAAAGATTGAATTTGGTCTTCAATCTATGTAAATTATACAAATCAAAAGTATCTTAGTGTAGTTATAGACCCGGTAACGTACGCGGCTCCTTGCACTTCCTATTCTCGATAGCCAAGGTACGACAATGACTACTTCCCTAACCAAACGTATAATCATATACTCAAGCGAATTGGGTTTAACACGATGACCGTAATGAGTTTTGTGAAGGCACTACACCTAGACAATTGATCACTAGTGCGTTCGATTTAACCTAGATCCTTAAGGTATTTGTCCGGTCTCAAAAAGGTCGAATCAATCGGTATGGTCTATTGCTACTTGTGTGATCTTATTGCATAAGGACGGATGCGTACGACTCACTATCAGTTAAATCAAAGTTTAAATCTAAGTTTAACCCTAATTAATCAATCTATAGATGAAAATGGTCGAACTTCCCTCGTAGTCTTGCATAGGCCATGAGATTAATGTCTCATGTTTGAACAAATAAATTAAAAACCAAAAAAAACAGAGAGGAAGAATGTAATTGCCCAAAATTTCTAACTGTGTTTACGTCTTGAAACAGACTCAACGACCAGTACTGTGGAACCCACATCGTGATATGTTCGTTTACCAAGGCAAGGGCCGAGTTACATTTCATATTTGTTGTGATGTATGTCTAGTGTATTGTATTTGTGTAGACTATTAAGTTAATTTTCTACGGGTGTTTAGGTATCGAGAAGAGCGGGGATGTACCTCGAGTCGTGTGTCGACGTAGGACCGAGGTAGCGGCATATTGGGGTAAGTTTAATTTATTTAAATAAAATGTGAATTTATTGGGTATTGTGTGGCTTTAATGTGGCCACATGGAAACTAAATGAGTAAATGGCATATAGTTAGGAAAATAAGTCATGAGACATAGGATGTGCATCGAGACACGCGTTAAACCATCATGAGGCAAGGTGTCACATTGTTGAGTCGCTCACAAGTGACTTGGGGAACAAGTGGGACAATGTGCTCCATGTGATGAGCCTCGGGATACGTGTGCACACCAAGATCTAAGGCTAAAGTTTAAATTCACATTATATAAATACTTAAGTCAAGATGATTATCTTTTTATCGTCACCACCTCACCAAAACAACAAACTGAAAATCGGAAGAGAAGAGAGGAAGAGAAAGAGAAGGAGAGAACCCAAGACGAATCAAGGTGAGTTTGTTGTTCCATTGATGGGGTGGAGTGGTGTCGGTGGGGTGTTTGGAGGGAGCTCGCGAGCTTGGGAGCTCCCGTGCTCCCGAGGAAGGAGACGACTCGGGAGAGTCGTCTCCCCTCTCTACACGAGCTGGGGTTGGTTGCCAACCCCAGCTCGTGACCAAAATTAAAAAAACACACGAAAAAAAAAAAAAAAAAAAAAAAAAACCCCCAACGAGCCAGGGAGTCCCCGGTTCGTTGGGAAGAAGGAGCCCAAAAAGGCCGGCCCGGGCCTGGCCAAGGCCTGGGTCGAGTCGACTAAAAAAAAAAAAAAAAAAAAAAAAATTGGAAAAATATTCCAGAAAATAGGAAAAAATTTCAAAAAATTATATTTCGACAAAATAAATAGAAAATAATGAATTTCGATGAAAAATAAAATATTTGAAATTTCGGACGAGCATTTTAAGGGGGTTTTACATCGAAAAGTGCGAAATGGGCCGATTGGCCGAAAAGAAAAAAAATGTTTGAAATTTGTCTCGACTTCGATTTAGCCTAAAGTGCTACATTATTAAATGTTAGGGAAATGGGAGAATTTAGGCGTTTGGGCACGCATTTCGAATTGTCGAGGGATCGGCTAGACTATGACAAGCGTGTGAATTGTAAGTACAACTGTGAGAATTTTATATTTCATTTCATTCATCTTTATTAATTTATTGGTCTATTGGTAAACAGTACTACTTGAACTCGCACATCATATTGTTCTTGTATCTATTAATGGATGAATATTGTGACATGATGCTTTGTGAATCGTTTCGTTGCCTCTGATTCTTACACTTGATGTCATTCTTGAACAAAATTGATAAAAAACATGTTAATGGAATAATTTGGATTTAAGTAGACTTATATTCGATTTTCTTTGGGCTTTGTAGCCTAACTTATCTTGGTATCCTAGAATTTTGGAATTATTTGTCTTTGAAATTAAAGTAGGGATTATCTAGTGTCCATTGCACGAGAGATGCGCGGTTCACGGGGACATGGGTCTACCGGGGTTCCGGCACTCACCACTACACTTGCGCGGCACACGAGTTATGGGACTCGAGGTGGTCGGCAAGCAGGAGCTTGATGTTGTAAAGCGTAGAGCGCAGCTCCGCTATTTATGTAAGATATGTTGAGCGCAACTCCATATAGTAGTGGGAAAGGGTAGGTGATAGGTCTCACCGCCTACCGGACGTAGATCATCTCGACTTAGCCTGTGTCTGTTTCTACATCTTTAAACTGTGGTATTTACTTGCATTACTTGTTTCAGCAATTTATTTCGCTACTTTATGCTTTTAAGTATCATTCGTTTATTTTGGAAATGTGGCATATAATTCTCCAGTTAGTACTTAAATATCATTATACTCACCGTCTAGTTTGTGACGGTGGTGTAGGTCCGTCGAGCAGCAGCAGACCGGGGAAGGAGAAGATCGATGACTTCCTCTGAGCAATTCGGCGACTCTCCTCACTCATTTGTATGTCTCGACTTTTGTTGTATTATTATTATGTCATTTTGGGTTGTACATTGGGTCGAGTGAATAGTGTCCTATATATACGTGCTTGTGATGGTGTCTTTTCTTGGTTTTCCACACTTAGGAATTTTTGTAGAATGAATGCTTTCGCTTAATGATAATGGAATTGGAATTACCTTTAAATTGGATAATATATCAATACATGGATTTAGAGGAATATAGGGACAAAAGGCTGACTAATACGTAATTAAGTCTTAGGTGATTTGGATTAAGGCTTGATTACGGGATTAGGCCGGGCGGTGCCTGTTTAGTAGTTGGGGCCGTCACAGTTGGTATCAGAGCATAGGTTTAGAGACCAAGATGCATAAAATACAAACCTTAGTTGTGGAAATCAGATGATCATTGCCTAGAAACCATTATTTGGGAAGTGAGTGACAGTGAGATGGAGGATTTCTTATATGTACTTGTTAATTTATGTATGTATACATAGAATTATGCGCTATGTCACGTAGAAGCTGATTCGCGTTCGCTATCCATTGCAGACCCTGATGGCTGATACACGCGGGGGAGGAGATGCAGAGCCTAGTGGCAGTCAGCCTCCTACTCTTGCGGAGGATCTACAGCGACTGTCTGAGCGAGTGATAGCTCAGGGCCAGCAGTTGACTGAATTCATCGCTATGATGACCGCTTGTTTTGCTCCACCGGCATCGACATCGACTCCTACGATTGCTACACCGATTGTCCAGGCGCTAGCACTTCCTACTGCAGCTTCAGCAGTGCCGATAGCCGTGACCGCACCAGTGGTGGAGACAGTTGAAGCAGTACCGTTTCCCACGCCCGCATTTTCCAGCACTTCAGTGGAAGTTCAGCTGGTGAAGGACTTCATCAGACTCCAACTAGTTTATTTCGATGGAGTCAAGGATTTTCTGAAGATTGAGAAATGGATCCTGTCTCGGGAGAAGTTACATCGGCTACTGAGAATTGAGGATAGGCTTCGGGCAGAGATCTCATCATATACTTTCGAGAGAGATACGTCGACGTGTGGTGGCGTATGACAGTGGCCACTCACGGAGAGTTCGAGACATGGGATGCTTTCAAGCAGAAGTTCTATTAGCAGCATTTTTCGCCTTCAGTCATGAAGCGATTGAGGAGAGAGTTCATGGATTTGAGACAAGGGCCAGAGGAGCCTGTGATGCAGTACATGGATCGATATGATTATCTGCGCCAGTTTGTTGGGGACTTGGTGAGAGATGAGTCTGAGGATGTATATCACTTCGGTGATGGACTCAGACCCGATATTGGGTATTACGTTGTTAGTTCAGGCACGAGGACTCTCACCAAGATCTATGAGCAAGCCCTAGCGCATGAGATATACTATCTGGGCAGAGTTGCTGATGGCAGAGCACCGGGTCCAGTTTTGTCTGCAGAGCAGGCCTTAAAGTATGAGAGGAGGAAACAGAGGGGTAAAGGAGCCAGGGGATGGAACCGAGGATCTCAGGGTTCGGGGACAGCTACGCACCCATTGGTTGTGCCTCATGTATCATCCATTGCTCCAGCACAGAGCACAGTAGTCAGACTTCCATTGCCACCTCCCATCAGACCAGCCTTACCAGCTCTTATTGTTCTTGCACTTCCCGTCCTACAGGCTTCACGACAGCAACCGCAAGGTGGCAGAGGTCGAGGCAGAGGTAGAGGCCGAGATACGAGACAAAGATCGGAACAGGTGCAGAGACAGGGTTAGTATCAGGCACAGGGCCAGTCTCAGACTCAGGGTCAGCGCAGACAGTTGACATGCTACAGATGTGGACAGGTTGGATACATCGTGAGAGAGTGCCTGCATCCTGCAGCAGTGTACACACAGCAGCCCGAGAGGAGGTTCACGTGGTAACTCAGCCAGACGCTGATGCTATACGAGGTCTTATTGAGGGTACGGTTTATATTTGTGATTGAGATTTATATGTTTTATTTGATTCTGGCTCTACCGTATCTTTTATTGCTGGTCGCATGATAGACATCCTAGAGTTGAAACCTGTTAGGCTTAGCATACATTTGATATTGAGTACTGAAGCCGGGGTTATAGTTTACCATAATAGTATTGTGGAGAAATGTCTTGTCGGGATAGATGGAGTAAAGCTATCTGCCGATTTTAGAGTCCTCGAATGTTTGGAGTTCGACGCGATTTTAGGAATGGACTGGTTAGCTGCATATCATGCTCATATCGATTGTTTCAGCAAGACAGTGATATTTGAGATCTCAGGGCGTCCGTCATTCACTTATAAAAGTAGTGCAGCGAGGACTATAGGAACGAGAGGTCGACCTGCGACTAGTGAGGATATGGAAGCGTTGGTTTCGATGTACACTGTACCAGAGAGTCAGAGACCTAGGTTGGAAGATATACCGGTTGTTAGAGAGTTTCCTGATGTTTTTCCAGAGGATTTACCTAGTTTACCGCCGCCGCGAGAGATCGATTTCATTATCGAGTTGGTACCATGTACGAAACCGATTTATATACCACCATACCGTATGGCACCACGAGAGCTAGAAGAGTTGAAGACTCAGCTCCAGCATTTGGTACAGAAGGGATTCATCACACATTCTATGTCGCCATGGGGAGCACCCGTCCTTTTTGTGAAGAAAAGGATGGTACGTTGAGACTTTGTATCGACTATCGACAGGTTGAACAAAGTCACAATTAGGAACAAATATCCACTCCCGATGATAGATGATTTATTTGATCAGCTGAGAGGAGCACAATTTTTCTCCAAGATAGACTTGCGATCAGGGTATCATCAGCTTAGGATCAGGGACGAGGATAGGTCCATTACAACTTTCAGCACCAGATATGGACATTTTCAGTTCACAGTCATGTCGTTTGGGCTGACCAATGCTCCAGCAGTGTTTATGGATCTGATGCATCGTGTTTTTAGACCGTTTCTTGACCGTTTCGTAATAGTCTTCATCGATGATATACTGGTATACTCGAAGACGATGGAGGATTACGAACAACACCTCAGAGAGACGTTGCAGGCTTTGAGGGAGCATAGACTATACGTCAAATTCAGTAAATGTGAATTATGGCTGTCAGATGTCAAATTTCTGGGGCATGTTGTCGGAGCAGCAGAGATATCAGTGGATCCAGCCAAGATTCAGGCGATTATCGATTGGCCAGCACCGACTTCAATGACTGAGATCAGAAGTTTTCTGGGTTTGGCGGGGTATTATCGCCGATTCGTGAAGGATTTTTCGAAAATCGCTTCACCGATCACTAAATTGACTCAAAAAGACGTGAGATTTCATTGGTCTGAGGAATGTGAGGAGGCATTCACTCAGTTGAAGAGGTTATTGACTATTGCGCCAGTATTAGTGTTACCAGAGGTTGGACAGGGATTCTCCGTCTATACTGATGCTTCTCATAGAGGTATGGGATGTGTGTTGATGCAGGGTACTGCTACAGTAGCATATGCATCCAGACAGTTGAAGGTACATGAGAAATACTATCTGACGCATGACTTAGAGCTGACAACAGTAGTGTTTGCTTTGAAGATATGGAGACACTATCTGTATGGAGAGACGTTTACACTCTTTACTGATCATAAGACTTTGAAGTATCTCTTCAAACAGAAGGATCTGAATATGCGCAGCGCGGATGGTTAGAATTTCGGAAAGATTACGACTTTTCCTTGGAATATCATCCGGGAAAAGTGAATGTAGTCGCTGATGCGCTGAGTAGGATACCTATTGGAGATGCGGAGGTTCCTACTGAAACTCGAGTTGAGATTTACGCGTAAATGAGAGTACAGACCGTATCTACACAGAGAGTGGCGAGGGTCAGAGGACGACAGGTTGTACTCCAGGTTTAATGAGTTAGCGCAGAGTGCAGATTGTGTTGATTGGACGGAGACGTCTGACCAGTGCTTGCGCTTCAGGGGCAGATTGTAGATACTGTCAATACCAGAGCTGAGAGAGGAGATTCTTCAGGAGTCACATCGTTCCCGATTCACTATTCATCCAGACGGGACCAAGATGTACCACAACATGAAATGGCATTTTTGGTGGCATGAGATGAAAGCGGATGTGTCAACGTTTATTAAGAACTGTGGGATCTGTCAGCAAGTGAAGGCTGAACATCGTAGACCTGGAGGATTGCTATAGCCTTTTCCCATCCCACGGTGGAAGTGGGAAAACATTGTTATGGATCTTGTGAGAGGATTGCCGAGAACCACCCGGAGACATGATTCCATCTGGGTTATTGTTGATAGACTGACAAAGTCTGCTCATTTTCTACCAGTGGCCGCACATTATACATTTGATCAGTTGAGTATACTGTTTGAGCGAGAGATTATTAGACTGCATGGGGTACCAGTGACTATAACGTCAGACATAGATGTTATGTATACGTCCAGGATGTGGCGGAGTATGCAGGAGCAGTATGGTACGCGCTTATAGTTTAGTACTGCTTTTCATCCTTAAACTGACGGGCAGACTGAGAGATTGATACAGGTTCTCGATGATATGTTACCCGATGATATGTTACGGGCATGTGTCTTGGAGTTCGGCGGATCATGGGAGGAGTACCTACCGTTATGTGAGTTTGCATATAGCAACAGTTATCAGACCAGTATTAAGATGACGGCTTTTAAGGCTTTGTATGGTAGACCGTGTCGCTCGACATCGTGTTGGGCTAAGCCAGAGGACCGGGAGACCGTGGGGCCTAAGATTGTTGTTGATCACACGGAGAAGGTACGACTGATTCTTCAGAGACTCAAGGGAGCCCACGATCGACAGAAGAAGTATGCAGACAAATATCGCGGTGATCTCACATACACCGAGATTTCCTTTGTCTATTTAAAGGTTTCCCTTCAGAAAGGTCTTCAGAGGTTTGGAGTGAAAGGTAAACTTGCACCTAGATTTACCGGACCTTTCAGAAATAAGAAACAGGTCGGAAAGGTTGCGTATGAGCTTGAGCTACCTCCACAGATGTTAGGAGTTCATCCAGTTTTTCATATATCCATGTTTCGATTAGCTGAGTCAAGAGCAGGTGATCGTCCGACTGTAGATTAGAGCGAGATAGACTTGACTGAGGATATGTCATACGAGGAGCAGCCTGTTCAGATCCTAGATCGAATGGTACAACAGTTGAGGAACAAGTCTATCCTAAAAGTACTTGTCAAGTGGCAATTTCATGATGATACGGAACTCACTTGGGAAAAGGAAGACTACATGCGAGATAGGTTTCCGTACCTATTCTAGTAAGGTATACATGTTGGTTCGACTTTTAAATTTCGAGGACTAAATTTTCATTAGTTGGGAAGAATTGTAATGGCCCAAAATTGCTAACCGTGTTTACGTCTTGAAACAGGCTCAACGACCCGTACCGTGGAACCCACGCCGTGATATGTCCGTTTACCGAGGCAAGGGCCGAGGTACATTTTATATTTGTTATGATGTATGCCTAGTGTATTGTATTTGTGTAGACTATTAAGTTAATTTTCTACGGGTGTTTAGGTATCGAGAAGAGCGGGGACGTACCTCGAGTCGTGTGTCGACGTAGGACCGAGGTAGCGACATATTGGGGTAAGTTTAATTTATTTAAATAAAATGTGAATTTGTTGGGTATTGTGTGGCTTTAATGTGGCCACATGGAAACTAAATGAGTAAATGGCCTATAGTTAGGAAAATAAGTCATGAGGCATAGGATGTGCATCGAGACACGCGTTAAACCATCATGAGGCAAGGTGTCACATTGTTGAGTCACTCACAAGTGACTTGGGGAACAAGTGGGACAATGTGCTCCATGTGATGAGCCTCGGGATACGTGTGCACACCAAGATCTAAGGCTAAAGTTTAAATTCACATTATATAAATACTTAAGTCAAGATGATTATCTTTTTATCGTCACCACCTCACCAAAACAACAAACTGAAAATCGGAAGAGAAGAGAGGAAGAGAAAGAGAAGGAGAGAACCCGAGACGAATCAAGGTGAGTTTGTTGTTCCATTGATGGGGTGGAGTGGTGTCGGTGGGGTGTTTGGAGGGAGCTCGGGATGCTCCCGAGGAAGGAGACGACTCGGGAGAGTCGTCTCCCCTCCCTACACGAACTGGGGTTGATTGCCAACCCCAGCTCGTGACCAAAAAAAAAAAAAAAAAAAAAAAAAAAAAAAAAAAAAAAAAAAAAAAAAACTCCTCAACGAACCAGGGAGTCCCTGGTTCGTTGGGGAAGAAGGAGCCCAAACAGGCCGGCCAAGGGCCTGGGCCAGGGTCGGGTCGACCCAACCCAAAACAAAAAAAAAAAAAAAAAAAAAAAAAAAAGTTGAAAAATTGGAGAAAAATCGAAAAACAAATTCCAGAAAATAGGAAAAAATCTTAAAAAATTATATTTCGATAAAATAAATAGAAAATAATGAATTTCGATGAAAAATAAAATATTTGGAATTTCGGACTAGCATTTTACGGGGGTTTTACCTCGAAAAGTGCGAAATTGGGCCGATTGGCCGAAAAGAAAAAAAATGTTAGAAATTTGTCTCGACTTCGATTTAGCCTAATGTGCTACATTATTAAATGTTAGGGAAATGGGAGAACTCAGGCCTTTGGGCACGCATTTCGAATTGTCGAGGGATCGACTAGACTAGGACAAGCGTGTGAATTGTAACTACAACTGTGAGAATTTTATATTTCATTTCATTCATCTTTATTGATTTATTGGTCTATGGGTAGACAGTACTACTTGAACTCGCACATCATGTTGTTCTTGTATCTATTCATGGATGAATATTGTGACATGATGCCTTGTGAATTGTTTCGTTGCCTTTGATTCCTACACTTGACGTCATTCTTGAACAAAATTGATAAAAATCATGCTAATGGAATAATGTGGATTTAAGTAGACTTATATTCGATTTTCTTTGGGCTTTGTAGCCTAACTTATCTTCGTATCCTAGAATTTTGAAATTATTTGTCTTTGAAATTAAAGTAGGGATTATCTAGTGTCCATTGCACGAGAGATGTGCGGTTCACAGGGACATGGGTCTACCGGGGTTCCGGCACTCACCACTACACTTGCGCGGCACAGGAGTTATGGGACTCGAGGTGGTCGGCAAGCATGAGATTGATGTTGTAAAGCGTAGAGCGCAGCTCCGCTATTTATGTAAGATATGTTGAGCGCAGTCTCCATATAGTAGTGGGAAAAGGTAGGTGATAGGTCTCACCGCCTACCGGACGTAGATCATCTCGACTTAGCCTGTGTCTGTTTCTACATCTTTAAACTGTGGTATTTACTTGCATTACTTGTTTCAACGCAATTTATTTCGCTACTTTATGCTTTTAAATATCATTCGTTTATTTTGAAAATGTGGCATAGAATTCTCCGGTTAGTACTTAAATATCACTATACACACCGTCTAGTTTGTGACAGTGGGTGTAGGTCCGTCGAGCAGCACTAGACCGGGGAAGGAGAAGATCGACGACTTCCTCTGAGCAGTTCCGCGACTTTCCTCACTCATTTGTATGTCTCGACTTTTGTTGTATTATTATTATGTCATTTTGGGTTGTACATTGGGTTGAGTGAATAGTGTCATATATATACGTGCTTGTGATGGTGTCTTTTCTTGGTTTTCCACATTTAGGAATTTTTGGAGAATGAATGCTTTCGCTTAATGATAATGGAATTGGAATTACCTTTAAATTGGATAATATATCAATACATGGATTTGGAGGAATATAGGGACGAAAGGCTGACTAATACGTAATTAAGTCTTAGGTGATTTGGATTAAGGCTTGATTACGAGATTAGGCCGGGCGGTGCCCTGTTTAGTAGTTGGGGCCGTCACAAAGAAAAATAAAAGTAGAGAGAGATTCAATTCGGTCATCTCAATGTTTATGTGTCCCCGTCCATCTATATATATATATATATATATATATATATACGTATCTTATGTTTATATAATAAAATATGAGTGTTTCTATAATGGAGTTTAAATATATACTATGTCATGAATACTATATATCTCACAATTGAATTACTATGTGATTTCAATCTAATAGTGATTGATGTAGTGCATTTAATGTAAAACACATTAAATGCGCAATAAATGCTATATAATTGGGTTCCATTGTAGAAGCACCCATAAAATATTTCTTAACTAAACCAAAAACAGATTCTTCCAAATTTCTCTCCTTAAACCTTGCAATGCAAGCAACGTACACCACACGTGTAGCTTTGGATCTTCATCAATCATCATTACACGCTTCTCGAGGTCGATCCCATGGACATTTCATGTACTACGTCAATCTCTATACACCTTGCCACACCGGATCAACTCTTCTGCCAATTAAGGCACACACGTTTTACGGGGGTTTTTCCAAAACTAGGGGGTTTACAATTTATTTCACAAAATAGGGTGGTTTACTTTAAAATAACCAAAGTAGGCAATAACGCCTTTTCAAAAGGCGTTATTGTGTGATGTTGGTTCTGTGTCGGTGACGTGGCGGCGATTTGTACAGATAGCGCCTTTTGAAAATGCGTTATCTGTACATTTGACCGCCACCTCACCGCCACCTCACCAACATCTAATAACGCCTTTTCAAAAGGCGTTATTGGTTAAGTTTGTTGGCAGTGACGTGGCGGTGAGGTGGCGGTGAGGTGGCGGCCAAATATACAGATAGCGCCTTTTGAAAATGCGCTATATGTACAATTCCGCCGCCACGTCATCGCCACCTCACCGCCACGTCACCAACTGGACTCGCCGATCTGTCCGCCAACGCCGCTGCCACTGGTCCGCGACCTCCCTGCGGGCGTTGTTCTTGGCTGCGCATTGCCGCTGGCGTCAAATCACTGCATAGCTTTCTGCACAAGCGTCCTCCTCGGCCGCCGTCATCATGCGAGCTTTCTTGGACCGCGTCGTCTCGGCCGCTCCGTCCTCTCTTGCTGTCGTCGTCGTCGTCGTAGTTGAACGATCTCGACTAAAAAAAAACCAATTTTGAATATATATACATTGGTTATAAAAAAGAAACCAATTTTGAATATATATATATATACATTGGTTCCAACCTTCAACTCTCTTTTCTAAACTAACTAACATTAACAAACCTAACCAAAATAAACTAACTAACTAACTAACTAACTAACTAAACTAAACTAACTAACCTTAACTAACCTAACCAAACCAAACTAAACTAAATAACTAACTAACCTTAACTAAACTAAATAACTAACTAACTAACTTAACTTAACTAACTAACTAACTAACTAACCAAAGTAAACTAAACTAACTAACCTTAACTAACCTAACCAAACTAAACTAAACTAACTAACCTTAACTAACCTAACCAAACTAAACTAAACTAACTAACTAACTAACTAACTAACTAACTAACTAACTAACTAACTAAAAACTAAACTAAACTAACTAACCTTAACTAACCTAACCTAACCAAACTAAACTAACAAACTAACTAACCTTAACTAAACTAAACTAACTAACTAACTAACTTAACTTAACTAACTAACTAACTAACTAACCAAAGTAAACTAAAATAACTAACCTTAACTAACCTTAACTAAACAAACTAAACTAAACTAACTAACCTTAACTAACCTAACCAAACTAAACTAACTAACTAACTAACGAACTAACTAACTAAACTAAACTAAACTAACTAACCTTAACTAACCTAACCAAACCAAATTAAACTAACTAACTAACTAACCTTAACTAAACTAAACTAACTAACCTTAACTAACCTAACCAAACCAAACTAAACTAAGTAACTAACTAACCTTAACTAAACTTACTAACTAACTAACTAACATAACCAAACTAAACTAACTAACAAACTAAAGTAACTAACCTTAACTAACCTAACCACCTAAACAATACAAACTAAGTAAACTAAAATGACTAACTTAACTAACTAAACAAACAACCAAAAAAAGTAAATCATTACCCAAATAATGAGTCATAACCTGACCTAACCTAAGTCAACTAACAAACGTAACCTAACTAACTATACTAACCTAAAATTGCCCAACAACATGAATCAAGTAAACTAATCAAAAGTAGCACGTGTGATGCATACCTAACTTTGTGCATGACATTGTGGTGTGTTTTGTGTTGAAGTTCAATGAAGACCGTGACGATTCTCACACAAACAACAAAAAATAAACTAACTTAATTGCAAACTAAACATACTAACTAAATGGAACTAACCAAGCTAAACTAACCGAACTAACCTTAACTAACCTAACCTAACTAACCTTAACTAACCTAACCACCTAAACAATACAAACTAAGTAAACTAAAATAACTAACTTAACTAGCTAAACAAACAACCAAGAAACGATTAACTAAACTACCAAACGAAACTAAACAAACAACCAAGTAGCTCGAGAGTTACTTGTTAACAACCTAACCTAACGTAACTATGTGAACTAAACTCGACTAACCTAACCTAACCTAACTATGTAAACTAAATTAACTAAACTACACTAAGGAACATACCCTAACTCAACTACACTAAACTAAATTAACATCAACACCTAAACTAAACTAACTTAACTAAGTAAGCTAATTAACCTAACCAAACTAAACAAATATAACCTAACCACCTACACCTAACTAACTAAGCTAACCACTTAAGTTAAATTAAACATATAATCTAAACTAACTTAACAAACTAAACTAACTATTGAAGAGTAATCACAGATACGACATTATCATAATATGGAAAACATGAGAAATAAGTTTATTCAATGAGAAGGTTGTATACACGTACTCCGTGAACCCAATATATAACTTATTTACAAATCACCATGACATCAACAAAACTCATCATGCAGGTCTATTCCGGCGGCTACGTTGACGTTGTTGCTCGGTGATGCAAACCGGACGTACTCTTTGTCTAGTTGGACGATGTGTTTGTACATCCGGTTGAGGTTGTTGAGGTAGCTGGTCTTGCATTTAATCACGTCGAGTAGATTGATGCGTTTCCTCTGGTGCTTCACTCGACTCACCTCTGCTACTGATGCTCCCGAAAATAGGAGGTGGAACCATCCCAAAATACTGGCTTCCTGTATGGGGTTGGGGGAAAAGAACATGAGGCTGCGGCATGGTCAACAAGTTCATGAATGAGGGATCTCCACTATATGGCATATTGTAATTATAAGGAGTAGGAATATATGGTTTAGGCATGTATTGAGGCAGTGACGGATACATTTGAGGATGAGGCATTCCATGGTCCACATATGAAGACGACGGCCCAGATGCGTAAGGATCAAAATGGTAAGGAGGAAGATTCACGAACGGCGGCCTGGGTACAAACATTTGAGGTTCTGCTTAGGGTGTGGACGATGCAGGAATGTACCCATGAGAAGAATGAGTTGGTGGGGATGATCGTTGGCTACTCTCGCCAACAGTCTCTGTTCTACTCGCTCTCGAACGAGATGAACGTGCTGGAGGAGAACGTCTGCTACCCTCTGCAGCAATCTCAGTCTGAGTAGATGGACGTGGTGGACGAGGACGTCTGGTGCGTTCCCGCACAGTCTCTGGTCGGGTTCGTCTTCTTCTCACCTCAATGTTTGCTTCGCCCTGATCGTTTTCTTCATCTTCCTGTTCATTATCCTCATTTACGTCTTGTTCGACGTCAATTCCGTCATGCGAAAGATTAGACATTTGCCTTTCATCTTCGTCTAAAATTTTAATCCCTTCATCAAGCGCAGCAAGACCTTGTTCGTACCCATCCTCAATAAACACTCGCCTCAGTCGATGCACCAAGTTACGCTGATATACAAAAAATATGAGTTAAAAGCACGCAAAATAAGATATTAGCTGTTCGAGGAAAAGTAAGAGTTGGAAGATTACCGAGTAGTCACGTAACGCCCCGTCGTGTCCAATGAATCTCCTAGTGACTGAGCGATACCACGTCATGTAGTCTTCATGATCGTGCCCTTCATTAAGTGCCGATGTGGCAATGGTGTCCCCACGATTTTCCCACATGTGTATGTAGCTTGCGTGAAAAGTCACCCAATTTTCATTATGATGTCCACGCAATTCGAGGCGGTGCAGTTGGGCGTCGTAAGCACAATTTGGTGGCACCACTTATACCATGCCGAATTGTCTCATAACCCTTTTTAGTCGATGCCACTCCACAATGTGGAAACAAATAAGGGGACACGTCGAAAGCCAACTCCCGTGACCATTTGTACAGTAATCGGGAAGAGACCCCATGAGTTCAGTATAAGGTTGCCATACCACATCATCTTCATGCCTTTGCGAGTCGAGTGCATCACGGTAGCCGATACGACGTGCGTCGCACTTTGTGAAATCGAAAATGCATCGAGCCATCTGTGTAGAAAACAATAAGTTAAGATAAATGAAATTGGACAAGATTTTTTAGCAAATTAATGACAAATCGACTTTAATACATGTGTCCGAGTGGAACGTCCATAAGCATATTTTGGCCATCCACCGTTCGCTGCTGAGCTCTAGAAACACGCAGGCGCCGCGGTGCTATGAATGGAAATCTGTCCCATGCCCACGCTTTGTACAAGAATTGAGGCGCCAGCAACCTCATGTGCCCCTGCGCGAGATCCGCGACACAACTCCCTGTACAAATAAGCCAAACATGCACTCCCCCAACTATATTGTCCAGCTACTTGGAAATCCTCCAGCAATGGTAGGAACATCAAATGTACGAATCGATTGGACTTGTCGGCGAAAAGACAACCACCGATGAGTTGTAGTATGTACGATCGAACGTAACGTTGGACCGACTCCTCATCGTTATCATCATCTATTGATGGTACGTTACGCTCAAGCCAATCGACCTTAAGTTTACAACCAACGACGTCATCTCCACCAGGAGTTCGTCCAAGTAGCCTCTCGCAAACATCAGCATAGTCTACGTCTGTCGTTCCCGTCACAGGCATACCTTCGATAGGTAATCCAAGCTGTACCTGCACGTCTTGGAGTGTAATTGTGCACTCCCCACAATGCATGTGAAATGTATGCGTCTCAGGGCGCCATCTCTCTACAAACGCAGTAATCAAAGCCCAATCAAGGCTGAAAAATGCTACCCGGGATATCCCATAGAACCCACTGGAACGAAGATATGGGATCATCCTAGAATGATACTGCATCGTTCGATCAACGACCCCACGTCTTCGACGTACGCGCATTGTTTCGTACACCTTGTAATTAATAATGTATTAATGTAGGTTTTTGATACATTATTGCTGTAAATTTGACGTATTCATGTAAAACAGTTTACCTCGCCCCTCCATGTTCGTGTTGATCTGTGAGTAGATTGGAGTTGCAATAGTGATGGATCTGAAGGTCCTGGATCCATTGCAGTACAACTACAAATGAATGTTAGAAAAAGAAAATGAGTGTTGTACGAAACCAAACGATAAGTATTTGTTAAATGTTCACACAAAAACAATCTAAGTAAATGGTCAAAAACAACATATGTACGAACTTAAGTTACTTCACACAAATGAAACTTTCGATGTGAAGATCGCATCAATATCGCAACTACAGAGCATACTCGTTCATTTGAGTTTGAGTTACTAAATGTTTTAAGCATAACAAACACAAAAAAACAAATCAACCATTTTGAACAACAACAACAAATGTAACAAACAATTATTAATAATTATGAAAAATACACTATTTCCTGCTAGTTGTCTTCAACGTAACAATCCTATATTTTCGTTAGTTCCACGTCAACAAAACTAAAGTAAAGTAATCAAACATATATCATGTAAATCATAACAAACAATTATTAATAATTATGAAAAATACCAAATTCGTGAACTTATTATTTTCCTCTCGCTAGTTGTCTTCAACGTAACAATCCTATGGCAAAGTGACATTTTATTTTATTTTCGTTAGTTCCACGTCAACAAAACTAAAGTAAAGTAATCAAACATAACTAACCTAACTAACCTAAGTAAACCTTTACCCAAGTAATGAGTGTTAAACTACACTCAAGTAACTTATCTAACTAACTAACCTAACCTAACCTAGCAAACATAAAAAGTGAAAGTGGAAACTGGTTCGTGAAACTGTTCCATTGTTAATTTCAACTGAAATGCTTAACTAAGAAAATTAAAAAACTATTAATTACATAACTAAGCAAATTAAATAACCTAACCTAAAATAACCTAACTGTGTGAACTAAACTAACGAAACCAACAAAACTAAATTATACTGACCGCAAATTGTCGAACAACAAAACTAAAGTAAAGTAATCAAACATTAATAACCTAAGTAACGAACTTAACTAAACAAACTAACTAAACTAAACTAACTAACTAAACATAAAATAACCAAACTAAACTAAGTAACCTTAACTAACCTAAATACCTATACTAAACTAAACTAAACAAACTTAACTAACTAAACAAACTACCTAAAAACGATTAACTAAAGTACTAAACGAACCTAAACAAACTTAACCGTCTTAATAAACTAAACAAACTACTTTAACTAAACTAACTAACCTAAAGACCAAATATAAACTAACTTAATTGACTTAACTCACTAAACAAACTAACTAAACTAAACTAACCAAACTAAATTACCGAACCTTAACTAACCTAAATACCTAAATTAAACAAACTAACTTAACTAAACTAACTTAACTAACTAAACAAACTACCTAAAAACGATTAATAAACAAACTTAAACGAAATTAGACATACCTCCTCCTCCTTCACCGGACCTCCTCCTTCTCCTCCGCTGAGACGTCTGGTGCCCCGCCGCCGCTGCTCCGCGCTCCCCTGCCACAGCTCCGCTCCTC
This sequence comes from Stephania cephalantha, assembly GCA_039657325.1. Lineage (NCBI taxonomy): Eukaryota > Viridiplantae > Streptophyta > Magnoliopsida > Ranunculales > Menispermaceae > Stephania > Stephania cephalantha. The sequence goes on along the minus strand of CM077574.1, from coordinate 18,880,544 downwards.
CCTGATCAGCTGCCACTCCTCCGTGCTCCCCTGCCGCGGACCTCCCTGCTCTGCTCCGCGCTCCCCTGCCGCAGGTCCGCTCTCCTCCCTGCTCAGCTGCTCGTACTCCTTCCTCCGCCGCTGCTACCTCCTCTGCTGCTCTGCGTTGATCTGCCGATGCTCCTTCCTTGGCTGCCGCTGCTCACTCCTTCCTCCCTCCGTGGTCTCTCTCCACCGAGCTCCTCCCCGTCCCCTCCTTATATAGACGCGCTCGAATTGTCTTGCATGATCACGGGATTACTATCCCGTGACCCCTACGACCCCTACCCCTCAGATATCCCTACCAAAACCAACGCAGAGAATATTCTCTCGCGTCGGTTCGGAAGAAGATGATGGGGTGCGCAGATAGCGCCTTTTGAGAAGGCGCTATCAGCGCACCCCCCCAAATGTGTCCACGTGGATCCAAGTGGACTGGGTAATCCCATGCTGTCCACGTGGACACCAATAGCGCCTTCTCCGAAGGCGCTATTGGTGACGTGGCAGCAATAGCGCCTTCTCATTGGGCGACATTGCTTAGTGTGGGGAAAAAAAAAATCCACCCGTACTTACCTCTTTCAAAGTAAAAACTATACTACTTTGGAAAAAAAATCCGTTTTACGTATATGGTGCCTCTACTTTATCCGCCACGTCATCACCCATGTTCTTCATAAATGGGCCCACCAAAGTTGCCTCGGGATGCGCAAGCGCGCGATTTTTCAATTTTGTGTATTTTTTCACCCAGAATTCTGTATACTCCATTAAACTTGAAAATAATAAATAAAAGTTTGGAGAGGAATTTGTAAACTCTGGTCGACTTTCCTTGAGGGCGTTACGTGAAGTTTGGGTGACAGCTCAGTCGCGAGGTTTTGGACCGATTAATGGGTTGAAGGGATTGGTAGGTTGCTTCCATATGCAACTAGAACCCTCTCTGATGAAGAAGTTGAGGCCCCGGTATACAAGTTTGTTATGGAACATGGGAGTATGGGACGTGGAATTGGGAGTAGCTGAAAGAATTTCTTCCCCAAGCGGTGTGTGAACGGTTGCGGGCTGTCCCTGCACCGAAGAATGATAGAGGAGTCGATAAGATTTCATGGTGCTTTGAGAAGAGAAATCACTTTTCAGTCAAAAAAGCCTATCAGCTACTCAACCACCCTGAGACCCTGCCCTCAGAGCGTTATTGGGATAAAGTTTGGTCTTGGAAGGGACTATAAAAGATTAGATTGTTCCTTTGGTTAGTAAGCCATGAAAGATTACCCACTAATGTTTTTTGTATGAAGAGACAAGTTGGGGGGTCTGATAGATGCCCAGGATGTGAAGATGAGCCCGAGTCTGTCTTACACGTCTTGAGGGACTGTAATCTAGCTCGAAGTATTTGGGACAGATGGCTTTGGAACATGGACTCACGTAAATTCTTCAAGGCCGAATTACGGGAATGGTTGGCAGTTAATCTGGCCAGCAAAGATACTTATTGGAGAGTCCTATTTGGAGTGGTGTGTTGGTACCTGTGGTATTGGAGGAATGAGGCTGTCTTTAATAATCATCAAGCCCGAACGATCCGTATATTGTTCAAAACACAGGAGATTCTGCATAGTATTGGTATGCTTAGCTCTTCCAAACTGGCGGGGAGGATGAGACAATATACGAAGTGGGAAATGCCAAGTAGGGAGTGGGTTAAACTAAACAGTGATGGTGCTGCAGGGGCGGGAGGGCTCATGCGAGATGAAACAGGGAGATTTATGTGGGGCTTCTCCGCGAACATTGGTAAATGTCTACCTCTAACAACCGAACTTTGGGGGATCCTTCTTGGTCTCTAGTTAGCCGAACAGCGGGGTATTGACAAATTAATAGTGGAAACAGATTCGAGGGAAGCATTGGATTTGATTTGCAAAGCAGTCCCGAGGGCTCAATGTGATCAGCTAGTTTGGTTGATCAAACAACTGTTGAATAGACGCGGTGAGACCAAATTGCAGAAGATTTTCAGGCAAAGTAATTCCTGTGCAGACAGGGTTGCCAAGGAAGGATTAGAAGGAGATCAATAAGTCACCTAATATGACTCAGCTCCAAGTTTTATGAGGGCCGCTAAGGGCACCCCACCATTTAATGAGGGCACCCAGTTAATGTGGGCACAAACTGTTTTACCTGGGGCACCCAAAAATTAGCCCCGAACTACCGAAAATACCCCCTCGTGCAAACCCCTGAGCACCCCACCACCCCCACCATCACCACCACCCTCGTCCACCGAACTCCTTGTGGAAGAATTCATTTGTTTTGAACCGACCAGTGAGAGGAATCCCCGAAATCGTGTTCTCCGTCCCTCGCCGTGTGTTTCTCCTTCGTTGTTCGAGTTTTCTGGCATTTTGTAGGGTCCGTGTGTGAGCCGATTTCGTCTCCAAATTAGGGCTCGGTTGAAGATCGTCGAATTAAGTTACATTTGGTAGAGTAGTTGTAATGTGTGTGTGGCGGTTTTTTCAAATGTAAAAAAATTGGGAAATCGTGGTTCTCGGCCACACAGGCCAGAGACCGTGTCAACTGTCTCGGCCAAGGCCGAGACAGAAGCTAATATTCTTGGGAACACGCAGTCTCGGCCACGAAGACCGGAAGAGTTAACTGCGTATCGGTTGTCCACTTCCGAGAGGGTCTCAGTAGGCTCGGTCGTCATAGGGACGAGAGTCGGGCGAATTGAAATGGTCAATCCATCTCGGTGGTGTACAACGAGACCTTTTATTGGACTCGGTTGTACGCGGCCGATATATTGGAATACTTGTCGGTCATGGGTGACCGAAAATATGGGTTGTTTCACGAACCTGCTTGACCGAGACATCCGAAATGGATGAATTTGAACATTACTGTTTGAAAAAAAATTTGGTTGTATGTCAAACTAACAATACAAGATTGAAAATCCATCACGACAATTTGCACCGAAACTTAATTAATTATAAATCTCCATTACATTCAAACTGACTCTAAAAAGGGTCCATTCATAAGTAAACAACAATCAAAACACAACAACAATCAAAACACAGCACAACATTTGCATATACATAGAACATTCGGACGAATTGGCAAAATTTCTAAATGTTTAGCCGTCTAGGTACAAGCTTTAACCTACGGTGTATCTAAATCTACAACAGGTATGGTAGCTTCATGATCGCGATTGCAATGGGCGCGATGTCTCGAAAAACGAATCCATCTCGCCAACCTTTGGCGCAGTCCTCAACGTACCGATCCCACGATGGATATAAGGATGGCAGCGGTGCATTCACACGCAACTGCACCTGTCAAAGTGAACAATAGAACATAGAAGATATTGTCACAAACCCGATTAAGGGGGAAACAAACCAATTCACAAAAAATCATAGAACTTACCCTAACCCAATGGATATTCCTTTCATTTGCCATTGCAAATGATAAGTCTGTTGTGCAATGACGACGGTGGAGTACTACGTAGAGGTAGGAACGTGGAGGCACTCCCATGCGAGAGGTTGACGAGAATGACATTGAATGCGGTGGATACTAACAATCCCATGTCCGGAAGTGTCAACCATTCTTTGAAAGATGCCCCATCTTGCTTTTCTCGGGCAATGCACCACATTCTTGACGATCTCGAAACTCGAGCCAAGCACTTCCCACCAAAGGTCTTCATACCCGATAATCTCATCGTACATCCTTCTACGCACAATCCTCCACCCGTCTACGTCGGCAAGTCGAAGCCCAGAGGCTATACACCGATATCCACAATTTCCATCGGAAACGACATCGATAATGGCCTCAACATGTGGCAACCAATCCGGTTCTAAGCAATGACTATAAGCCATGTTAGATCCACTTTACGTGCGTCGACTGGCGCGACGCATTTGTGGAACATTGACTTTCTTCTGCCTAGAAGCTTTTGTGGAGTGGGAGGACTCAAATCCGATTGGAGACTGGGGTGCCTCCGACACAGGGGTGCCTCCGATTGGAGACTCCGGTGTCCTCCCACCCGCATCCTCAACTTCCCGATCGCACTCCACAAAAGACGAAGGTGGACTAATCTCCCTAAGCTCACTTTCGGTCCTCCCCCGCATCCACAACTTCCTCCTCCCCCTTATCCAATCTTCTGCGGTGTCGTGATTGTGCCTCCCACAAATCACGGTGACATACCATAAGGAGTCGCATTTTCCTTGACGTTAATTTGGAAAGGGCATCCACATTTCTTCGTACCGGTGTGACTCCTCGCCTTTTCATCATTCCTTGATTTCTTTAAAAATTTTGCCGCTTTCCCCTTCCCTACTCTCTCGAGCCGGTCCCCTATATGTCCCACCTCTCACAGCAATTTTCACCCTTCCCTGCGCTTAATGCCCCCGCATCCGAGCGCTTCGTTACTAACACAAACTTGTTCTCACCACCAATCATTTGGAGCCATGAAATAGCCGCTTCTCGAGAGGGGAATGGCTTAGAAGGTGTAAAAGTGTCCTTGTAGTCCGGAAAATTACTAGATAACGGCATTACCGCAATACAAACAAACAAGTGTAACATTATAATCAACCAAAATGTACAGCACAATCACAAAAAAACCCAAAAAAACATGTTCTCGGTTGTACAGGTCCGAAACTTTCTTCAGAGTCTCGCTTACGTACGACCGATATTTACTCATTACTCTCGGTCGTTCCAGACCGTGACCTATGTGAATTCTCTCGGTCCTCTATGACCGAGACGTTACCATACATCTCGGTCCTGCGAGGCCGAAACGATCGCGCACCCAGACAGAAACTTCGGATAACCGCAAAAAAAACACAAAAAATTTGCAAAATTACATCAAGGACGACCTCCTCTGGCACCGAAGCATTACAATCCTCCATTATACAGTGGAAACAACTTCGGATTTGAAGAAATTACCAAACCCTACGTTGACAAACAAATCATCATTTTTACAGTTATACACAACTAAACAGTTCTAAAAAACCCGAATATGGTTGTCAAACATTGTTACCTCGCTGTTGTCGACGATGTCAATCCGCAAGAATCGATCGCTCTTCGCCAAACGCAATGTGGTCGTCGCGCTTTGTGGTTCAAGCTTCTTTGGTGGGGTGCCCTAACTCCTTGTCAAAATGGTTTGTGGGGTTTAAACCATTATATATATACAGGGGCAAAATGGTCTTTTCCATTTTTGCTGGAATTTTTTCAAATAAGTTGGGTGCCCTCATTAAATGGTGGGGTGCCCTTAGCGGCCCTCAGTTTTATTGTCATGCTACTTGAACAGGATCTTAAGTAGTTATGTATTTCTAGCCTGAAAGGGCCTTATTCTACCAAAAAAATAATAAATAAAGATAATTAGACTAATATGTTGGAGACTTAACTATAAAATATATATAAATACACCTAATTAATACTACATAATTAATGACTTATCACCTGACACTCTTTACATGTTGGTAGTGGGTACGTGCAAATCCATAGAGGAAAGGAAAAGGAAAATATTGTAATGGCAATTATCAACGGGTAAAAACATTGCTATCAGCAGGGAAGAAATTCATACTTGAAAAAAAACACAGAAGAAATTCACAAGACGTTTCCCAACTTCCTAAATGAAGCCTTTCTGTAAAGAAAATTATTGAAGATATCACAACAATGACAACTATCAATAGGTAGAACATTGCTACAAATACTAGGCTTGGCCCTTCTCTCTACTACACCAAGTTTTTAATATTCTGACTAAGGTAGAGGCGATGGATTTGATTTGTGGCAACTGCATCATTTTTGTTTAATATTTGGGTTAGTGATAGGGGCACCTTTCTAGCCCCTCGTGGGATTAATCCAACCTTAATTGGGAGGAGCGAGGCAGTTCGGACATCCTCATTCATTAAAAAGAGTAATTGAAGCCAAAGTTTACAACATCATGTAACTACAAAGAAGATGAGAAAGTTACTTTATTTTTTGCTGAAAAAACAAGAAAGTTACTTATGTATCTTATGTAAGACAATGTGTCTCATAACATCTTTTTTATTTATGTAATGAATAAAATCATATTTCAGTTTTGTTGTTGGCATGTTGGGATGTCACTAAAGTCACCCTTGCATAGGCTATTAGTGAGCTACAAAGAAAGTTTTACAGTATTTGTAATGAACAAAAGATTACATGCTCACTTATAAAAGTATCATAGCTTTAAAGTTAATGGTTATTGAGACATAAACTTTAATGGGTGTCTTGACACTACAAAATTTACTTTTGAGTATGTTTTCATTAATAGAGAAATCTCTAAAGAGTATTAATCAAATGATTATAACTATTTCTACCATGAAAGCTGATTATGCAGTTTAAAAATACATGGTTAAGGAACTTCATTTAAGGGATTGATATTATTATCTCAAATTTAATGTCATTAACGATTCAATATGACCATTCTGCAGTTATATTTTCTCCAAAAAACGATCAGTTTAGACTGGTATGAAGTGTACGAAGTTAAATACTTTGCAGTTAAAGAAGAAGTTCAATATAAAAGAGTGCCAATTAACCATTTAGCACGTGTTTTATGGTTGCAAATCTCTTAACAAAAGGATTATCACTGTGAAATTCGAGAATTTCATAAACTTGGATAGGCAACTAATTCAATATTTTTGGATTTATTTGGAATTCAAGAATCCAAGGTGGGACCCACGTGTTTCAGACCAGAGATCATAAAGTAAAATATTATTTTTTATTGATTAATGCCTAGTGTGTATATTATACGGTATTTCGTCGTGAAGTCTATGTGTTGAGGTGTATCCTCAGTTTTTATCATAATCGAGGTTGTATGTAACGACCGCTTTAATTAATCCTAATTAGTTGATTAATTACAAATTAGGACCCTAAAATCAGACCCACTTGGACGCTTCAGAAAAGTCTAAGGCACGCTTGACGAGGTAAATTATGGTTATTTTTGTGCTATGTGTGTTAATTTATTTTATTTTTAGTTAATATTTGCACTAGTGTTAGAATTTCAATTGGTTGCATTGTGCACGTGTTGCGACGAGAACGTACGACGCTGCGGGGTGCACGTAACGTGAGTGTATGGGGTAGTCAGGGGTTTAAAGATCATATCACTCATCACATCACATCACCCATCAAATCATCCATAACCATCACATCACCATTCCCTTACTTCTCTCTCTCTCTCTCTCTCTCTCTCTCTCTCTCTCTCTTACATCAAATAAAAAAAATCTCTTATTTCCTCTCTCTAGCCGAATCTCTCCCCCTCTCATTTCTTCTTCTTCTTCTTCATCTTCTCCAACACTACTTCATCATCAAATTATTCTCACCTTCGCCAAGCTCTCCTCCAATGACACTCTCGGCTTCGCCATCACCACCTCTCACGCCGGCAATCTTCTAGTCTGGGGTAAGTGGTGGTTGTTGTTGTGAGATTTTTGGAGAGCTTTGGAAGCTTTAATGGTGGTTGCGTTGATGATATTGTGTTGAGTTGTTGATGTTATAGTTATTGATTGTATTGTTGTTGTTGTTCATAAAAAAATAAAAAATAAAAATTAGAGAAATCGTCCCTGGAGAGACGAATTCGTTTCTCCAATGACGAGTTGAAAAAAGGGAGGGGGAAGCCAGGTGGGCAGGGCCTAGTTGTCCCCAGAAGGGCTAAGCCTGGCCAGCCACCCAAGCGTGTCAACCCAAGCCAGTCCATACCTAGGGATGCAAGCGCGGTGGGGAATCCTCACGGGGGACGGGGATTCCCCGCAACGGGGACGAGGATGGGGAATTAAAATGGGGATGGAGGTTGGGATGGAGATAAAATTTCATACCCACGCGGTTATGGGTACGGGGATGGGAAAAATATATTCGCGGGGATCCCTGCGGGAATCTCTATTGGTAATCTTCATGGGGATCCCCGTGTGGATTACCTATGGATATATCCGCAAGTATCCTTATTGGGATCCCCGTTCATATCAAATACATCTATATATATTGTATATATCAATTTTATATAATATTACACGGCTTTCACCCAAAACACTAGTGATAAACAAGCTCTAATGTGATTTATAATTTTAACTTGTTTGGTTAATTTTATGTTTTGTTTTAAATTGTTTGAAACTATATTTATATGTTATACTTTATTTGGTTGAAATTTTCAAAAATTGTGATCCTATGTATGTGTACCATACTTTTTATAAATATTTTTAAAAAAAATAATTCGAAAAAAATATTTTCCCATAGTGATTCCTCGCAAAATCCCTGCAAGAATCTTCGCGAGGATCTTCAATGAGGAATGAAATGGGGAAAGATTTTTCCTCGTGGGGATTCCACATCTTTGCGTGGATTAAGCGGAGATGGAGATGGGGATGAAAGTTTATCCCCGCGCGAGGATGAGTATGAAGATGGAGGGATGAATTCTAAAGCGGGCATGGGGATGGAGATCGGGTCCCCATCCCCTACCCTCCCCATTTACATCCTTACCAATACCCAAGCGGGTCGGGCCATGCCGCCTAAATTAACGGGGACCGGTTAGGCCGAACTGGGCCTAATCGAACTGGGTCCAGTTCAAGGGCCCAACCCTATATAAATAAATAAATAAATTTAAAAAAAAATCTAAATTAAATTAGTTTTAAAAGACAAATCATACAAAAATAAGAAAAATAGGTAGAAAATCATGAAAGAATCTAGAAAAATCAGAGAAAATATGAAAAAATTGGAAAAAGATAGAAAAATGGATTTCGAGACTTTTTCAGGCATTTGACACCTCGTTATAACTCAAAAAGCGTGCCACAACTAAAATTTGGAATAAAATTTTAATTTTTGATTTTACATTATAAAATCATTAAATGTGACACTAAACCATTTTAAAATGACAAAATTAGACACCAAGAAATTAATAGACTAGTCGAGTGTCAGATGCGCAGTTCGAGGCATGAGCGGGTCATTTCGGAGCGATTTCATGAGCGTCGAGGTAAGTAAACCCACAAGAATGACAGCTTAGAATTAACTTACTTCACTTGTAATTTACTTATTTCATTATTACTTTTTGCCAGTCTGGCTTACATACTTACTTTATTATCGCGTGTGTCTGTATATGGTCAACGAGACGGTATGACCACTTTCTGGCATTTTCGTTGACGATCCGATTGTTGCTACAATGTTAGTCATACCTTAGACTACGTGTGAGATTCCACTCTGGGAGTCGATGATCTCAAGAGTGGGTTAACGTGATGCTCGCCTCCATTACAGAGTTCCTCTTATTCGAGACGTTGGGTGAAAGTCTACCATCCGACCAACATAGTTCCTCGTTTCGACCGTGAAGAGGAGGCGGGGATTACCTCGCCACCAAGACCTTCTAAGTTTATTATTTTCGTCACAGGCTCGACAACTATACACCACAATCGCGTTCCGTATTCTTGATTATCTATGCGACTTATATTCATGCTTTACATTTCCATTTATTTACTTTTCTGCATGAATTATAACCGCTTTATTTGGATTTCTTGTGAATACTAATTGAATTTCTCTGGAATTTATTGATCGAAACTTGTCATTGTTTTTGTGGCAAGATGCAGATCATATGACCAGCCGAATTTAAAGTGCCACAATGACGACCCCTTCCCTAATCTAGGACACCGCTCGGCCTAATCCCGTCATTAAGCCATAATCTCAGCCACGTAGAACTTCACAACATATTATTCAACATATTTATCATATTCTCATTGTTACTTGTATTCAGAATAAGTATTACACAATTTGCATTATTATTATTTCAGGGTTAATTAAAACATTTTATCATTTTAATGTTATCAACGAAAAACTTAATAAAATTTGCGGAATTATTATAAAAACACCTATTGTGGAAACCAGGTAAATAAATGATCACATGAACTCAAACAAAGAAATTCATGCATCAGTTAGGAATCTAATCTCTCAACCCATTATACAACCCAAAATCATTCAAAGTGATGTAAATAATAAATACACAAGTGATCACCTACTCTTGTGTAGGGTTCTGAGGTAGTCGCCGATCTTTTCCTTGCTCGGCTTGCTATTCAATAGATCTGCACCCACCGTCATAAAATGGACGGTGAGTACAATAATGTAGAAAGTAACAATGAGAGACATTTATCCATATTTCCAAACACAACAGGAAGACATCTAAAAGTATATATTCATAACAAAGAAATACCAAAATAGAAACATGCTAAAGAATACCCCAGTTAAACAAATTAAATCTGAAACAAATGTTGAAAATGAACTTGATCCAGTCAGCCCTGTGTACAACACATTGGCCTAGATAATACCATTTTGATCACATAGATATTAGGTAATAGCTTAATTAGCAGTGCACGTAGGTACTATCCTTATTGGTTATGAAACACGACATATCGACCTCATGTAATAGGTTAGCACACATAGCACTTCAGTATTACCCTAATTGGTCGTCGTTTATTCATTTCATCAACCTCATAAAGTAAGTTTGTGTCACAAACTAAATGGAATACTAACATCCTCGGGTCCCATACCCCGTGTGATGCGTTCATCCCAAATCAAATAAGAAAACCTAAACACATGTTCTAATTTGACAACAATCAAGGTTTAACATAAACACGAAATTCAAGTCAAGGCATATTGAATACAAACAAACAATTGAAATGAAATGGAAAGAAATATCTCAATCAGTTTATTACAAAGCACACAACCTTTTTAGCTTAACCAGCATCCTAACACCCCGCAATTCGCCAACAACCTCTCGAGACTCTTCTCTAAGTTCTTGAGGTTAATTAGATTGCTTTAGGACTTGTACAAACTATTATAGTTGGTTTAAGTGGTTGTAAATTTCAGTTTTTAAAATCAACCCCATTAATAATTTGGTTATGTCCAAATCTACTTTATTAAAATAGAGATAGTTTTGGTGCAACAACTTGTGAGTTGATTTCAATTACCAAAATGTTAAAGTTACGTATTGTAACATAAAAAGAAGTTTTTAGAGCTATTTCTTAGTTTTCCAGAACTATAAGGTTTGCGCAATTTCGATAAGAATCGAAGGAGATATAAAAATTTTACCACAATGGCTCTAAACAGTTTTAGATTTCGACTAGCAACTTTGTAAAATTCATTTCTCCTAAACCATAGCTTCAATGTGGTGGCCCCAGATCCCGAGGAAACCTTAGGCACCGCCAAATCACATCACATGTCACTTGGCCCTGCCATATCATGGTGTGCTTATCTATGACACCCCACGACCTTACTAATTGCTTACACTTTTATGATACTTAATTAGCCAGTTAGTCAATCTATCAAATTATAATACAATTTTACAATTGAAGTCTTTAAGATTGAGTAAATTATACATTTTAACAATCCTAAGCTGTGGAAAACCCAACAAAATGATACCATGTATATAACAAAGGCAAAATAAGTACAGTAAGAGATCCATATGCATGTATTCAGTGTTTTACAGTTCCCAAAACCCAACAAAGTATATATATATATATATATATACTATAGTCAAACACAAGCTAACGTAGAAACAACTCTCATAGGTAATTGCCTAATATATCTTTGCCCTTGCTCGTTGAAGGATCTGCACTCGGTTATCCCAATAAATATAGATGACGAGTCTAGTGACTAAACTCTCAAAAGAAAACCACTGAGCATTCAATGATAGAGAAACCAATAATAATGTTAAATAAAGACGTGGAAATAAACATGAAACTATAAAATCATCGCATGCGTAAATAATGACAATGAAAATCAAATGGTCGTGTTACGCATAACAGACTTGACAATACTTCGGATTCCCTCCCCAGGATCCCTCTAGTGGGCGCATCCATCAGGCCTTGATCCTCTCGGTGGCCGGCGTAGACTCACGACGCACCAACACATGTACCGACAAAACAGCTTAGGTTTTCATCCACCAAGGACTCCTGATACACATGCTATAGTCTAGCGTACTAGAACCCGTACAATACAATACCGAATAAAACCCGACGGCGACCAAAACTACCGATTGTTAAACCAAACCAAAGCAATGATAGAACATGGAAATGAATAGCAAAGAAATAGTAGATTTAACAATTTAAATAGTTAAACACTCAAGATGTGTTTCTTAAGGGACTTCCGCACCTCAAATTGCATTCCGAAGTCCCGAAAATACCTGATCCAACCCCAATATGCCTTCGGTTATTGCACTATAGTCCTTGAGTACCCCGGGATAAATTTCAAGTGTTTTATATCGATTATAGGTATTTAAGTTTAAGTGTGTAGGTCAAGTCTTTAAAATATCCCCTAAAGACTGATAAAGTTTCAATTTCGATTACGTGTAGCAGCGCATTTTCGGGCATGAAAACGTTCAAATTTCAAAAGCTTCTTATGAAAATATTTGGTCTCTATCTTAGCTTTCCGAAAAAGATTTGTTTTGCAAAAGTCCGATTTAAAATGAAAAAGGTATCGTAATTCTACCAAAACAGCTCAAATTTGAAACGAATCCGACCAGCAAGATTGTAAAAATTATTTATACCAATATATAGCTCCAAAACTTGTGATGTTTGGTCAAAAATCATTTAACATACCCAACAACAACATACTAAAACATCAGTCCAATCTGATAAGTATTGAAGGAGTTATGCCCTTTCAAAGTTTGACTAATTTTTCATGAATATAATTGGTTCTACTAGCAAGTTTGGCGTAATTCTTTTGAAACCAAAGTTATATGACATGTATATGATTCATCTTTCAACCTTGAAAAACATGAATTCAGCAAGCTAAAACCATTCAACACATCTTAGTCATGCATGGAAACATTTTTATCAAAATCGAAACGAATGAGAAGTAGAAGTTGTTACCTATTGTTTAATCCTTTGTAGTTTGATCCTCCAAGCTTAGGTACCCTTGAAGTCCCAAAAATTCGGCACATTCTAATTCTTTTTGCTCTAAATTTTTTTGGATTTTCCTTCTCTTGTTTGCATAAAACCAAAGTTTTTCTTTTACATAATTAGATTAGCAACTTAATTAATTAACTAAATCCTTAATTTGACTAAGTTAATTACTAGGACGTGTGTTGTTACTTAAAGCCATTTGTCCTACATAAAGAATGCATGTCTCCACTCACTAGTTATTATTTATCCTAGAATTTCTACACGTCTTCATCATCTTCATACAAATCAATGGTCTCCAATCTGTTTGTCCAAACTATAGTCCTATTAACCCATATCAATTAAATTTGCAAACTTAAACAATTAAATTCATGTGGTTAGTGTATTTAGTCTCATTGTTGACACATTAGTGGTCCCATTAACTCTCGAATATTCGACACCCTATGTTCGCGCCTACGCACGCATACTAGAACATTATACTAAAAGATGAGCTCAATCCAATAAGAAATGAGGGAGTTATGCTCAAAACAACAGGACATTAGCAAGAGTGTGAACCCAAAAATTTCAAATTCTTCATCCAAGTTGCAGGGGATTTTTATACATGAAAATATTCGAATTTCAAAATATTTCAGTTTGCAAAATTTGTTTGTCTTTGACTTAGCTTTCAAATGCCACCAGAAAAAGTCCGTTTTGATTTAAAATGAGAATGTTATTACCAAAATACAGAACTGGTTCATAACAACAACATGCAGACTTCCCAATTTTGTCTTACAACTTCAAAAATTTATAACTTTATGAAAACAAATCCAAATCAAGATTTTCTTTATAGCAGAATTAGTGGAATTTCACAAAGAATCCAAATATGGAGTTAGATTTTGAAAATAAATTCATTTGCCAACTGAAATTGCTGAAAAACCAAAACTTACAATTCTTTGATGAATTTAGCGAAGTGATGATGAAGATTGACTTACCAAGTTGTAAAGCTTCTTTAATTTGATCAACCATCCTCAACTTCTCTGAATTTTCACAGCAACAACTTTGATCAAAACTCCAGATCTCTCTCTCTCTCTCTCTCTCTCTCTCTCTCTCTCTCTCTCTCTCTCTCTCTCTCTCTCCATATGCATTTAGATGAAATGGTTTTTTGCGTGAAAATCCTTCTAACTCAATTTATATAGTGGTGTGATTCACTTGTAGCCCTTGATCATGTGTGAAACACCTATCTCTAAGAACATCTAATGCTTATAACTTGGTCCTACAAACCACTAAACCCATCAAGTTAAAACCCATATTGACACCAAGTTACCTACTGATGTTAACAACACGCATCCCGATGCATATCAATGCTTGTTGTTTTATGTTCTTATTTCATGCCACATTTATATATATTCAACTATAGGCACATTAGATTAGTTATATTAATGATAATTAACTAAATTATGACCTATCATATTACTCTCTACCCCGATCACACGCTGTGGCATCCCCTATCTCGGTTAGGACGATACTCAGCATGAAACCCTAATTAAACCCCGGTAACCTAGCCAAACTTAACTAAAGCCAGCAGCCTCTCCATCAGTACCTGATAAACTCAACCTATATATTAATATCGAATAAACAATACAAAGTATACACATCAAAAAATTAAAAACTTTTTCTATATATAACAATATACGGTAATACAAAGTTTATCAAACTCAAAACTTTAATTACAAACTTCCCAACCCTGTTTATATATAACAAAATATATCAAACAATGTATATAAGTACAAGAAGGTTCATTACATCGTAGAGAATATTACAAGACACCTAAATCTTCTCCTTACCCTTCAGTGAAGTGCTCCAACTTGCTCAGTAAGTAAGGATTCACAAAGCCATCAATATTCTATATAATAATCAAGAACATTATGCAATAATAATATGCACCAATGTTAACTAACAAGAATATGGAAAGCATATAAATCAATACATAACATATGCAGATCAAATTATCAATGACTATTACACTGTGATTCCCATTTTATTTATCAAACTAGGGTTGATTAGCCATCGGTGCCATTAATGCGATTGTTATACCAACATATTGGCTGATATGTTGTCTAGCCAATCCATTATGCCCAATGGTTCTATTCGAAACACTCTAGTGAGTATGTAATCCACGCAACCTATCGAATTGAGCATGAGTTATATATAGGCCTGGAAGAGAACTCATCTCCTATAAACTTGTTCTCAAAACCATGAGTTATAGTCGTGGTCACATTACACACAATTTTTCATTTATTAAAAACCATCACAGTGTACATAGTCCCCTATTTCAGTCCATAAACTACATGAACTACATATATTAAGATAGCCAGACAACATTGATAATTAAGCAAATTCGTACTTACCTTGGTCTAGGTTTCCATTCCAAATTCCTAACTTTCTGGGCAACCAAGCTTTCCCGGCAATCCAATACTTATCATAGACCATTTATAATTAATTTAGGTCTAGTACACTATAATTAGAACCCCTAGTCCAGTCCCTAAGTCCTCCAAAAATCCTCATCAAAACTCAAATTTGTTGTTGTTTTCTAGGGTGGGAGCGCTCCACCAACTGTGTTCTTCCTAATTGATGAAGGGAGCACGCTCCTCTGTTAGGTGGAGCGCGTTCCACCCTGCATTGTCTCGACAGAACACAAGGCAACAGCCACTGTTCCACTCACAAATCCACAAAATAACAGTATCAACTCCCAAAATTCATAAGGGAGGACCTCTAGTGAGGTAATAAACCATTTTCAACCATCAAATAGCACAATTCACATAGATTTAATCATCACTATCGAATTGAACTTCAACTAACACAAAATATAAATCATACCAAAGTGATGATCTCTGGTTGTTGATTCATTTAAGCTCCTCAATTCACGTTGATTCGACTCCCTGAGTGAACTCCAACGATCAGAACTTAAACCCTTAAACCCTCTTCACTATTTTGATTGATCGAATGAGATAAGTATGGTTTTTAGTTTAAATATATATGGATTTTCCTCGAGATACAAATCATGCTATCTCGAGGCCGATCAAGTGGTTGTTGTGTTAAAGTGATACTCCTTAAAATGACATCAACTTTAACACCATCAAGCACTTACACATCTCTCAAAGCGATCCAACGATCCATATAATTCAAACTAACTTTTATTTCTAAAATATATATTTATATATCATATATAGATAAATATATATCTCGTGTATTTTCTCGCCAATAAATTCACCGGACATGCCTACGAGTATTATCGGGTGTGCGCATTCATTCCACGACCCCCTCGTTGCACTTAGTGTACCGGTAATTCATTGTTTATTATGCATTTCTCAATTATAGGCTTGTATATAATTCATTTATTATACTAAACCTATATAAATTCGTTAAACAATTCAAACAAACACCAATCATCATGCAAACGCACTCACACGCTAATCAAGGTACGCATGATTTAACTACGAGCCTAACTCGGGTTAATTAGGATTTGGATTAGTACTAATCACTAGCTTATGGTAACAGTCATTACAATCTCCCCAATTTAAAGCAATTTCGTCCTTGAAATTAAAGTAAATGTAAAGTTACATGTAGTTTCAAAAAGAAATGGAAACTGCTCCTTCATATAGGATTCCCGCACCGAGGTTGGTTCCTCATCTCCGTGAAATTGTCATTTCACCTAAACCAAAGGAATATCTTTAGTTCTCAACCTCTAAACCTTACGATCAAGTATCTGAATCGGATGCTCGTCGTAAGATAAGTCTTCCCGAAAATCAAATTCATTCCAATCAATCCTTAGAGTGAACTGAGTATCTGTCTTACGAAGCATAGACACATGGAAGACATTATGAACTCTGGCAAGCTGAGGAGGTAACTCTAACCTATAAGCAACAAGACCAATTTTTTCCTATACTCTGAACGGCTTAATGTACCTTGGAGCTAGCTTACCTCGCACCCCAAATCTATACAAGCCCTTCATAGATGATACTTTCAACAGCACATGTTCGTCATTTAAAAACTCCAAAAAACTATGATGTTTATCGGCGTATTTCTTATGTCTAAGCTGTGTTGTAGTCAAACACTGGCGAATCTGCTGAATTCTCTATGTGTAGTTCAGAATCAACTCTGGCCCAACACGTAGGTGAACGACAAGGCCGACCATACAGAGCTTCAAAATGAGTCATTCCAATGACACCCTGATAGCTATTATTATAAGAAAACTCACATAGAGAAATATATTTCTCCCAGTTACCACCGAACTCCAAGACACAAGCTTAAAGCATATCCTCTAGCATCAATATCAATCGTTCAGTCTATCCGTCGGTCTTGAGGATGGTATGTCGTACTGAGGTTAAGAACAATTGCCAGTTGCATCTGCAATTCACTCCATAGTTTGGATGTGAATCTCGGATCTCTATCCGACGTAATCAACACTGGAACTCCATAAAATCTCAATACCTCACATACGTACACCTCACATAATCAGTCAAGAGGATCTCGCATGGATATTGGCAAGAAATATGCAAAATTCGTCAACCTGTCAACTACAACCCATACTACATCATGCTTACGATGACTCAGAGGTAGATCGAAAACAAAATCAATCGATATATGTTCCCATTTCCAATCAGGAATAGGCAGCAAATGCAATAACCCTTCAGGTTTTCTATGCTCAGCCTTAACTTGATGGCATATCTCACATCTCTTTACGAACTCAACAATATCAGTCGTCATCCCAAGCCACCAATAAACATGCCTCATATCGCGATACATCTTAGTATTACCTGGATCCCATTGCAATTCCTGCCTCAACTGGTCCTGAGGTGGAATCCATAATCTATCCCTAAATTGTAATGCTCATCATCAGAAATCGACCAATCAGGATGATCTACACTACCCATTAATATCTGATGTGCTATATAATCCTAATCAACTTTCTGACCATCAACCACTCGCTGAATCATCTCCGGTTGATCTCGAGTCTGAGCATAGAAGAACAGATTAGTAGCTTTTGAACTAGCTCTCTCGTTTGATAATGTGCTAGCTGAACTTTCACAAATCATCATTGAAGCTTCCTCAAGAAGTCTAAACTGAGAAGCTTAGGCAGTAACCATTCTCTCTGCCTGTTCTTCTCCTACTCAAGGCATTGGCAACCACATTTGCTTTGCTTGGATGGTATTCTATAGTGAAATCATAATCCTTGAGGAACTCAAGCCACATACGCTGCCTCATATTCGTTTCACTCTGAATAAATAAGTATTTCAGACTTTTATGATTTGAAAATACTTGTAAACTTCTCACCGTACAAGTAATGCCTCCAAATCTTGAAGGCAAAAACAATTACAACTAGCTGAAGATCATGAACTGGATAATTTCTTTCATGAATCTTGAGTTGCCTTAAAGCATAGGCTACAACCCTACCCTCTTGCATCAGCACACAACCCAAACCTGAATGAGAAGCATCAGTATAAATCACTAATTCCTTCCCCGATTCAAGTAATGTAAGAACAGGTTTCGTAGTCAAACTATCCTTCAAACCTTTGAAGGCAACCTTGCACTCATCTAACCACGCAAAGTCAACATATTTCTATGTTAGCCGAGTCATTGGCAGAGCAATATGAGAGAATCCATCAATGAACCATCTGTAATAACCCGCTAACCCCAAAAAACTTCGAACCTCTGACACTGTGGTAGGAGTAGGTCAATCCATGATTGCCTCAACCTTCATTAGATCAACAGATATACCCTCAGTATTAACTACATGTCCAAAAATTTGACCTCTAAAGACCAAAATTCATACTTACTAAACTTGACATGCAGTCGATTATCCTTTAGAGTTTGCAATGCAACTCTAAGGTGGTGGGAATGCTCTTCCTCAGTCTTTGAACAGATTAAAATATCATCGATAAACATGATGATAAACTGGTCAAAATAGGGTTTAAACACCATATGCATCAAATTCATGAACATAGCAGAAGCATTAATGAGCCCAAACGACATCACTGTAAACTCTAAGTGCCTGTAGCGAGTACTGAAAACTGTTTTCGAGATATCCTCATCCCTGATCCTCAATTAATGATAACCAGACCTCAAATCAATCTTTGAGAAATGTTTGGTACTTCAACGGATCAATCAAATCATCAATGTTGGGTAATGGATATTTGTTCCTGATAGTCACCTGATTAAGCAGTCTATAATCAATGCACATACGTAGGGTTTCGTCCTTTTTCACAAAAAGAATTGGTGCTCCCTATAGTGACATACTAAGATGGATAAACCCCTTCTGTAGTAACTCCTCAAATTGAGTCTGCAACTCATGTAATTCCTTTGGTGCCATACGATATGAAGGAATAGATATAGGTTTGGTATTAGGAATAAGATCAATGATGAAGTCAATGACACATGGCGGTGGAAGTCCAGGCAAGTCAGATGGAAAGACTTCTAGAAATTCACAAACAACGGGTATTTCACTAACCTTAAGTTCCTATCCAGGCTCTCGAAATGTGACAACTCCTGCCATAACTTCTAAATCTCGAGGAGTAGCTTCCCTTCCAAGAGTTGCAAGTCGTGAAGGATTATAACCTTTGTAGACTATAAGTTCGGAAAGATTAGGAATCTGAAAGTTTACCATCTTATGGAAACATTCAATACTGGCATGGTATGCTAACAACCAATACATCCCTAGTAAGGCATCAAATTCCAGGAGCTCCATTACCCTCATGTCAATTGGAAGTTCATTCTTCCCAATTTTAACCTCTCAAATCGGGTTAGGATAAACTTTCTCACTCACTGCTGTGCTCAAAATCAATAATGTACTGGCTCTAACAGGTTTCAATTTCAACTAATCAACAATTGCACTCGCAGTAAAAGAAACTGTAGATCCAGCATTAATCAAAACATGCAAATCTTGACCAAAAATATTCAATATACCTTCCACAAGTCTCCTATTGGCCTCTGGGTCTGCCTCAGCCACTGCATGAGTCTGCCCCCATAAAGGCGGTGTTGTACTACCCATTGATATGATTGGCGGCATGGAACACTCCTTGTGAATATGCCCCTTTTGTCCACACTGATAGCATATCGTCGAAGCCCTTTAAGGATAACTACTGGCCTAAGAAACCTGCCTCGATCCACTCATTTTTTTTAAGAACGTGCTCAACTCTTGCCCCTACCTCCATATTGAGGTGGCAGCAAAGGTGGTTTGGCTACTGAAGCCTAAGAAACAGATAGAACCGGTGCACTAACAAAAGTCATCCTCGCAGACCCTGACTGTGTAGCTGCTCCAGCTACACTCTTATGCTTCTTCCTTGGCAAAAAATAAGCAAATTTTTAGGTTCTTTGACTCCCTGGGAACTGTGGTATTGATGGTGGCGTAAGTACGGTACTAGAAGGTTTGGCTAGAATAGATGCTTCCACCTACATCGCACTCTCAAATATAAAAGCCTAGCTAGTGCGAGGATGAGAGGAAACCATAACTCTAATCTCGTAATTCAGCCCACCAAGAAACAAATTAATTTTGTTCCCCTCCAGCGTTACCATCTCAGGAGTAAATTCACTCAACCCAGTGAATCATCTCTCATACTTTTGTACAGACATAGCTCCCTATTTTAGCTAAACAAACTCAGTTTTCTTCCTATTCCTAACTGACTTCAAGAAATAATGCTTGTAGAATATAGTCCTAAACTATGGCCAAGTGGTGAAAATCTTCCTTTCTCTCTCTAGGAAATTCCACCACTTTCTTGAAAAATCTATCAACAAAAATGTGACTAGTTTAACCTTAAATTGATCCTCAACATCTACAGCAACAAATCGTTGCTCCATCTCCAATATCCAAGTCTCAACTACCCCTTCCTCCATAGTGCCATCGAATCTCATAATGTCGTATTTCATGAACTTCTAGCGGGTTTTGAGAAATGCAGACTTCTCAGAATCCACAGGCACCTTGGTAGCTGTCTTCGACACCTAAATATGTGGTACTACTGGTTGGACTGGAGCTACTACTGCGTCAGCTCCTCCCTCAATCCTACTAACCTCGGGACTGGTTGTAGGCTATGCCTCAGGTTGTTGTACTAGTAGTCCCATTTGAGCCATCAGCATAGCCATCAATTTCTCCTGAGACTCCATCAGTTCCCTCATTTATTGCTCAATTCTAGATTTTCATTAATCCATAGTCTTTATGTTACCCCGAGGTTCAAGCCTCTGTGAACCTTCTTCATGATCTGCCATTAAATTCTAAAGTCAAATGAGAGATAAGATCATTAAGTAACATTCAGAGAATACATGAAAATCGTATATATATAGTAAATAATAATATGTGCAGCAAATAACGTATAATAATGTTTCCATTTTCATTTTCCCCCCAAAACATGATGAAAACGGTTTATCAACCCTAAGCTTATTCTTAAATCGAGACAATTCTCAAAGTCAATAAACTTAGGTTTCGGTACAACTGAATATGCTATCACTTCTTTCGAAAATGATTTGAAAGTACAATTAAGGTCAGAGCCTTATTTATGATACCAAACTGTATCAATATTACCACTTAATTCAAAAGTGATAAACCTTAGGCACTGATCCAAGTTGTAGCATCCCTTATCCCGATTAGGGTGATACTTGGCCTGAAACCCTAATTAAGCCCCAGTAACCCAGCTTAACTTAACTAGAGCCAACAGCCACTCCGTCAGTACCTGATAAACTCAACCTATATATTAATATCGAATAAATAATACAATGTATACGCAGCGGAAAATTAAAAACTTTTTCGATATATAACAATATACGGTAATACAGAGTTTATCAAACTCAAAACCTTAATTATAAACCTCCCAACCCTGTTTATATATAACAAAATATATCAAACAGTGTATATAAGTACAAGAAGGTCCATTACATCGAATAGAAGATTACAAGACACCTAAATCTTCTTTTTACCCTTTGCTGAAATGCTAGGCTGCGAACCTGAAATATTAAATTTGGGTGAGCGCTCCAACTTGCTCAGTGAGTCGGGATTCACAAAGCCATTAACATTCCGTATAATAATCAAGAGCATTATGCAATAACAATATGCACCAATGTTAACTAACAAGAATATGGAAATCATATAAATTAATACATAATAGATGCAGATCAAATTATCAATGACTATTACACTGTGATTCCCATTTTACTTATGAAACTAGGGTCGATTACCCACCGGCGCCATTAATGGGATTGCTAAACCAACATATTGGTCGATATGTTGTCTAGTTACTCCATTAATGTTCAATGGTTCTATCTAAAACCCTCTAGTGAGTATGTTATCCAAGCAACTTATCGAATTGAGCATGAGTTATATATAGGCTGGGAAGGGAACCCATCTCCTATAAACCTATTCTCAAAACCAGGAGTTATAGTTGTGGTCACATTACACACCGTTTTCATTTTATTGAAAACCATCACAGTGTACATAGTACCCCATTTCAGTCCATAAACTACATGAACTAGATATACTAAGATAGCCATGCAACATTGATAATTAAGCGAATCCGTACTTACCTCAGTCTAGGTTTCTGTTCCAAATTTCTAACTTTCCGAGCTCCCGAACTTTCCCGGGAATCCAACACCTATCATAGACCATTTGTAATCAAATTAGGTCTAGTACACTATAATTAGAACCCCTAGTCCAGTTCTTAAGTCCTCCATAAATCCTCATTAAAACTCAGCTTTATTGTTGTTTTCTAGGGGCAGGAGCGCGCTCCCTCAGTGAGTAAGGCGCGCTCCACCAATTGGGTTCTTCCCAATTGATGAAGGGAGCACGCTCCTCTGCTAGGTGGAACGCGCTCCACCTTGTAATGTCTCGATAGATCACAGGGCAGCAACCACTGTTCCAGTCACAAATCCGCAAAAGAACAATATAAAACCCCAAAATTCATCAAGGAGGACCTTTAATGAGGTAATAAACCATTTCCAACAATCAAATAGCACAATTCATAGAGATTTAATCATCACCGTCGAATTGAACTTCAACTAAGACAAAAACAAGTCATACCAAAGTGATGATCTCTGGTTGTTGATTCGTTTAAGCTCCTCAATTCATGTTAACTCGACTCCTTGAGTGAACTCCAAAGATCAGAACTTAAACCCTCAAACCTTTTCCACTGTTTCGATTTATTGAATGAGATAAGTATGGTTTTTAGTTTAAATATATATATATATATATATATATATATATATAGATTTTCTTCGAGATGCGCATCGTGCTATCTCGAAGCCGATCAAGTGGTTGATGTGTTAAAGTGACACTTTTTAAAAGGATGCCAACTTTAACACCATCAAGCACTTACGCTTCTCTCGAGGCGATTCGATAATTCATGTAATTCAAACTAACTTTTATTTCTAATATATATATATTTATATCCTATATATATATCTCGTGTGTTTTCTCACCAATAAATTCACCGGACATACCTACAAGTATTCTCGAGTGTGCACATTCATTCCACAACCCCCTTGTCGCACTTAATGTACCGGTAATTCATTGTTTATTATGTGTTTTTCAATTATAGGCTTGTATATAATTCCTTTATTATACTACAACCTATATAAATTCGCTAAACAATTCAAACAAACACCAATCATCGTGCATACACACTCACACGCTAATCGAGATACGTCTGACTTAACCACGAGCCTGGCTCAGCTTAATTAGAATTTAAGTTATTACTAATCACTAGCTTAAGGTTACAGGTCATTACACACGCCGGCATGCGTCTCGAGACGTGTCTTTGCTCGCGCGCCAAATTTACAAAATGCAACACTAAATAAATATTCTCATATATAGTGTACACATATACATCACAATAGGCGTCCATCACTCAAAAGTAATATATTTCTTGGTCCTCATGCAGTGTATTAGGACCGTGTATGTCAGGACTCATCTCACTAAGCCCTTACTTATCCCTAACTACTCTAATTAGGCACCTAAACCATACAATCATCTTTTAACTTTGAAATACTTTTCAACTCAATCCTTAATAACGCTCCAAATCATAATTTAGATCCTTAACTAACCTTGATTCTTAATTTATTTTATTGGAGCAACTTAGGAATTCATATCCATATTTTGTAAAAATTTCGGCAGCACTACCCCTAAAAGTGGTTTGCCGAAAAAATCACTTGATAGACAATAGAATGGGGAGAGGACTAAAAGGACTCACAACTCCCCGTAGTTCACAATATATATCAAATCGAGATTTTTAAACTATTTTAAAGTCTCATATGCATTAGTTACAACTTTACAATCCCAAATAAACTAAACCGAATATAAACCTTGTAACTTAAAACTAATTTAGGATACTCTCATAACCTATTTGAGAGTGATTTACGTCCTACACTCACCCCATAGCCCAAAACAATATATATATATATAATGATTACAACAAGAAAATTAAACTTTAATAATTTAAAACATTCACCAAGGTCTTCAAATCTTGTTTGTTCTTTCCTGCCTTCACAGAGAACCTGACATCATCAAAACAACTCGAAGATGTCAGGTAAGTAAACTCCTACACTGCTCTGTACTTCTACAAATGTTAGTCCGAATACATGGAGACATGTAATTGCATTTTCAAATAACGAGAAGTTTATATAACAACATGAATCCTTCATTTCCTATTCTAAGCTCATAACAAGCAGCCCACTCACAATAAACCTAGAAAAGTCATATGAGTTCAATGCATGCTACCCCAGAGTCGACATTAGCCACCTTAGATACCTGTAGTACGTCTAGTCTGGAAGTGGAGCACCTTACACTCTTACGACCGAAACAAGGGCAACTCTATCCAGATGTCATGTATGCATGACCAAGAATGATGCGAAATGCAATGTAGACTAAATACAAATGCATGTACAAAAATAATTCCATAAATAGTAAAGACCACTATAGGGTTTACTTACTGTCAAACCAACTCAAAGTTGGTTGCAAAGCCTACACAACGTTCCCCGACTTTCACGTATTTCCACAATTCCTAATAAATCACAAAAAATTATATTTAAGAGTTATAACTCAATCCTAACATTTACAAATAATTTCTAAGTCACAATTGGATTGGAAAATCTATTTTCAAGTTGAAACGAAGTTCAAACCACTTTACACTCCAACAACTTCATTTTAAGTCTCACCATAATTCATTGCCAATTCCAAATTTCAACTTTAGAACTTCAACAAATATCAATTTGCTCACTCTATCAACTTTTGAAGTTATTTCTTTCACTAAAACACCTAAACATTGCATTAAAATGTTTATATAAGTCTCTCATTAATATTGCAAGTCAAAGCTAACTCGAAATAAGCCTTCAACACTTAGTCAAATTGTAGGTAGTGTAGATTTTTCAATAGCGAGACCCTACGGTCAACGTTAAGTTTTGACCTCTAAACAAATGCATTTCACTACAAAGCTTATTAACCATTGAAATAGGATATACCAAGATTCAAACGAGCCTATTCGCAAGTATTTTGGACATCCATATGGCTTTTGAATCATTCGTCAAACATGGATACTCACGACTGTCAAAATTGTTCACAATTTTGACAGTGGCTTGCGAGCTATGTTTTCACCACTTTTTCAGTGCCAAAACAAATGATTCTAAGTTTATAACTTTCCATTATATAAACTATGATAGAAAAGGTTAAAACAAGCTTAACCCCATATAATCTAGATAATGTTTGATACCTCAACTTATCGACCCAACTTGCTTACTTGCAAGCAGTTTTTTACTTAGAAAAATTTTGAGACTTTTGAGCAGTTCAAAACTAAGGTTCTACCCCTATTCGAATTTCCAAAACTCCACACACATTTCCCAAACCTTGAAATCGAAAATTTCAAATAAAAATATATTATATGGAGTACCAATCCACCAAAAATCATCACCAAATTCCAAGAATTGAAGAAATTAACTATACCGACTTTTCTTATCTTAATAGTTCAAAACTTTGAATTTCATCATTTGCATCACGTATTAGCAATTTCTGATTCAATCGAATCCAAACACTTGAATCAGCACTTCAAAATGTAAATTTATATATTTGAATGAAATATTCTCAACCACAACTAATTTTCAGAGATCAATTTTTTACATCTATCACGAACACCAAAGACTTTTCAAAACTAAGAAATATGTTGAACGATCCCAAAAACTGAATCAAACTCAACCCAATTCACTATAAATCGATCTGAGATTGATCCAATTCATGATAATAGATCTAAAGCAATCAAATTCAATTGATTTCAGCCTTCAATATTCACAAATTCATCAATTGAAACTGACCTTGATCGATGCACAACACTACAGCTATAGGCTCCTTTGTCAATAAAGAGAGAGTGATCGAACCAAAGAGACGTGATGAAGAGAGCATTAGTGAGATTAAGGAAGAAGGAGACGAGAGATCGACGAAGAGTCGAAGACGATAGAGTGTTGATACAATGAAAGGAAAGGAAGAAACGAATGAACAGAGGGTATCGAAACCATTTGTTTGATTCTCTAATTAATTTGTTTCGTTTACAGAAATGACTAAATTACCCATCCTTCACTAATCCACTCCTTTATAAATCTACTGCCCTTTTGGTCATTTTGCATTTTTATTTTATTTTCTTTTAAAAAAAATTTATGATTATCTCATAATTTTAACCTAATTAAACCTCAAAAATACCTCAAATTCAATGAAAATTGAATTAAATCCCATCACGCTCTGGAACATACGGACTTCGCGTCTAAACCTCAAACCAACTTAACATTGCGACGAATAATGTATAATACGTTCAATAGTCACGCAACACAAAAAAATAATATTTTTACTTGTGATCTCCAGTTTGTAACACGTGGGTCTCACCTCGGATACTTAAATCTCAATTTAAATCCAAAAATACTTAATTAGTCGCTTAATCAAGTTTATGAAATTATCGAATTTCACAGTGTACTCGCTCTCGGATCACGTCACGGATCGGTAACTCTGATTAAGGACTAATCCACTATTAGCATTTTGGGCCATTACAGCCACAGTAGCTTCACGTATGTGTAGGTGGTTGTATTTATATATACTATTTTTATATCATTTTGGGAGACTTATTACCTGATACATGTATATTGACACTTATTATACCTTTTTTCCCTTTTATTAATATACATGGTATCCTTTTATTGGGTTTCCATCCCATAGGGTTGTTAACCAATGCAAGATTTGTTTACATTACTTATTTGCCTATTATTAAGACTTCCGCTATTAAAATAATATAAATGAATCAAAACAAACAAATTAAGTTGTAAAACTCTATAACTTAGTAAATTTCGACAAAACAATCATTTAAACATCAAAATTGATTAAGTCACATTATTGATGGTTAATTTGCGAGCCACCATGGACAGGTATGTAGGCGACGTGACATGACTTGGTGACATGTCCAGCGACGTGACGGTGCCTAGTTTGCCTTGAGATTTGGGGTCATCACATTATAAGTGCGTGTTTGAGGGGCACGAGTGAAAATAAAAATCATTAGTTGCACGAAAACTAGTAAACAAGTGTTAAGTATTACGTGCAGCTTTTTGTCTCGGTTTGTGTGCAAGTAAAAATAGGTGGTAATAAAAAATGAGAGTGAAGTTGATACAAGACTTTGCCTCGAGTTGCGTGTTTGTTAGGGGTGGTCGAAGATGAGATTGGATGTTAATGGTGCACTTCTGGTTAAGTATGTCAACAGAAATGGTTCGAAAGATTTTAATATGTTGTGGACAAAGTTAAGATTTTTAGGGTTTTAGCGTGACCAAAACTAGTGTTATGGACGTTTTATAGGTTTGGACTGTTTTGTCGAGAGGTTTGCTCAATTTGGTGTAAAATTGGATCTAAAACGAGTATTGAAAACCAAAACACATCAAAATAGGGATTTCAAAAAATAATAAATAAAAAGAAATTAAGTTGCAT
The DNA here is from genome assembly GCA_039657325.1 of Stephania cephalantha. NCBI lineage: Eukaryota > Viridiplantae > Streptophyta > Magnoliopsida > Ranunculales > Menispermaceae > Stephania > Stephania cephalantha. The sequence goes on along the minus strand of CM077574.1, from coordinate 18,852,746 downwards.
ACAAACAACTGAGGGTTTATTATAAATATATAAAAAAAATCAAAACGTTGTTTTGATTTCAACAGAATGAAACAGTTTTCGTTCGTTCCTAACCCTCTCTGCACACTCTTTCGTTCCATGATCTTTGTACGACTGATTTTGTCTGGTTTCTCTCTGCAAAACTATTGGGCATCGTGAGACGGTCAATTTGAGCTAAATTTTTATGGTGGAAACGAGGTATTCAACCCGCAATTTGGTAAATTATTAATTGAGGGCATTTTCCTCAATTCAATTTAAATTTTCGCGATTTCTCGATTTCTTTCGCGGGGTTTTGATAGAAATTGGTAAGGATTGTTGTGAATTAATATATTGGGTTAATTTGCGCCAATTTAAAATAAATCTCACCGATGTGGGTTAGTGTTTTGATAAAATGAATTGATGCAATTTAGTTGATAATTGTTTTGAAGATGTTATGTAGTTAAAATTGATTTACATGGGGATTCTAGACAAATTGGATTATTAGTTTTTCTCCAAATTGACTCCACGGATTGTGAAAATATCTTGAATGTGGTATTGAGTGATTTTCTGGTTTTTGGTGTCAAGGTTTGATGATATAATTGCGAAAATATTGATTTGGGGAAGTTTCGTTAGTTCAGATTTAATAAAGTTTGCCTAATCATTAGGTAATATTGGAAAATTCATAACCTCTTCATTTCTGATCCAATTTGAGTGTTCTTGGAGTTTTTGGAAAGTATGAAATGAGCTCTACAAGTTCCTTTTTGGTCAATATGACAAATAGTGATGTTTTCAAGGTTAAGAAGTTACCTTAAGTTAGTTAGTTGGAAGCTAATTGAAGTTGTTATAAATATTTATTTTGGAAACAGTTATTGAGCATACTCTTGGCCATTGTTTTCATGGGGTTTCATTACTTAGTTTCACTGGAAGATTGACTCCTATAACAATTGGGTATGTGGGGAAGCTATTGGAGCCACTTTCAAGGTGATCCGGCATTCCAACAACTCCAAGAACTTAGCTCGAAGTTGGTTGGTTGTAAGTAAACCCTACAGTGATCATTACTATTTATGGAGTTTTATCTTTGTACCTGCATTTGAGCTTAGTCTGCATTGCATTTCGCATCATTCTTGGTCATTCATTCATGTCATTCCGGATGATGACTTGGTAGTGCTACGGCTCACGAGCGGGACTCAAAGCTAGATTTCCTGACCAGATTGATTGGAACATGGAAGACCCAAGGCACGCAACTTTTTCAGCGAGCATGCATTGAACTCGTAGTACAATTTTAGGTTTACTTTTGGGACGACCAACCTATTAGTGAGCTTCGTACTGAAATTAGGGATTCATGTTGTCATATAAATGAGTTGTTATTTGGAAATGCAATTACAAGTCTCCATGTATTCAGACTAATATTAGCAGGAGTACAGAGCAGTGTAGGAGTTTACATACCTGACATCTTCGAGTTATTTTTTATGATGTCCGGTTCTTTGGGAAGACAATGAAGAACGAAAAAGACTCGAAGAACCCCGGTGAATGCTTTTCAAGTTTAAAGTTTTAATCTTCTTGTTGTAATCCTATTATATGTAATGTTTTAGGGTTCTTGAGGTGAGTGTAGGTCGTGAAACATCATTGGATAAGTTATGAGAGTCTCCTAAATTGGTTTAAAAGCAAGATGAGAGGTTTACGTTCAATTTTAAGATTGTAAGTTGTAACTAAATTATTGGAGTGTGACGACCCCAAATTCCGAGGCAAACCGAGCACTGCCATGTCACCGGACATGTCACCAGGTCATGCCACGTCATTTGCACACCTATCCATTACAGCATGCGAACTAATCATCTAGTAATCCGACTTAGTCAATTTCGATGTTTAAAAGATTATTTTGTCGAAATATACTAAGTTAAGAAGTTTTACAACTTAATTTGTTTTCGATTCTTTTTAGGTTATTTTTTTAATAGCGGAAGTCTTAATAATATGCAAAAAATAATAATGTAAACGAGTTTTACATTAATTAACAACCTATGGGGTGGAAACCCGGTAATAGGATACCATGTATATCAATAAGGCGACAAAAAGGTATAATAAGGGTCAACATATATATATCAGGTGAAAAGTCTCTCAAAATGATTCGAAAAAAAAAACAAGATATATATAAATACAAACATCTACGAGTGAAGCTAGTGGAGGCGCTCTATATCAGAGGTAGCCGTCATGCACCGCCTTCCCTCAGCTCGTCATAAGATCCGCAACTTGCCACAAAAAATAATGACAAGTTCCAGTGAGTAAATACAAGAGAAATTCAGTTAGTATTCACAAGAAATCCAAGAAAAATTACTACAATTCATGCAAATAGAGTAAATAAACGGAAATGAAAAGCTTGAATATAAGTCGTTGAGATAATCAAGAATATGGAACGCGAATGTGGTGCATAGCTGTCGAACCCTAAGACGCAAATACTAAACCGAGAAGGCCCTGGAGGCAAAGTAATCCCCACCTCCTCTTCACGGTCGAAATGAGGAACTCTGTTGGTCAGAAGGTAGATTTCTGCCCAACGCCTCAAATGAGACGAACTATGTGACGGAGGCGAGCCTCACGTCAACCCACTCTCAAGATCATCGACTCGTGGAGAAAAAATATCACTTAGTTTATGATATGACCAACACCGTAGCAACAATCGGATCGTCATCTACGAGAGAGCTAGAAAGTAGTCATACCGTCCCTTCGACCATACACATACACACGTGGGAATATAGTAAATATGCAAGCCAAATTGGCGAAAAGTAAAAGTGAAATAGGTAAAATTATAAGAAAAATAAGTAAATTTTAAGCTAACTTTCTCGTAGGTTTACTTACCTCAAGTAATCGCAAATAGCCCTCCAAAACGTCTCGCTCACACCTCGAGATGCGCACCCGACACCAGACTATAGTCTCCTAAGTCTCCAGTGTCCAATTATACCAATTTAATTATTTAGAGTCACATTAAGTGATTTTATAATATGGGACCAAAAATTTGAAATTTTATTCCAAAAAGTTTAGTTATTGCACACTTTTCGGGTTATATCGGGGTGTCCAACGCCTGAAAAGCCTCGAAACTCATTTTTTTTAGCTTTTTCTAATTTTTCATATTTTTTATTTTTTTGGAATTTTCAATAATTTCCAGCTATTTTTATATATTTTATGTAGTTTTTTGAAATTTATTTTCATTTAAAACCAATTTTATTTTATTTTTTAATAATTTTTTTTAATTATTAATAGGTTGGGCCCAGTTCGGTTGGGCCCGATATGGCCCAACTAGACCGCCTAGGTTCGGGTCTGCTCGACCCAACCAGCTTGGGTCTAGGCCAGCCAGCTTGGGTCTAGGCCGGCTTGGCCCGACCTGCCCAGACAGGGAAGCCAGGCCCAGCCCGGCTGGAGGGGTAGCCAAGCCCAGCCCACTTGGCTACCCCTTTCCTCCCTCCAAATTCGTCTCTCTAGTGACTTTTTATTTTTTTATTTTCTTTTTCCTCATCAAACAACAACAATACAACAAATATCAACACCATTACAACAACACAATCACCATTAAAAGCTCTCAAATTTCAACAAAAAAATTTCAACAACAATCAACACTTACTTCTATTTTGGAAGGTCGTCGGCGCGATAGGTAATATGCCGGAGTCGAGAGAAAGACCGAGAGTGTTATGGGAGAGAGGGAAGCTCGTGAAGGTGGGGTGAGTGCTTAGTGGTTTTGGATAAGAAGGAAGAGCAAATGAGAGAAGGAAAAGAGGGGGATCAGGTAGAGAGAAAAAAGTGAGGGAAAGATTATTTTTTTTATTTGTAGATAAAAGGGAGAGAAAAGTGATATGATGGTGATGTGATAGGTGATCTAAAGGGGGATGTGATGGGTGATGTGATATGTAAACCCCCGACTACCCCATACGCCCACGTTACGCACACCCCGTAACGTTTTAAGCTCTCGTTGCAACGCACGCACAATGCAACCAATCGAGATTCTAACACTGGTGCGACGCAAATATTATATAATAATAAAATAAATAAACACACGCCGCACAAAAATAACAAAATTTACCTCGTTAGGCGTGCCATAGACTTTTTCGCGACGCCCACATGAGTTTAAGGTCATAATCTGTAATTGGCCAGTAGACTATTACAATCTTCCCAACTAAAAGGGATTTTGTCCGAGATTTAAATTTAAATTAAATCTTTATCTTGGAACAACTGGGGGTATTGCTCCCGCACGGTGGACTCTCTCTCCTAGGTAATACCCTCGTTCTTATGATACTGACCCCAAACAAGTACAAGTGGTATTTTCTTTCTCTTGAGAGTCGGTACCTTGCGATCCACTATCTCAATAGGGTGTTTCTTGTATATCACATCCGTTCTGACCTCGATCCTAGCCATATCAATCATCGGTCTTGGTCTTGATCTAGCCAACCTCAGCATAGAAATGTGGAAAACATCATGAACCCCTGCCAACTGGCTCGGTAATCTCAACTGATAAGCAACCTCCCTAACTCGTCAGACGATCTGAAACGGATCGATGAATCTCAGTGCAAGCTTCCCTTTGATATTAAATCTCTGGTGACCCTTCAAAGGAGAAACCTTCAAGTAGACCCAATCATCCACCTCATAACTCAGCCCATCGCGGTACTTATTCACGTACTTCTTCTTTCTACCCTGAGCAGCCTGTAACCTCTGACGAATAAACCTGACTTTCTTTGTGTGATCTACAACAATCTCAGGCCCAACAGCAACTACAACCTCGGGCTCTACCCTGCAAGCTAGTGATCTATAGGATATCTCATATAGCTTCTCAAATAGTGGCATCCCAATATTGGCTTGATAGTTGTAGTTGTACGCAAACTCACAAAATGGTAAAAACTATTTCCACGACCCTTCAAACTTAAGCACACAAGCTCTGAGCATGTCTTCAAGTATCTGAATAAGTCTATCTGACTGCCCGTCGGTCTACATATGAAATGCCATGTTGAATTGTAATCTAATACCATACAGGTCCTACATGGCCTGCCAAAGCTGCGAAGTAAGCCGATTGTCCCTGTCTGACACTATAGATATTGGTACTCCAAGTAGTTTAATAATTTCTCGCTAGAAAAGCATGCGCAACTATGGAAAGCTATATTTCATGGAAATTGGAATAAAGTGTGCTAGTTTCGTCAGTTGATCCACGACTACCCAAATAGCATCGTGCTTGCATAAGGTCGTCGACAACCCACTAACGAAGTTCATAGTGATATGTTCTCATTTCCAATGTGGGATAAGTAGTGGCTACAATAGTCCTTCAGGCCTCTGGTGCTCATCCTTAACTTGCTGACATACCTCACAACTCCTCACATACTGGCTGACATTGCATTTATCCCTGGCAACCAAAAATAATCGTCGTATATCATGGTACATTTTGGTTCTGTTAGGATGCACTGTGTACCTGGATCTGTGAGCCTCCTAAAGAATACCATCGCGTAACTCGTCGCTGCCGAAATCCACAATCTACCTCTGTGTCTTAAACAGTCATCAACAGACTCGCGCCAATCTGAGAAATCTGGACTCTGTGTCATGTCTCTGACCTCTAGTGCATCACATCGGCTCTCTGACACTCTAAAACACGCAGGATATATACTTTCGATACTCTCATTTGTCCACAAATATGTGCCTCTATAGTATCTAGAACCTCTGACAAACTCATAGTGCTTTTGTCTCGAGCAAACCAAACTCGTGGGTCATCTGACAAACCACTATCTCACTGTCTGGTCCTCTCCTGCTAAAGGCATGTGCTACAACATTCGCCTTCCCAAGCTGATACTCGATGGCGAAGTTGTAGTCCTTCAGAAACTCCAACCGCCGTCGTTGTCTCATATTCAAATCCTTTTGAGTGAAGAGATACTTCAAATTCTTATAATCTGTATATAGTATGAACCTCTCACCATAAAGGTAATGCCTCCACACCTTCAGTGCAAATACAACCGCTACAAGCTCCAAGTTGTGCACTGGATAGTTCCTCTCATAGGTCCTCAGTTGATGCAGAAAGTAGGCTATCACTCTGTCTCCATACATCAATACGCATCCCAATCTGGTGCCACAAGCAGCTGTATGAACAGTCAACTCCCTACTCGGCTCTGGCAATACTAACAATGGTGCATAAATCAACTTCTTCTTCAACTCCGTGAAGGCTGCCTCACACTCTTTGGACCAATCGAAAACCACATTCTTCTTGGTCAATCTAGTTATCGGTGCTGCGATCCTAGAGATATCATGTACAAACCGTCGATAATATCCTACCAACCCTAAGAAGCTCCTGATGTCTGTCACAAACCTTGGTGTATGCCAGTCGATGATAGCATGAATCTTACTTAGGTCCACTGATATCCCTCTATTAGTGATCACATGTCCTAAAAATTTCACCTTAGAAAGCCAAAACTCACACTTATTGAACTTGGCGTATAATATGTGCTCTTTCGGAGTCTTCAATGTCTCTCTGAGATGCCTCTCGTGGTCCTCATGAGACTTGGAGTAAATTAAGATGTCATCGATGAAGACTATCACGAATCGATCCAAAAATGGCCTTAGAACTCAGTGCATCAAATCCATAAATACGACTGGCGCATTTGTCAGTCCAAACGGCATGACAGTGAACTTAAATAACCTATAACGCATGTTGAACACCGTCTTGAGTATATCTTCCTCTCTGATCCTCAAGTGATGATATCCAAATCAATCTTAGACAAGAACTGTGCTCTGGCCAACTGGTCGAATATGTCATCGATCTTAGGCAAAGGATATTTATTCATGACTGTCACCTGATTCAACTTTCGGTAGTCTATACACATCCTTATGCTAACGTCCTTCTTCCTCACAAATAGGACTGGTGCTCCCAGGGTAACATACTCGGGTGTATGAAACCCTTCTTCGATAAATCCTCTAGTTGAGCCCTCAACTCCTCGTGCTCTAGCCATGACGTACGGTAAGGTCTGCTCGCTATAGGTTGTGTGTTTGACACTAACTCAATCATAAATTCTATCTGTCTGGGTTGGTGGTAATCCAAGTAAATCTTCAGAAAAAACATCTGGAAACGCGCGTACTACTGGGACATCCTCAAGTCTAGTCACTGGCTTCTCGTCGGACTTTATTATCCCTGCGAGGATCTCCATCTTTTGGGTCCTTGCTAACCCGCCTCTAGTGATCAGAAGTGATGTCGCAACGTCGGCGAAGTTGAACTCAAGAATCCCTGGTATCTGAAAAGTAACAGTTTTCATAGAATAGTCTAATTGGGCATGGTATGTCGCCAACCAATCCATGCATAAGAGTATATCGAACTCTAAATACTCTAATACTCGGAGATCTATGGGCAACTGATGACCACCAACCTCGACTGGAAAATCTCTACATATTCGGTTAGGGTATATCTTATCCCAGCGGCCGTGCTGAGGATAAGATGGGTGCTAACGCTCTCAAGTGTCAAACACAACTCTCCTACCATCCGTCCCAAAATAAATGATAATGTACTACCAGAATCTATCAATGTATGCATACGATGACCAAAAATAACTAACGTACCCTCGACTAGCTACCAAGACGCGTCACGGTCTGGTGCGACAACTGCGTGCACATGCTCCCTCACCTGCACTGCCTGAGCTGCCAATGATGGCACTGGCTCCTTGGTACACTCACTCTCGTAGTGCCCCTTCTGTCTACATCTGAAATATGTAACATGTTGCCTCTGTTCGGAGCCCAAACCCTGCTGTTCACTGGCCCTATAGCCCTGTCCCTGCCACTGTTGACTCCCTTCTTTGCCCCTCCAACCTTGACCCTGAGTTTCTCTCTGCGATTGATGGACTATAATAACATATTGTGGATGTGTACTTATAACTGCATAAGTGTTGATCGTCTGACCATCATCCTCTCCGCGCCTCTGTCCTCTTTGATCTCTTTGGTCGAGGTTCCTCTTGCCTTTCCTGTTTGACCTCCCTTGGCCTATGTGGCTTTCCTGATGCACTAGAGTGGGGACAGTGCCACTCTACATCAAAAATGACTCATGGGCCAATGCACTCTAAGAGAGATCCTGAAGTGTCTTAGCCCCTGTCGACACAATCGCACCCCCAATCTCCAGTCGCAGTCCTTGAATAAAGTGGTGGACCTGAAGTAGCTCGGTCCCAACTACGTCTATCGCAAACCGAAACAGGTATTTGAATCTTTCCATGTACTGAGTCATCGTCCGACTACCCTGCCTCACCGTCAAGAACTCATCTCTTAGTCTCAGCTGAACCTCGATCGGGATATACTGATCATAAAAAATCTTCCTGAACTCTGCCCAAGTACTCGGCTCTCCGTGGGCGGTTGTATGGGCGATCCACCATACTGCAGCATATCCCCTAAGCATGAACCCAAAAATCCTAGCCCGTATGCTATCGTGTATCTTCAATAGTCAGTGAATTCTCTAATGCGAAAAGGACCTACTTTCCAGCTACCTCTAGGTCTTCACCTCTATAGTAGTAGTTTGGCTGAGAACGAACACTTTAATCAGCTTCGCCTCAGCTGATATGGAGGTCTCGAATGTGATCTCCTGGGGCGGAATCAATGTCAGTGTCACGACCGTCGTAGTCAGTGTAGTGACTGCTGGCAGTATCTCGGTAGTAATGGTCATGAGCGGGTGGCTCGAATCGATCCAAGCGACAACCGTCGGCTCAAAGAGAGGGTGGCGGCGAGTGTGGCAGGGACCAACAGGCCGCGATCGCGCTCGAAGCAATCGAAGGATCTCCTCGAGCTGTAAACTATGAAATGCGACCGTGTCGCACAAACTTTGATCCGAGTCGGCGGGTGTCGAACCGCTCATCTGGCCCCCGTCATCCGTATGAGGAACTGGCGTCCATCCATGTCGAATCTGCAAATCGTGAACGTGTCGCAAGTCAGCGTCGTAATACGCGTATATAAATATTACAATCAATATATATATATACACATATAGGTCCTAGCACTACCCGCTCACTTTGCTTTCCAACTAAAGTTCTAAGTTAGGATCTTCGGGTTTCCACGTCTAATGTTTGGTTGTTAAGTCTTATTCAGTTTCCTTAATATTTCCCCTAGGTTCGCCTAAACTTAGGCTCTGATACCAACCGTGACGGCCCCGAACTCTGAGGTAAACTGGGTAACGCCACGTCACCGAACACATCACCAGGTCATGCCACGTCATTTGCACACCTGTCTATGACAGCCCACAAACTAATTATCTAGTAATCTGACTTAGTCAATTTCATTTTTTAAAAGATTATTTTGTCGAAATATATTAAGTTAAGAAGTTTTCCAACTTAATTTATTTATTTTGATTCTTTTTAGGTTATTTTTTAATATCTGAAGTGTTAATAATATGCAAATAAATAATGCAAATGAGTTTTGCTTTAATTAACAACCAATGTGGTAGAGACCCGATAATAGGATACCATGTATATCAATAAGGCGACAAAAAGGTATAATAAGTGTCAATATATATATATATATATATATATCAGATGAAAAGTCTCCCAAAATGATCCAAAAAATAGTATATATATAAATACAAACACTTATGAGTGAAGCTAGTGAAGGCGTTCTAGATCAGAGGTAGTCGCCATGCACTACCTTCCCCCGGCTCATCGTAGGGTCTGCAACTTGCCACCAAAAACAATGACAAATTCCAGTTAGTAAATCCCAAAAAAAAATCATTTAGTATTCATGAGAAATCCAAGAAAAATGAATATAATTCATTCAGATAAAGTAAATAAACGAAAATGTAAAGCATGAATATAAGTTGCTGAGATAATCAAGAATATGGAACGCGAGTGTGGTGTATAGCTGTCGAGTCTTAAGACGCAAATACTGAACAGAGAATGCCCTGGAGGCAAGGTAATATGCGCTTCCTCTTTTCGATCGAAATAAGGAACTCTGTTGGTTATAAGGTAGACTTCCGTCCGATGCCTCAAATGAGAGGAACTCCGTGACAGCCTCACATTAACCTACTCTCGAGATCATCGACTCGCGGAGAAAAAAAACTCATGCGTAGTCTAACGTATGACCAATACTGTAGCAACAATCGAATCATCATCTATGAGAAAGTCGGAAAGAGGCCATACCATCTCTTTGACCATACACAGACACACGCGCGAATATAGTAAATACGCAAGCCGAACTAGCGAAAAAAAAAACTGAAATAGGTAAATTGAGAAGAAAATAAGTAAATTTTAAGCTGACTTTCTCGTGGGTTTACTTACCTCAAGCAATCGCAAATAGCCCTCCAAAATGTCCCGCTCACGCCTTGATATGCCTATTTGACACCCGATTATAGTCTCATAAGTCCCTGATTTCCAATTATATCACTTTAATTATTTTAAAGTCATATTAAGTGAGTTTATAATGTGGGACCAAAAATTTGAAATTTTATTCTAAGAAGTTTAATTTTTTTTCACACTTTTCGGGTTATACCAGGGTGCCAAACGCCCTAAAAAGCCTCGAAACACATTTTTCTAGCTTTTTCTAATTTTTTATATTTCTTCTATTTTTTCTGGAATTTTTCATAATTTCTAGCTATTTTATCTATTTTATGTAATTTATTTAAAATCATTTTTATTTAATTTTTAGTAAAATTTTTAATTATTAATGTGTTAGGCCCAAATCGGGCTCGGTTCAGCCCAACCAGACTGCATGGGTTCGGGCCGACTCGGCCTGACCCGCCTGGGCCTGAGCAGCCAGGCCCGGCCTGGCTTAGGGGGGTAGCCAGGCCCTTCCTCCCTCCAAATTCGTTTATGGATAGACGAGATTTCGTCTCTTCAGAGACATTTTTACTTTTTTTTTAATTTTCTTTTTCCTCATCAAACAATAACAATAATACAACAAATATCAACACCATTACTACAACACAACCACCATTAAAAGCTCTCAAATTTCTCCAAAAAAAATTTCAACAACAACAACCAACACTTACCTCGGTTTTGGAAGGTCGCCGACGCGAGAGATAATGATGTCGGAGCCGAGTGAAAGACCGAGAGTGTTGTGGGAGAGAGAGAGAGAGAGAGAGAGAGAGAGAGAGAGAGAGAGAGAGAGAGAGAGAGAGGGGGAAGCTTGTGAAGGTGGGGTGAGTGCTTAGTGGGTTTGGAGGAGGATAAGAAGAAGAAGAAGAAGAAGAAGAAGAATGAATGAATGAATGAATGAATGAATGAAGAGCAAATGAGAGAAGGAAAAGAGGGGGATCGGGTAGAGAGAGAAAAGTGAGGGAGGGATTTTGTTTTTGTTTTTGTTTTATTTGCAGATGAATGAGAGAGAAAAATGATGTAACAGGTGATGTAAAGGGGGATGCGATGGGCGATGTGATATGTAAACCCCCAACTACCCCATACGCCCGCGTTACGCGCACCCCGCAGCGTCATACTCTCTTGTCGCAGTGCACGCACAATGCGACCAATCGAAATTCTAACACTAGTGCGACGCAAATATTAAATAATAATAAAATAAATAAATAAACACGCGCCACATAAAAATAACAAAATTTACCTCGTTAGGTGTGCCATAAACGTTTCCGCGACGCCCACGTGGGTCTGAGCTTAGAGTCCTAATCTGCAATTAGTCAGTTAATCGGGATTAATTAAAGCGGACCGTTACATGGAGACTCTAAGTTAGTTTATAAATTTCAATTTGATATATATTGTGAACTGCGGGGAGTTGTGAGTCCTTTTAGGTCTCTCCTCAATTTTGTTGTATATTAAGTGAAAGTTTTTCGGCAAGCCACTTTTAGGGGATGTGCTGCCGAAATTTTTACAAAATACAGAGAATATTCCGTATGATTTCTCAATTTGCTCCAATTAAACAAATCATGAATTGAGTTTCATTAAGGATCTAAATTATGGTTTGGAGCATTATTAAGGACTGAAATCAAAAGTATTTTGAGATTAACGTTAATTGAATGGATTAGATACCTAATTAGGGGAATTTGGCGAAGTCAGAACTTAGTGAAACGAGTCTTAACAACCACCAAATTCATTAAGAACATGTTGACAAAATGAGCTTTGGTTGTAATTCCTATTGATTTTTAATTTGGGATTTGATTATGTTTATGTTTATTTAATGAGATCTCATTTACTGTGCTAATTCTACTAATGTATGAGCAAATTCATGTTTTATGATAATTGCAAGTGAATTTAGTCTTTGACACATACATTATGTTTTATGAATCATATAAAATGAATTAGTAATGTTCGTAGTACATGAAAAGGAATATATCATATTTTGATGTATAACCGCTATGACCCTCATTGCTAATTTATTTTATAGTGATTTAATGATGTCAAACATATAAGCGCACTAATATACAAATTATACAATGTTTGGTCGTAATGTGGGTCAAGTGGGAGAATCATTAAGCTATATGTGACCCACATTATTGAAATACATGATACTATAAGACAAGTGGGTGAATGTAAGACCATAACGTGTCTCATAGCATCCTTTTTATTTATGTAATGAATAAATTATGTAATGGATGGACCTAAAAACTTTTTAGCCAATCCCAATTAATTTGGGATTGAGGCTATGTTGATGTTGTATGGACCTAAAGACTCTTAAACTAGCATTACCGTTATTAATTTGATGGAAATTGGTGTTAATGAGGGGAAGATCAATGATTCTCCCTCAAGCTTATAAAGCAACACTTGTGTCATCAAACAATATATCGAAAGTTCTAAGGCTCATGAGGGTGATAAGTTCTTGATGTTTTTAGAAAACTAAAAGCTTTCCGCATGTAATTCTCTATTGATTAATATTTCTAATGTTAAAAGAATGCTTACATCTTATACTTTTTATTTCCCATGTTGACCCACTTTGGGCATTGAGTTAGGGGCACCTATCAAGTAGAGACCGCGCATATATCTCAGGATGCAAATCACGCTCGCATCGAACGTCGCTCACAAATATGTGCGCCTAAGTCGATGCCAAAGTGGATCAATCGATCATTTTCCTCTGAAGATAGATGCAAGAGTTGCAGAAAACAAAGATCCAACAAATGACAAGCAAAAGACGCGAGCAGGAAGAGAAACAGTGAATCTTGAAGGTTTCCAAAATGTAAATTCACGCTTGATATAATTACTTGATCAACAGTGTTACGTATTTACGATCCATGTTGTTCATTCAAGCACCATTAGATCAATTTCTTAATTAACTATCAGTAACTGCAAGGTGCTTTTTGCTTTTTCTTTCAATGTTAACTAGGAAAAACCAAGTCCCAACAGTAGAAAAACTGCAAGGCCCGAACTTCCAACCACCTTTACAACTTTTTTTTTTTTTTTTTTTTTTTTTTTTTGTGTACATAACCACTGTACAACTTTAGATTCCTCTTCCTCTTCAAACTAAACATAATAGATTATCTTTAGAGATTTATAGACAAAATTTGGCTGGTTGTCTACTTGAGACATTTTAATTGTAGCCAAAAAAAAAAAACGCAGCAGCAGCAAGTAAGCAAGCAACAAAACCTATATTTATTCAAAAGAAGGAAATATCAAGAATCATATAATCAACTTTCTCGTATTCTGGAGCACTAATATTTTCCTTGGCAGACAATCAAAATTTCCAAGGGAGATTCCGACAGCTTCATCGAAATAGATAACCAATGGAAAAATCAAATAAGGGCTTGAATTCCGAGTTGCTGCATTTCTCTCAACCTCCAAAGTGGGTAGAGGGCACCTTCTCCTAACTCTTTCACGTCCATTTGCTGCATTGCCCACGCATAATATACAGTATGAATGGTATCCTAGAAAAACACAATTTTCCTAATTAGAATGTGAGGATGTAATTTGTAAAATGGAACGTGCTCATCAATAATAGACATGGTGAAGGTTTCTTCCAATCTATTAAGATTTTCATGACAACCACATGAATAAGTAGGTGTCTATTAACAAGAGCACAACGGTCCCTTCCAGTCAATTGGATTTCATGACAACTATAAGTAGTCATCTATTAACAAAAGCACAATGATAGGAACTATAAGGAAAAGGAAAAATATACCTTTCCCCCTTCTGTTATTGAACCTTGTCTTTCTCGTATACAGTGAATTTGCTGGGTTTGAAACTGTTTACAGACAAAGAAAGAAATACGTCAGTATAGTAGATTGATCATTATCTTAAGAAGAAAGTGAGTGAAAAATCTTACAACAACAATAATTATGGGAGTCGATCCCATAAAGCTTGGTCTCCTTGATTTCCAACTCCGATATATGCAAAATCTGTGCAGGAGAAAATGTTACGACTAGGTAGCAACAACAACAACTCGATCCCAAAGTAGTCGAGGTTGGCTAGATGCATTGATAATCTTTTAAATCTTTCAAAATAATGCAGCCCAAGTTATCTTTGGTCTACTTATATACCATCAAACTCCTAAAACTAGATCATATCTAGATTTACTTGAGTATTTGTTGGTCGTTTTTGGGTGTGTCCAAACCACCTCAACCACCCCTTTCTAACTTTTATCTTAGCTAATACTATTTTTTTAATATACGCATTTCTTCCTGTATCCTTAGTACCATGCATCTATATAACATCCTCATTTCAACTACGTTAATTTTGCAAATGTGTTGTTTCTTTACCATCAAATGTTTGCTCCTGTAAAGCATAACTGCCTTAATTGCAATATTAAAGAAATTTCGTTTAATTTAACAAAAATATTTCAGTCACATACAACACCTATTGCACTCATTTTTTTTATTTTCCCTTTGGTTCTCATTGGAGATTTTAGGTTTTGAACCACTGCCGATCTCTTTTGATCGGCGATGGTTCCAATAATATTTTCTTCTCTATCAAAGAAAACCGAGATCCATTCAAATTTGAGATCGTCCATTAGGTCCAACCGTGTTATTGTTATCAAATTCCTCATTAGCACCACTCACACACCTTCAACTTTGCATCTTGATCTACACTTGAGTATGGATCTACGCCTGCGACTATTCGATTAGCACTTTTCATTGAGTAATATTTTTATTAAATAAGTAGCTGTCTTACCTGGTTGGAAGTTTTTGAATTTCTTCCCTCGTTTTTTTTTTTTTTTTGATAAAGGAATATATATTCATCTATCAAAAAATTCTTTACAAAAAGCTGGGAGCATACCCCCATGTTTACGCCCTATACAAAATCCATGTACACCCTTCAAAATCAATTACCCATTTCATCTAGCCATTACAAAAGAATTTCTTCCCTTGTTGGAAGCTTTGGTTTTCTTCCTTACTTGGAAGTTATGTTTTTTTTGTTATGATTCTAGTTTTGGTTTAAGGTTTAGGGTTCATAGGCAAGCGAATGGGGCTGGTCATGTAATGGTGTGGGTTCCCAGTGCATATGCTAGCCAAATGTATTGAATCGCCTTCCCGACGAGGTAGCTACAGTTGTATGTTGTATAAGAAAAACCTATTGCACTCCTTCGCTTCACCTAGCTTAAATTACATGTGCGACATCATCTTCAATAGTTCAATTACTCCATCTGTTTTTGTGATTGATCGTAAGAATCTACAATGACCCACCTTTGCAACACTACTCTTAATTGTATTACTCCATCATCTTGATCTTTACTACTAGTGACCTCACAATGCATATATCTAGACTCAATTCTACTCGATTTAAAGCTTTTAGACTCCAGCATAGTAGTCCTCCAAAGTTCTAATTTCTTATTCAAATCATCTTATGTTTCGTCTATTCAAACAATATCATCTACAAAAAACATACACAATGGCGTATCATGATAAATATTTCTAGTAATTCCTCTATGATGAAAACAAAGAGGTATGAGCTCAAGGAAAATCCTTGATGAAGTCTTATAGCAATGGAAAATGCTTTTGTAATTACTCCAACTAGTTGGCTCCCGCGCAGGCAAGATTTATCAATTATATATATATATATATATATATATATTAGATAAAATAAAAAAGAAAAAGAGGATGACGTGGCAGAAGGAAAGCTTGGAATGCTTGATAAAGTCAAAGTTAAAAAAACAATATAAATTTAATTTTCTTATAGAAAAAAAAGAGGTTATAATAATTTATTTTATATACTAACTGAGCCGGTGGTTGTAGAAATTTTAATTTTTTATAGACTCGTAATTAGTTTGTAATTTTTTGACTAAAATAGTATCCCAACTCTTGGGGTGTATGTAAACAAGTAGGGTAAGTGCAAAAAATTTCCCTACAGGTAGGTTACCTGCGAAATTTTCCTGACTCATACCCATCTCAAACTCGATTATCATATACATATGAATTTTTGAACTTAGTCATAACCCTATATAAAACAGGTTTGGGTAATACTTTTGTTACACAAACCCTTTCCAATCCCGGATAAACCGAATTAGGATATCAATAACATGGTCAAATTTAGGTAGAAACTTGTAGTATTGGGTATTATTGTGTCATCCTTTAACTCTTTTCGTAATCTAAACCCATATTAGGACTAACTAATTTTAAATCTGCGAATGATTATTTCCTTCGAAAACCGC
Source organism: Stephania cephalantha (assembly GCA_039657325.1). Lineage (NCBI taxonomy): Eukaryota > Viridiplantae > Streptophyta > Magnoliopsida > Ranunculales > Menispermaceae > Stephania > Stephania cephalantha. Next base: position 18,836,252 of record CM077574.1, on the reverse strand, counting down.
CCGTCGATTTTTATTTATTTATTTAACGACTAACAGTTTTAGTAAAAAAAAACAGTCGAAACAAATAAAAAATAGGAAAAATCCAAAAAAATATATGAAAAAAAGTTATTTAAAGCTTTAATTGGTTAAAATAACTAATGTAATAAAAAAATCTAAAAAAACCGAAAAGTCTTATAAGAAAACCCGACAGCTAAAATATTTAACGAATAGCCTAAGAAAACCCCAAAAACTAAAATACTTAAAAAAACTGACAAAAAACGGATTGCTTATATATTAAGCATGTGTATTGGTATCCAACTCTAATATTAAAAAAGACTGATTATAGTATATATTAAGCATGTGTGTCTTAATTTAATACATCTAATGCAAACCTAATCTAATACAAACACATAGGACGTTGTTACATGTATGATGTATCCTAATATATATGATACACTACTAAAAACGTACGATAAAAATAGCAAAAAATAAAATAAACAAAAAACGTTGTGATCAACCACATAACCATGATGATAATTATAGTCATCATCTTCACGATCGAGATTCCTTTCCGAAAACTGAAAATAGAACATACCCACATGGCAAGCCACGTGTCGCGACCTCATTAATCCTTTCCAGATGATCTTCCTTTATATAGATATAGATATAGATATAGATATAGATTGTTATTATAGTAGTTATTAGTTTTACTCGTGCGTACATATCTTCAAAAGTGGCCAATACTATGTACTTTTTAAACTCTAGGAACCCTCACATAACCTTCTATGAACTCTACAAATATGAAATAGTTGCAATAGCCGATATTTCCACTAGCTGCACTCCAACAAATAGAAGTCAACAAAACCTCACTCCCAAATCAGTTGGGGATGACTAAGTGGATCAAACTCTTCTATTCAATTTTATTTAATGCAAACTGTAGATGCAAATGGGTAGGGGAATACCCACGAGTGATGGAGATTTACCCTAACGGCTACTGGTATGGGAATTTTAAATGGGGATGGGTACAAAATCTCATACCCACACGGATATGGATAATAAAATATATCCACGGGGATACCCATCTACCCATGGAGATTCCCATAAATCAATTTATACACCATATGATATTTATACATAAATATTACATAATATTACATAGTTTCCACTCAGAAACACATACATATAACAAAAAAACCTTTTAATGAGATTTATAATTTTAATTTATTTGGTTAATTAATGACTATATGTTTTGTTTTGAATTGTTTGAAACTATATTTATATTTTAGAATTTTAGGATCAAAAGTACTGAAAAAAGTTGATGACTTGGTGGTTTAAAGAGATAGTGACTTTAAGGAATATTTTGAATTTGAACTTTTCGTTTTGCATATGTCAATGATTTTGTAGAAACTTAATTATAAGTGTTGGCACTCGGTAGTTAGAATTTTTTATTGTATGATATGTTGAGGGATTTTAACAATTGTGTTGTTATGTATGTATATTTGACACCTTATTTGTTACAATTCTTTTTTTGAGAATCCCCGCGGGGATCCCCAATAGTGAATGGAATGGGGAAATAAATTTCCACGCGGGGATTTCCCATCCCCGCAAAAATCCCCATGAAAATCCCCACGGTGATCCCCAGTGGAGAATGAAATGGGTAAAACATTTTACCCATGGGGATTCCCCATATCCACGGGGATTTGATAGGGGTATGGGGATGAGTATGAGAATTCATCCCCAGATGGGTATAGGTATGGGTATGGGTGATAAATTTTTTAATAGGGAGGTCCCCGTCTCCTGCCCTACCCATTTGCATCCCTATTGCTAGATAAACAGATAAAAGTCAAAAGAGAAAAAGAAGCAAATAAATAGGACTAGCAATCATTGCGAGATAAACGATCGACAAGAATGGTTCTTTTGTCTTTTGGACTGCCCGAGAAACTTCATCTTATGATGGAATCCCTTTGTTGGACAAACAAGAACTGTCATTGTTTGCCTCCTCTTTTAGTTACTTAAACAAGCAAATCATACATTTACTCTGTCCAAAAAAAAAAAAAAAAAAAAAAAAAAAAAAAAAAAAATTCAAGTCCTTCAAGAATCTCAGCGTAACAACAACAATATAGCCTCAATCCCAAATTAACTGGGGTCGGCTACATGGATCAAACTTTTCCATTGTGCTCGATTAAGTGCAATTGATGGTGAGCTTTCCAAACCATTCAAATCCCTCCTAATTAATGCATCCCATGTTAACTTTGGTATGCCCCTACCTCGTCGAATTTCTACAGTTTCTATTGAGTCAAGTTTTCTAGTTGGGGCATTTGTAGGCCGTCTTTGTAGGTGACCAAACCACCGCAACCGCCCCTCCCTAATCTTTGTATCAATTGATGTTACTCCTACTTGTCTTTGAATTTCTATATTTCTTATTCTATCTTTACGAGTTTTACCACACATCCACCTAAGCATCCTCATTTCTGCTACGTTCATTTTATGTAATTGTTGTTGCTTTACCGCCCAACATTCACTTCAAGAATCTCAGCGTAACCATAAATTAAATAGTCGAAATAATCCCAAACTTCGCTTTTTTTCTTAAAATAATCTCCGGCTTCAAATTTTCTCAAAGAAATCCCAAATTTTGAGATTTGTTTCAATTTTAGCTTAACTCGCTTTTTAAGACAATTTGATGCTTACTTGGCAAATTTATTTTACAAATTTAAGAAATTTTTGCTAAGATTCGTGATTTTAATTTCTTAAAGTGCCTCCCCATTCAAATGATTTAGCAAAATCTCTTAACCTTTACCAAGAAAACTTTGCCATATTTGCACTAAATTGTCTGAAAAATAGACTTGGGCTAAAATTGAAACAAACCTTAAAGTTTGGGATTTTACTGAGAAAATCTAAAGTTGGGGATTATTTTGAGAAAAAACACAAAGTTTGGGATTATTCTGGCTATTTACCCATTTTTGTTTATGTAGGCCAAGTTAAAATTACTATGACATTATTATGGTAAATAACAAGAAAAGATGCCAACACTTGCTCGATACAAAAAAGTCAAAAGTCACAACTCAAAATCGAAAAAATAACATTAAGGACGCCTTGGTGATAGGGAACCCTTCTCCCAAATATGAGGTTGATAATTAGAGCCACATGTCCAACCTTGGGGCTCCTCTGGACCAACCATGTGCAAATTTCATGGATAAATCAACAAAATTATTGAACCAATGAGAACACAAGTTGAGGTGGCCTACCTTGTTGTCTAAGAACAACCCTTGACTTTCAAATAATCTACGTTCTGCTTTGCACCGCCCAATTACTTCAGGACTGCAAGTCTTTTTCAATGCTTCTACATCACCCTACATAAGGTACAAAACATTTTTTATAATACATAGATACGTATATAGAAATATACAAACAATAACTAAGTAAGAAAAAAAGAATCAATTGGAAAATTCATTGTTCTCTCTTCATCTACTACCTTAAGGTATGCATTAAGGGTAGGCTTGATCATATCCTGAACTTCAGCCACAAACTCTGGTAAAGAGAAATATCTAGGACAGGAAACATTTTTATTAAACCATATAAGAAGCTTTATAAAATAGAACGTAAAAGTAAAACAATGCAGCTGCTAAGGGTTACAGTATTTACGGGTCCCTGCGGCGAATTTCCTTGAAGGATATGGCAGTAGCTGTTTCTCCAAAAACAGATTCATTGAGACTGATAAGAAAGATTCACTAAATCAATAATCAAGATAAGCAACGATGTTGGAGCAGTTGAAGGAAACTTAAGAAGGACATTTTACACCATGATGATTACGTCCTCAACGTTACTCAACTTGTCAAAGAAGATCAAGTTATCTGTACTTTGATTAAGGTGATTCACAACAAATATCCGAACGTGTTCATCTTTAGAAACAGGAGGATTAAAAAGAATTGTACAAACATTTTATGAATAGTTCTGCATACGGAACCCAGCAATCTTGAACTTCCAATAGTTATTGATTAATTTGTTATCATCAGAGCTACAATACTGATAGAGGCAATGGTCTCTCCATTTATCTATTTTATCATGAATTAATCTAACAAAAGAAATGTATCGAACATAGCCTTTAACAGAAATAATTAATTTTATATATTTTATAACACATTTACACCATTCATGTTATTTACCCACTCTCCCCATTCATAATTTTGCTCGTCTCAACTCTTCTTATTAAGGGAGGATAGTGGTTCTTATTATATTGATGGCACAAATTAATCATTTATAACCTATATTTTCAAATTTTAAGCTAATGCTGAAGGAAACAGATCACCTTTTCTTTCCTCTCTTCTTCCATCTCTTTTCTATAATAGACTCAAATTAAGTAAAGAATAAAAAGTGAACCACAATGACTAGGAAAATCCAGCAACTATAAACATCAGCTCAACAATCAAAACACAAGGAACCGCTTACCTTTGATTTATTTGCTTACTAAAGCATTCAATCTATAAAGAAGCAGATTTGGCATCTTAAGACCACTTTTGCTACACAAAAATCTTTTGTTTATTTTCAGCGTATGATGATTCAATTCTACTTTAGAGATTTATGTTTTCCACATATCTTGCTTATCCTTAAATTATTTAAACAGAAGCATTTGCTACAAGCTTAGAGTAAACACGGACTGGTTCTTCTGTTCTTGACCATCTATGGGCTTTAATACATATATACATTCACAATTCCTCACATATTTGTCACTTAACCCATATGGTAGTTTTTCAGCAGACATATTTAACAAAAGATGCAAATCTTGCCAATTGATACACTGTATACGTACGCAAGACAGCACTGGAAGGCAGATCAGCAAGAAATCCACATTAATATGCCTAATAAATGCAGTAGTAAGTAAGAAATTCACAATCTTGATATTCTTTTACTTTACAATTGTTTTGGGGGAGAAAAGTTGGAGCAAATTAAATTTAGACCTTCACAAAATATGCTTCAAACATGGGGTTATATAAATCACGCATTGATGGATAACTTAGTTGGCATTCTCTCCATCATTGACTGAAATAACACAAGTAATACTGAAAGTAATAGGAAAAATAAATTCCAACTAACAGGAGAGTAACATTCCAAGTAGGTCGAAGAAGAAAAGGACAAGACTGAAGTGTCTCACTCTTGAATTTTGTGAACAACAGGGTTATCACTAGTTTCCCACCTTTCCCGCATATCCTCAGCAAACTGCCAAATTTCAGTCCAGGATAACAGTCAATATCATGTGATTCCCACCAGATAAGGGAAGCATAAGCAGCAAGTCCACAAGCCAGTCAAACCACCAACTTTTGGAAACCCAATCAAATCTTAAATGGTAAACAGGGCAAGAGCCACAAAGTATATATATATATATATATATATATATATATATATATATATACATAAAAACCAAAACTCTTTGTCCACAGGGAATGAATCCTCCACAAATCAACTAGACACCTAAACAAAATTCTCCTTAGAGAAACTCAATAAGAATGCATGGTCAATGTAGAGTCGCAGATTTTCATAAAGGTAAAATGGATGAATGCAATTCCCTTATTTATAATATTTATCCTGATCTACATCCAGCCAAGGACTAAGTTTTTGAAATGGACACTTTCTTCAAAATTTATGCCAAGTAACAACAGTAATAGTAATAGTAATAGCAATAGCCATGCATTGTAATGAGGAAAAACAAACCTCCTGCCCCTTTGTTACAACAGGTTCACTGACCCCACTGATACGCTTAAATGCAGGATGCCCTCTCATCTGGCATAGTAACAGATAATTTCAACTGAAAATCTACAATGAAAAACATGAAAATTGCTCCTATGTGAATCTGAATTGAATACTCCAGACATAATGACTAACCTTGTCCTTGAAGGATTCCCATTTCTTACCCCAGCGTGACTGCTTTGTGGGTACAACAACAATATCAGTTTTTGTGCTTCTCTCTCCACTTGAAGAGGAAGATGCATATTGCACACGCTTCTCCTTACTTGCGTTACCATTCAACTCATCTTTTACAATGCTATAGCCCTTTTTAGCTAAATCAACAACCTTTGCATCCTTCAATTTTTGAAAGGCTACGGACACCTTAGATAAAGCAGACAAAGCACTTGACTTGAACCTGCCATATAATGTTTCTTCTGTATTGTCGGACTTTGAATTCTGAGAACTATCTTCCCTAGCAGTTGTGCCACATCCATCCTTGCCATCTGTTCTTGAGTTATTAGAAGCATGACTGCAGCTTGACGAATCTTGCTTTCCAAGTCCAAGGCTTTCTTTTACCTATGTCATGATGAGAAAGAGAAAAGTAAAAGTTGCCAAGACAACATATTTAGAAGTCTATCATAAGCTTCAACCATGAAATAGCAGAATTAACTACCTCCTCAGTAGCAGCTGATACTTTCTCCTTCACATTCGTTAACACCTATAAAATGCAAATGCAAAACAATTTAAATTAAATAAAATACATTGAAATGAATCAAAGAAAACCTACTTAAAAAATTCTTACTCTTTATGTACAGCTATTATACTGCAAGTCTGCAACAACATATAACTAGTCTAAAACTTTCATGTCAAGTAAGACATTCCGATGTGGCTAAAACACCAGCATTCAGCATTAACATTCAAGATTTAGTACTGGTCCATGCGGTGTTATCACGTTAATTATGTGCATCGATTTGCAAGCTGATGCAATCAAATATGAATTCTCACAATAATTTGATTTTTTTTTTTTTGAGATTTTCCTATGGAAAGAATTCTGATTCTTACCGTTTCTGTTCTATAATCAGTATTCACTACTAGTTCTAGCCTCTAAGCATAAGTTTAAAGTTTCCTTTTTTGCTATTTTCATTCTTCTCTTTCAAGAATTTGAACAAATTAGAAATGTACTACCATGTAAACCAGCAAAAGCAACAATCTAGTTCTCTTGATAGGGAACTGAGACCAAAAACAATATACAAACCAAAAGATACAGATAATTCAGATGATCTCCTCTCTTTCCCTAAGCTGTCTTAACGATTTTGACCCATGAAGATCTCTTCTACTTCACTCACTCTCTTTTACCAACTTGAAAGAACCTTCCCTTTCTCTTAATAGTCTTGCAAGCACCTAGTAACTCTCATAAACTGTTGTTCCAGTATAGTTGGATCACATCAAAATTGATTTTTCACCCTCATCATTGCGATAAGAAATTCTTCGGCTTCGTCATGTAATACATGTCTCTTACCGAAATCATGCAATTTACGTCATATTGTCATAACACCTTTAAAGAACTCCTATCAAATGTAAGATTTTTCTAGCATTGCAAATTGAAAAATGTTCAAGTGTTAGCAAAGCAACTGCAAAAGCTTGTCAATTGAATAGGCTTAAGTGTTAACCACAAGCAAGTTAAGAGTTGGTCAATCGAACCAGGGAGTCAACCCTCCAACCCTTCATAAAATAGATTTCAATACTTAATAGTGATGTTGCATAATCAGTGCTAAATAGGATAAGAAGCCAAAATTAATTTAATAAATTTACGCATTACTCAACTTTGCTTTGTCAAGTACTAGCTAGCCTCAGAGCTGGATTGAGTTTGAAAGCAAAAAATACAAATAGGAAACTAACCCAAGTGTAAGATTCCAACCTCAAGATTTAAGCTAAACGCAAGTCGATTCTAAATTCATAAAGCTGCCCGTGACGCAAGGCCTATCTATAAATCTGCAATCATATACAAAGATATACTCAAAATTTTACAAATACCAACAATCCTGCAATCATCTTTCATTATTCAACTTACACAAAAGAATTAAAACTTTAGCTTAACAGTATGTTGTTGATTGTGACAAGGCATTTTCATGAAGCCTTTCATTTTTATTATGAGATTGAGGGTCAGTTCACCGCACACAAGAAATATTCTGTAAGTATCAGAATACGCTAATAGCCTAATTCCCAGCATAAATTTCCTGCTTGAGGTGAGATTAATTTAAAATAGGGGGAGTATCATTGTTTATTCCACACAAGATGGGATTACCATATCCTTAGCGATGTTTTTTCTTTCTACTGAGCGAATGTGGCATTATTAATGCCAGGGATTAGCTTTTTAATGCATCCAAGTTCCAACCACCAAGCGAACCATGAATTCCTAATCAAAGATATGCAGAAACACATTTCATATATGAAAAATCTCAATTAATTATAGAGTTACCGAATTTTTACATCCCCATGCATTGAAATTCACACTTTATTTGCGCTTACTGCACATTTAACATACAATAAGAGCAGCTTAAAGTCATCCTAAACAACAAATGAAACTGGGGATATAATTTTTACATGCAAGGTTTACCTTCAACTGACTCAAATGGAAAGTCGAAAAACAGAAAACAAAGAAACAAATTAGATCATGATATCATCTTTTCCAGAATTATTAAAACCACAGAGGTATCACTGTCAATTCCCAAATAAAGACAACAACAATATGGTACTCTTATATTATGAACTTCATACGCACTCGGAGGAACATAGAAAAAAAAACTCCTTGTTCTATTAAATTTCTCTTACGAAGTTGGATTCCAGAACTGAAAAGAAATAAAAATGAAAAGCATCTAAAATCGAATCTCCAACTTCCCAGCCTAGCGCATTCACATTGATATTGAGCAGCTACCAACAAGAAACCTTGCCATGAATAAACCCGATGATCATCAACAGCCAGTTATTGGAATTTGAGAAACGAAAACCTTTCCACCAGAAACAAAATAACATGGGAAAAAATACATCTGTAATATTATCAGGAAACTAGATTAAACACTCACTTTTCTGGCTGTACCTTCGGCCTCTGTCCACGCGCCATCTATGCGTTTGTAAAGTTGCTCTGTTGTCTGCTTCGTTCTGTATTTGGGAGTAACATCTCAGGGCCTCCTTTGAAGCTTCTGCCAGCCTTGACATACAAAGGTATGTCTCAACCTATAACCTAAAAATGCTATATTCTTGCGGAAGATTGAAATGAGAGCAAACACACACTAAACTTACCTTTCTTTAAGATCTTCTTTCACCTCTTTAAGCTCGCCTGCTTTATCTTTCAGTTCCTTGATGGATTGCTGGAAGTGTTGATTGCTGTCAATGTACAAAATCTCTTCCACATTAAATACACATACAGTGAGGATAATTATCAATATGAGGTTACATTACATGCATATATGTATAAAACTTGTGAGACCATGAGGTTTGCATATATATATATATATATAGGGTGCTTCTACAATGGAGCTCAAATATATACCCATGTCATGGGAACTACATATCTCACCATTGGATTACTATAGAATTTTAACACATTAAATGCATACTAAATGCTATATATATATGTGGGTGCTTCTATCATGGAACCCAATTACATAGCATTTATTGCGCATTTAATGTGTTTTGCATTAAATGCACTACATCAATCACCATTAGATTAAAATTCCATAGTAATCAAATGGTGAGATATACAGTTCCCATGACATAGGTATATATTTGAGCTCCATTGTAAAATTACCCATATATATATATATATATATATCGATGACATAGGTATATATTTGAGCTCCATTGTAAAATTACCCATATATATATATATATATATATATATGTGTGTGTGTGTGTGTGTGTGTGTGTGTGTGTGTATCAAATATATAAAAGAGTGAATCTCCAAATTTTGAGTCGTAAGCAAAAAGTCCTTTTTCCCTTTCTTCTTGCATTATCTTCCATCCAAGTCTACCTCTTTTCTCCAATTCCTTTTTTCTATCTTCACGGTTCATCGCCAACTCGAACTCCGCTTCATCACCACCTTGAACTCTGATAAATACTCTCTTAAAGGTCGATACTCTTACAATCTCCTAACGAAGAGAAGATCACATTGGATTATTAAATCAAACTCAAATTTGTTGATTCTCATGCCTGTATTTCATCTCTCTTGTACGCATGTCTCTGATCATGTCTATGGATTCACTTCTGGAAGTGACTGAAGATGTGAATGGTGGTTCGTTCTTTACATCTGATTTCCTCTCTCTCAAGTCTTATAAAGTGTTCTAATTTTTCTTGTAATATAAGGTTTATGATTGATCTAATGAATTTAGGAATTAGGTTTGATTTTCATACAGATTTTTTTCCTTGTCCTACAGTTTCTCTTGAAATAGTGCGCAACCATGACTTACGCCCACTATGTGTTTGTTGAAAAGATAAGTACTAAGGAAGCCTACATGTTATCTTTAGGACACTAAATTTATTTTTCTTAATGAATTTGTGTTCGAACCACATGTGATTGAGGTTGTGCGAAAGAATTACTTTTCCATATGTACCGCATAGAAACCCTTAAGTTTAGTGCTCATTACAGTTTCAGGGGTTGAAATCATTAGATATGAAACGAAAATTCCATTTGTGTTGAAAAAAACATGTAAGTTATAAATTTTTAAAAATACACAAAACGAGTATATCAAAACATTCCTATTAATCTAATGCATTTTCCACTTGTAGGATCTCTAAGATGCTCATCAATCATAAACTTTGTCTTTGTTAGCACTATTGTAGAGTTTAATCATGCTATTCAATGACTTAACCGACTATGAGAACCTACCATTGATTCCCTACTTTCTAGAACATTTGCTAAATTCACTAATGATTCCAATTTCGCTCCTGAAGTTATAAAATTTGATGAACTGATATTTATGGAATATGGACTAGATGTGCTTGTTAAAGTACCAAAAAGGGCACTTAATTAGCAAATCGGTGGTTATTTATCCTGAATGTAGTGCTATTTCTGATTCAACATTTCAAGCCTCTCTGATTTCATCTTTTTATTAGACTTGTTCAACTTTGGAATCTAAATTATTTAAATGATTTATGCCTTTTTTTTCTTTAAATTGAGTTGAGCGGAAGCGTTTGACCCATGTAGCCGATTCCAACTAATTTGGGTTGAAGTTTAGTTGTTGCTGTTTGAATTTAGTGGGTTTTTTTTCATCCTTTTTCTCTTTTGATGTTGAATAAAATTTTAGAAAGAGGGAGAACCCCATATAATAATGACAAGAGACACTTGACACTTGAATTCAATGGGTCCTTTTTCCTTTTCTTCCCTGTGGTTTTCTTTTGATAGTTACTTCCTGACAATATGTTTTTGTTTCCATCACTAATAATGGTTGCCTTGTGCCGGTGAGTTGAACAGTTTTGACATTGTGGGGATAAATATGCTTAGCAGGGTTGGGGTGTCCAAATCTTTGCCCCTACATCCTTCAAATCCTTCGGCCCGGTCTCTTGAGCGTGATAGTGATGAGGCAGAGCTTCCGTCAGTTTCTTGAAATCAAGACTATGGATGCTTTGCTACCGGCACTAGCTGTGGTTTTCGAATTTATAATTGCTCGCCATTTAAAGAAACCTTTAGAAGGGACTTGAAAAATGGAGGATTTAGAATTGCATAAATGTTATTTCGGTGCAACATTTTGGCGATTGTCGGTGGTGGATCTAATCCCTAGTACCCTCCAAACAAGGTTTTGATTTGGGATGATCATCAAAGTCGGTGCATCGGTGAGTTTTCATTTAGGTCTGAAGTTCATGTTGTAAAGTTAAGAAGGGATCGCATTGTTGTTCTTGAGCATAAGATATATGTATACAACTTTATGGACTTGAAGCTTCTTCATCAAATTGAGACTTCAGCAAATGGAAGGGGACTTTATTGCCTTTCACACCATTCCAATACTTTCGTATTGGCTTGCCCGGGTCTTCACAAAGGACAGGTTCGGATAGAGCATTTTGGGTTGAAGATGACCAGGTTCATTAGCGCTCAAGATTCACAAATTGCATGTTTCACTTTGACAATGGATGGGCTTCTTCTTGCTACTGCTAGCACAAAGGGCACTTTGATTAGGATTTTTAACACAATGGATGGATCACGTTTGCAAGAGGTGTCATTACACGAAATTTATCTTTTTTTCAAGTTGCTCTTGTTGTTAGTTGTTACTAGGCGTTGGCATCTTTAACAAGTCATTGATCTCAACTTTTTGGCACAATTATGTATCCCACATTTCCATTAAACACAAAGTGGTTTTGCTAAATTGAAGTGGAAACCATTATTCCCATTCAATGTTGGTGCAATCGGCTTACATGTGATCCTTATCCAAAAAATGGAGACTTCGAATTTGGTGTCTCGGGTATTTATATAAGATGGGTCACACTTTTGAATTGATTTGAAGTAGCTATGGCTATTATAACCAGCACTGTTCCGATTATCCTTGAATCAACACTAATATTAATTGTTGTTTACCATATGTGTATGCCTTTGGCCTACAGAGTTCTGGAAAAAATCACGCTCCTTTCCCTTTTTTAATTTTAGAATTTTATCTTGAAAAATTATTAGGATTGATAGGTCTCTAGCATAGACATGATTAAATTAAATAAGGTATAATTTTGTCATGTTCGTCCTTAACCAATGGACATTGAAGACTTGTTCTATTATTAAAATCTTTCATTGCAGCCAGCCATCAGTCTCCTCAATATTGTGCATTGAAGCTTTCCAAATACTAACATGGTTTTTCATTTCAGAAAACCTATTATTAACTCAATTTCTTCATTGAAAAAAAGAAAGAAGAAAGTGGCCAATTGATCACTTTGAAGTTTCTTATTATTTTCTCATGAAAATAGCAGTCTATGCAAGTAATTTCGGGTCCCAAAGGGCAAATATGTGGATGTAAATTAGTAGTTGGTATGCTCAAAGTTCCCTTCCACGTATCATCTTAGCAGATTTTAGTATGGTGAGATTTTCTCATGAAAAGAGAGGATGTGAGACAACACCAAATGGACGAGATAAATACGTTTATTAAGGGTTGGATTTGATGGAACTACCTTCAAAAGGCTACAAGTTCTCTTGGTCAAATAAACAAGAAGGGCATGTACGATTGATTGTAAGCTTGATAGGTCTATGGTCTCCCCTTCATGGTTGTCAGAGTTTCAAGCTTCGGAGGTAAGATTGTTGGCTCCCAATTTATCAGATCAGTCTCCTCGGGTCATAAATATTGCTAAATCCATTGACTTTGGACCTAAGCCATTCAAATTTGTTTAATGTTTGGGTAGAAGATCATGTCAATACTAGTTATTGCTATGTTATCCACATGCTACAATGAAAGCATAGCACATAGATGTAATTGTAATTGATAGAGATTACTAAGAATCTTTCGGTCATATATAATTGGATGTTGAATAACGAAATAATAATTTTCATTTGAATTTATTCTTAACTTTTTTTCCATGTTGGGCGTTTTTCTTTTAATTAGATGTGTTTGAGGTTCCTCTCAAATTCTTTGCCTCTCGCGTTAATCTAGGCTCAGTCACGACGCGCTTAAAGTTTCGAGCGATCATCTCATCTCGAAAATTATGATTAGGATTTCAATTTGTTGTTCCAACAATTTCTTCGGCTTTGTTTTGAAGTTCTAATGGCTTCGTTCACGTATTGCGGATTATGGGATTTAGTAAAATAGGGTGATTCAAATTGATGAATCAAGTTTGAATGGTTGCGACTTTGTTTTGTTTGATGGTTTTCAGCTAAGAACGACAAACAATACTGGAATTTATTTTTTCAATGATTGCAAGGCCTCTTAAGAGCTGAACAATTGAGTTGTTCAGAAGGAAAGTTGTCAACCGTTAGTTTGGGAGATGCTTTCAGGTATTCGTAAATTCAATAGTCTCTCGAGGTTCATAAAAAAAACAAGCTCGGTCTCGAGTTCAAATCAACCACTCTCCGCTTCTTGGCTCTTCTTGGCTCTTGTATGTTCATTTTTTATTCGGTTTTTTATCTTCCAATTATTTGGTTTGTTGTCTCTAGACTCTACCTCAAGCTCTCCAACTTTTGTGGAAGTGGGAAACTTAACTTCATTGGTCAATTTATACTTGGTCTTGTCTATCCGTTTTTAAGGGGTCATAATCTTGTCCATTCTCTAGAATATTAGATTCAGAGATGTGTGCTCTTTTTTGGGGGGTAGATACAAGCTTCAAGAGGCCCGCAATTAGGTGCTTTTTTTTAAGAAACAATGAAAGTTACCAAAAAAAAAAAAAAAACAATGAAATTTTTGTTTTTATGTATTAGTTGTATTTCTATTTCGTTTTGATTTTATTAAGTCTCAATTATTAATTATTGGTTATTAGTAGGGACTTTGAGTCTTCGTCTTTATTGTTTTGATTATTCATATGAAGATTTATATTTTTCAAGATTGATGTATAATTTTTTACAAGGAAGTTAATGTATATTTTTATGTATATCAAAAAATTGGAATCATACTTTTATTCATGACAAAAATATACTGTCGTAATTGAAGTCATTCTCGCGAGCGTAGCGAGCGTAGCGAGCGCTCATTCGTGCAAAGCACGTAATGAAACTAGTTTGTGTATATATATATATATAGAAACAGTTTAGATTTGTTTGATTTTTGTTTGTTTATCGGTTAGTTTGATAGTGGTACTGTTGATCGCATTAATTTTATTTTATTTTTTCGAGTTTTTGAGTTTCAACAATGCATTATGCATATATAGAGGAATATGATCTCAACTGGAAGTCTGGAAAGAGGAGCGAAGCCCAGGGCCGGCTCTAACATTTTTGGAGCTTAGAGCGACATGAGAAATAAAACATTTTATAATCTTGTTTCCTATAAAAAAAATACTTGACTTAATCAAATTATTTTTCATATGCTTAAGCTATTATTAGCTTTATATAAGTGGGGCCCACATAATGAGCCGAACGACAATAGACATGTATGGTGAGATTCATATAAGTGGGGTCCTCCATAAAGCCATATATATATATATATATATAAAAGAGGGAATCTTCAATTTTTGAGTCGTAAGCAAAGTTACTCTTTTGCCCATTTTATGTTTGCGTTGCTAATTCGTTCATCAATCTTGCAATCATCCTCGCCCTTTTCACCCTTCGCAATGTCTTCTCTTCACAAGAAATCTCGTTTTGCCTTCTATTTCATCCGTGATTGATTTATCGTTTTGTTACTCTTAATTCTGCGATTTCAGTCTCTCATCCAAATACGAGTCCTACAACAATCCGAGCTTTCTCTGAAACAATCCCACTTCTTCGACGGCAAATTTGAGTCTTCACTTGGTCGTGAACGAGCCTTTCCGTCTTCGTCTCTCTTAGCCTTTGTCTCTCACAGTCTCGGAGTTCTCTCTCCGCCCTTGCTGCCTTGGCTTTGTCGACAACAAAATCTGTGAAGCATCTCCCGTTTCGATTTATGTACAGATTTTTGGTTTCTGCGATTATTTTTCTTCACATGTACTCGTCGTTGCTCTCTTTTAGGTATCTCAATTTTGTTTGGGGTCAATTTCAGGACTATTATACAGTTGATAGGTTGGAGGAATTAGGTTTTGTTTGCTTGCTTGCTTGCTTGTTTGTCAATTTGCTTTAAGACTTGTGTTACGTTAGTTCAATCTCGATCACCACTTCTTTTGTTTTGTAAGTTCAAATATTAATTTGGATGTCATAGGAGTTGAAGCATTGCCTGCTAAGCCCAGGCTTATGTCTTTCATTTTGTTATTATGTGAACACACAGATTGACCCAAAGCCAGTGCTCCTCCAAGGCTCCAACAAACAAATATGATCGACAATTCACTTGAAGCGCAATAAGGCCTGTTTTGAAATTCTCTCACCTCTCCATCACCTCTGCTTTTCGCCCATTTCATCTTTGCTGCTCTCTCAATGTTGCATTCGAGTTCTCCCCTTCGTTCTGTTTATGCCCATAATGTGTTTGTAGAAATGCCCACATGAATTAGTTGCATTTTGTTTAGGTTCTATGCATATTTTTTAACTACCCATAACATGTTTGTAAAAAATCCCAAACGAAAAGTTTTCGCTTTTAAGCTGTTACTGCATTGCCCGTTTAGTTTTGTGTCTTAATCGTGGATTTCAAATCTATAATAATATGTTTTGAACATATATAGAAATTTATTATCCCATTCAATATAGTTGGATTTTTCAATGAATTTGTATTGCAATATAGAATAACAATTTGTAATAAGTACTTTGTAAATTCCGAAATTTGAATTGTAAATGATACATGATTAAAGTTCGGTTTTTTTAAGAAGGGTTGTGTTTGTGAAATTCCATTGTTAATTAATGAGGGCGGTAATCTTTCTACTTGAAGTGTGAGAAATTGTTGTACAGACAATGCTAGAAATGGTTGTTTAGAATTTGAAGACACTCGAGGACATTAGTGTTTGATAAAAAGATCTTGAATACATACATACATACATACACACACACACACACACACACACACACATATATATATTGTTGTCTTCATGATAGTTTATAGTCACAAATGTGAGCTGTAAGCACTTTTATGGTCATCCTTCAGAGTTATAGCATGATAGGCGGGGTCTTATGAGTGAGAGCTGCAAGTCTAAGCTAGCCAGTCAAGTTAGAATAAGAGAATCATAACTATAACAAAATTTCGAAGTTTAGATTAACTTTAGTGATGAGAATACTCGATGGATGTAGGCCAATTTTTTTAGGCTCGTAAAACTTTCGAAAATGAGGCTTTATTCTATTTTCAAAATAGAACAACTGATAGCCGAAGTCCCGAAATGTTGAATGCTATGCCGATAATTAAATGTAGACTTAAATTTATCGTTTTTTTAAATGACTTAAGTTTATCTTTACAATGTTCATTATGACACAAAAATGAAATTGACTTAATTAAAGTTGCGCTGGCGGGCTCTGTCGTGTGGAGGCACGTTAACAAAACTAGTATGTATATATAATATATATAGAGTATAATATCAAAGACCCAGCTCGAAGAACATGTTATGCTTGAGTAGTGGAATCTGATTTACTAGGCCACGAAAATTGTTTAAAATGTGTCTTGATTTCAAAAAAAAAAAAAAAAAAAAAAAAAAAACCTTTTTGCTTCTCCTTCGATTTTCTTTGAGAATACATTCAACACTCCGAAATTCCGATCAGGCAAGGAGCTGGTCGCAGAAATTAATCTGACTCTCCTGCTGTGTAACTAAAACAACAGAAATCAAACAAAAGCACGAAAAATAAACAATTTTGAGTCCCAACTGAATCCGTTTGAGAAGATGAGATAAAAGTGGTCAGGAGGTTTAGGGTTAGGGTTGGGAGCATGAACCTGATTGGCGTGAAGTTGGAGAAAATTGAGCTGCTTGGAGAGCAAGAAATCTCTGAGGAGTTTTCGGCTGGCCATTGGATGAAGTCCATTCAAATGACAATCTTGAAAGAGAGGCAGCAAGAGATGGGGAGATTAAGAAGAAGAAGAAGAAGAAGAAACCCTCTCGGTCTCTTCTCTTCTTTCAAGAATTAATGCAATGAATAGCAGCAGACATGGCAAAGTCAGGTTTTTCGCAAGACGAACATGCCAAGGGACGCTCATCACCGTAAATATGCACTTCGAGATAAGGGCAAACTCAACCAAGAAAAATTCACCCTAGGGGGTGTTTCGTGTTTGGTAAGGAAAATGTTTTCCCAACCTGGGAAGACAAGCACTTTTCTGACAGCCTTTGATTTTCAAGAGGCCCGCTATGGGCACCCCACCAATTCATGAAGGCACCCTCTTGTTGAGGGCACAAAGCATATTACCAAGGGCACCCAAAAATTAGGGCCGAAATCCAGAAAATAGCCCTCGTTCAAAACAGAGGCACCCCACCACCGTCCTCTTGAAGCAATCAATACTCTCTTGAACGAACGAGCAAGCAATCCCGAGAGTCATTTGTCTTCGTTCCTCTCCGTCTCTCTCCTCTGTTGTAGGACGTTTTTCGAGTTTGAAGGCTCTGGGTATTGGTCGATTTCGTCTCCACATTAGGGCTCAGTTCAAATTCTTCGTTCACACACTCAAGTCGTGAAATCGATCGTTTGAAGGTACGTTGTGTAACGGCCCGTTCTAATCGATCCCGATTAACTGGCAAATTAAAAATTAAGAAGATAAGCTCAGACCCACGTGGACGTCGTGGAAAAGTCTATGACACGCTTAATGGGTGAAATATGTTATTTTTGTGTGGCGAGTGTTTATTTATTTTACTATTATTTAATAGTTCGCGCCGCGTTAATTGAGAATTTCACTTTGCCGAGTTGTGCGCGTGTAGTGACGAGAGTGTGCGACGTCGCGGAGTGCGCGTAACGCGGGTGTACGGGGTTGTATGGGATTGAGTGGTCACATCACTCACCTCATCATGTCACACATCACATCAAACCCATCCCTCATCATTTCACTTTGTATTTTCTTCAAAAAAAAATAATCTTTCTTTAAATCAGGAGAGAGAGAAGAAAGAATAGTGAGAGAGAGAGACAGCAAGAGAGAGAGAG
Source organism: Stephania cephalantha (assembly GCA_039657325.1). Classification (NCBI taxonomy): domain Eukaryota; kingdom Viridiplantae; phylum Streptophyta; class Magnoliopsida; order Ranunculales; family Menispermaceae; genus Stephania; species Stephania cephalantha. The sequence continues at coordinate 18,817,936 of CM077574.1, read as the reverse complement.
AGAGAGAGAGGTGGAGGGAGCTCCGGACGGCGAAGCTCCAGCGGCGGCGTGGACGGCGGGAACGGCAACGACGACGCCGAACGAGCAAATGGGCGGCGCGTGAGGCGAGGCGGCGGGAGATGGTGGCGGCAGAAGCACCGCGAGACCCGTAGGTTGAGAGATGTTTAACGAAGACCTAAGTCTTCGTCATGGGTTCCTCTCGAGAGATGTTTGGATGGGGTTTCTCTCGTTCAATGGTTCCTCTCATTCGACCGTGAGATGTTTGGCGAGGTGATCGTCAATGGTTCCTCTTGGTTTAGCTAAGACGATTCCCGGATGTCGACCATGGTTCTTTGTCACGCTACACTCGTGTCCAAATTCGACTTCTCAACGACTTATTTTCATGCGATTACTTTATTCTTGTTCCTTATTTAAATTGCATGAATTGTAGCGTTTTATTGGATTTCGTGAATATTAGCTAACGTTCTCTGGGATTTACTCACCTGGGATTTGTCATTGTTTTTTGTGACAAATCGCAGATCCTACGACGAGCCGGGGCAAGGGGGTCTTAGGCGACTACCTCTGAGTTAGGAGAGCCCCATCAGCTTTTTGCGTAGGTGTCTTTATGCATTTATTTACTGTTTTATGGAAATTTTTGGGAGGACTTGTATACCTGATACATGTATATGCTCACATTTTGTACTTTTGTCGCTCTTGATATACATGGTATCTAATGTCGGGTTTCCACACTATAGGGTTATTTATAAAATGCAAACTTTTCTTTCCTACGGTGTTTGCATATTTTAAAGACTTCCGCTTGATATTTAACTTATATTAATTTAATAAATCGCGAATAACTTAAACTAGTCAATTTAATGTAAATATTCATAAAAACATCCATAAATATTAAGTTAAGGCGAATAAGATACGTACAAAGGTTTAGGTCGCGGACAGTTAAAGAAAAGTGTGCGGTGACGTGGCATGCTTGGTGACGTGTCTGGCGACGTGGCGGTACCCGGTTTGCCTTGGAGTTTGGGGTCGTCACAAGTTGATAGTCTAATTAAGTTGCATTTGGTAGAGTAGTTGTTATGTTTGTGTGGCGGTGCATTCAATGGTTCATTTATTGGAAAGTCGTGGTTCTCGGCCACACAGGCCAGAGATTTTATTTACAGTCTCGGCCAAGCATGGCCGAGACTGAGGGGAAATTTTTGGGAGCTCGTGGTTCTCGGCCAGACAAGCCAGAATAGTTTACACAGTCTCGGCAACGAATGGCCGAGAGTAATTGTGTTATCTCGGTCACCACTTCACGAGAGTAACCATTAGTGTATTGTTTATGTCATGTCGGTGATGTACAACCGCGAATGTAGAATATCTCTCGGTTGTCCATTACCGAGACTTTTATTGTCGTCTAGGTCACCACATCTCGAGAGTAAGTCGAAGTGTATAGTTTATGTCCTTTCGGTGATGTACAACCGAGAACGTATCATTTCTCTCGGTTGTCCATTACCGAGACTTTTATTCCTTTCTCGGTTATGCGTCACCGATATTTTAATGTTTTTCTCTAACCTGCTTGACCGAGACTATAGAAATGGTAGATTTTGTTCATTTTTGTTTGAATTGTACTTTTGTTTCTCCTCCAGGCACTTACATGTTGTAGTGTTTTCAGGTATGGCTCGTTCGAAAACCCCGGTGACTAGGGAGGAGGTTGGTGTTGAGGTGTCGAGGGTAACCGTGGGCAGGCGGCCGAAGACCCCCGACTGCATCTTATCGGAAAGAGAAAGAGAAGGAGAATGTAGATGTTAAGGGAAAGGCTAAGATTGATGGAAATCGTGCAAGGAATTTACAATTGCACGATGAGGGTTCCAACATCGACACGCGGCGACGAAAAGATCTTGTTGTTGCCAGAGGCGAAGAGGAGGCTCATGCATCGGAGTCTAGTAGTAGTGACTCATCAGCGGCGGCGAACACCACGGAAACTGATCGTAATGTTGGTGGGAGTACTAGTGGTGGAGGTGGCCATAATGAAGGAAAGTCACAAGGGCGTGTAGAAATGCGTGCTCCTTTCCCCGGTGGTCCTTTAGACGGTGCTTTGTTGAAGAGCTTTAAGGATCATGTCGCATTAGCGATTTGGAGCAATGAGGTATATAAAGTTTCATTGAATGGAGTACTTAAAAACTTAAGGTTTTCACTAAGCTGATGAGATGTTTTTGTTGTTGCAGGAGCGTTCGGTACTCAAGTGTATCAATCACGGAGCTTAAATCCAAGAATGGGATTTACAGTCGTGCCACCCTGATACCGAGGGCCTTCAGAGGATTATTCAGCGTTCTGGGTTGAATACGCTGATAGACTGTTCATACCGCAAGGCTAACAAGGAGGTTATCTCTGCATTTGTGGAGCGGTGGCAGCCGGAGACGAACACATTTCACTTACCATTTGGTGAAATGGCGATCTCCTTGGAGGATGTGAGCATCCTCCTGAAGATTCCTGTGACGGGCAAAGTGGTGGCAGTTGAGAACTTCGCGAGGTACACGGAGGAATCTCGCTCGGATGCTATTAAGCTGGTCTCAAACTACTTGGGGTTAGCATTGAAGAGGCTGAGGAGGAAGTGAATATCAACAAGGGGCTCACAGTGCGAAAATGTTGGTTGAAGAGTCGATGATGCCCCAAAGCTGGTTCGAGGCACAACTTATCCTCCTGTGGAATGCACAGCCCGAGCGTACTTGTTGTATCTACTTTCTTGCACCCTGTTTGCGGATAAGAGTGGATCTCGGGTATCTATCGCGTTGTTGAAGCTTCTAGAAGATTTGGACGACGTGGGAAAGTACGCATGGGGTGCAGCTGCATTGGCGTACTTGTCCACACTTGGGTCCGCCACCGAGATTACAAGTTTCTCAGATTGTCGGCTACCTCACATTACTTGAGGTTTATTATAAAATTGACTTACATTGTTTAGGGTATAATTATTTTTAATTTTTGCATTTTCGGACTAACTAACGTTGTATGTATTTGCAGGGATGGGTGTACGACCATTTCAAACTTGAGCTCGCCACACCCAATGCGAAATACATGGACTACGTGCAACCTCGTGTCTGTAGATAGATTCAAAAGCACGAGACCGTGATGAATATTGACAAGGTCGGGTCCATTAGGAGAACGTTGGATAGGTTGCGACCTAGTGAGGTGAGATATTTAACCAAATCTGGATCTTAATGTTGCATCTAGTGTATGGTTACTAATAATGGTTGTCTATGTTTGATTAGGTCACTTGGGACCCATATGTTAATTACAGGGATAATGGAGTTGTGCACGCGACGGCCTTCTACGGTGGGACACTGAAGTACATGGATGTAGTGGAGCCCTACCATCCGGAGAGGATTCTGAGACAGTTTGGCCACGTGCAATCTATACCAGATCCTCCGTACCGCCCATTGGAAGCACATCGAGGCCCATCTGCGAACAAATACTCGGTCAAGTATGGGTTCCAACAAGACAATTGGGAGCGTTGGCGGAACCATTTGTTGGCCCTCGAAGTTCGTGGTGACAAGGCAGAGTTCGAGTTTTTGGCTACACCGGACTACCTACCTTGGTTCCTCAAAGTGTCTCACCCAGTGATCACCAACTCGCGCTATGAGGACGAAGAGATGGTCGCCACAACCATCGCTGACAATGAGCTACTGGAGGTATTGAATGTGTTATACGTATTATGTAGAAGTACGTGCAATTTCTTGAAATCCCGATATGTATTACATTAACACTAACCCTTTTTCTTTCCATCAGCGTAATAGGCGTGCGTTGGACGCGGCATTAAGATGGATGGACCTCCCGCCGAAGTTGTGTACGCTAGAGTCTGCGAGGAAAATGGCGAGTGACATCGTCAATTTCCTTTCGGGGAAGAGTATCGGTCCCACCACCACCACTACTACCACTCCGACCACCGCAACCGACACATCCGCCCCTACCGAAGCAGGCCCTAGGCAGTCCCAACGCACGATAACACTTCTACACACTCCACCCCGGCTAATGCTCCGCCCGTAACGGTCGATGCTCGCCCCCCGAAGAGAATGCATGCCAAGGAATACCAAAGGAAAAATTTGAAGAAGCCAAAGCAATGACTGTTTGAGGAAACTTGTAATTTTTCTGGTTTGAGGAACTAGGCCCACAATGACTGTTTGAGGAAAAATTTGATAAATGTTGGATAATATGTTGGATAATTTGATGAATGTTGCATGAAACTTGTTATTTTTCTTAGTTTGAGGAACTAGGCCCACTTGTGGAATGTTGGATAGTATGTTGGATGATGAAACATGATGTTTTTCGGTGTTCAATTTGATCATTTCTGAAGTGTTGATGCTATTGTCGGTGTCGCGTCATTTTTTTCTTAATTCTTGTTTAGATTACATAGCAATTTTTGGAACATGTAGTGTCTCGGTCATTCAGAACCCGACACCTTATGGGAATTCACGGAATCAAACAACCGACACATTCCAAGCACTCTCGAAAATGTCCCGCTGAGAACTTCCAATGACCCGATATTATGTAATGTGTCGGTCATTCATGAACGAAACTAAAGGCAACGTTTCGGTTAGTAACAACCGAGACTAGACCAGTCGGGTCGCGCACGGGTCGACGAGTCGTTTCTGTGCAGTATCAGATTACATAGCATAACATAACACTAAAACGTGCTGACCATGTTTTCAGTTAAACCTCAACGTTTAGTTTCGATATCGAGGTACCGAGAATGTTTGTTTAGTCTCGGTGCCGCGTAACCGAGAATTGTCTCGTCGGGTCGCGCACGGGTCAACGAGTCGTTGCTGGAAATTGACAGATTACATAGAAAAACATCATTATCGGTAATGTCGTGCCGATAAATTAGTTAGGTTTCGGTACATAAATGCCGAGACTATTCAGTGGGTGACGGACGGGCTATGCCGAGAGGATAATTTTGCACGAGGAAAAACCAGAAAATATCAATAAAACTACTTTACAATGTTTACAGTTAACAAAATTTACAACACATTCGTACTTATATACATGTTTTATACTACGGTGTACCTAAATCTACCACGGAAAGCGTGCCTTCTTCAGAAGTTACAACGGGCACGATATCTCGAATTACGAATCCATCTCGCCAACCTTTTGCGCACTCTTCAACATACCGGTCCCACGATGGATAGAGCGGTGGCAGCGGTGCGTTCACAATCAACTTCACCTGTCAAAGTCAAAAGTAGAACATAGAAGCTATTGTCACATACCCGATTAAGGGTGAAACAAAACAATTCACAAAAAATCTACGAACTTACCCTAACCCAATGGATATTCCTTTCATTAATCATGGCAATGATAAGTCTGCTATGTAACGACAATGGTGGAGCACTACGTAGAGGTAGAAATGTTGAGGCACTACCATGCTAGAGGTTTACTAGAATGACATTAAAGGCCATTGATATTAACAATCCCATGTCTGGAAGTGTCAACCATTCTTTGAAAGAGGCACCAACATGATTATTTGGACAATGCACAACAGTCTTGACATTCTCGTAACTCGTTCCAAGCACTTCCCGCCAAAGGTTTTCATACCCGATTATCTCATCAAACATCCTTCTACGTACTATCCTCCAACCGTCTACATCGGCAAGTCCTAGCCCGGAGGCAACACACCGATATCCACAATTTCCATCGGCTAGCACATCGATAGTGCTCTCAACATATGGCAACCAATCCGGTTCTATGCAATGAGCATAAGCCATGTTAGATGCACTTTGGGTGCGTTGACTTGTACGACGCATTTTAGGCCCCACTTTACTTTTCTTTGCCCTCGAACTAGAAGCCTCTTCTATTGATAGTACGTACTCAAATCCGCTAGACAATCTTGTCGTCGAAGAATCGTCTTTATCGTGTTTTCTCTTTGATCCCGTCTTACTTCCTCTTTTCAACATACTTCCGATTGAAGACCCCGGTGTCCTTCCCTTTGTCTTTATTTTCGTAGGTGGCACAACTCCTGGTGTAGACGAAGGTCGACTAATCTCCCTGAGCTGCTAAATAATCCTGATGCGATCGTCCTCATCAGTGCAAGCATGAAACTTTTGCAACACCCTTTCAATCTCATCGTGCACACTGTACCCAGACCGATCCACAGGATTCTCAGGTATCATACTCAACTTTCGCCAGTACACATGAATGTCCTCGAGAGGGATGGGTGACCCAGCAAATTTATGAAGGTTTAGCTCGTGTGCACAAGGAAGGCCATGTGTGGTACGTATCGCAACCACAACGAGTTGAATCGTGTCCAACATCCTCCACGAGTCAATTCATCCCTAATTAACTTAAGCGCCCGTTGAGAGACGTAACCACGCAATCGGCGATATAACTCATCAAAATATTCATGTTGGGCCACATTCATACTGAGCTCAAATGATGCCTTGATGTTGTTATGTTGGATCCTAAGGATACCATCAACCACACTCCACAAAGTCTCAAAATTTGCCTGACTGTTGCCAAGATGTAGCTTCAGAGTGGAATGCGCAGACTCAACCCTCTGTGTTGTTGTTTCCCCAAAGTGCATAATTCGATTTTTCCATGCCGGTACAAATTTCTCCTTGTAGGTCTTTACCCATGTGTTATCCAAGTAATCAGTAAGACCCTTCACATTCCCGAACTCACAACGCAAGTCATTCATCCTAAGTTCGAATAAGGCTTCCGACTTAGCATACATCACACTCGTCCACCTATCCATGAAACGAGTGAAGCCTTCGTTATCCCCAAACATCTTCTTAGTCTTGGTCAATACTACTTTGTTGATGTGCCAAGAGCAAAGAAGGTGAGACGATGATGGAAATACTTCTTCGATGGCACTAATAAGGCCTAACTCCCGATCCGTAACAAACACGTCAGGTTTAGGCCACCTATCCAATATGGATCTCAAGTTCTCCAGTGCCCAAAGATAATTTGCATGAGTCTCCGTTGATATGAAAGCAAACCCAACGGAGAACGTCAAATGCGTAGAAGTGATGCCAACAATCTCCAATAACGGCATTCGATACCTATTTGTTTTGTACGTGCAATCCATCAAAATTACCGATGAGAAACACCTTAGCAACTTGATTGAATCAAGATGTGACCAAAATAAATCGGTGACGACATTCGTATCGGGATGCTTCCTATGCCACGACATCCACTTATTCTTCTCCAATATGTGCAATAGTTGTTGCATTTGAGTCCTCCCACCCGCATCCTCAATTCAGAATTTTTGTCGTGCATTATATATTGTCCGCATTATCGATATGTTTGTAACATCTTTTTGCTTCAACGTATTGAGGATGTCTCTTGGCTTCACATTACCCTTTGTCATCTGCACCACAACCTCCTTCTCCCCCTTATCCAATCTTTCGGCAAATGAGTGGCCGTCCAAGTTTTTCGCGGGGCTCGTGATTGTGCCTCCCACATATGACGGTGACATACCACAAAGAGTCAACATTTTCCTTGATGTTAATAAGGAAAGGGCATCCACATTTCTTTGTACCGGTTTGAGTCCTCCCCGTTTCATCTTCTTCTTCATTTCTTGGTTTCAAAGCAATTTTTGCTGCTTTACCCTTCTCAACTCTTTGTGACATTCCCCTATATGTACCAGACCTCTCACACGCAAGTTTCACCCTTCCCCTGCGCTTAATCCCTCCGGCATCATAGTGCTTCGTTACTAACACAAACTTGTTCTCCCGACCTATCATTTGAAGCCATGAAATTGTCGATTCTCTAGATGGGAATGGCCTACAAGTTGTAAACGCATCCTTGTAGTCTGGAAATAAAGTAGAAACCGGCATTACCTACAATACAAACATTGTAACATTATGATCAACCAAAATGCACAGTAAATTCACCAAAATACCCAAAAAACCAAGTCTTCGGTTGTACAGGTCTGAGACTATAAGTACAGTTTCGTTCATGTCCAACCAAGACCTACTAAATAGTCTCGGTCGTTCCATACCGAGACTATGACTTCGTTTCGTTCACATCATGACGTGAACTACGTACAAGTTTCGGTGGATGTTGACCGAGACGTTTGTATAACTCTCGGTCCTGCGAGGCTGAATCAATCGCGCCCGTGAAAAATCGTATGAAAATTTGAGAAACCGCAAATAAAACACATTAAATTTCAACAATTACCTCTTATTCTACCTACTTTTGCACAATTGCAGTACAATCCTCCATTTTATAGTGCAAACAAGTTCACATTGGTCGAATTTACCAAACCCTACGTTGACAAACCAAATCATCAATTTCACAGTTTTTGATCCAAATAACAGTTCCTTCAAAGTTTCATATGGTTGTCAAACATTGTTACCTCGCTGTCGGATGATGTCAAGACGCAAGAATCGATACACGCTCGGCAAACACAATTATGGCTTTAGGTATCACTTGTGATCCAAGGTGGTGGGGTGCCCCAGTTTTGCTTTGAAAATGGTTTGTGGGGTTTAAGTGAGTATATATGAAGGGGCAAAATAGTCATTTACATTTTAGATGGGAGAATGAGAAAAAATATGGGTGCATTCATGAATTGGTGGGGTGCCCATAGCGGGCCTCTTTTCGAATGCGTGCATATCGGACGCCAACAAGTGTGTGACACTTGTTCCCTGTAGATGTTTTTATTGGGTTACAGTAGCATGTCCATTAGGTGATGTGGCGGTGGAGATATAAGAATAGTGACACATCGACTAATTGAGAAGAAAGACAATGACATATAAGTTTGGAGTGAGAGATTCAACTTTCTTTGGCATTTCGAAGCTACCACCCACGAGGAATTAGGCGACTTATTGTGGAGACAAATTAAAAGGAGGCTGTGAGATAGTGAGATGTTAAGTCTAGCCAAGTGTCCTATCAGGGTTACACGCTAGCAACTAATGCACTAATTTGGTTTTGATATATTCTAACTGGTCCAAGGAATGTAAAGCCCGTTTATGAACGAAACTCAGCATTCAATGAACTCCCACGTGAATTGAAAAGGCTTAATTGATTAAAATATTATAACTTTTCACAACTTTTTTTATTATATCATAAATTTTTAAGATTTGTTATTATATCCTAAGTCAACTTTTAACTTAGAAGAGGTGATACATTAATTATGAGTTTAAAAGGCCACCTCATCACCTATAATTATTAATTGTTTGGTTTAAATTCTCTATTTACGTGTAGAGTGTTCAAATTTTGAGTTCAAAAGCAATTTAGAATACAAATTCGACAATCTAGAAAGGTCATGACATAATAACAAAAGTCAAAAAAGTTATGATATAATAACAAAAATTGCGAAAGGTTAAGATATTCTAATCAATTTAGCTAATCGAAAATGATCCCACAAACATAGGGGAGCTACTAAGGCAAGATAATGGATGCAAGGAAGCAACTCCACCCATGGCCTAATTTTATAGTAAATATGACCACCAACCAAGTGGTCTACTCATTGATTTGATATGAAGTCACTTGTGTAAGAGGTTAAAATTTAAGTCTCAACGGCAGCAAGTTGGTTTCTTTCTTATCGAAAGAAAAAATAAAAAGTAAAGTTAGTAGATACGATGACAAGAAGGTAGCGAAGTCTCATAGAGGCTGAAACTATAGTGTTGTGTAAATGTACATGTCATTACACAACAATTTAGTGGGTCAAACTCTTCCATAACTTCAATCCCAAATAAGTTAAAAGTCAGCTACATAGATCAAACTCTTCCATAGCTTCAATCTCAAATAAGTTAAAAGTTAGCTACATGAATCAACTACATTGCGCTCGATTTAATGGTAAACATCCATATTACTATCAACGAAGGGAAGAAAAAAAAAAGGAGAAAATTGTATACAATTGATTAACACTACTTTTAAGCAAATATATCACACAAGTTACAGTGCACGTACACAAGTAGATGTGCACAAATTGATTAGCAAGATTGTCAACCAGCACGTTCAGTGAGAACTGAATTCTTTAATTTTTTTTCGAATCCAAAGCTTCACAATCAGTGAAAAAAAGACATTTACAAAAGCTAGAGAAGCGCAGATTGTGGACTAATTTTCTTTTCTGCAGACAAGAAGATGAGCCTCGCCATATACACGAACATGCTGTCACACATAAGTTCATTCCATTCCTGTAGTCTCGTTACAGAAGGAATTATTCTGAATGCGAAGTCCAGTAGATCAGTCCACTGCGAGACCAAATTCAATTAGTCAATACCGAACGAGGGCACAAAAACAATATATCGCAACAATGATAGAAAGGTTCACAGTATAGGCGAGACAGGAGTCATGCAATGACCACAATGATCAAAATAATCACGGTGGAGTGAAACTACTTAACAATTAGGCGGCTCCAATTTTCATCATAATGATTAGATTGCATCACTCCTGTCGCAATTTCTTTTACAATTCAAGCAGTTTTCAAACAACCTAAAAGTCAAACTTGATTAGTCGAATTTGGCAAACAGAATCTTCTAAATCAAATTGGCAAACTAACCCAAATGGTAGGATTTCTTCCCACGTCATTTACCTAATTAGTGTGTATATTGATGAAACATGCATTCTAGATTGGGTATTTCCAACAACCATAAAGTAAGCCAAGTAAATCATTTGCACTGCCATGTGCATACACAACCATTTTCTTTAATCTAAAGCCCAATCTTTCTGATACTGACAAATTTCAGAACAAACAATCGATCCAAGATTCTAATTCAGGAAAATTAGGATTTCAGACTCCATGAATGAAAATTATGCTTGAAACAAAATAAGCAAAAAGAAAATTGTGAAATCAAGTTTTAACGCCAGCATGAAAAAGAATTAAATAAACTAAAGTATTAACTACTAAGTGCATACAAGTTAACAACAATGAACCAGAACACTAGAAAGTCCACCAACCAGCTAATTAGGCGGCTCAACAATGACCACTTAACAGATTATTATTTAGTAATGAGAGACAAATATTCCCTAGAGTGTTGAATTCACATATTTTGCATTCCAAATCAGAGGCACACAACCATAGTTTTTTCCATAATCATATTGGACCGAAAAGGGAGACTTTCCCATTGGTATTTTTTTAGAGAACAAAGAAAATCTCTCCAATGAGTTGAACCACTACCATTTACTAAAGTGACAAATTATATGGTGGCACTCTCATATTTTCTATCACGAAAAGAAAAGATTCCGTATTACTTGCACCAATGTCAAATCTTTAGTACAATTTAGGTAGCCATGTAAAATACTCTCTACAAACAGGAAGATTTCAAATTAATTAATATAGTAGTTATATATGTTAGATTATACATGTTATCACAAATGCATTACGTGCTCTGCATACGAGCTGTTATGTCAAGCAGGGTCAAGCTGGTCAAGCATAGGCAACACTTCCGAAACCAATAAGTTGATTGCTTTTTTGGACACATGTAACTTACTTAGTGCCACCATAATTAACCTTTTTAAATTTTTTGTATGAATAACTTAAAGAGTTTTACACCATTAGCAGCTTACGATCCTGCGTAGTTAACTGTAAAATTTCAATGCCGATCTTTTTTGCCGTACCTTTCAGATTTCACAAATTCTATACCATTGGAAATCAATATCCTAATATTCAGTGGCAAGAAAAATCGTACTCAGATTAGGTTTGTTTGTTTCACTCACCTAATAAAAAATTGGGACCCTTGTTCAACTAATGCAAAAATATAGCTATATACACATGATAAGTCTATATTTTGTTAGTCAATTTGTGTAATTTGTGTGTTTTGTGTGGTTAATGTCTCCATTTACCAAAGTTTTCCCTCATTTTGTCCTTCTCAAGTGAAATTGGATAAATAAGGAAGATATGAAGTCAGCCAAGCAAAACGAACGAACCGGAGGCAAAACGAGCAAGAAATGAAGAGAAAGTGTTGATAGCCATTAGCCACCGTTCATCAGCGATGAAGTGCTCCGAGCGCCGATAGGTGATCGCCATGAATTTGAAAGATTTCGGAGTTTTTACACGAGGCACTGCCCGTCACCGTTGCAGTTATCACACAATGGCCAATCTAGAGAATAGCCATTTCTGAGTGTTGCGTCAATGCCACAGTGTCTTTGTTTGTATATCGTCAAAATTACCTAATTGTCGCCTCGCAGCAGTGACCAAATCGAAAAAATACCCTGTTTTGCTGCTGTTTTGGGAAATCCCGAGGTTTGGGTCCACAAGCCAGAGCACATTTTGGGAGTTGAATAAATAATGGTTATTAGGATTTTATTAGGTCATCATCTCTATCTTATATCTCCAATTTCAGAGTAGTCTTCTACATCAAGCTTTTGCTGAATTTCATGGCTTAGAGGAGCTAAACTCTAACTAAATTAAAGCAAGTCAGGAATTTCACCAATGCTGTGAGATTTTGATTTCAATGCATATCTTAATTCTTAGGCATTCTTGTGTTTGCTATTTTCATCCCATTTTGTTTGATTTGATTAAGCAAAGGACCTGTTGCTAGATCTTTGATTCAATCTACAACTAATTAGGGTTTTCAATCCCGTGTAATTGTTTGGAAATCTAATGCAGTGTGTTGGATTCTAGTTATGCGCTAGAACTAGATTAAATGATCTGAGCTTATGTGACTGTTGCCTTGAATTTGTGTTTTCCCCATATCTTAATGCTATTGACATGTTAAATTCTATGAGCTTGTTTGGGGTTGTATATTAATAAGGGGAGTAGTTGAAGAGCTTGCTTCGATTGCCGAGATTAGGGAAAACTAGGTTTCTAGAGCTTTTTAGAAACTATAGACAATTTATCAAATGAATTGAGATGTATTTTTTGAATCGATGATCAACAAAATTTGGAATCCATGCATGGTGAAGCTTTCCTTAATTTTGAGTTTACAAAATTCCCATTTTGACCAGAGAAAAAAAAAGTCCAAGTCCCTTATGGGCTTGACCTTATCACCACTACCTACAAGTAATTGTAGGTTGGTTTCAGGACTTTCTATTGTTGGGTTCAACAACCACCAATACATAATTGTTCTCATAACACATCATCAAATCCCTTGCACAATGGTTTCATAATAGAATGCTTCCATTAGGTTATCCAGATTCACTTTCTTTTTAAGTTATTCCATTACCAATATTTTAGTTTAAATAAAACTGAATGCTACTCAAAGGAAGTTTATCAGTTCAGAAGCTTCAAGGCTTTCAGCTACCAACAAAAGCCACCCTAAGAATCTTTAGCATAAATCCTTGTTCAACAGGATGATCTCCAGCCAATTGAAAAATGTGTAAATAGCACAAGAAGGAACATGTTTGCCAAGGAAGCAACTTGAGATTTTGTGATTTTACTTATTCTTTTCCTACAGGGTAGAAATTATAAAAGAACAACAATAACCATAAGCAAATTAAAATATATATTCAACTTGAAGCAACCACAAACCTGATCAATACAAACACGCACTGCAAAACACCAGCAGTGCCTGTCCATGCCGAAGGCCCAGATTTTACAAGTGCATCTTGTACTAGCAGGCCCACAGATGCTGCTAGAGAAACAAAGGAAACAACATATGCAAAGAATAGCCACAACTTCAATCTGCAATTAAAAATTAGAAATTAGGGAAGATAATTTTTCTCTAAAAGACAATTGCAAAAAAGGAAAGATACAACAAATATCATCAGAAGCAAATGCATCCATAATGGACTTTAACAGAACAATGCAACAACAAGATCTAGATGAAATAAGACCAAGCTCCACACGTTTAGGAGGTGACATCGAGATCAACTCATGTGCATGGGAGTACATGCAGAGTTATAAATGTCTAGCTAGATGCTTATAAGATAAATCTACTACTGCACATTAATCCATATAGTAAATAATTAGATATCAAGTAGCTACCAATCCTCAACAAAAGATTCTACACAATGTAGAGAGGAGGAGATAGTAAAATCTAACACCAATCCAATTTTTCCCTGCTTCCATTCAATTTTTCATTACATTCAGTTTTCTCTCATTTAGAAAGATAAATAGTTTGTGCAATTTTCCTCACCATTATTTTAGCAGAAAATTTAATGATCGATTAAATATTTTAAAAACACAACTACATTGGTCTCACTCTTCACTACTTGTTACTGAAAACATAGGAGTTGGCTCAACTGCTTTGACTTGTTGCCAGTGATGGTTGAGTACAGAGATCTGAAGAAACTTAGTAACCAAGGAGTTCCTTAGTCCTTCGATAATGCAAAACTGACTGAAAACAACTGATAATTTAACGACACACATGCCTTTTTGTTCTACCACCCAACTCCAGAAATCTGAAGAAACTTAGTAACATGCTTGGCAATATCTGCCATGAAGCTGAACAAGCAAGATGTGATAGCTTCTTAACCACTTCCATTCAACAACAACAACAACAACAACAACAACATAGCCTCAGTCCCAAATTAACTGGGGTCGGCTACATGGATCAAACTTTTCCATTGTGCTCGATTAAGTGCAATTGATGGTGAGAACCACTTCCATTCAGGCGAAACAAAAAAAGAATGAGCAAAGGCATTTGTTTACTCTTCCGAATTAGAAAACAATTTATCTAAAAACCAATTTCCAATCATCAATCTAAATATCCATTATTGGATATGGATTATAGTGACAGATAGAAAATCATTATTACTTAAGGACTAATAAATAAATAAATAATAATTCAGGGGCCTTTAACTATTTTTTTTTAATCCGCCTAGGCATCGTTTAGGCATCTGATACGATACAGGGCCGTCCCCCAATTCATCAAGTGTACAGACGGAAGAAAGTTGGGAATAAGAGGTCAAAGACTTCAATGGGCCCCGCTGCAGAGGGCCCAAATACACAGGAATAGTTTATCACACAGTAAGCCCAGTTTCCATAAGTCATTGGGCTTCTATTTACACTGTTGTTTGGTGTCCAGTCCTGGGAGTCCCCAGGTGAGTCGGTTTTGTTGTCGGTTGAGTGTTGGAGTTGTTGATAAAATGGTCACAGTAGGTCGGTGGGGGGGATATTGAGTTTTATGTTGTGATTGTTGGGTGGGTTTGGACGAACTGGAGTCTCTCTCTCTCTCTCGGAGGACTGTGAGGGAGTCTCCTCTTCATCCATTCGAGAGTTGTATTTCTTTCCCATTTGGGCTATCAATAGACTACCCGAGGCGACCCCCTCGTTCCCCTAGTAGGTAGCATCTTATCAGCATCATCTAGACATTGCCTCGCTTAAACAAGGGAAATAGTCTCGGGATCGCCTTGGCACCTTACAATCCTTTGTTGGGATAATTGCCAATATAAGATTAGATAGAGTCAGCCTGCTTGATAAGTTAATAGTGATAGGGTTTAGGTAATGTATTTTGTGTGTTTTAGAGACGATAGTCTTCAATCACTAATTAATTATCTTATTTGTGTTTTAGAGAATTTTGGAGATGATTGATGTAATTCGATGGTTTTCGGGAGAAAATTGGACTACATTTGAATTCGGAGTTGTTCGATCTCGTAAAATGTGCTATGGATCGCGAGACACACATCACAGATACGAGTGCGTGAGCGGCAATTCGGTGTGTACATGTGCGTGCACGAGGCATCAACGGTGTATCAGGTTGTACGTGTAGCGACGATTATGTGAGACGTGTGATGTGCCTCGAGCGACGTACACATGGGAGATGCAAATGGTGGGCTTGTGAAGATTTGCTGGTGTAAGTTGGAATGAAGTGTGGGACCCATGTGATGTGTGTTAATTGCATGAGAAGTGAAGATAACGTGACATGCTTAAATATGGTGTTGGAGGCATGCTTAGGTGTAAGGTGTTCTAGAAAGAATGATGTTCATGTCATGACAAGGATGTTAGATATCTCTCAAAAGCATACGACTGTCGATGAGCAGGTAATTTGAACACAAAAGAACGACGCAACAAACAAGAGCTTACGATTTGCCTCGACAAATGTATCAACATACTTATGGGTGCGATTTGAACAGAGATAATCCTCGAGATGTGTAGTTCCAATTGTAATCCAAATAGGAAGTCTTGAAAAGCAAGAAAAGGTCCGAGAAATTTAAAAATAATATTGATAGGAGTTTAGGGTTTTAAACCTTTTTTTCTCTTCTCTCGTTCTTTATTGTTGGTTTTGTGTTTCCTCTCCAATGAAGAATTGATTTCCGAGCCAAGGTCAAGATTTAAGGGGGGTTTGGCCCCCAAACATGGATTTGTAAGGTTCTATTTATTTTCATTTCGGTTTATTTTTGTTTTGGTATTTTCCCTTTTATTGTGCCTATTTTATGATCTTTGCTTAGAACGGTGTAGTGTGCAACACACTTCTAAGGTTTTTGATCTATTAGTAGTTAGAGACCCTATATATGTAATCATGTAGGAGATTTAACACAAGCAGGGACTGATTCTATTGATTGATTCACACCTTTCAAGAAGAGTTGGGCAATAGAGAAATCAAGTTCAATCGAGCGCGTGAAGTGACTCGGTTGCTTAGTGATGAGTCCTTATTTATACTTATATTTATATGGTATTTAATATGAATAATGGTTCAAAACTCTCGTATTATTATCTTATATTCTCTCATGCAGGAGAGAATAACGAATAGAAGTATTTAGTGGCGATTGTCTAGGGTTATTCATTTAACCCTATTGGCAGTCTCGATGTGAATCATTATTTAGTGGCAGTTGTTTAGGGTTATTGAATAAAAATTCACACGCAATATGGGCTCTCCCGGTTAGTGTATTAAATCCTATTTGCAGTTGTCTAGGGTTATTCATTAACGAGAAAAGTATTTAGTGGCGATTGCTCTATCTATCAAGAATAGGGGGACTAGGGATTTCTGGCGATTGTCGATTTCTCATAGCTTATCTAGGTAGAATTGTTTTAATAATCATTTTGGAAAGATCAATAACCATGACAAGTCAATGACAATGAAGTGAGTTTGTGGAACTATAGACCTATGTAATCTCTTCTACTAAATTTTTACAAGTATTTGCATTGTAGTTGTTTTAATTCGTTAGTTGTTCACTATTCTTGGAAACCCCCGTTTTTCCTTTTTGTTGTGAAACTAATCTAAGTCATCTAGGTACGAGACCCTACTTGCCGCTACTGCAAAATAATTGTGGGAATTGGTGACCTAAATAGGGTTATTTCACTGACGCATTCGCCACACGTCATTTGGGATTAGTATTTTCATAGACTTATAGCGCTTGACACATTAAATTCTATGGCTCCTTACCTAGGGTTGTGCATTGACTAGAGAAGTAACCAATGGTCTTACCTAGGTAATCAAGACTAAGAGAAATAGGGATTTGGGTGCCAGTCAAATCCTATAGCTAATCTATTGATACCAATTAGACCTATCTTTGTAGAATCGATGACCAAAATCAAAATCTTTTACTGAACCGAAATTGTAATCTTTCAAATTGGTTTTCAAGAAATATTCTCCTTTGTTTCTTTTATTAAGTTCTTGTTAATTTGGTTAGTTTATTTCTTCTTACAAACCCTTTTCTGACCTGAGAAAGATATCCAATCTATGTGGGATCAACCCTACAGCACTACTTACAAAATAGTTGGTTTAGGTATTTTTATTGGTGCACTTGGCACACAACAATTTTTGGCATATCATAAAAGGGTTTTTATAGGAAACTAACTAATTTAAATAACAGGAAAGTAATAAAGAATTGAAGGAAAATAAGTTTTGAAAAGCTATTTAAAAAAAAACCCCAAATCAAGACTTAAAAGTTCGGTTCGACAAAAGTTTAGATTTGATCCTCGATTCTACAAAGGTAATTCTAATTTAGCTAAAGGATCTAACATGCGCCTAAATCCCTAGGTTTCCTAATCTCGACAACCAAGGTAAGACTATTGGTTACTTCTCTAGTCAACACACAACCCTAAGTAACACTCGTTACGATTTAATGTGTCAACTGCTCCAAGGTCTATGAGAACACTAATCCTAAGCAATTGAACCACTTTGCACGCTCTACTTAACCTAGATTTCCCTAATACTCGATTTCGCTCAAAAGATTGCGAGTCAAATTGATAAAACCGATTACTACGTGCTTAGATCACCTACACGATTACGTATGTTGGGTCTCTAACTAGCATATAGATCAAAGCTGAGAAAACATATACTGCGCACTACACAAACCTAGACAATAATCATGGGAATAATCATAGTGTTTTCATAGACTTATGACACATTAAATCCTATGGATCGTTACCTAGGGTTGAATATTGGCTAGAGAAGTAACCAGTGGTCTTACCCAGGCAATCGAGACTAAGAGAAATAGGGATTTGGGTGCCAGTCAAATCCTGTAGCTAATCTATTGATACCAATTAGACCTATCTTTGTAGAATCGATGACCAAATTCAAAATCTTTTACTAAACCGAAATTGCATCTTGATCAAGGGTTTTCTTCAAATTGGTTTTCAAGAAATATTCTCCTTTGTTTCTTTTATTAAGTTCTTGTTAATTTGGTTAGTTTATTTCTTCTTACAAACCCTTTTCTGGCCCGAGAAAGATATCCAATCTATGTAGGATCGACCCTTCAGCACTACTTACAAAATAGTTGGTTTAGGTATTTTTATTGGTGCACTTGGCACACAACAATTTTTGGCATATCATAAAAGGGTTTTTATAGGAAACTAACTAATTTAAATAACAGGAAAGTAATGAAGAATTGAAGGAAAATAAGTTTTGAAAAGCTATTTAAAGAAAATCCCAAATCAAGACTTAAAAGTTCGATTCGACAAAAGTTTAGATTTGATCCTCGATTCTACAAAGGTAATTCTAATTTAGCTAAAGGATCTGACATGCGCCTAAATCCTTAGGTTTCCTAATCTCGACAACCAAGGTAAGACCGTTGGTTACTTCTCTAGTCAACACACAATCCTAAGTAACGCACCTTAGGATTTATTGTGTCAACCGCTCCAAGGTCTATGAGAACACTAATCCTAAGCAATCGAACCACTTTGCACGCTCTACTTAACCTAGATTTCCCTAATACTCGATTTCACTCAAAAGATTGCGAGTCAAATCGATAAAACCGATTACTACGTGCTTAGATCACCTACATGATTACGTATGTTGGGTCTCTAACTAGCATATAGATCAAAGCTGAGAAAATATATACTGCGCACTACACAAACCTAGACAATAATCATGGGAATAATCATAGTGTTTTCACAGACTTATGACACATTAAATCCTATGGATCGTTACCCAGGGTTGAATATTGGCTAGAGAAGTAATCAGTGGTCTTACCCAGGTAATCAAGACTAAGAGAAATAGGGATTTGGGTGCCAGTCAAATCCTGTAGCTAATCTATTGATACCAATTAGACCTATCTTTGTAGAATCGATGACCAAATTCAAAATCTTTTACTAAACCGAAATAGTAGTCTTGATCGAGGGTTTTCTTCAAATTGGTTTTCAAGAAATATTCTCCTTTGTTTCTTTTATTAAGTTCTTGTTAATTTGGTTAGTTTATTTCTTCTTACAAACCCTTTTCTGACCTGAGAAAGATATCCAATCCACGGTTTAAAAAATCGACAAACTTCGCTGAAGTTCCGGCGATGTTTGTCGATTTTGAGGTGAGCAAAGCGAAATTCAGAGATAGAAGAAAAATTACAAAAATTCGACTCAACTTTTGCTAACTTCGACTGAACTTCGAAAACATCTATGGAACTTAATAAAACATGAAGTAAAATTTTTATGTTTCGTGGAAGTTGAGCAAGTTTCAACTAAAACTTCAACCGAAACTTCGCCTATGCAAGAGATATACTTAAAATTTGAAATATCCTCTGGTGACATGAGTTTTATGCATTATTGTTGTATGATTAAGTATATTTCTAGCATCTCTACGAAGAAACTTGAGTTTTTTAGCATTTAAAGTGAAATTCTGTTAATTTTCGTACACCAGCGAATTTTTGTCAAACTTCCAGCGTCGAAGTTAACTTCTTCGAATTAATTCCGAATTTTAAGTGAGCGAAGTCATAGGCGAAGTCAAAATTTCGAACCTTGATCCAATCTATGTGGGATCGGCCCTTCAGCACTACTTACGAAATAGTTGGTTTAGGTATTTTTATTGGTGCACTTGGCACACAACAATTTTTGGCATATCATAAAAGGGTTTTTATAGGAAACTAACTAATTTAAATAACAGAAAAGAAATAAAGAATTGAAGGAAAATAAGTTTTGAAAAGCTATTTAAAGAAAACTCCAAATCAAGACTTAAAAGTTCGGTTCGACAAAAGTTTAGATTTGATTCTCGATTCTACAAAGGTAATTCTAATTTAGCTAAAGGATCTAAAATGCACCTAAATCCCTATGTTTCCTAATCTCGACAACCAAGGTAAGACCGTTGGTTACTTCTCTAGTCAACACACAACCGTAAGTAACACACCTTACGATTTAATGTGTCAACCGCTTTAAGGTCTATGAGAACACTAATCTTAAGCAATCGAACCACTTTGCACGCTCTACTTAACCTAGATTTCCCTAATACTCGATTTCGCTCAAAAGATTGCAAGTCAAATCGATAAAACCGATTAGTACGTGCTTAGATCACCTACACGATTATGTATGTAGGGTCTCTAACTAGCATATAGATCAAAGCTGAGAAAATATATACTGCGCACTACACAAACCTAGACAATAATCATGGGAATAATCATAGTGTTTTCATAGACTTATAGCGGTTGACACATTCAATCCTATGGCTCATTACCTAGGGTTGTGTGTTGACTAGAGAAGTAACCAGTGGTCTTACCTAGGTAATCAAGACTAAGAGAAATAGGGATTTGGGTGCCAGTCAAATCCTGTAACTAATCTATTGATACCAATTAGACCTATCTTTGTAGAATCGATGACCAAATTCAAAATCTTTTACTGAACCGAAATTGTAGTCTTGATCAAGGGTTTTCTTCAAATTGGTTTTCAAGAAACATCCTCCTTTGTTTCTTTTATCAAGTTCTTGTTAATTTGGTTAGTTTATTTCTTCTTACAAACCCTTTTCTGACGTGAGAAAGATATCCAATCTATGTGGGATCGACCCATTAGCACTACTTACAAAATAGTTGGTTTAGGTATTTTTTTTGGTGCACTTGGCACACAATAATTTTTGGCATATCATAAAAGGGTTTTTATAGGAAACTAACTAATTTAAATAACAGGAAAGTAATAAAAAATTGAATGAAAATAAGTTTTGAAAAGCTATTTAAAGAAAACCCCAAATCAAGACTTAACAGTTCGAGTTCGACAAAAGTTTAGATTTGATCCTCGATTCTACAAAGGTAATTCTAATTTAGCTAAAGGATCTGACATGCGCCTAAATCCGTATGTTTCCTAATCTCGACAACCAAGGTAAGACCGTTGGTTATTTCTCTAGTAAACACACAACCCTAAGTAACACACCTTACGATTTAATGTGTCAACCGCTCCAAGGTCTATGAGAACACTAATCCTAAGCAATCGAGCCACTTTGCACGCTCTACTTAACCTAGATTTCCCTAATACTCGATTTCGCTCAAAAGATTGCGAGTCAAATCGATAAAACCGATTACCACGTGCTTAGATCACCTACACGATTACGTATGTAGAGTCTCTAACTAGCATATAGATCAAAGCCGAGAAAATATATACTGCGCACTACACAAACCTAGACAATAATCATGGGAATAATCATAGTAGAAGAGAAAATACCGAAACAAAAATAAACTTTTTTTTGGCAGAAAAATAAACTAAAATTAAAATGAATAAAACCTCACAAAATCCATATTAGGGAACCTCCCTTGAAATCTTGACCTAGACTTGAAAATCAGTTCCTCATAATTAAAGGAACTAGCAAGAAAGAAAGGAAACGAGAGAGAAATAAACCTAAACCTTAACTCCTATTTATAGTTTTTGTTATTTTTTTGTGCTTTTCTTGTTGTTCGAGAAATACAAATTCGGTCTCGATTCGCTCCTCGACTCAACATCGAATTCGAATTGTATTCTAATGGATGACAAATTAATTTGATTTGTTGAAGAAATATGCGCATCAAGGCAAATCTATTGATCGAATTTATTCTTAACAAGGATGATGCACCTTTGAGGAGCATTGAACCAACCTAATTTTCGTGTTGTAGATATGTTCTCACGTTGCATCTCCTTTTCATCATTTATACATTGCTACAAAGGATAATCCAACAGCTCTCATTTCACAATCCTTTTTTGGGATAATTGCCAATATAAGATTAGATAAGATTCAACCAGCTCTGTCCAAACAATTATCTTCCTTATTGACCTCAAATCTTGTTGAACATATCTAAGTGATAATTTCTACTTAATCAGGTCGTCTGATTCAGGCGTACCCAATGCTTAAAACCTACCCTTTATGTGGATAACTAGAGTAGGTTTCAAATTGTCAAGTGGGACGATAAACATCTTACAACACCATAGCCTCAGTTCCAAATTAATTGGGGTCGGTTGGGATGATAAACATCTTACAAACAAAAAATGAATTTGGATCTTCTAAGGCGGCGCAAGTGATCATTTGCTCAAGAGATGGATTGAAAATATTGTTCACACCAAAACTTAGATCTTGATACTGCAATGAGGGACTAGTGAATATCTGCAACATTGATCACACTCTTCCATTGTGCTTGATTTAGTGCACTTAATAGCGTACTTTCCAAATCCTTTAAAACCTTCATATTCAATGCACCCCAAACTAGCTTAGGTTTATCTACATATCGTCAAATTTCTCCAAATTCTATTCCGTCGATTTTTTTCAACTAGAGCATTTGCAGGACACTTTGGAGGTGTCCAAAACACCGCAATCATCCTTCCCTAATTTTTGCGTCAATTGTTTCTACTAGTACTTTTCTTAATTTTTGTATTTCGTACTCTATCTTTACAAGTTTTACCACACATCCATCAAGCATCCTCATTTTTGTGCACTCATTTTATCTAAAACTGATTATACAAACAATTTTGTGAAATTTTATACTATTAGGCCTGGCCAAAGTCATAAAAGAGTGCGGTGACTAGTTTATGTATGAGCCTTAGTTTGAGAGAGGGTGTGTACTCCAAAATGCCAAGGCAAGTTGGAGTTCTCACTCCAAACTTAGAAGCCATTGTTCTTTTATTCAACTAGTCGATGTGGGACTCTTTTCACATCTCCAACACTCCCCCTCAAGTCCAACTAGTCTACTAGTTGTGACTCATCTGTAGTCATCGTCAACTTGGAGATTGGGTCCAACTTTATCATTTTGTTTTCGCAAGCCCTTTTTTTTTTTTTTTTTTTTTTTTTTTTTCTTTTTTAGCCTTCATTTTTGTTGGATTTCAATCTACTTGGACCTTGAATCTTATGGCTTGCTAAGCCACTATAGGCTTTGGCACCATATGAAATTTTGCATGAGTTAGGCCCGGTTCAAGTCTTGAAGAGTGTGAAGAGACTAGTTTATGTGTAAGCTTACTTTTGGAAGTGGGAGAGTTATTCAAAATGTCATGACAAGTTGGAGTTCCCACTCCAAACTTGTAAGCCATGGCCTTTCTATTCAACTAATCGATGTGGGACTATTTCCGCATCAACAAATTTGCAGTCCTAGAATATAAAAAAGTAACATATCATCGGCAAACTACAAATGGATCCCTATGTTTCTAACTTGTAATTCTTTAAGAACTAATGTTGCCTTGGAATCATCCGCCTTATATTGATATATATAAAAGAAAAAAGGGAATAATCGTTCCCCTTGCCCATGGCTTGTTGTCAAGAATTATCAATTAAGTACATAGTCTTATTACCATCCATTACACAAGGAAGTAGAATATCAAAATACAAGACTACTAGCAATTCTTTGTCGATAAGATAATGAAGGTATAAGGCTAAAAATTTGTACTTTTAGACCTCTGGACAGTATGAAGTTCCAAGTAGTGACCACTTGAGGTTTACTTCCCCTAGCAGTTGAAAGAGGTAACCCTAAATATCACACAACCTGAAAAGGATAAAAAGTCATTATGAAACCAAATTAGGTTTCTGATCACTCTTTTGATTTGTCACTTCTTGTTTCTCCCATCTTCAGCTTTTCATTACATGAGGTATCACGTAGTTTGTAGTTTTCATAACAGAATGAGATGAAAAGGACATGACACCAGAGTTATCAAATAATTGAAGCTTGAATAGCAAAGAGATCTAATGAATGTATAAGAGCCTTCTCATTTTTCCTCCAACAATAAACAAACACTTTTTGTTCTTTCAACATCCAATCTTCTCTCAGTTCAGAAGTACTCACCAAGGAAATTATCACGGGCATAGTGACATACGTGAGTACTCTCGACATACGTTTACCCAAAATCCAACCATGCCCTGATTCCACATTTGAAATCAATCAATCCCACAACATAGGAAGTAAAATCTTTGAAATGAAAACCTCATGCTCATGACATCCAACAAATGCAGCCACCCGTATCTCCAATAACAAACAGCATTAACCAATACAACACTAAAGAATTTATGAATTTAGTGAGAAGAACATAATTATTGCTAAAAACATT
The DNA here is from genome assembly GCA_039657325.1 of Stephania cephalantha. Lineage (NCBI taxonomy): Eukaryota > Viridiplantae > Streptophyta > Magnoliopsida > Ranunculales > Menispermaceae > Stephania > Stephania cephalantha. The sequence goes on along the minus strand of CM077574.1, from coordinate 18,793,461 downwards.
CGACCGGTACCTAGATTCAACACTATATAATAAGCATAAGCAATCCACATTAATAGGCCGCGAAATAAACCATTGCTAGCAAGACAAAGCACCCAAATTGGATCAACCAAATTGGATATGATATTGAGAGAGAAAAGAAAAGACAGACCTGCACTCTCCTTCTTCGTAGGGAGAGTAATCAATATCCTCCTTTCTAACGCAATTGAACATGAGAGCCGCGAGCGACGCGAAAATACCTGCCGACACAAACAGAATCTCAGAACCCCTAAATTGCAAAGGAATACCCAATTCAGAACAACATATCAATGAAACCAAACAAAAGTAGAAACGACGAGTGATCGATGATGATGATGATGATGAGCACTGACCAGGAAGGTAGTGGACGAAGGAGACCTTGACGGCGCTACAGACGACGGCGTCGACCCAGAACCACCACCCAGCGCCGAAAACTGCACCGGAAACGCCGGGCCCGAATATCGCCCAAAGCTCACCCAGATCCATCGATGGAAGTCACAGAACAGACTTTGTGGGGGTGATCGATGATATTGATATGCGATTGCCTCTCTGGTGGTTTGTTACTTGTACTGGAATATTTAGTTGTTTTAGTTGTACTCTTTGAGCTTGCCACGCTGCTCCACGGGTCTGTTTTGATGGGATTTGGATTCGTTCTGCCTTGTACTCGTGGGCACAATTGGCCCACCTTTTAGGTTAGCCCATTCTCAGCTCGAGGTTGGCCCAATTTGCTTGCATGAAACCTAAGAACTTAACCCCCAATAACCACGGGTCTGCGTCTGATCCATTTCGGGTCCTGTGTTAAGCTTCTAGATTACTGTTTTTACGAAACAGAGTAGTGGGAAAAAAAGGAAAAACTCAGCCTCAAAAAGCCCAAACTAGCACTTGCTAAACAAATAGCTCTAAAAACTGAATCTAGATATAGTATACCGTTTGACCTACAATATGAACACTCAAGGGTATTCAACCTTAATGGGTAGAATAATACCCGATCCAATATGCGAGAGGGCATGGGTATAAATTTAGGAATGAAAAATTCGAGTGAGTATGAGTAGAGTTAAAGAGTATTAGGCTTTATTTGACAATATTAGCTGATAATCTAGCTGATAGTTGATAGTCTAGCTGATCAATTAAAATTGTTTATAACAACTAGCTGATCGAGTAGCTGATAAATGTTAAATGACATTAAATGACGTGTCGTATAATTCAATACAGTATAAAAAAAATTTGTTATTATAAATTATTTAAATAAAATATGTATAAATATTTGTAATAAAATATTTATAATTATCTTCTTTATATAACACTTTTCTATCCTATAAAAAATTAATATAAAAATATAAAAAATAGTAATTATAAAAAAAACACCGTATATGTCCAATGTATATAAATTTAAAAAAAAAAACGCATTAATAAAAGGCGATGAACAAACTATATGACTTTAAAATAAAGTTTAACGCATCATCCACAACTAAGCAACAATGTCGTTACAGATATTCGTCATTTATTTAGATCTGGAACTTCTATGGTCGGTGGCATTGTCATTATCATCTAAAAGTTCATCAAGAGGTATGTAATATGGATCTTACTCAAGTTCCTTGAACAACATGTCATCTGGTGATTTTGTTGTATGTAATTATGTAATACAAATGCGACAACTATGATATCAAATTGGATGTGTACACTAATTGTGGCATACTTTTGAGTATCTTCCATCTTTTTTAACTCTCCAAACGATTGTTCGATAGAACTTCGGAGAGATGAATGTGCACGATTGAACTTCTTTAGAATTGTTGGTTGGTTTGACTTCAAACTGAGATTTGTGGTATTTTGTTTTTGCATATGGCACCAAATACTCTAGCCTATCTGGATATCCTTTGTCTACCAAATAATATTTACCTATTGAAAGAGGAAGAACATTAGTAATACGTGATTTAAGAAATTCATATTATGAAAAGGTAAAGTTAAAAGCATTAATACCTTTAGGAGGCTTTAGGAGGTTTAATGACGACGTGTTAATTACACGGAGGAAAACACGTGAATTAGGTGTTGATCCATCCCGCACCTAGCTGATATAAATGTGAAACACATATCAAAATTACATGTTGTCATGAAATTGAAAGAGGTGAATGTTTTTCTTCCCCTGAAACGCATTTGATCTGCCTCAGGAATGCGTGCATCAATATAAGTATCATCAATACATCATATGCAATCCTGTTATATGAAATATGGACAGTTATACATCAAATCGAACTACAAGATATCATATTTACCATATATTTTTTGTATTGTTCCATACCTTAAAATAAGGCATGTATCGTTCGTTGTCACTAATGTAAGACGGTGTAAATCGAAACTTAGGATCCTTTGATCTAATCATATCGCGTGCAAGACCTCTAAAGCCATTGATCCTGCCGCTAATCGCTTCCAAAACTTCACGAAATTATCTATTTATTGTCTCACCAGAATGTTGAAAATGCTCTTCTAGGTCCCTGTTAGAGAGACCTTTCGCTAATGTATATACAAATATGCCCACTTTCTTTACAATCATCACTCCACCTCGCTGCAAACCATATTTGAACTCCAAGCCACTGCAAAGTTGTGTAAAAAGTTCACTTTCCATCCTAAATGAGTTCACAGATCGAATATGATGTCCTTTCAAAATTTTCATTATCTAGGCTTCTCATTTTTGAACTGAAGTCATGCATGGTTCTTTGAACATATATTTATAATAATGCGTAGCAGCTATAACCTAAGTAGTATATCCAGAGATAACAATGTAGCCAAGTTTTTGCATTCTCTGCCTTTGCAACTCTTCGGTGTCCATGTCACACATAATATTCACATAGGATACACAACTGAAAGATATATTGTTGGGGAATGTGCGTCAATCTATAAACATTGTTTATCTTATAATTTTAGTTAATAAAATAGAGGTTTTCTTTGTTGTTTTATTATAAGCGATTGCATGTTTACCTTATAGTAAGATCTATAAGTATTTGTTGAAATATAATAAATGTCACTAGTCGATCATTATAGTGGGAACTATAATGAATTAAGACTAGTGTGAATCTTGATTGATGGTCATGTGATGATCATGCGTATAGGGATACGAATCGAGATCATGAATATTTTTTAGGGAACAAAGTACTGGATAGACCCGCTATGAGAACACCACATGGATTAAGTCATAGGTGTTACTCATGATATATATATTATTTAGTTCTTCGACTTGAGATTACCGTAGACTTCAATATTATGATCATGGTAATTTGACATAATCAAATGTTGTCATTAACCAGACGATTATAAAGATTGTGATTGGTTACCATGTGAATAATATGTGAAGATGTGTAATCAAGATAGAATTTGTCACTCTCGTATAGAAAGATATATCAGTGGGTCTCTTGATATGATAGACTGATAATGGCCAAGTCCATATGAATTGATATGATCAATGTCACTTGGATGTTTTCAGTCTACCTAAAGATCGAAACTAGTACGATTGAACATTAAGGGTGACTTTTCATGCCTTATGTTTAATCAAAGGATCTCGCGCGACAAAAGGATATGATATATGTTATTTATTAGGTTGTATTGATTTTGATATTCATGTTACTCGGGTAGTTATAATTCCTTGTTAGAGACCGCTTATGACTTGTGTACCAAAATGGTTTTGGTTCATTGTCAATATCGCATGAACCTATTGGGTCGCACAAAAGAATGACTTTGCGCAACGCCAATTGGTCTAGAGTAATTAATTTTATATGATAAAATCCATGACATAAAAAACCCATACAATTTGTTATATGATAACTTATTAATATGGGCGTATGTGTAATTTACTTAAACTGCCTAAATACAATAGTTATATTACGAATATGATTTTAAGCGAGGGCTTCTCTACACATATAAATAGAGATTGAAACCCTGAAATGAAATAAGATTTTCGTTTTTGCTATTTTTGAGTTATTTGGATTTTGGGAAAGAAAGAAAAAAGTTTTCTATCTCTCTTGGGGCTAGCACTCCAAATCGTGGTCATCATTCGTGTGTGGATTTATGATAGAGGATGGGCGCTTAAACGTCTTGGAGATCAAACAATCAGAGAAGGAAATCACAGATTAAGGTATGGTTTAATTTTCTAGATCTAGTTTAATTGAACTTATTTTCGATCTTGTTGGGGTTTTTTAAATTAATTTTGAATTTTCGCTACGTGTGAACCCCAAGAACCCAACATATATAACTTGGCTTTAAAAGAAAGAATATATAACTTAAATTGCATAAAATAAATTGCCAAAGTTCATAACATTTTTCCATTAAAATTCTAAATAAATATTACAAAATATCAACAAAAATAATCATCCAACTTTAAGTAGACCTAACAAATGCAGCAAAAATAATGAAAACCATAAACAAATAATACTAGAATACCTAGGTATTTACTTATGCCTATGCATATAGTCCAACCAACATTTCCTACAGTTGTTGTCCTTCATGTTCACAAATATTGCTCTATTAGTTTCATTTGAAATTAAAGTAAACACGAAGTTTCACAAGTCGCTACCCTTTTGTAACATATCTTCATTAACAATACGCTTAATAATACTCATTCCCATAATAATGGAACTATCAGGTGTAGATTGATACCCCACATTACTTCCCATCTTCATAATTGACAAAACTTCATTAGAATTGGAAAGTAAAGAGTTCAATGCACCAAATAATATTGCAGATCCCCCTGATTGTCTCATTTTTCCCTTTACTTGATTAGGTTTGGCGGGTTGAGTTTGTACATGTCTCTTGCTACCTTCACTTTATCTAGTCCCGTGATTAGGAACTTGTGTCCTATATGGAGTTTGATTAGGTTCTTAGGTGCACTTATCATTTAGCTCATCAATAAACTCACTAAAAAACCTACGCTCTGATCTTATTATCTTGTCCACTTGAGAAGAATATCGAGTGTATTTTGAATACACCATGTTTTCAAAATTGTTCACATTTCCCTCTTTAGTCTCATCATTTCCTTCACCACATTTTGTGTCTCTTTCCTCAAGGCTCACATTTATGTTTATTTGTGGATCCATATATGGTGAAATGCCATCCCATCCATTCGCACAATTATCATCATATAGTTCAACAATAAGTCTGTAAGTTCCAGATCAAGTTACTTGTTATGAAATATTTTAACATTTAGATTCTCCTACAACGAAAGAGAGCTTCAACTAGTAAGTTTATATATACTAAAAAGTTTTCTTCAAAATAAACTACAAAAGTAGAAGAAAGAAACTAATCGAATTTTTTTTCCCACCACTCATTTGAGCAACTCAGTTGTCCTATTGCATGATCCCAACCTAAAATAGTTTCCCCAAACTTCAAGGCATTCCAAAGGTTCCAGTTTTTCTTCATATTATCATATTTGATTTTACAAGACATAGCATGAACTTTTTGCCTCGTTCTAGCTTCAAACATCTCACTAACGTTGTTCCATTTAAAATTACTTCCATGCCCATTATGCGTAATGTTTTTGAGACAAACCTCACAAAAAGTCTTTTCATATTTTTTTCATTTAAAATATGGCGACCTTCCCACGACCTAAGGTCAGGTCACCCGGCCCAGACCGCCTTCGAGCCCAATACCTGATAAGTTGGTTATTATATCTCTTTAGTAGTTTATTTTAGTATATTTAATTATACAAAGTTTCCAAAAAATATATATTAATTATATTTATTGGTCATTTTCAGATGAAACGGAGTGGTTGAATTCGTGGCGAAAAAATACTCAAAATGGAGTATTTACATGCAGTGATCGGATGCCGGACAGTTTGCCTCGAGTTACGCGTTGCGCGGTGGGTAGAATAGGAGACATCATATTTCAACCAAGCACAAGCTGCCACGTCAGCGATTCTCATCACAGCAGCTGACACGTGGAGCGTTCTCACCCTCTCCAAGCACGTCACCCATTTTCTCTCCTCCAATCAGCAAGTGCCATGTCATGCTCAATGTCGCCAGCTTGCAAGCAAGGCACCAGCTCCACCAATCACGTGCTGCCACGCATCACCAACACAATACATGTCACAAACCGTTTCTTTTTCTCACACAGTAGCTGTTGATTTGCCTCGGGATGCGTGTCCGCACAAGCTCCCGCATCTTCGCACGAACTCGCGCGATTTCACTCCGCCTCTTGTGCAGCCACGTGGCGCTCACTCACCAAGCCACATCGTCATCGGTAGTTGTCTCGACCAATCAGACGACGACACATCAGCGCTCTGCAGGAAAACATCCAATAGGCTGCGGACACGTGGCATTCACCTATTTTTGAGCCAAAAATAGCCTCGATGCTCCTCGGCGCACGAGTCACCTCCCCAACCCCCAAAATTAGTTTCTCTCACCTCCCGAGACCAATTTTTAGTAGTTTTATATATTAGGAACTTAGGTTTTATTATTGGGAAACACCGACTATTATTGTTTTCTTATCGATTTTCTTCGACGACGATGTTCGGCTAATCAACTCCTTGCCTAGGTCGGAGGGGAAACAAGTCGGGATCATGGATTCTTGGCATATTATGTGAGATCTTTTATTTTATTATTTAATTTAGTTTAAATTCTCCTATTTCATTGTTGTTGATTTTAAAGTATATGGTTTAGATATAGGGTATGTATGTGGCCAGTGCATGCTTTTAGGTGGACAACCTATAGTTATTTGGACTATTAGTATCCGTGTAATTGTGCTTTTAGACCAATAAAGTAACAAACACTCACCTGTTTGCTGTCAAACCCTTTCGGTTCTTGAGTGTGCAATAATGAAATCTAGGTTAAATCGGAAGCGGATGCGACCCGATTATTTAGGATTAGTGTTCCCACAGACCTATATTACTGCGGTTAGTGTGTTAAACCCAATTGGCGGATGTCTAGGGTTATACATTAATTAGGGAAGTAGTTAGTGGCGGACGTCCTGGCTATCAAGATTAGGGGAACGAGGAATTTCTGGCGGATGTCGATTTTCTATAGCTAATCTAGGAGAATATAAACTAATGAATTTTTGGGAAAGATTGAAGACCATGATTGTCATTGAATCTTGATCCTGATTTGTGGAACTGTAGACTTAAGTGTTACTTAGGTATTAATTAATTGTTTTCAAAATTAGTTTAGTTATTTTATTTATTTAGTTTAGTTAGATTAGTTAGTTAAATTAATATTTATTTTAAAACCCCCGATTTTCCTTGTTTGTTATTTTGAACTTAAGAAAGACTACCAATCTCTGTGGGATCGATTATTTGCCACTATTCTACAAAATAGTTGGTTTAGGAAACTTTACTTTATTGACGCGTTCGGCGTGCGTCAATACCCTAATCAGGCCTGAGCGAACGGTTTGGTATGCCTAAACAACCTGCAGGATATTAAACTAGTGCATATGGATAAATAATTGCAGAATTAAATAAAAGGAAATCCATATGACGTACTGTGAAACTATCGTTTGGGTTTTTTAATTCTTACAACAACTTAAGTCATTCAAATATTACCAAGAAGTTTAAATTAAAGGAGATTAAGGTCCAATCTACCCAGAATACCTATTTAAATATAACCTAAGTTCAATAATTTCAAGATCAAATAAATAGATAATATCTTTACAAGGCTCTCATCAAAAGAGAAGGCTTCAAGCTACCGCCTATCTCTTTTCTTGATCTAGCGTCGATGTGTATAGTCTTGAGATGTAAGTGAGGTCAGCTAAAAGGGCGATGGAGCTAAGTAATGCGTAAAACCCGCTCAACCATCAAATACGCAAGTAATACTTAATAAAACATGCAAGGGCTAGCATGAATTTAAATAGAATAAAGAAGCATTTAAAATAAGGCATCTCATGGATTTATAAGGCATTCATGAATCTAGTCAACATTGATAAAAGCATATATTCAAGTCAAAATTCATCATAATGCATAGGGTTCACAAAGAGAGATATTATAGAAAATAGTAATATTATAAATTCGTGGTCTCATTCAATGCATATTAGTTATTGACAAAAGTATGATAACCGATTCCCCTACCCTCGAGCTGATGACAACCACTAGACGACACACATGACTTATGTGCCTTCTTGTTAGTTCCATTAACCCAAAAGTAGGTTCTTCCAAAGCCACCGCTCATGTCCCTAATAACTGACCACAAGGATCTTTATAAGGAAATAATTCCAACTTCTTTCCTAGAAGAGGGTAATCCTAAATCCTTACCCAAGAGAGGGTTATCCCAACTCCTTACCCAGTAGAGGGTCATCCCAACTCCTTACCCATGAGGGGACAATCCTAACTCCTTACCTAGGAGTAGGTAATTCCAAATTTGGTGCAAAACACATACATCTCATAGATAAGTAGAATCAAGTCAATAACACGATGCAACCCATTTCCGAAGTCTCTAATTAAAAACGTATGTCCTAACATAACTATTATCAAACTAGATTTGATAATTGAGCAAGCTCCCCATTTACCTCGACTCGTCACGAATCCTATTTTCGATCCTCGCGCGCTCGGGGTCCAATGCAAACCGCCTTGCAAATCTAAACAATTTAAGACATATTCATATCAACGACAAGTCATATTAATTTTAATTTATTTTTAAATTTATTTTCGGTCCAATAGTGTGGGTCTCGCGGGTTCACTGTTCCCCGGTGTGAGGGTCGAGGGATGGTACCCACCCGACTTTTCCCCCAGGGATGCGGTAGCGCGCCCCGTTTGAAGATATGATTTATTCTTATTTTATTTCATAAATCTATATATATATATATATTTATTATATATACATATATGTTTTACACACACACAAACATATAAAATAAGATAAATTGGCTAGGGACGTTTTGTCCCTAGTTTTGAGTGCTAGGGCCAGAGACAAAACGTCCCTGGTGGCACGTGTATAAGGGGGGAATTGGGGAATTTCCTCCCTCTACGGCAGCGGCGGGGTCAGCGCCGTCACCATTACACCAATTAAAACTCTCCACCATTAATGAAACCAAAGCAAACTAGTAAATCAACTTGAACAATGGAAAATGGAATATGGATAATGACAACTTGAACAAGGGAAAATGGAATATGGATAATGAGTTTACCTTCAAAGATGAATTTGCTTGAATTAGATCCCTAACACACTTCAATCTCCCTTTCTCCCTACGTGTTCTATTTTCAACAAAAAGGGCTAGGGTTTACAATTTGATTTATATAGTGTGACCAATTAGTGTAGGGTTTGCGAAATTACTAAATTGCCTATATGGCAGGTCTTTTGGGTTTTGGGTTATCACAACATCCTCATTTTAAAGAACTTTCTTCCTGAAAAGTAAAAGTAAAGTACATAAGTAGCCCAACGTGTCTATTCGTAACTATTTCTTTTACGACCCTTTTTTCTAACTGATGCGAATCCGCACTTGCAAGATTTTCTTATACCCCGCGTGAGATAAAATCTTGCTATTGACTCTAACTTTTCAATAGTATTATTTTCGTCCCATATAACGGCTTGAATTTAAATCGCCTTTATTAATGACATGGTTGCAGACGTGGCTAACAGCTCAGACGCTCGTGAGACCCGCAGTTAGGCTAGTGCGCGTCTGGAGTTAGGTAAATAATTATTTTGTGTGCTAATTTGTTTAATTTATGATGTTTACTTTGAAATAGAGTAGACAACATCAAAATGTGTGTGATTATATTACATTTGACGTGCGAGACAGTGTGTTAAGTATTCGCCTCGATATGCGTGTCGATGCCGGTATCGGGTAGGCTAAAAGACTAAATATTAGGTCGAAAAAAATAATACACACATGGAATGATTAAAATGGATTAAATAATAATATTTAATGCCTATTTGATGGTTAGGGACATGGTAGTACGCGTATGTCGCGTTTTAGGATGCGAAATCGGGCGTCGGAACACCCAAAAGATGACTTTTTGGGTTAAGAACAAGGTCAAGTGTGCTATTAGTGTCACATCTGGAGTCATTAAAGGTTGAAAATGGAGCAAATGGTGGTCATTAGATTGCATTGAGATGCACAATTGAGGAGATATGCTTATTAGACTATAAAAAGTCAAATTGACTTAATTCCACCACTTTTTCTCTCTCATTATCTCAAAATTCGAAAATAGAGAAAAAGAAAAAAGGATTTTAGAGTGTCAAATTGATCATTAGAGGAGCTTCGAGTGGTTGAATTATCAAAGCAAGGAGTGATTCACAATTACCTCAACTTTCTTCATCTTTTGGTATAAATATTTGAGGTGTTGGTGTGAATCCAATATGGATTGTTAAGTGGTTGTTAAGTAGTTGTTTTGGTGGGTTTTAAGTGCTATGAAGTTAGGTAATATGTGTTGTGGTAGTTGTTGTTGTTGGTGGTGGTGTTGAGAACCCAAACTTTTCAGCCAAACTGCTGTCCAAAACGCGATTAGCGCTAATGAGGTCATCTAGCATGCTAGATGATGATTCATGCACTAGGTAAAATATAGCACGCTAATGTTCTTCCTGACGAAGAACGTTTAGTTGCTCAACAATCTAGCGCGCTAATCCCCGCTAGACATTGCAAATTTCAGAATATTTTTGCTAAGTAACATAAAATACATCTAATTGAATAAAAATAGATTATAAATGGAAATAGGTTATTTCGGGCGGTAATTTGGATATCGGGGATTCGACAGAGCCGGACCGGGGGTTATTTACTGGGACACAGAGTGCAGATTAAGGTGTGTAGTATCCCAACTGAAATTTCTTGAGCAATACTTTATTTTTTATTTTGAATTCATATTCTGTCTTACAATACTCTATTCTTGGTTTTGGTTTAAATGGACGGACGTTGAGGCTCTCCCTCCATGCCATTTCTGTGTGTATGTCGACTAGGCCATAACACGTGTGCTAGGGATCTTGGTGAATAGTTCGACCCGAGAGTCGCGTTGGGGCACTTGTGGGTGCGTCGTAGGTTCTACATCGACCACCTAGCGGATCCAGATCCTGGCCTTGCTTGAGTGGGACTCGTCGGTAGTAGTTTGTGGAGTGTCCGAAGTATAGCGCTAGTCTGACCCTAGGCTCTAGGAACACACTTTGAGCTTGCACTATTACTTATCCATGCGATGATCACAGTTGCCTGCATTTATTTCCGCATGTTTATTTAATAGTTTTGTTTGAATTCCAGTATTTACTTTCAATATTGCTCACTTGATTTCCTTGGGAATAATCACTCTGGACTCGTCATCTGCCTTTTTGTGATGGTTTGAGTGCAGATCCTAGTACAAGTCGTGGCAAGGGCAAGCTTCCAGAGTACCTGTGATTCAATAATATTACGCCAGACTTGTACGTTTGTATTATATATATTTTGTTTTTGTTTTGGGGATTTGGGGCTGTGAGACACTTCAAGACCCTATATTTTTGATATTTTGAGACCTTTGAGGTTTATATATGATATATGTTAGCATATGGGTTTTCTACACTAGGTATCAGAGTAAATGCATGATTTAATGTTTCATATCTTAGTTTGTCATAATAAAAGACTTCCGCTGTGATTTATTAAGGATTGGAACGATATTAAAACAGATGACTTGTGTAACGGCCGGAAAATTTGACTTGTGTCACGTGTCAGGTCAGAGTCGTTTGTGGGATCCACTCGTCGAAATGCGTATGTCCGAATCTCGGGTGGAGACTCCGAGGTCATGTGTAAGATCCAATTTGATATTATAATGCTAATTGTTGAGAAAAGTATATGCGGGGAATGCGGTGAGCCGAAACACGAGCGGGTCGCGCTTCGGAGTCGCGTGCGACGTGGGACTTAATGTGGTTATAGTGGATTTATGTGATTTTAATGTAGTTGCGTTAAAAATCATATACATTGGGGACGCGCCTCGAGTCGCGTGCTTAGACGTGGGACCAGAGATAGTGGCTTAATGTGGTTATAGTGGATTTATGTGATTTTAATGTGGTCACGTTAAAAATCATATACATTGAATGCGTTTCGCTCCTACCTTTCTTGGAGGATTTCCACATGGATCTCGAGGTTTCATACACATGCATTTTCTAAGCGGTTTCAAGTTTGATGCACTCGACTCTTAGAGGCATTAATGAGGAAGAAATAAAAAAAACAATATGGTACAAGTAAATCCGAATGCGTGGACATATCATGAAAATTGGGTGACTTTTCATGCAAGCTACATAAACATAAAATACACCATACGTGGTCCGAGATAGTGGCTTAATGTGGTTATAGTGGATTTACGTGATTTTAATGTGGTCGCGTTAAAAATCATATACATTGAATACGCCTCGTGATGCGAGTATCGAGATTTGTGAAATGAGGCGGTTTGGTGCCTCGAGATGTGCACTGCTCAATTTATAAGGAAAGCATTAAAAAAATATATTTTTGATGTGCCTCGAGTTTCGCTCCGCACGGATCTCGAGGACACAAGTTTACTTAATGAGGAAGAAATAAAAAAATTAAAAAAATATATATATATATATATATATATATATATATATGTGGATAAAGGTGTGGTTAAAAAAATATAATAAAAAAATGGAGATTTGGATAAGAATCGGGAGGTGAGAGAAAGATAGGGAGAGAGAGTGATCGGGAGGTGAGAGGAAGAAGAGAAGAGATGGCGGAGGGGCGGAGCTCCGGCATGGACGGCGGGATGTCGGCGCGGCTCCAGTAGCGGCAGGCCAGCGGGCTGGTCGAGCGGCAGCGAGGACGACATCCAGCAGACGCGGCAGCGACGATGCCGACCCGCAGCACGGCTGATGGCGGCGGCTACGCGAAAGCCTCGGCGGCGCAGCAACGGCTCGGAGAGCGGACGACATCGGCAGCTCCGGCGGTGTCTCAGCAGCGGCAGGGGCGGCGACATGGCGGCAGCACCTGCGCGGACAGCGGCTCCAGTGACGGCAGCGGCGCGACTCCGGGAGCTGGACGCGGACCAGCGACGATTCCGGCGGCGCCGCGGCTTCGCCGGCAGTGACGCCGACAGCGGCTCGGCGACGCCGGCAGCGACGCCGGTAGGGGCTTGGCGACGCCGGCAGCGGCGGTGGCGCGACGGTGGTGCCGGCAGCAGCGCAGTGATTGCTGTGGCGCGGCTTTGACGTCGGTGCGGTGAACGACGCGATGGCGTTGTCGACCGATCGAAGGCGTGACTTCGACGAGTTCGACGACGCAATGGATTCAAATGGTTTTGAAGGCCATGGTGAGCTTTATTTCACCGAATTTAGTTGTGATTTGAATGATTTTAGTAAATTAGCCCTAAATAGTATAAATGGACACCAGGGACTTAGGAGTCGGGTGTCGGGTGCGCTAATCGAGGCGTGAGCGGACGTTTAAGGATGAATTGGATTGTTCGCGGAAACTGTAAGTAAACCAGTGAGGAAATGTACAGTGGTTTCCTTTCATTCTATTGGCTATTGTTCACTACTTTGCGATAGCTTTATTTCATTCTTGTTGATTGCTGCTTGGTGATAGCTATCTTTGAAATTGTTGTCGATTGAGTAGTCCATTGACAAGTGAGTCATGGTTACTGTTTATCTGTGATATGAGAGGGTTAGGGCTGGAAGGCATGGGTCTCGTCCTAAACCCGAGGTTTTTCCTGGTCGTCCGTCGATATCTCCCAATTGAGTGTACGTTGGGGGCTCTTATCCGGGTCCGTGGATGTTCCATAGTCGCACGGGCTAGGGCTGGGAGGCAGGTGTCTCGTCCTAGATCCGGGTCTGGGATGTCTCATAGTCGCAAGGGTTAGGGCTGGGAGGCTGGGGTCTCGTCCTAAACCCGAGTCTGCTGGGCTTTTGCCGCGACTCAACGACCTTTTGGTCGGGACTCCTTGTTATTTGGCATCACTCATCGATTGATTTATTACAGTCTTTTATATTCATGCGTTACATGTTTCTTTTCTTTCTAATTGCATGAATTCGACTGTTTTAGTTATGTTTTGAAATGTTGTATATGTCCTACTGGCTTTACTTACCTGGGCTCGTCATTTTGGGTTGACTGAGTGCAGATCTACGGTACAGCGAGGAGAAGGCTCTATAGCTAGGTGAAATTTTTGTATATCTTTTATTTACTCTCCTCCAATGATGATATATTTATGCTGGGTTCCACAATTAGGTTGCCTAACTCCTTGATATTATTGTTGAGTTATTAAATGTAGTAATTGCTTCCGCTTAATTTGTAAATCTTGAAAAATACTAATAACTCAACTTAAACTTTTGAATTAACTTGTAATGATGGATTGGAAGGCTGACTAGGCCTGCGTTGACCTTGCGAGACTGGCTCGGGGGTCCACGTGGGCTTAGGCCGGGCGGGGTCCAATTTGTGGAAAATTGGGGCCGTCACAACTTGAGTTCATTAACAATTTAAACAATAAATTGTTGTTCAATGTTAATAATGATTAAGTGGTGGAGGAGATTACATGTGGGGCACAGCTAGCGCTGGTAGGCCAGGTTGTGTGCCTACATTGGCCCCTGTGGCGGTTCATTTGGAAAATGGGTCGTTACATTTTGGTATCAGAGCAAGGTTAGTGAACCTTGAGAAATTGAAAGTTAACTCTGATACGATTACATTTGTGGTATAATTTGAGGATAAACCTGATGAATAACTTTATATGTGGAAACCCAAAGGAATTGCCTAGAGTCCTAGTTGGGAAACGAGGTGAAATGGGTAGAAATCAGGGATATACGTGTTATTTTTTGTTGTATATTACATACGATACACATATATTTGTACTAAGGCTGATTAGACGCACGTTCTTCAATGTAGATAACGATGGACAGACAACCTTCAGATACTACTCAGTCGAGGTCGAAGATACCAGTGATCTGACTAGGCCGACTTTGACGTTGAAGTCATTAGCACGAACTATGAATGATAGATTCGCGTTGCTGATAGACATGATGAGAGCTCGGGATGCTCGAGAGACTACAACTCCTATTACCGTTTTGGCTGCACAGATGACTACTACTCAGGCAGTTATAGCTCCTACTACAGTTGAGACTTAGGTACAAGCAGCAGTATTTGAGACATTGGCCGAGAGGGATACGCCAGCAACATTACCAGTGGATACTGCAGTGGTTCTTACACCTGCGACTATTGAGTAGCCAGCAGGGGCGTCTACTTCAGGGAGTCTAATGATAGCTGAGGCTAAGAAGATGAAAGACTTTATTAAGTTCTCGTCAAGATACTTTTATGGAGACGAGGACCCAAAGATAGCTGGGAGGTGGCTGTTATTTCATGAGGGGCTATATGACTTGCTTCGAGTTGAGGAGGTTGATCGGCCAAGATTATCGAGTTTTTTATGGACGAGTATATACCTATAGAGGTCAGGGTCTGATTGAGGGATGACTTTTTGTCATTGGTTAAGGGTGATATGTCTGTCACGGTATACATAGAGAGGTACCGATATTAATTATCGCACTCTATAGACATAGCAGGTATAGATCAACTACATATATATTATTTTGTTCGAGATTTGGATGAGAGGATTGCGAGCATGGTTGTATCTAGTGGAGCTCGTACACTAGAAGAGATTTACAACAGGTCCCTCGCACATGAGACATATCAAGTTTAAAGGGCCAGTCGATTAGCGATCCAGAGTGCGTTGTGGGGTCAACCAACTTCGAGTTCTCGGTCTGATCAAAGACCGAAGAGATAAATGAGAGACCAGGACCGATAGAGACATGGCCTGATACCTCGACGAGGTGATTGGCAGTCTGATCAGGGTCGCAGAGGCGACAGAGATCGTCGTGATGGCCGTGATCGACGTGATGATTGCCAGGCGACATATTCTACAGCTTCTGCACCAGTCGATCAGCCTAGACAACAGTAAAGGTATGATAGAAGTCAAAGAGGTCAGAGTCGAAGTCAAGGTCAGGCATATAGTCAGAAGAGTTTTGGTAGATTAGAGACTCATACATGTTATAGATGCGGTCGGGTTGGACATATTGTGTCAGCTTGTATCAGACCAGCACCACTACCACCACAGACGGAGCAGGCCAGAGATAGGGCCCAGACTGCAGCTTTTGGGGTCGCACAGCCAGACAGGGAGGCGACCAGACAGCTTGTTGATGGTACGTTATTTGTTTGTGGTATTTCCATGCACATTACGATGGATTCTAGTAGCACATTGTCTTTTATTTCTTGACGTATGGTAGGAGAGTTAGGGTTACCTACATCTTGTTCTCAGTACGACAGTTGGGGATAAGATTTACCCTAACCGGATATGCCAGAACTGTATTATGGAGATTGAGGGACATCAGCTACCGGCAGATTTAAGAGTGTTAGAGTATCAGAAATCCGACGCGATGTTCGGCGTGGATTAGTTATCATCTTATCACACACAGATCGACTGTTTCAGCAAGACTGTGACGTTTGACATCGAGGGGATTCCAAAGTTTACATTTGTTGGAGTTGCGATAGCATTACTTATCACTTGAGGCAGATTAGTGACGTCGCAGGAGATAGAGGTGTATGCGGCTATGGTCGAACCAGAGCTTAGGACGGTGATTAAGGTTGAGGATGTCCCTATTGTCTGCGAGTTTCCAAATGTGTTCCCTGATGATTTGCCAGGATTGCCAGCACCGAAAGCTGTTGAGTTTATCATTGAGCTGATTTCGGGAACTCAACCAATCTACAGACCGTATAGGATGTCAGCATCGGAGCATGAGGAGTTGAGGACCCAGTTAGAAGACTTATTGCAGAAGGGTTTCATTCACCCTAGCATGTCACTTTGAGGAGGACCAGTTCTTTTGTGAAGAAGAAAGACGGTTCGATGCGGTTGTGTGTGGACTACCGAAAGTTGAATTAGGTGACGATTCGAAATCGTTACCCACTTCCAAGGATTGACGACTTGTTCGATCAATTGATCGGGGCCAAGTTATTCTCGAAGATCGACTTACGATCATGATATCATCAGTTGAGGATTCGAGAGGAGGATGTGGAGAAGTCCGCTTTTAGTTCGCGTTACGGACTATTCGAGTTTACAGTCAAGCCTTTTGGGCTGACTAACGCATCGATGATCTTCATGGATTTGATGGACAGGATTTTGAGGCCATTTTTGGATCGATACGTTATAGTTTTTATTGATGACATCCTGATTTACAGTAAGACTCATGTGGAGCACGGGGGCATTTCAGAATTGCGTTGATGATACTGAGAGAGCACAGACTTTATGTCAAGTTCAGCAAATGTGCATTTTAGCTGAGTGAGGTGAAGCTCTTGGGGGCATGTCATCAGTGATCAGGGCATATCAGTTAATGGTGGCAAGATTCAGGCGATTATTGACTGGAGGACACCCGAGTCTACGTCAGACATCCGAGTTTCCCGGGTTTGGCAGGATATTACTGGCCCTTCGTGCAGGATTTCTCAATGATTGCAGCACCAATGACGAGGCTAACTAAGAAGGATATTAGATTTGAATGGTCACAAGAGTGTAAGGATGTCTTTTTAGAGTTGAAGATGAGGTTGACTTGGCGCCAGTTTTGGCATTACCTGCTACAAGTAGAGGTTTTTCAGTTTATACTGATGCATCGGGCACTGGGTTGGGTTGTGTGTTGATGCAGGACGGACACCCGGTAGCCTATTTATCTCGACGGTTGAGACCCCACGAGGTAAATTATCCAGTGCACAACTTGAAGCTTACAGCGGTCGTCTTTGCACTGAAGGTCTGGAGGCACTACTTGTATGGTGATAAGTTTGTGTTATTCACAGACCACCAGAGTTTAAGGTATTTGTTCACTCAGAGGGATTTGAACATGCGACATCGGAGATGGCTCGAGTTACTGAAGGACTATGACTTCGGAATTGAGCATCATCCTGGTAAGGCAAATGTAGTAATTGATGCACTGAGCAGGAGCGGCATCGAGAGCCAAACGATACTACGACATATGACACATGAGCACAGGTTGCTTGAGGCAGCGTCGGTGTCGTGTTTGATAGAGACTATTGTTGAGCTACATATTTGCTGTCAGATGGGAGTTCCCACGGTGTCTCTTGAGTGGGTTGCTGAGTTGCAGAGAGCTGACGATTGGTATTTTGCAGATTAGTGACCTGACTCAGGATGTGGGGTGCACTGAGTGGTCTGAGGGTTCGGACGGGTGCTTTAGACATATGAGTCGTTTGTGATACCGCCGGTATCAGAGCTCAGGGACAACATTCTCGAGGACGCACACCAGTCGCGATATACAATTCATCCTGATCGGACCAAGATGTATCACGTTCTACAGAGATTGTTTTGGTGGCCAGGGATGAAAGCTGACGTGGGTAGATCCGTCAGCAGTTGTCATATTTGCTAGCAGGTGAAGGCTGAGCACATGAGACCAGCAGGGTTGCTGCAGCCATTGCTCATTCCTCAGTGGAAGTGAGAGCACGTGACCATGGATTTCGTCAGTGGCCTACTACAGAGTAGGAAGAGACACGATGCTGTTTGGGTAGTTATCGACAAGTTGACGAAGTCGGCACATTTCATACCGATCGTCATGAGATATTCAGTTACACAGCTGAGTACTATCTTCGAGAGAAAGATTGTCAGATCGCACGGTGTACCATTCTCCATTGTTTTCTGACAGAGATCCGAGATTTACTTCGAGGCTTTAGGAGAGTATGCAGGAGCTGTTTGGCACTCACTTACAGTTTAGCACTGCGTACCATCCTCGTACTGACGGGCAGTCAGAGAGTTTGATTCTGATTCTCGAAGATATGCTAAGGGCGTGTATATTACAGTTTGGTGGATCGTGGGAGGATTACTTACTTTTGTGTGAGTTTGCCTACAACAACAACTATCAGGCGAGTATTGAGATGCCACCGTTTAAGGCACTTTATGGTAGGCCTTGCGGGTCACCAGCATGTTAGGGGGCACTGGAGGATACAACGACTATAGGACCTGAGGTTGTTGTTGACCATTTTGAGAAGGTGAGACAGATTCGGCAGAAGCTTCAGGCGGCGCAAGATAGGCAGAAGAAATATGTGGACAAATACCATGAGGGTTTGAGCTACGAGGTTGAGGACTTGGTTATTTGAAAGTTTCACCCTGGAAGGGTCATCAGAGGTTTGACATTAATAGGAAGCTGATACCAAGGTTCATTGGACCGTTCAGAGTTAAGGAACGCGTCGACAAACTGGCATACCATCTGGAATTGCCACCGCAATTAGCAGGGATACATCCAGTGTTTCACATTTCCATGTTGAGGCTGGATAGGTCGGGACCGAGACCTATGGTTGATATACGTCAGATTGAGGTACAACCTGACCTATCTTATGAGGAACAACCTGTGGAAATCATGGATAGGAGGACTCAGATTTTAAGGAATAAGGAGATACTAAAGGTTTTGGTACGTTGGCAGCATCACGGGACCCAGGACTCACCTGGGAGCTAGAGTCTGCTATGCGACAACGGTATCCCCACTTATTTGTCAGTAAGTGTTTAAGTTTAATTTAAATTTCGAGATGAAATTTCATCTCGTTAGGAAGAACTGTAACGGTCTGAATCTAAATCGTCGTTATTAATGACATGGTTGCAGACGTGGCTGACAACTCAGACACTTGTAAAACCCGCAGCTAGGCTAGTGCGCGCCTGAAGTTAGGTAAATAATTATTTTGTGTGCTGATTTGTTTAATTTTCGAAGTTTACGTTGAAATAAATTAAACGACATCGCAATGTGCGTGATTATATTACATTTGACGTACGAGACTGTGTGTCAAGTATTCGCCTCGATATGCGTGTCGACGCGGGTACCGAGTAGGCTAAAAGACTAAATATTAGGTCGGGGAAAATAATACATACATAAAATGATTAAAATGGATTAAATAATAATATGTAATGCCTATTTTATGGTTAGGGACATGATAATACGCATATGTCTCATTTTGGGAAGCGAAACCGGGCGTCGAAACACCCGAAAGACGAGTTTTTGGGTTAAGAACAAGGTCAAGTGTGCTATTGGTGTCACATTTGGAGTCATTAGAGGTTGAAAATGGAGCAAATGGTGCTCGTTAGATTGCATTGAGATGCACGATTTAGCAGAGATGCTTATTGGACTATAAAAAGTCAAATTGACTTAATTCCACCACCTTTTCTCTCTCCTTATCTCCAAATCTGAAAATGGAGAAGAAGAAACAAGGGTTTTTGGAGTGTCAAATTGATCATTAGAGGAGCTTAGAGTGGTTGAATCATCAAATCAAGGTGAGATTCACAATTACCTCAACTTTCTTCATCTTTTGGTATAAATATTTGAGGTGTTGGTGTGAATCCAATATGGATTGTTAAGTGGTTGTTTTGGTAGGTTTTAAGTGCTATGAAGTTAAGTAATATGTGTTGTGGTAGTTGTTGTTGTTGTTGGTGGTGGTGTTGAGAACCCAAACTTTTCAGCCAAACTGCTATCCAGAACGCGATTAGCGTCCTAATGTTCTTCCTGACGAAGAACGTTTAGCTGCTCAGCAACCTAGCGCGCTAATCCCCAAACCTAACACGCTAAACATTGCAAATTTCAGAATATTTTTGCTAAGTAACATAAAATACATCCAATTGACTAAAAATAGATTATAAATGGAAATATGTTATTTCAGGCGGTAATTTGGATATCAGGGATTCGGCGGAGCCGGACTGGGGGTTATTTACCAGGACACAGAGTGCGGATTGAGGTGTGTGGTATCCCAACTGAAATTTCTTGAGCAGTACTTTATTTTTGATTTTGAATTCATATTCTGTCTTTCAATACTCTATTCTTGGTTTTGGTTTAAATGGACGGACGTTGAGGCTCTCCCTCCGTGCCATTTCTGTGTGTATGTCGACTTGGCCATAACACGTGTGCTAGAGATCTCGGTGAATAGTTCGACCTGAGAGTCGCGTCGGGGCATGTGTGGGTGCGTCATTGGTTCTATGTCGACCATCTAGCGGATCCGGATACTGGCCTTGCTTGAGTGGGACTCGCCGGCAGTAGTCTGTGGAGTGTCCGAATTATGGCGTTAGTCTGACCCTAGGCTCTAAGAACACACTTTGAGCTTGCACTATTACTTATCCATGCGATGATCACAGTTGCATGTATTTATTTCCGTATGTTTAGTTAATAGTTTTGTTTGAATTCCAGTATTTACTTTTAGTATCGCTCACTTAATTTCCTTGGGAATACTTACTCTGGACTCGTCATCTGCCTTTTTGTGATGGCTTGAGTGCAGATCTTAGTACAAGTTGTTACAAGGGCAAGCTTCCAGAGTACCGGTGATTCAGAGATATTAAGCCAGGCTTGTACATTTATATTATATATATTTTTTTGTTTTGGGATTTGAGGTTGTGAGACACTTCAGGACCCTATATTTTTGATATTTTGATACCTTGAGGTTTATATCTGATATATGTTAGCATATGAGTTTTCCACACTAGGTATCAGAGTTAAATGCATGATTTGATGTTTCATATTTTAGTTTATCATGATAAAAGACTTTCACTGTGATTTATTAAGGATTGAAACTATATTAAAACAGATGACTTGAGTTCATTAACAATTTAAACAATAAATTATTGTTCATTGAGGTTAATAATGATTAAATGGTGGAGGAGATTGCTTGTGGGACACAGCTGGCGCTGGTAGGCCAGGTTGTAGGCCCGTATTGGCCCTAGTGGCGGTTCATTTGGAAAATGGGCCGTTACATCCCACATATCGAAATTCATAAGGTCTGTTTCATATAAGTCCCAATAGAGTCATTATACCTTAGCTACCTGCCAAGTTCTTGTATCTTTACGCATTTCTGGATATTCCTTTATATTCTCTACCAATGTCACAACGTGCACCCAAGTCGTCCAACCAACAATTAGAGAGAACCATACTGAGATGTGATTTGGTGCTTATCTGTGTCAAAAATATCTCTGCCTACCTGGCAACAGATCCATACCGCCAACTGGTAGTAGGAACAAGGATAGGTGTCTAATATAATATGAACACTAACATACCATCTCTGTTACCATCTTGGTTACACATATCAATGAACGATTTATCATGTCCCTGCAACTTATCTGTGGAGGCTACAAAGGAGCAAACATAGTATTCCTCTATGGAATTATATCTTAACATTACTGATAACATACTTTTGTCGACGTTTATTCTTGTAGGTTCATGATTCGAGTCCACCTTGTAACTTCTCTGTCACATTTAATCGTTTACTCACACAACAAGCTTCCACCATAGGTAAAGTGTGGAATAATCATCATCGTCATTATCCCTAAGCGACTTTCAATACTCATTTGTATGCACTTTATTACACATAATTTTTGTTTCATACCAAGGTCTTCTATCCTAATCACTCAAATTTCTGGAGGCTTGTCGTATCTCGTCCTCATATCAATAAACTCTCATGATCTTGGGCGACCATTTTAAATTCTTTTGGCATAGTCAACGTTCACATTTAGTGCATAAGTATCTATGATCGTCTCGAGCTAACTCTTAGGTTTTATAATTTGTTTTATAAAATCTCTCACCGAAAAACAAGGGTAGTTTAACTTTCATGTTTTAAATTTGACTTTCATGATGTTTTGTAAGATTATACAACCCATATCCCCAATATTATAACTAAAGACTCGTAACTCGCTACGATTCAATTATTTTAAGTTCATAATTCATCATCGACGTTTCAATTTATTACTCGTGTGCGTTACTAATGTTGCACTTTTTATTTGTTCTTCAGGTACTCTAAGATTAATGTACACGACAATGTGCTTAGTAATTATATGAGCGTTACGTGTATGTCATGCCTTTTAAAACTTTGGTTTAAGGGTGCCCCGACTTCAAGATGATGTACGTTCACAAACTTTACTTTCATCAGAATAAACTTTTTGTGTCTACCTTACCAATACAAACGAGTATGGTTTTAGTCTTTTATATTGTCATTATCATTTATGCAGTGATTTAACTTCCAATGTGGATAAAATTCACGCCCCTTGATTCATCAAATATCATACAACGTACATGCATTCATTCGAAGTTTGTACTTAAGCAAACTTGGTTGGTGTAAATCTCCTCTACACAACTCGGATTTACCATATTCTTAGGCGAACCTTTCATGTCATATAGACTACTTATACTTATGTTACTTGTTAAGGCGTCAACCTTGATCGTTGATGCATCTCACCACTTGTTGATACCCTCAACATTTAGTCGTCTGTGAAACATGTCACTTAAATATCTAGGTTTCTTTTCAAGAACTCTTACACCATTCAGTTAGGACTTTCACTTTAGAACTTATACTAAGACTTCAGGCTCCCAAGTATTAGCAACACTTCGTTTAACATTTCCTAATGGTGTCAAATTTAAGACATCTTATCTTCACTTAGAGATACGTGTTTGCTAATTAGCGTTGGATATTTTCTTCATCATTCCTAATTATCGCATTGTTTGCGTTACATGCTAGAACTTTGTTGGGAGTCAAATCTAGCTTAAGATCCCTAATCTTAATCATCAACCTATCATTATTTTGATCCTTTATCCTTCCCAAAACCGTTTAGTCTAGTAGTTCGACTTATAAAGTAACGTTCTCTCTTACCGAGAAATTTCGAGTTACTTTCCATAAGTGTTTATCATGATATCTCGTGACGCCACCGCTTCGATTAGAGATTTTGAGTTCTTGAATAGGGTATCCCATTGCAAATCCTACAGCTACGAAAAACTATCGTAGTAAGTGTTTTGTCTTTTGAGTTCATAATTTTGCATACCATCTACTCACTTATTCGTTTTCCCACAGGTCGATCCTATCTTAGGATCCCCAATTTTACGAATCAACTCATCATTGACTTAGGTTAGGTGACATTAGTTACATTAATTATTCCTCGACGTTATCTTCATTCAACTATCCCCTACCAATTCGGTTAGGTTCCATTTTAATTCAATCATTGTTAGTTCACGTGTCCATTAATGGACAATCATACCAAATATATTCTTTTAGCCGGGCATCCCCAATTTTAATGATTCACCTATTATTGGATTTATTACGATATCATTAACAGTGATGTACACCCTTCAAGTTGTACAAATTCTGACTCATATCATCATCCAATTTTGAGGCATTCATTAATTTCTCAATTATGGTACCGTCATCGCATACCTCACATTCATTTTGAAAACGATTTATCGAAATTTGGTATCCCTAATTTTATGGAACTCACTGCTAGTTAAGTTAGGACAATTTATTTTTGTGTCGGTTGCCTTTAATCTGTATTATTTTAACCTCAGATCCTGGGCCCTCTCAACATTTACAAATTCCTACTTGGCAACGAGATCCTCACGCGTGGCAATCTTGCCACAATAGTCATTGACTTGTGATCCTCAAATTTTTGTAACTTGCCTATCTTCGAATGTACTAGTGCAACACTAACCAAACTGTACACTATTTAAGTTGTATTCGCTAGATTTTCTCATTAAGTTATTTGAGGTTTTCTTTAACTTCTCATTCGCTAACCAGTACGTCATGTATTTAAGTTTCTAATTAACTCTTAAAAATCCATTAAAACTTGGTATGCAATAATTCAAAGCTCCACCCAAATCATGGTCCAATATAGTTGAAAGAACCATTTCTCGAGGAAAGTAGATTACACGTGTCTTTCCTATCTTGAATTAAGTTTTCAAGTTTAGCTTCCTAGCCAAACTATCTTAATTTGATTGTTTAAAATCAAGATTCTTTGGCATCATCGCTAGAATCAATAACTTCTTTTTAAACAAGGTACCCTGAATTTTAACTATTTTATTAGAATCTCAAGAGTCAGAGTTACTTTTTGAAGTGCGACCATGTCGCTACTTCCATTTACGTATGTAGCGTGGCGACTCACTACCCTTTCAACTTTCATGATTTTTTTGTTTAAACTTTTTATTTGCTACACTACCATTAAGTATAGGTGCAACACACCACGTAGTTTCCAATCGAAGCTTATTTATCCTCGCAACAGTCATTGCAGACATTCTTGAAGCGCGCGTGGAATCTTCCTAAGAGTTCACCTTGATTTCCTTGCATCATTCATTGTCATTCCCCCTACAGTCTTGTAGAACTCAAGTTTCTCATCTGCTCGCGGAATTCATTAGAGAGAATCAAACTAGTGGGGGAAGACAATTCACTATATATATAACGATATATTATATATACAAAGTAACAAATAATCATCATAGCAAAAAAAAAAATTTCAAATTTTTCTCCATCCCTTCATAGGATTTATCAATGTATATGTTAAGTAGACTTTGAACCAATGTCCCATACCATTGATTTGTCTGACTTAAACTTGACCTTTAAACTTAAAGGCTCTAAAACTTAGGTTTCACTAACCTAACTGTTTTCCCTAGGTTCTAATACCTATGCTCTGATACCAATTGTGGCGACCCTCCCCGATCCAAGGTCGGGTTGCTCGGCCTAGACCGCCTTCGAGCCCAATACCCAAATCGAGCCTGAGCGAACGGTCTGGCACGCCTAAAACAACCTTCGGGATATCAAACTAGTGCATATGGATAAATAATTGTGGAATCAAATAAAAGGAAATCCATATGACGTACTATGAAACAATCATTGGGTTTTTAAATTCTTACAAGAACTTAAGTAATTCGAATATTACCAAGTAGTTTAAATTAAAGGAAAGTAAGGTTCATTCTACCCAAAAACCTATTTAAATATAACTCAAGTTCAATAATTTCAAAATCAAATAAATAGATAATATCATTACAAGGCTCTCATCAAAAGAGAAGGCTTCAAGCTATCGCCTCTCCCTTGTCTTGATCTAACACCGATGTGTATAGTCCTGAAATATAAGTGGGGTGAGCTAAAAAGGACAACAGAGCTCGGTAATGCGGAAAACCCGCTCAATCATCAAATACGTAAGTATTACTTAAAAAAACATGCAAGACTAGCATGAATTTAAATTGAATAAAGAAGCATTTAAAACAAGGCATCACATGGATTTATAAAACATTCATAAATCAAGTCGACATTGATAAAATCATATATTCAAGTCAAAATTCATCATCATGCACATGGTTCACAAAGAAAGATATTATAGAAAATATTAATAGTATAAAGTCTTGGTCTTATTCAATGCATACTAGTTATCGACAAGAGTCAGGCGACCGATTCCCCTACTCTCGAGGTGATGGCAACCACTAGACGACACACAGGTCTTTTGTGCCTTCTCATT
Organism: Stephania cephalantha; assembly: GCA_039657325.1. NCBI lineage: Eukaryota > Viridiplantae > Streptophyta > Magnoliopsida > Ranunculales > Menispermaceae > Stephania > Stephania cephalantha. The sequence continues at coordinate 18,767,309 of CM077574.1, read as the reverse complement.
AGTCCCATCAAATCAATAGTAGGTTCATCTAAAGCCATCATCGATGTGTACACTAAAATCACTTAAGGTTTTTATGAGAAGTTAGCCACCGGTCATGTCCCTAATAACCGACCACAAGGATCTATATAAGGAAGTAATTCCAACTCCTTTCCTAGGAGAGGGTAATTCCAAGTCCTTACCCGGGGGAGGGTCATCCCAACTCCTTACCCATAAGGGGACAATCTTAACTCCTTACCCAGGAGTAGGTAATTCCAAATTTGGCGCAACACACATACATCCCATAAATAAGTAGAATCAAGTCAATAACACGATGCAACTCATTTCCCAAGTCTCTAATTAAAAATGTATGTTCTAACATGACTAATATCAAGCCATATTTGATAATTGAGCTAGCTCCCTACTTACCTCGACTCGTTGCGAATCCTATTTTTGATCCTCGCGCGTTTCGGGTCCAATGCAAACCACCTTGCGAATCTAAACAATTTAAGATACATTAAGATCAACGACAAGTCATATTAATTCTAATTTATTTTTAGACTTATTTTTGGTCCACTAATGTAGGTCTCGCGGGCTCACTGTCGCCCGGTGCAAAGGTCGAAGGATGGAACCCACCCGACTTTTCCCTTGGGGACGCGGTAACGCGCCACGTTTGAAGGTAGGATTTATTCTTATTTTATTTCATAAATATATATATTATACATATATATTTATTTTACACACACACATATAATAAGATATATTGGTCAGGGACGTTTTGTCCCTGGTTTCGAGTGCAAGGGTCAGTGACAAAACGTCCCTGATGACACGTGTACGGGGTGGGGGGAGCTCCTCTCAAGCAGTAAGCCCGAGAGCTTTTAGTGGTTGGGGAATCTCCCCCCTCTACGGCAGAGGCGGACTACCACCGTCCTTCTCCGGTGATGGCGGCGACCCTGCCGCTGCCCCTCTCCAGCAGCGCCGCCCCCTTTGGGGTCAAATTTTACACCATTGCACCAATTAAAATTCTCCACCATTAATGAAACTAAAACGAACTTGTAAATCAACTTGAACAAGGGCAGATGGAATATGGATAATGAGTTTACCTTCAAAGAGGACTTTATTTGAGTTAGATCTCCAACACATTTCAATCTCCATTTCTTCCTACGTGTTTTGTTTTCAACAAAAAATAGTTAGGGTTTGGAATTTGATTTATATAGTGGGACCAATCAGTCTAGGGTTTGCAAAATTACTAAATTGCCCCTAAGGCATGTCTTTTGGGTTTTGGGTCGTCATATGAAAACTCCCCATGATCTGCATCATCATTAGTTAAGGCCATTTATGGTTGCAATCAGATATAACATCAAAAAATAACATATAAGATAAAGTTGAGGGATGAGGTAGATATCTTTTTATTCACGGTTAATAAAAAGGACAAACTTGATTCAAGGAAACTCATTACGTTCAACCAGATCATACATTTAAGAATGAATCATTAACCAAGCTAAACTAAACCAATACAAGATGGAACTCATCCATTTGAAATAAATTACACAAAACAAAGGGGAGAAGTAGTAAAATATATAACTAAATTGTATAAACTATGAGCAAAAGTAGGAAGAGATAGTTGCACATTAAATCTCTAACAAGCTAGAGAACTTGCATAATCTAAGCCCCATGATTCTTACAAATTAAATCAAGATATCAACCAATGACTTTAAAAAGGGGAAATGCATAGTCTTAATCCCAAATTAATTGCTTAAATTACTTTAAAGTCAAAAGAAAGGTTGAGTTACCTTGAATTGCTTAAAATCTAGAATTGAATGTATCCTTTCATCCAATGTTTAATTTTTTTTTATTTCATTCTGGTCTATGAATTTCAAAAGGCTCTTAGTCAACTAGTAACAAATTATCATTGGTTAGTTGCATTAATTGAATTGATCTCATTTTCTTCTTTCATAAAATTTAGTTTTGTTTATTTCCTTATATTGGGTGCTCTTCCAAGGAGAATGTGTCAAGTTGTAGCCTTTTCTTTTGTCACTTATGTTTGTTTTCAATCATATGCAACTTATTTTCAGTGTGTTTACGCTTTTAATTCTTAGCAAGTTGGAGTGGTCTTGTTAACTTATGTCACAACTAAGAGAGCATATATGACATGTTGAACCATTAGACTACCTTATCTCTTACAGGTTTGTACTCATTATTCACACTACTTGCAATATAAACAATTCTTTCACTAACAATACAATTTTTTTTCAAGAGTTTGGAAAACATTTTACTTTCCTGACATCTTCCTTAGCTTTTGAGCCAAAAATTGGCTTGCTGTGGGTTTAGAGGGGTTGTTTTTTTATATATGTTGTGTAAAGCACCCATGTTTTTTTTGGTTTTGAGTCACAAACCAGGGAAGAGGATCTATAGTTTACCATTTCCTTTCAATCAATCAAAAAAAGAAAAAAATGGAAATCAAGTGCAATAGGCATACAAACAGACATAACCTAATGAATAAGAAAATTACAAATTTTCTCCGTCAATCAACTAAATCTAGGAGAATAAATAAGAATTCATCAAGAGAAACTCAAAATATAAACAAAACCTAAAAAAATGCAAAACATATACATGAAGTCTTACATGAATTGTGCTTTAATGCAACTCCTCAATATGACAATGGAGGAGAACAAGTGAGTGTTCACGCAAATGTTGAGAAGAAGTGACAGAGTATCTACAGAAGTGCTAGAGGAGAAGCAATTAATAAACTATAGAAGAGAAAGGAAGTTGGGATTTGGAGAAAAATCTAGGGTTCATAATATCTTATTCTTCCCTCGGCAAATAAATCTCAAATATTCCAAAAAATCCAAACAAAGAATATAGGTTATTTGGGTATAAATTCGAGGGTAACATGGTACAATTTTTTTTAAATGATTGTTTTAGAAATCAAACGCTTGCCCACCAAATGTTCAAACTTTTAGAGTTTTAACTAGCTTATTTTCAAACAAGTATCTGGTCTTGTCTCTATGAAAAGTTTTTGTGTCTTGTCTCTTTGACAAGTTTTTGATTTTTGTTTGATTCCTTGTTCATGTGTTTGTTTTTTCTGTTTAATTTCGTTTGGTGAGTTCTCCATATTACATCTAATCATGGCGAACGCATCTTGAACTAAAGAGATCGAGGAGCGGTGCGATGGCCTAACGATTGAAGAAGAGGTGTAAGGACTTGTGATTGAGGGAGGTCAGATTGGGCAGGAGGCCATTGATTGTTCAAAAGTCCTTATTGGAAGGTTCTTGACAGATCATACCATTAATTTTGGTGCAATGAGGGATATGCTGGCGCCTTTGTGGAGACCGATGAAGGGGGTTTATATGAGGGAAGCTCGCCATATAAACCTATACATCTTTAATTTCTTTCATGATCGTGGTGTGCTTCGGGTCATGGATGATGGACCATGGACTTGCAATCAACAAATCTTAATGTGGAAGAGAATGGAACCCTCTGATCAATTAGAGAATCTCTCTCTTTATGAGATTGAGATGTGGGTTCACAGTTACAAACTCTCGGTTGGGTTTGTGAAAGAACAAATTGCCAAAGGAATTGGAAACCAGATAAGTTCTTATATGAAGGTGGATCCCAAGACTATAGGCGTCATTTGGTCTGATTATCTCAGAGTTAAGGTACAAAAGGATGTTCAACAACTTAATATCAAAAGAACAGGCGGTACCTGGTGTGAAGTTGAGTTTGCTTATGAATGACTCTCGACCTTTCGCTTCTACTATGGCTTGATTGGGCACTCAGATAAATTTTGTGAAGCTCTCTTTGATAATCCAAAAGTTGGAGAAGAATGAACATATGACAATTATTTAAGAGTAAATCCACGCAATGCCTCATCGTCCAACCAAAACCGATAGTTGAGAGGACCATACGGCGAGGCATTTCTGGCGACTAGAGTTGGAGGGGTTCGTGGTGACGGGGCAGCTGATGATGTATCCCATAATTGTCACGGAGCCGTTAAGTGAGGGGTTTACCCTAAGGAAATTTTCTCGCTTAACCCAACACGTGGTGCCTAAGGACCGCCTTAGTTCAGCACACCAACGAAAAAGTGATTGAACAGCAACAATGGGACAAATGAAGTTTATTACTTAGTTCAATGAGATTACAACTCTAGCAACCCATGCATCTCATACATGAACTCCTCTCATGCATGAACTCGTGTTTTTCTCAAGCTTACATGCCTTGGCTTTATAGCAAAACAACCAAGTTAGTTACATAACTACCGATGACACATGTCCTATGTACATTACACGAGACTAAGTAAACCACCACACCCATGTAGTGCTCAAAACAGCCACCTAACTGCTTCATTCCTTTGCTGCCACCTGGTTCCATAACCGTTTTGACCCCCTGGTCAATAGGCACATGCTCAAAGTGCATGGAAGTTGTTGGGACGTGCCTTGGTCATGCTATGAGCCATGACCAAGGTAGTTACATAACCGCCTGTAACTGCACTTGACTTGGTCCGTCCAAGCCTATAGTTCGCCTTGCTCGAGGGACATGGTCTGATTAGTGGTTCCTAGTTGCGCGCCTAGGCACCCTGGGTGCTAGCCGGAGCTCGGTCCGATCCGAGTCCCACCGGCTCGGGGTGGCCGGCACCATGGTCCGTCCATGGGTCTTGCCTTGGCATGCCTGCCCAAGGCATGCTCTAAGGTCTTCCTTGCTCCCTTGTCCATGCCACCCCTAGGAGAGTCACCCCTCCTTATAGAAGATGTTAAGCTGTTTCCCCAACTCCAATAGGAAACATCAAGAAATGAGACCAAACGTACTTTGACTTGGTCAACGCCCAAGTCAAGATTTGTCAACCCTTGCCAAGGTATGCCTTGCCCGTGCCAAGGCATGACCTTGCTTGTGCCAAGGCGCGGTCTTGCTCGTACCAAGGCGCGGCCTTGCTAGTGCCAAATGAATCTGCCAAAGTGTTGCCTTGCTCGTGCCCAAGGAACCTGCCAAGGCGCGACCTTTGCTCACGCCAAGGTGCGACCTTGCTCGTGCCAAGGATGGTAACTGTGCCCGTGCCAAGGCGCCACTGTGCTCCTGTCAAGGAACGTGCAAAGGTCCTCCCGTGCTCGTGCCAAGGCCCGTGCCAAGGCCCCACATTGCTCCCGCCAAGGAATGCGCCAAGGAATGTGCCAAGGTCCTACCGTGCTCGTTCCAAGGCCCGTGCCAAGGCGCCACTGTGCTCCCACCAAGGAACGTGCCATGTGTCAAGGCCCGTGCCAAGGCACCACTGTGCTCCCTCCAAGGAATGCGTCAAGGAACGTGCCAAGGCCCAACCGTGCTCGTGCCAAAGCGCCACTGTGCTCCCCGCCTAGGCGTCGTGCCTAGGCGTGCGCCAAGCTGCGACCTTGTCCACGCCCATACACGCTGCCTCATCCATGCCGCATACAATTTACCCATACGTATGCGCGAGCCTACGCGCTATACTGCGAACCCTCCAAGGTGCATTATCTAGCAACTAACTCCCATGAAACCTTCCGAGTCCACCAAAACCCGGATATTGCTAGGTTTTCCCGCTGTCTAGCCAGCTTACTAGGGTCACGCTATTGAGGGGCTAACAAACATCCCCCCGCCGAAATGTTCGATGCCCTCATCGAACACTCCAACTCTGCCTGTCCACCAGACTGCTGCCCACCAAAGCAACATTTATCCAACTGATCCCGTACTTGTAGCGCCACCAACCTTGGTGTACTGCCTTTGCCCCCGCCTCGCATTGCTAGAACAAAGCACGACCCCTTTTCATCCATGATCAGCAAGCCATGAAGTGCTGGAATCACAGCGACTTTCCCAGCCATCAAGAAATCATTTCCTGCAATGATCTCAAAATCATCCAACGGAGCAGCAATCAAATTTACCTTGCCCTCCCAAGTGTCAATTCGAATGCCCACATCTAAGGCTATGCCCATAGCCTTCTTTAGTTCTGAATTAACCACTTTCACCATGCTTGTACTCTCGACAAGCTGTAACCCAAGCCTCCGAGCTAGGTTCTCTGCTACAAACGAATGTGTGGCTCTGAGTCAATCAGCACCTTGACTGTTTGGTTATTGATCTGAGCCTCCACAAACATCGGCCCCGCTGATCCCACGGCCTTGTGCACCTGCACCGTGTTAAGCAATTGCAATGGATTCATCCGTACCTCTGGTTCATTCGTAACGATCGCGTTCAGCTTCTATTTCTTTGGGCAATCCCTTGCCCGGTGAGGACCGTCACATATGAAATAGTCTCTTTTCGACATCGATGTATTAGCACTAGCATCAATTTTTGAAGAAGACTCCTCCTCGTTCTTGGATCCACCAGCACAATCATTCTCCTTGTACTTCTTTTCTTTTGATTCAAAAGAAGCAGCACTAGTCTTGTAATCTATAAGGCTATCCGCCACTGCAATTGCACTCGACAAGTCCTTCACGCTTTGCCTTTGCAGCTCCGACTGCGCCCATCCTTGCAATCCTGCACTGAAATTGAATAACTTGTCCTCCTCGGAGATATTTTTAATGTCAAGCAGTAAAGAAAAGAATTTTTTCACATATTCTCTAACCGTCCCTTTCTGCTTCAATTGGCGCGAAGCTTCCCATGTTTGCCATGCCGCATTTGTTGGTAGGAATTGATCCTTCAATTCCCGTTTTAGCACCTCCCACTCCATAATCCTTGGTCGACCAGCAGCTGTATCATTATCAACTCTAGTTCGCCACCAAAGTTTCGCGTCACCTTCCAAATACATGGAATTAAGGATGACCTTTTGGTCATCTTCCGTCTGGACAGTAGCAAAGTATTGCTCCATGTCCCACAGAAAGTTTTCAAGCTCCTTCGCGCTCCGTTTGCCTGAAAATTTCTTTGGCTCCGGCACTTTAGGTCTCATTTTTTCCGCACCAGAAACCTCCGATGTTCCTCCCACGACTTTCTTGAGCAGACTCACCCCGACAACAATATTCTCCACTGTCTCGGAGGTGAGTCCACCAATTGCACGAACATCAGCAACCAACTCCTCGAATTTGGGTTCCCACATGGATATCAAAGCTTCTTGTGACTCTGTCCTAGCCACCAACGAAGCCACCAGCATCTCCAACCCTTCAATGCACTGCGCCATCACTGAAGACTCCGCCGCCTACACCGAAAACACCAATCGTTGCCATCATGTAATCTAAGTGAGCTACCCTCTCACTCATATCACTTGCTGCTAGGGTCGCCATCGTCTCCGAAACGAGGCTCTGATACCAGTTATCACGGGGCCATTAAGTAAGGGGTTTACCCTAAGGAAAACTTTCTCGCTTAACCCTACCTGTGGTGCCTCAGGACCGCCTTAGTTCAGCACACCAACGAAAACGTGATTGAACAACAATAATGGCACAAATGAAGTTTATTACTTAGTTCAATGAGATTACAACTCTAGCATCCCATGCATCTCATACATGAACTCCTTTCATGCATGAACTCATGCTTTTCTCAAGCTTACATGCCTTGGCTTTATAGCAAAACAACCAAGTTAGTTACATAACTACCAAGGACACATGTCCTATGTACATTACACGAGACTAAGTAAACCACCACACCCATTGAGTGCTTAAAACAACCACCTAACTGCTTCCTTCCTTTGCTGCCACCTGGTTCCATAATCGTTTTGACCCCTTGGTCAATAGGCACATGCTCAAAGTGCCTAGAAGTTGCTGGGACGTGCCTTGGTCATGCTATGAGCCATGACCAAGGTAGTTACATAACCGCCTGTAACTGCACTTGACTTGGTCCGTCCAAGCCTATAGTTCGCCTTGCTCGATGGACGGGTCTAATTAGTGGTGCCTAGTTGCGCGCCTAGGCACCCTGGGTGCTAGTCGGAGCTCGGTCCGATCCGAGTCCTCCCGGCACGGGCTGGCCGACACCATGGTCCGTCCATGGGTCTTGCCTTGGCATGCTTGCCCAAGGCATGCTCTAAGGTCTTCCTTTCTCCCTTGCCCATGCCATCCCTAGGAGAGTCACCCCTCCTTATAGAAGATGTTAAGCCGTTTCCCCAACTCCAATAGGAAACATCAAGAAATGAGACCAAGTGTACTTTGACTTGGTCAACGCCCAAGTCAAGATTTGTCAACCCTTGCCAAGGCATGTCTTGCCCGTGCCAAGGCATGACCTTGCTTGTACCAAGGCGCGACCTTGCTCGTGCCAAGGCGCGGCCTTGCTCGTGCCAAAAGAATCAGCCAAAGTGTTGCCTTGCTCGTGCCCAAGGAACCTGCCAAGGCGCAACCTTTGCTCACGCCAAGGCGCGACCTTGCTCGTTCCTAGGATCGTAATTGTTCCCGTGCCAAGGCGCCACTGTACTCCTGTCAAGGAACGTGCTAGGGTCCTCCCGTGCTCGTGCCAAGGCCCGTGCCTTGGTGCCACTATGCTCCCGCCAAGGAATGCGCCAAGGAACGTGCAAAGGTCCTACCGTGCTCGTGTCAAGGCTCGTGCCAAGGCGCCACTGTGCTCCCACCAAGGAATGCGCCAAGGAACGTGCCAAGTGTCAAGGCTCGTGCCAAGGCCCGTGCCAAGGCACCACTGTGCTCCCGCCAAGGAATGCGCCAAGGAACGTGCCAAGGCCCAACCGTGGTCGTGCCAAAGCGCCACTGTGCTCCCCGCCTAGGCGCCGTGCCTAGGCGCGCGCCAAGGTGCGACCTTGTCCACGCTCATACACGCTGCCTCATCTTTGCCGCATACAATTTACCCATACGTATGCGCGAGCCTCCGCGCTATACTGCGAACCTTCCGAGGTGCATTATCCAGCAACTAACTCCCATGAAACCTTTCGAGTCCACCAAAACCCGTATATTGCTAGGTTTTCCTGCTGCCTAGCCAGCTTACTCGGGTCACGCTATTGAGGGTCTAACAAACATCCTCCGCCGAAATGTTCGATGCCCTCATCGAACACTCAAACTCTGCCTGTCCACCAGACTGCTGCCCACAAAAGTAACATTTATCCAACTGATCCCGTACTTGTAGCGCCACCAACCTTGGTGTACTGCCTTTGCCCCCGCCTCGCATTGCTGGAACAAAGCACGACCCATTTTCATCCATGATCAGCAAGCCATGAAGTGCTGGAATCACAACGACTTTCCCAGCCTATCAAGAAATCATTTCCTGCAATGATCTCAAAATCATCCAACGGAGCAGCAATCAAATTTACCTTGCCCGCCCAAGTGTCAATTCGAATGCCCACATCCAAGGCTATGCCCATAGCCTTCTTTGGTTCTGAATTAACCGCCTTCACCATGCTTGCACTCTCGGCAAGCTGCAACCCAAGCCTCCGAGCTAGGTTCTCTGCTACAAACGAATGTGTGGCTCCCGAGTCAATCAACACCTTCACTGTTTGGTTATTGATCTGAGCCTCCACAAACATCAGCCCCGCTGATCCCACGACCTTGTGCACCTGTACCGTGTTAAGCAATTGCAATGGATTCATCCGTACCTCTGGTTCATCCGCAACAATCGCGTTCAGCTTCTCTTTCTTTGGGCAATCCCTTGCCCGGTGAGGACCGTCACATATGAAACAACCTCTTTTCGACATCGATGTTTTGGCACTAGCATCAATTTTTGAAGAAGACTCATCCTCTTTCTTGGATCCACAAGCACGATCCTTCTCCTTGTACTTCTTTTCTTTTGATTCAAAAGAAGCACCACTAGTCTTGTAATCTACAAGGCTATCCGCCACCGCAATTGCACTCGATAAGTCCTTCACACCTTGCCTTTGCAGCTCCGACCGCGCCCATCCTTGCGATCCTGTAGTGAAATTGAACAACTTGTCCTCCTCGGACATATTTTTAATGTCAAGCAGTAAAGAAGAGAATTCTTTCACATATTCTCTAACCGTCCCTTTCTTCTTCAATTGGCGCAAAGCTTCCCGCGTTTGCCATGCCGCATTTGTGGGTAGGAATTGATCCTTCAATTCCCGTTTTAGCACCTCCCACTCCACAATCCTTGGTCGACCAGTAGCTGTATCATTATCAACTATGGTTCGCCACCAAAGTTTCGCGTCACCTTCCAAATATATGGAAGTAAGGATGACCTTTTGGTCCTCTTCCGTCTGGACAGTAGCAAAGTATTGCTCCATGTCTTACAGAAAGTTTTCAAGCTCCTTCGCGCTCCGTTTGCCTGAAAATCTCTTTGGCTCCGACACCTTAGGTCTCATTTTCGTCGCACCAGAAACCTCCGAGGTTCCTCCCACGACTCTCTTGAGCAGACTCACCTCCACAACCATCTTCTCCACTGTCTCGGTGGTGAGTCCACCCATTGCACGAACATCGCAACCAACTCCTCGAATTTGGGTTCCCACATGGATATCAAAGCTTATTGTGACTCTGTCCTAGCCACCAAGGAAGTCACCAGCATCTCCAACCCTTCAATGCGCTGCGCCATCATTGAAGACTCCACCGCCTCCACCGGAACACCAATCGTTGCCATCATGTATTCTAAGTGAGCTACCCTCTCAATCAGATCACTTGCTGCTCGGGTTGCCATCGTCTCCGAAACGAGGCTCTGATACCAGTTATCACGGGGCCGTTAAGTGAGGGGTTTACAGTAAGGAAAACTTTCTCGCTTAACCCAACCCGTGGTGCCTAAGGACCGCCTTAGTTCAGCACACCAACGAAAACGTGATTGAACAACAATAATGGCACAAAGGAAGTTTATTACTTAGTTCAATGAGATTACAACTCTAGCATCCCATGCATCTCATACATGAACTCCTCTTATGCATGAACTCGTGTTTTTCTCAAGCTTACATGCCTTGGTTTTATAGCAAAACAACAAAGTTAGTTACATAACTACCGAGAACACATGTCCTATGTACATTACACAAGACTAAGTAAATCACCACACCCATGTAGTGGTCAAAACAACCACCTAACTGCCTCCTTCCTTTGCTGCCACCTGGTTCCATAACCGTTTTGAACCCCTGGTCAATAGCCACATGCTCAAAGTGTTTGGAAGTTGCTGGGACGTGCCTTGGTCATGCTATGAGCCATAACCAAGGTAGTTACATAACCGCCTGTAACTGCATTTGACTTGGTCCGTCCAAGCCTATAGTTCGCCTTGCTCGAGGGACAGGGTCTGATTAGTGGTGCCTAGTTGCGCGCCTAGGCACCCTGGGTGCTAGCCGGAGCTCGGTCCGATCCGAGTCCCACCGGCTCGGGTGGCCTGCACCATGGTCCGTCCATGGGTCTTGCCTTGGCATGCCTGCCCAAGGCATGCTCTAAGGTCTTCCTTGCTCCGTTGTCCATGCCACCCCTAGGAGAGTCACCCCTCCTTATAGTAGATGTTAAGCCGTTTCCCCAACTCCAACAGGAAACATCAAGAAATGAGACCAAGCGTACTTTGACTTGGTCAACGCCCAAGTCAAGATTTGTCAATCCTTGCCAAGGCATGCCTTGCCCGTGCCAAGGCGCGGCCTTGCTCGTGCCAAGGATCGTAACTGTGCCAGTGCCAAGGCCCGTGCCAAGGCGCCACTGTACTCCTGTCAAGGAACGTGCCGAGGTCCTCCCGTGCTCGTGCCAAGGCGCCACTGTGCTCTCGCCAAGGAATGCGCCAAGGGACGTGCTTAGGACCTACCGTGCTCGTGCCAAGGCCCGTGCCAAGGCGCCACTGTGCTCCTGCCAAGGAATGCGCCAAGGAACGTGCCAAAGTCCAACCGTGCTCGTGTCAAGGCCCGTGCCAAGACGCCACTGTGCTCTTGCCAAGGAATGCGCTAAGGAACGTGCCAAGGCCCAACCGTGCTCATGCCAAAGCGCCACTGTGCTCCCCGCCTAAGCGCCGTGCCTAGGCGCGCGCCAAGGCGTGACCTTGTCCACGCCTATACACGCTGCCTCATCCATGCCGCATACAATTTACCCATACGTATGCGCGAGCTTCTGCGCGCTATACTGCGAACTCTCCGAGGTGCATTATCCAGCAACTAACTCCCATGAAACCTTCCGAATTCACCAAAACCCGGATATTGCTAGGTTTTTCGGCTACCTAGCCAGCTTACTCGGGTCACGCTATTGAGGGGCTAACAATAGGGATGGCCTGAATCAAGGAAGCGAGATTTCTGTTAATGCAAATGGCAACTATGGGGCGGGAAATTCAAACTCGAAAGTTCTTGTCCAGCTTGAAATAAACCCCAAAAAGAGCACTTGTAGGGATGGAAATAGACAATGTAAGTGTGGCATCATCTCAGGTCGAGGATCTACAAAACTTGTATATGATGGACCCAGTGAATCCGGCCCGCCCATCACCACAATGAGCAATTTGTTCTAGAATTATCGCGGGTTGGGCTGCTCAAGGACAGGAAGGGTTTTATCTGACTTAGTCCAAACATATTTGCCCAGTTTGATTTTTCTTAGGGAGACAATGATAGACTATGAGAGAATTGTTACAATACAACAGTAGTTGCATTACCAAGGCATTTGTACTATCAAAGGGCAGGGGAATGGTGGTGGCTTGGCCCTTTTGTAGAAAAAAGAAGAGGGCCGCTAAGGGCACCCCACCATTTAATGAGGGCACCCAGTTAATGTGGGCACAAACTGTTTTACCTGGGCACCCAAAAATTAGCCCCGAACTACCGAAAATACCCTCCCCGCACAAACACGAAAAAAACCCCGCACCCCCCATCACCTTCACCGATCTTGACTCCAAGAAACCATTTGGTTTGAACCGACCAAAGTGAGAGGGAATCTCCGAAATCGTGTCTCACCTTGTGTTTCTCCTTCGGTTTACGGCTTTTTTGCGGTTCGTAGGGTCGTGGTGTGAGCCGATTTCGTCTCCAAGTTAGGGTTCGGTTGAAGTTCGTCGGACACACCTTATTTAGTGTAATTAAGTTACATTTAGTAGAGTAGTGAATTACGGTGGTGGTTTGTTCAATAGTTAAAAAAATGGGAATTCGCGATTCTCGGCCACACGAGCCGAGAGGCGTGAAATGGTCTTGTCTCGACCAAGCATGGCCGAGACGAAGCTAAATTTTTGGGAACTAGCGATCTCGGCCACGAAGGCGGAAGAGTTCACAAGGTGTCTCGATTACGCATGGCCGAGAATACTTCGATTATCTCGGCCGAGACATGACGAGAGCTACAATTAGTGATAGGTAATGTGGCGTCGGTGGTGTACAACCGAGAATTTTCTCCTACTCTCGGTTGTACAACTGCGAGGCGAGAGGTTAGAGTAGGCTCGGTCCTCTATGGCCGAGAGACATTTCAATATATCTCGGTCTGCGAGGCCGAAACAATCGCGCGCATCGACGAAACTTCGGATAACCTCATAAAAACACAATAAATTCGCAAAATTACCTCAAGTTCAACCTCCTCTTGCACCGTAGCAAGACAATCCTCCATTATATAGTGGAAACAAGTTCGGATTTGAGGAAATTACCAAACCCTACGTTGACAAACAAATCATCATTTTCACAGCTTTTACCCAACTAAACAGCTTCTAAGAAACCATTATATGGTTGTCAAACATTGTTACATCGGCTTTGTCGGATGATGTCAATCCGCAAGAATCGATAAACGCTCGCCAAACGCAATGTGGCTTTGTGGTTCAAGCTTGGTGGTGGGGTGCCCTTTTTCTTTGTCAAAATGATTTGTGGGGTTTGAATCATTATATATACATGGGCAAAATGGTCTTTTCCAATTTTACTGGAATTTTTACAAATAATTTGGGTGCCTTCATGAAAAGGTGGGGTGCCCTTAGCGGCCCTAAAAAAGAACTGGTAGAAGTGATTTCATCCTCGTCAAATTTCATAGATGTGATGGTAAACATGTCTGGCCTTCATCCGTATCGACTAACAGGGTTCTATGGATATCCTGAGTCATCGCGAAGGAGGGCTTCGTGGGATCTGTTGAGGGAGCTTGCAGCACAATCAGATGCGTCGTGGTGCATCATGGGTGATTTCAATGATCTACGTCACAAAAGAGAGAGAAGCATGGAGTGAGGGGATAGCCGCGATGGAAGATTTAAGGCTTCAAGGCTGCGTTGGAGGATTGCCAATTGAACGATTTGGGCATGATAGGAAACCCTTTCACTTGGGAATGCCATAAAGGATCAATCAATTGGGTACAGGAAAGGCTTGATCGGGCTATGGAAACGGCGTCGTGGAAGCAATTGTTTGAACGAGTAAGTGTCCGTAATTTGATTGCACCTTACTCTGATCATTAGCGCTCTGTTTATGGAGGTATCGTATTGGAGGGTAATGGCTAAGGGTGTGCGTTTTCGATTCGAGAATTCATGGCTTAGGGAAGAAGGGTGTTCAGAACTGATTAAAAGAACATGTGAGTCTAATTCTTTTTTATCAGTGATGGATCGGATAGCAGAATGAGGTACTGAGTTGCGGACATGAGGGAAAGCCATCTCGAAGTCATATGCGAAAAAAATTGAGGAGGTCCGAAGGTGACTGGAACTGCTGAAATAAGAGAGTGATGCATTCTCTATCCAGTGCTATAAAGAGGTGGAGAGGGATTACCATAAAGTTTTGGCCCAACAAGAGGATTTTTGGTGACAAAGGGCAAAACAACACAGGCTACAAGGAGGAGATTCTAACACAGCATTCTTTCATGCCTCGCTAAGACGAGGAAGAAAAAGAATTCTTTTGATCGATTGAAGGGAGAGGGAGGCATTTGGAGGAGCTGGAATACCGGTTTGGGGGATTTAATTTGTGACTACTATACTGATTTGTTTCAATCGAGACTAGGGGACTCAACGCCACTACTTAATTGTGTTAAGGAGAGGGTCACAGATGCACATAACACCACTTTAGTGCAAGATTTTTTACAGCTGATGATGTGCGAGCTGCAATATTTTCGATGCACCCAAATAAAAGTTCAGGACTCGACGGCATGAACCCGGCTTTTATCAACATTTTTGGCCCATTATTGGGAGAGGGATCTCTGCATTTTGTCTCCAAATCATCGATTTAGGTAGATTACCAAATTCCTTGAATGACATGCTTCTTGTTTTAATTCCAAAGAAAATCAAGCCTGAGGTAATCACTGATCGTCTGCCTATTTCGCTTTGTAATGTTTTATACAAAATTGTGTAAAAAATGTTGGCAAATAGGTTGAAGCTTATTCTCCTAGAGATTATTTTCCAGAGTGTATTCATTCCCAGGAGACTTATCACCGATAATGTCATATCGGCATTTGAGGTGAACCACTGCTTCTTCGCAAAACACAAGGCAGGGAGGGTTATGCAGCCTTGAAGATCGACATGAGCAAAGCCTATGACCATGTGAAGTGGCATTTCTTGGAGGCTATCATGGAAAAATGGGGTTTGCTAGGAAATGGACAGACGTGATACTAATGTGCCTCACCTCGGTCCAGTATGTATTTGTTGCAGATGGCAAGGAGTTTGGCCCGGTTACTCCCACAAGGGGTATTCGGTAAGGAGAACCTATCTCTCTGTATCTATTTTTATTATGCGCAGAAGACCTGTTTTCGATCCTTACTCA
This sequence comes from Stephania cephalantha, assembly GCA_039657325.1. Classification (NCBI taxonomy): domain Eukaryota; kingdom Viridiplantae; phylum Streptophyta; class Magnoliopsida; order Ranunculales; family Menispermaceae; genus Stephania; species Stephania cephalantha. The sequence goes on along the minus strand of CM077574.1, from coordinate 18,751,864 downwards.
TCATGTAGACAGAGGACTCATCCATGGGTGCAGGATCGCGAATGGGGCTCTGACAATCTCGCACTTGTTCTTTTCCGACAAATGTTACTTGTTCTTCAGGGGAACATCTCAAGAAGTTCAAGTAATTAAAGAGTGTCTCTATCACTATGAGTAAAGCTCGGGGCAAGTAGTAAATTATCAAAAATCTTAGCAGGAATACGAGTCAGGAGAGGATGGAAGAAGCGTGCCAATTTTTGCAGGTCACCATGTCGGACTCGGATGGGTTTTACTTGGGCTTACCAAGTAAAGTGGGCAATAACAAGGAGGCTGTGTTCCAGTACTTAGTTGAGAAAAGTTTGAAATCGTTTATAGAGTTGGAATGGTCGCATGTTGTCTCATGCAGGCAAGGAATTCCTCCTCAAATCTGTGATCCAATCGATCCCCACGTATGTTATGAGTGTCTTTTTACTCCCAAAAAGATTGTGCGATCAATTGGAGACACTTATGAACAAGTTCAGGTGGTTGTCCTACACCGAGAGAGAGGGAGGGATAGCATGGTGCGAATGGCAGAGGTGTGCAAACCTAAGAAACTGGGTGGATTGGGGCTCTGACGAGAATGAGAGTTTAACTCGGCGATGTTGATGAAGCAGGGGTGGCGGTTACTTACAAATCTGGATTCTCTTGCTGCAAGACTATTGATGGCCAGATACTTCCCTAATGTCCATGTATGGGACGCCCCCATAGGGTCGAATCCAAGTTTTATATGGAGAAGTATTTTCTCGACACTACCGAAATTGAGAGAAAGGTGTAGGTGGCGTGTGGGTGATGGGAATCCCATTCATATCTTCGGGGATGCCTGGCTGCCTAATCGCACAAATCGAAGAATCCAATCAATCCCAAGGGGAGATTTGGAAACCCAGAAAGTCACTTCTCTATTTAGTATGGATGGACGTTCATGGGACTTTGATGTAGTAAGGGATATCTTTAATGAGAGAGACCAAGCCCTTGTTTTATCAATCCCTCTTAGCAATACCCAACAAGATGATGTATGGATGTGGGGTGGGGAGACGAGGAGTATAATCGGTGAAGAGTGGGTACCGTGATCTCACAGAGAACCAAAGCGCAGTAATTCCTCCACCTGTGTTCCAACATTGGCAGCTATGGCATGTAAAGGTCCCCTAAAGGCGAGAAATTTTTTGTGGAGGGCGGCAAAAAGTTTCCTTCTAACGACTCTCGATCTCCACGCTAGGAGAGTCCCTATTGATACTTTGTGTCTGATATGCCAGTGTAACCATGAAGGCACGTTTCATGCTTTGGTTGAACGTCCTGCTGCATCACCATGTTGGACTGAGATCCAAATGAGCATAGATATCTGTCAATCTAGGGACTTCATCAACTGGTTGAATTTCTTATTTGAACATTACCCATGTGAGGAGGTGGAGATGGCGACTATCCTCTGCTGGAGCATATGGAACAATAGAAACTCTAAGCTGTGGAAGAATAGAACTAAATCCCCAACCCAAATTGTTCAGGGGGCACGCACTAATCTCCTTGAGTGGCAGCGAGCTCAAGAGGGAGGCTTATTTCGGAGAGAGCAAGTGACCGAAGCAGGCATGGTCAAGTGGAATAAACCAAAGAGGGGAGAAGTAGTTTGCAATATTGATGCTGGAGTTTTCAAAGCCAAAGGTGTGAGCTCTTATGGGGCTCTAATTAGTGACGATGAGGAATCTTTTGTTGCTGCCATTTGGGGACGGATCAGGGGTGTGTTGGAATCGAGAGAGGCAGAGGCACTGGGGTTTAGAGAAGCTTTAAGTTGGTTGAAGGGAAGGAATGTGACTAAGGTGACCATCGAGGGGGACGCACAAGTGGTGGTCCAAGCATTAAGGAGCAACGTAATAGATAAATCATATTTTAGTTCCTTAATATGTGACTGTAGGTTGTTGTTAACCGACATGAGGTCCTATAGTGTATGTTTTGTTCGTAGATCAGCAAGTTTAGTAGCCTATTTACTAGCCGGAGAAGCTAGCTTATTTTCAAAATAAGCTAGTTAACCAAACACAGCTTATTGGTAAAAGTAGCTTCTAATCTAATTAATAAGCTAGCTGATAAGCTACAACAACAACAACAACAACAACAACAACATAGCTTCAGTCCCAAGTTAATTGGGGTCGGCTACATGGATTAAACTTTTTCATTGTGCTCGATTAAGTGCAATTGATAGTGAGCTTTTCAAACCATTCAAATCCCTCCTAATTAATGCATCACATGTTAATTTTGGTATGCCCCTACCTCGTCGAATTTCTACAGTTTCTATTGAGTCAAGTATTATAGTTGGAGCATTTATAGGTCGTCTTTGCAGGTGACCAAACCACCGCAACCGCCCTTCCCTAATCTTTGTATCAATTGGTGCTACTTCTACTTGTCTTTGAATTTTTATATTTCTTATTCTATCTTTACGAGTTTTACCACACATCCACCTAAGCATCATGCTACGTTCATTTTATGTAATTGTTGTTGCTTTACCGCCCAACATTCACTTCCATAGAGCATAGCTGGCCTAATTGCGGTCCTATAAAATTTTCCTTATAACTTAGCAGGAACATTTCGATCACAAATCACTCCTGTTGCACTCCGCCATTTCTTTCATCCAGCTTGAATTCTATGTGTGACATCATTCTCAATGTTACCATCATTTTGTATGATTGATTCTAGGTATCTAAAGTGGTTTACCTTATGAACTTCTACTTCCCCTAATTTTATCACTCCGTCATCTCGATGTCTAGTGTTTATAAACTCACAGTGCATGTATTCGATTTTCGTCTTACTCAACTTAAAGCCTTTAGATTTTAATATATTCCTCCAGAATTCTAATTTCCTATTCACTCCATCTTTTGTTTCGTCCACTAAGACAATATCATCTGCAAATAGCATACGCCATGGTATATCCTCTTGAATATGTCTAGTTAGTTCATGCATAACTAAAGTAAATATATATGGGCTTAAAGCCGATCCTTGATGTATTTCTATCGTAATGGGAAATTCTTTTGTAGCTCATCCAAATGTCTTTATACTCGTTACTACTCCATCATACATATCCTTAATAGTGTCTATGTATCTAGCATGCACTTTTTTTCTTTCTAGAACCCACCAAAGAACATATCTAGGGATCCTATCATATGATTTTTCTAAATCTACGAATACCATATGAAGATCTTTTTTCTTTTCTCTATATTTTTCTAACAATCGTCTTACAAGGAAAATTGCCTCCATAGTTGATCTCCCAAGAATGAAATCAAATTGGTTCTCTGATATTGTTGTTTCTCTCCTTAGCCTATTGTTAATTATCATCTCCCAAAGTTTTATAGTGTGACTCATAAGTTTAATTCCTCGGTAGTTTGAGCAACTTTGAATGTATCGTTTGTTTTTGAAGATTGACACAAACGTGCTTCTTCTCCAATCCATTGGCATCCGTTTTCATTTTAAAATTTTATTGAAAAGTTTTGTTAATCAAGTCAATCCAATTTCTCCTAAGCATTTCCAAACCTCTATAGGTATTTCATCTGGGCCACATGCTTTTCCTATTTTCATTCTTTTCAATGCCTCTTTAACTTTTACAATTCTAATATTGCGTGTATAGTTTACATTTCTTTTTTACTGTGGGTTCTCATCTATTATAGTATCAACTTGGCCATCATTAAATAAACTATCGAAATAACTTCTCCATCTCTCCTTAATATCATCATCGCGCGTTAAAACATTTTGATTTTTGTCCTTAATACATCTTACATGACTTAGGTCTTGTTTCTTTTTATCTCTTAATTTGGCTACCCTGTATATATTTTTCGTCATTTCTATTACATAACCTTGTATATAGATCTTCCATGAAATTTATTTTAGCTTGACTAACTACTTTTTTAGCTTGTTTTCTAGATTCTCTATATTGATTGTACACATCTTCATCTTGACACTTAGGTATTTTCCTATACATATCTCTTTTAGTCTTAATTGCTCGTTGGACATCCTCGTTCCACCACCATGTTTCCTTTTTTGGTGGTCCCAAGCCTTTAGATATACTTAATACGTTTGATCCAACTCTTCTTATGCAACTACTCATTTCTAGCCACATTGTATTAGCATCTAAGTCAAGATTCCAAACATTTTCCTTTAGTAGTTTTTCTCTAAACTCTACTTGTTTACTATGTTTTAGGTTCCGCCACTTTATTCTAGGGTCGCTAACTCTTTTATTCATATTATGTCGTCTCGTTAGCTTAATATCAAGTACTACTAACTTATGTTAGGTAGTAAGTGCTTCACCAGGTATTACTTTGCAGTCTCTACATATTTTTCTATCTATTTTTCTTGTTAAAAGAAAATCTATTTGACTCTTGTTATGACCACTACTAAAAGTAATTATATGCGACTCCCTCTTCCTAAAATTAGTATTTGCTAAGACAAGATCGTATGCTGAAGCAAATTCTAAGATTGATTCTCATTCTTTTTTTTTTCTATTACCGTAACCAAAACCTCCATGAACTCTCTCAAACCCATCGTTACTTGCCCCGACATGCTCATTTAAATCTCATCCAATAAAAATCTTTTCATCTAATGGTATACTTTGCATAAATCCATCCATATCGTCCTAAAACTTGCGTTTGATGCTCTCGCTTAATCCTACTTGTGGTGCATAGGCGCTAAGTATGTTAATTTTTTCGTCTCCAATAATTAATTTAACTAGAATCAATCTATCCCCCATTCTTTTAACCTCTACGACCTTATCCTTATAATCATTATCCACCACAATTCCTATTCCATTGCATTTTCTATCTATACCAGTGTACCACAATTTAAATTTTGTGCTTTATATTTCTCTACTCTTTTCTCCTACCCATTTTGTCTCTTGGAGGCAAGCAATACTGATTCTTTTTCTAATCATGGTACTACTAGTTCTATTGACTTCCCCGTAAGTGTTCCTATGTTCCTAAACGAATTTTTTCTCCCATTTGTATTTGTTTTTCTTTTCTATTTCTATTTTGTCTAAAAGATCTAGTATCCGTATCTATGATTTTGTTTTTGTTTTTGTGTTTGTTTTGAACTAGCTTCTTTACCCACACCTGTCCTTTGTGTGGGAACCTTTGCTCATTTTTCTTCACATCCGGGCGACGATGTGAAGTGATTATCTTCTTTACCCACACACGTTCTATGTGTGGGAACCCTTGCTCATTTTTCTTTACACCCAGGCTGCGATGTGAAACACACCCTTGCTCATTTCTCACTACACCTGAGCTCCGATGCAGCGCGTCGCTAGGTGGGAACGCCTCAACGTTTACATTCGATTGATCCATTTCATGAAAAGTGACAAAAGGTTTACGTTGGCTGTCAACCTATCGCAACCCTCCTCCATTTTCCAAGAATGGAAAATGAGCTTGGGGCCTCCCTCACCCACTTTTCGGGTATGAAAAGTGAGTTTGAGACCTCCCTTACCTATTTTTCGGTATGAAAAAATGGGCGTCAGAGTCGTCCTCCTTTATCCGGATTTGGGACCGACTATGTAGCTAGCTGATAAGCTAGTTAATATATATTCGCCCCATTTACTCAATTACCAATCCATAAATCCATCAATATATTTATATATATACCAGTTTGTTGTGTGATTAGGTTAAGTGACAGGCTATGTGCACCTCACGGACATCTATGGGCAAGCCGCAAATTTTTTTTTAAACCCTTTTCTAGATTTGCCCTAAATTGAAATGACCTATTTACCCCTATTAACTCCCAAAATGACTCCCATGCCCTTCATCTCTTTCACGATTGTGCACCCCATAAGAGCTCACGTTCGTCTCCGAGGATCCCCTCCGACCACCAACGAACAACGATGACGCAAAGTTGCATTTCGGAGGCTAATAGCATCGTAAGAGTTGATCTCTTCAAGCATTTTAATGGAAGTTAATGGTTTGAAAGTGTTGGTTTGTTTTAATGGGTTTGTAAAAATTTTTGTATTGTAGTGCATTGTTCATTGTTGTTGTTCTTGAGCTCACAAAATGGAGGATAAACGTCAAGGGGTGCGAATGTGCAATGCGAAGAGGTATCTCTTTTTTTTTCTTTGTTTGACAATTTTTTGTATTTTTTGTTGTGTTGTTGCCTGCTATTTGGTTCGGTCACACATGACCGAATAAACTCGGACTATTCGGTGTGGACCTACCTAACAAATTGGTGTAACTCGGTGACATCTGACCGAACAATAGCTGTATGTTTGGTTGTATCTAACCGAATCATAAAATTTCATTGTTTTATTGTGATTATTAATTGAAGGTTCTTCGTGATGATGTTATTTACCATTTTGTAGGGAATGTTGTCTTCTTTTGAGTTTGTCGACTACACTAATAACTTCATCCATAACGCCCCATTTCTAATTAGGAATGAGTCGGTAAAATGAGTTCAAAGTCGGGGATCAAGTAAAATTGTTATTGTCACAAAGAATTCTAATGCAGGGGGTGATGGTCGTCATCGGGGGAGGGTTAACATGGTGTGCGAGAGGTTTGGAACTTATAGGGGTGACACCCAAAAAGTTGGGAAAATTAAAGCTAGTAAAGAAGAACTTATAGTTAAGGAAAAATTGTGATATATGACAAATGAGAGGTTTTGAAGGGGACATCAAGGAAAAATCTGGCACCAAAAAATGTGGATGTCCATTTGCGATAAACATAAAGGAACATGAAGACCGTTTATGGCATGTGACGGTGATGTGTGGGCGGCATAGCCACGAAGTTGCTCATTATAAGGAGGGTCACTCATACGCCAGTCGGTTAGTTCCGGAAAAGCGTGTTGTGGTCGTACAGATGATGCAAGGAAACATCAAGCCCCGAGAGATATTGGACACATTAGAGAAAATGGATGAAGATAATGCATCAACCTTGTGCGCGATATACAACGCAAGGCAAAAACAAAGGGTGGTCGAGGCCGAAGGGAGATCATAAATGCAACAACTCATGCATTTGTTGGACACAAATGGTTATCTTTCGTGGCATAGAAAAGACGTGAAAACCGACATTGTGACAGACTTGTTTTGTTCTCATCCTGACTCCATAAATTTACTACGATGTTTTCCTTTGGTTTTGATTATGGATTGCACATACAAGACCAATAGATATTGCATCCCATTGTTTGAGATCATCGGTGTGACATCAACCGAGCTTACGTTCGCCGTCAGGTTTGCATTTATGTCAAAAGACACAAAAGATAACTACATTTGGGTGTTGGAGAATCTTAATAACCTCATGGAAGGGTGGGCTAAACCAAATGTGATTGTAAATGATAGGGAGTTAAGATTGATGAAAGCAATTGAGTTGGTTTTTCCTGCGTCCATTCCCCTTCTTTGCACTTAGCACATTAATCGAGGTGTGGCCGCGAACGCGAATTTTTTTTTTGCACGGAACAAAGACTTCAACCTTTTCCAAAGTAGATGGAAAGCTTTGATAAGTGCGACTTCTGAAGCTGTATTCAACTTAAGGATGTGGACTATCGCCGTCGATTATACTTGTCTACATGGATTGCTTGATTATTTGATGGATACATGAGTTAGGGATTAAAAGGAACGGTTTGTCAGAGCATGGACTGACTAATCAATGCTTCTTGGACAGATTACGACCGACAAAGTAGAAAGTGCACATAGTACCCTAAAAAGAATCTTGGACATTCACAAGGAACGTTTGTGAATTTATGGCGGGTAATTTATAGTATGGTTGTTGGCCAACATACAAAGATCAAGACATCTTTTGAGACGAGTTTGAATGTAGTGCAACACGGATTTGGTGATACCTTGTAACGTTTATTGGGAGTTTTTGTTTCACAAGCGGCGTTGGATGGAATCCGGAAAGAGCTGGAAATCGCCAAAAATGTTAGGACCAATCCAACTAAATGTCGTCTTGCGCAAGACATTTGGACTTCCTTGTGTCCACGAACTTGCAAGGCACCAGTTGGCAGGTTCACCAATCCCACTTGATGATATCAATATTCAATGGCAAAAATTGAACATCAATCCCTAGCAAGTGTGAATCGGACAGAGTACAATTTTAAAGCGGTAATCCAAAGGGTGATTGAGAGGTTTCAAAGTATAGAAATTGAGGATATGCGCATGAGAATTGTGCAACAGCTTCCAGAGATTAGTTGTCCCCCGTCCGTGTCGTTGGTTGTCCCGAAGAGAAAGTCAAGACAAGAGGAAAGCCATTACAACCGGGCAAGGGAAATAAGAGGAAGGTAAGTAATGCCAAGCTTTAGGCCGAGAAGGATGACACATCCACGAAGAGAAATTCATCTCACTTTAAACATATATTTCATCCAGAGATGATACCAAAAAAGATTACTCATCTAGTGGCACACAAGGTTCATAGAACGAGTTCATTAATGCATGGTGTGTGTAGAGATGATTATTACGGTGTTGTAACGGAAGACCGGCTTTATCACATTGAGAGGTTTGATGATGTCGAGGAGGATGGTAATTGTGGATACCATGTCATTGTAGCCGGTCTTGGACATCACGAAGACGATGCATGGAAACAAATTCAAAATGATATGTATTGGGAGCTTCAAGGCCACTAAAATCTTTGGCGGCTAATCCTTGGTGGGGATCACTATGAAACCAATCTACTCTTCGTCCAACATTACAACGAGAAGAATGATGCTCCATTTGACAAATGGATGTGTATGCCCGATTTGGGTCTCGTGATTGCTACGTGTTATAATGTTATTCTTGTGTCTCTATCACCCTCGGGTAGTATGTTAGAGGCGCACCACCAAATTCGCTGAGTGACAGGGTTGTAATTTGGATGACACACATTAATAACAACCATTTTATGCAAGTAAAGTGAAATAAATGTATTCCTATTTATACGTCTTTAATCTTTGCCCTTAGTTCACTGGTTCATATTTCTTTTACAAGTGTTGTTCAAGGCGAATGCCCTTTTCCTCAACTGTATCCAAGGTGGCGCAAAAATATACAACCAGAGGCCTTACCATGGTATGAGAACTTGAATTGGAAAGTCTCAACGACACCTATTAATTCCCAAGACGGTACTCCTATTACCGTTTACTTGGACACACCATGATTGTAAAAAATATATTTAAAACAAGTGTGTAAATGCCCATTTTGTAACTAATCATTCCTTTTTTGTACATCCAATACACGACAATGGTCTATTCTCGTTGTAACTGTCATTTTTGTACACCTATTACATTGCATATAGTTAGATGATATTTTTGTACGCCGTCAAACGACTTACTTGAAACCTTCGTAAATACAAAGTGAATTACTATCAATTATGTTGTGTTATCTGTCACTATTAATTACTTTACTCCGTAATGTTTATAGATCCGTACATGTCGGTCATGAACAACCGACCATACCCTATATGTTCGGTCTTGCATGACCAAGCCGTTCTATATTAATCGGTGATGTCTCACTGAATGAGTTCAATATATACAATAATAAGTAGTTCAGTCGTAGACGACCGAAAACCTTCATACGATCTTCACTTACCGAACTGCAAATGTCCAATCGGTGGTAAGATATCAAACTAAAGCTTTTAATTTGGTATGCAACAACTGAATGATCCGAGTGTAATACATATAATTTGTTCAGTTTTATAATGGCTAGGTTGTATGCAACTGTTCGGTCATGCAGGACCGAACAGTCGGCGTTCAATCGGTCCCGCATGACCCAACGATGAAGTTTTCCATAAATAATCCATAATTTCTTCAACGTCAAATCAAAAAAATATACCAAACTCAAGAGAACTAAGTCCAAAGGCCAACAAAACACAGATAAAAAATATTTTTTCAATTGAACAAAAAATTCCACCGTCACAATATGTTCACCATTTTACCACCATTTAATAACAAAAATAATTTGCATAATAGAACATTTCAATTCTTGGACTTCTTGCCCGGCCATTGGATGTTGTTGGCGCCTTTTCCTTGCGCTTTGACGAACCACTGTCTATCGGTTTACTTGGACGTTGGGACTGGTGGCACCGGATGTGGGGGATGCTCGACGGAGTAGGAACACCAATAATTGTGAGGTACTTTAACACCTCATCCGCCATCTTCAATGCGGATGCCCTGTCTCCTTCACCTGGGGTCAACGCCTTCCATGTCGTCATAACATCCACAACCCGCCGTACTCACTACGGAAACAACATAACAGGAATCATCCGAATGAATTTATTACAATGTTAAATTATAATTTATAAGAAAACACAATTGTATAGAGAACTCACATCATAGATGTCATCCTCATGGTCGTGGCTGACAGTGGTTCCCGTGAGATTTAGAATGATCGGGTGTGAAATGTCATTGAACTACCCGATATAATCCTCGGTCGCCTCCCGTGGCACACAAGCACGCTGTCATTTTGATATATCAAACAAAACGTGATCTTGCAACCTCTCCCAGATCTTGGCTTGAAAATTGTAGTTGAACATGTAACTAACCGCCACCTTTTTTCGTTGGGTTCGTGTAGGATTGTATGGAGCCGAGGGGATGCGCTGCACGTGACTGAGTTGTCGCAAAAATCTATCGGGGTGATATGGCTCAACAATCCCCATGTACTTGATGGTCCTCGTGTAGAAAGCAAGCTCTGCAATATCCTCGTCCTTCCGAATACTGGGGTAAGGGTTTCATGTAACCTAGCAAACCAAGACGTAATCGAATTCATTTACAAGTTAACAAAGTCACATAGATTGTAAACAATTCAAGATAGCAAACCCACCTTATTCGATCGGGCATTGTCAAGTGTTTAGCGAAGCCTTGAGAGATGGTCAACATTAAGCCCTTGCACTTTCTTTACGACCCACCTATTGACACGTGGGAGGGTGTCAACGTACCCCTGTTCCTGTGTGCTTTGTGAAGATCGAAGTGGTCGTACACCCTTCCCTGCAAATGAATAACAAAAATAAGTTATTACATATAACCAAATACAAAAAACTACCACATTCAAAAATCGAAAAATAATAGAAATACCACAAGCAACGTCAGATATCCCGCAATCTGATAAACATCCACTCTAGTTGCCGCCCCAAGTTTTCAGTACAGGTTGGCTAGAGCTGTAGCACCCCATGCATATATGCTAATCTGGTCCAAATCCTATAGCAACTGTAGAAGTTGTACCGACACCTTGGGTCCGACTTGTCAACAAAAAGGGTGCACTCGAGCATGTATCACAAGTAGGCTCGGGCTGTGCACTCAACCAAGGGAAACAATTGCGTCTTCATGTTGACTTTCTTCGACGGCTTTGGTCTCACACCCCATCGCCTTTTCAGCCATGATTTGTTTACTTTCAAATCTTTGTTTAGCTGCTTCTTGACCTTAACCTTCGGTACACCAAGAGCTCGAGACACCAACTCGATTTCCTCGGCAGTAGACGGGGTGTCACACTCAACCATCTTTCCCATCACGGGAATATGCAAGAGCTTGCTGAGATCCTCTAGTGTAATTGACATTTCACCGAAAGGGAGGTGAAATGTGTTAGTCTCCGACTGCCATCTCTCTATGAAGGCAGATATGAACATTTTGTGTGCCTTCCCGTATGAGCACTGGGTGAGTGACTCAATCCAGACACCTGAATGATCCTATCAATCCCGGCTGCATCTCGATGACACCTACACAAATCCCAATTTGTCTGTCAACTGGGCACCTTGATTTATGGACGCTCCTGAAATATCAAAAATTTTATGTTTAAACAAATAGAATTATTGGAACAACACAGCCAAATTAATTCGTATTATAATTGGAAAAAAATCAAATAACTTGTTGTTCCAAATGACTGCGACGACATGATAGTTAAAACTCTTCAATACACTCCTATTTCATGGCCCATCGGGAAAATGCGTTGAAGATCCTCCTCCTCTTCGTCGTCGTCGTCATCATCATCATCATCATCATCATCATCTTCTTCTTCTTCTTCTTCTTCTCTGTTTTCCTCTTCATTTTCTTCTTCTTGCTCTTCACTCTCCCCTTCCTCATTTCTTTTACTTGCATCTTCTTCATCTCCATCTTATGATGTATTCTCTTTTTCACTTTTTTGTTCAGTGGAATCTTATTCCTGAACTGTTTGTTCCCTTTCTTTTTCGCTTGAATCCGATGAAGAAGATTCTGCCTGAGGAATGGGGTCCGGTGAACAGACAGCTTCCTCCTTGTACATGCGAGGCCTGTGCTATGGATCCCTCATCAAGGTCATTAGCTTTCCGTCCCAACTCCTTTGATTTCCTATAAGAAGCCGTCCGAGCTCTCTGGCCGAGACGGTCGCCCTTCGGGGCACGAGTATCCTCTCCACTGCTAGCGGTCTTAGTACGAGCCATATTTATAAGAAAATTACGCAAATATAACCCCAAATCAATAGACAATCATTCATGTAATAATATATAATCACATAACAATTTCTAGCTAAAAAGGGCATGTTCGGTTGGTACTGACTGAATAAACTTTATCTGTTCGGTTTGGAGTGACCGATCAAATCTACGTAGTTCGGTGGTTACGACCTGAGCTGAATTGATATATTCGGTTATGCAATACCGAATAAAACCTATTATATCTCTACACAATAAATTGCCTAACTAATCTGTGGGATATGATCGAACGACAATACGTTGTTCGGTTACCCACAATCGAATCAGTCAACGCACTTGAGTCAACCATATTTCTAGCACAACCGGACACTTAAACTTGACCCCAAACAACAACAAAGGCATAAACAACAACCAAAATTAATTGAGTCATGTATAACAAGGCTAACAATTTATCGTTGTTCGGTCACCTACGACCAAGCTAATATCATCTGTTCGAACCTATATGACCGAACCAGAGGCGAGCCCTACAATGGTGCGAAACACCCCCACACTTCCACCCAATTCAAAAACAGAGGAATACAAACCACAAACTTCATGAATAACATTAAAAACCACCAAAAATCTTACCTTACAAACACAACTTTGATGAACACCCAAATCGAAACCACCACAACCACACAAACAACCTACGTGCTCGTCCTCTCATCTACGAAACGACTTGCAGGGCTCGTGTTCATGGTCTAGTGCTGCGTTGCCTCGTCCACATCCACAGAATGACTGGAATCAAGAACCTAAGGCTTGTACTCGTTCTCCCTCTCTTTAAAAATCAATTTTTTCGAATTCTTTGTTGTGGGGTGCCCTTCCAAACACACGACGACATTTAAGGAATTTTTTTTGATAGTGCCCTTAACAATCGATTGGGTGAACTTATCATGTGCCTTGCATATAGAGGTATGTGGGGTGCGCATAGTCGGCCCATTAGGTTAATTATGTTTTCAAATTTCGAACTTTATTATTATAAGTTTTACTTCTATAAATAATGCATTACAATGATAGAAAATGATGCTTCTCTTTCACATTCCTATTTTTCACTTTTCTTTCCCGAGATCCATCACTCCAATTTCATATTTCCAACCACAAGTTCAATACCTTTAGCAAGATATTACATTTACAGAGGAAGATTATAGGCAATCCACGTTAAAAGCTTTACTGACATTCCCTAAACTGGTCCGCACTTTGAAAGTAAATTCTCCTAATCAAATTGTTGTTTAAGCTGCATTTATGTTTCACTTTTCTAGGTAGCATGACTAGACTGGCCCCTCATTCTCTTGATCTTTTCCTTATCTTTGATGGTTGACCCTTTTTTTTTTTCCGAATCATTCGCATCAACCAAAGGGCGATCACTGCATAGAGGGCATGCCATTCCCCTAACACTTGAGTAGGTCTTCTGAACCCCACAATGCAGACACATCCTGAAAAGATTTCAACTTAGGGTGTTGGTTATAGTCTAAAAAGGAATAATATATAAATCAATCTGTAATCACAAACAAAAGCAAACCATGAGAATGTTCAAGTAGATCAGCAAGAGTAGATCATATACCGAACTTGCATCAAGATTATATGGTGTCGCAGTATAGCCTCAGTCCCAAATTAATTGGGGTCGGCTATATGGTGTCGCTGTAAAAAAATATACCAAAATCTTGCCTACTTCCAAAAGTAAATCCTCAATGCTATCACCTATATATTTTTTATGAGGATTGTAGTTTGCATTAGGGAACATATGTTTTAACTGACTAATCACTCTAAATTGTTAAGAGCCAAAAGGATCTAGTTCCCATAGGAGTGATTAGCTCGTGGGGTTTACGACCGAGTAGTTCGTAGCTATGGCACCTCGCCTAGAACCAGGTTCGTGAAAAATCTAGACCATTTTTTCCTTTGAGAACAAACGAAAATATTACTTACAAATAAAGAACCATAACGAAATTATTAGCAACCAATAAGTTGCAAATTTTAAAACAATAAGTACCTAAGCAAGTCTCAAAGCATCCTTGGCATCGGGATTAGATGCGAGATATATCACGATTTCCTTCTCCAACAGTAGTAGCTGGGTTGCCCTTCATATGACGTGCCGCAAATGTAGATGTGGCATTTCCATCAATATCACATCTTACTCGATCACGAATGCCAACTAGTTCTGCTTTGGCCTCCACAACAACACCTACAAATAAAGTAAAGCAAAAGTTGTTTTGTTATCTTCAAGCAATGTCGATAAGAAAATACAAGTACCTCACAATTAAAACAAAGCTAGTTTTATCATCCAAAAAAGCTGGTTTCATCAATAAGGTAGATGATAGAGGGAAATCCAGCAACGACAAAGCCTCAATACCAAATTAGTTGGGGTCGGCTACATGGATCAAACTCTTCTATTGCGCTCGATTGAGGGAAATCTCGAAGTCGTCATTGATGATAATATATTTCATATAAACAAAGCTAGTTTCATCGGTTTGGAAGATGAATGAAAGGAATGCCAAAGTCATTATTAAAGACAATCATCGAAACAACCATGAAAAAAAGATCAAAAATCATGATAGAAGGCCTCACATACACAGACCAATAGCATGATGGAAGGCCTCCTATACCAAGGGATCCATAACCTCTTAAGAGACTACAATATTGAGTGCCTCATGACGCACCATAAGAACAACCACAAGTACACCGAATCTTATGCTTTATGCAATTTAAGCACCCAGAAATAGATAAGAGAGATGGCATCGTTTGGACTTCCCATGGATGGAGTGAAATCATAATATGCTACATCAACAGTTCAACACAACCTTATAGAGAAGCTAACTCCTATCAAGCCATCGACGTAGCCTCCCTAGAAACTCAACAATTCCCCCAGTAATAGACCCAACATGGGCACTCATCACCATGAACTAAGTGAATACTCTGATGTTGTATCAATAAATAGCTAATGACCTTTATTATATATAAGGCAAGATGTCCACTAGGTACCAAACCCTATAATGAAGCCTCTTGTATACCAAGCCAACTTAAGCATTGCAAGGTGCTTTGGTTGACGTCTCTTGGTTGTTCTTAAGAAACATGTTTTCATTTCACAACATACCCATATGAAAGGCTTAGTATCCCAACCAATCTAGAATGTTAGCAAAGCTTCTCGAAGTTTGATGCCTAGACCAACCAATGTAGGACTTCCTTATAGCAACAACAGTCGGTGTACAAATTTTCCGAATTGAGCAAGGCTAGGTCATAGACACACATTCCCGCTAATGAGTTAAAAAAAATTGTCTAGATAAACATTGATCTAGACATAATCTAACAAAAAGGATTGCAAAATATGTATAATATGTTTGACCATGATCCATGTATAATATGTTTGTTTGACCATGATCCATGTATGCTATGATTTGGCAAGTGATCCGACAAGATCCACGTATAATGTGCATGTGTAAAATTCTACAATGGGAACTAAAATAAGTTCCCATGTGATGGGAACTTTGATTTTGTATTATGTACTTAATGTTGTCAGCATTAATGAGCCTTGTTTAAGCCGTAAATGTACTAATGTATAAGATCCAATAGTCCTAAAAATCGTTCCTATGCCATGTAAAGTTTTCAATTCCCACAAAATAAAATGTCTAAGGGATTTTAAAACAAAGCCTATTAATTAGCAAGTATATAACAAAAACAATAATGTATCAGCTGGTAGATCTTTCTTCTCCCTTCGGGTTTTATGCCAACCACGTTTATCGTTCTGGTCGATATCAATCTTTGAAGCATGCTCCGCAACACTGTTATTCAAAAATTCTGGAGGTCCAACGACCTCCAAGATCCCGAATCAATGAAAAAATTTATCAGTGAAAGTACAGATCGTCAAAGCAAAATTTCATGTCCCAATGCAATTAGGGAAAACATTTTGCACCTCCGAGAAAGCATCCAGAGCTGAAGGAAGAATGGAATCGGTTGATGGCTTGGGGAAATCAAAGGGTTTATAGCTTTTGGTCTGAATATGAGCTTTTTCGTCTTCTTCTTCATCTTCTTTATCAGATAAAGCGACCGCGACTCTCTCTTTTTCTTGTTCCTCTTCTGAAGAATAGTCCTGTAAGAGAGCTATGCTCATTGTCAAGTAAAGGTGATTGCTTCCTTCCCCTAATAAAAAAGGTAACTAATTCCTTAGTTTCAAGCTCAGTTGTGCGGACAGAGACGAAAACTTCATTTTGACACCAATAACGCTTTGTTTTTTAATGTCCATTTGTAATTAATATATTTTTTGGGAAGGCTTATTGTTAATACTAATAGTACCCTTTTCATAAAAAAATATATTACCAAATTAAGAGTATTGGTGCCACAATCCGTTCCCAAAACATACCGAGATATGTGAGTTGTGACCGAACTGGGGTCCTATCCATTCCCCTCATCCACGGAGAACAATTAGTTCCCTAGTGACCTTTATTTTGTTTTCTTCTCTCTCTATTTTTCTAAGTCTAATCTTACCTATAAGCATGTTACACCTAAAAATTTCAATAGAGTCTCCCTTAAAATTGGAGGGTTCCAAACACTCCGGCAAAGGGAAGAGCATGTGCAGTTTATATTAAATCAAGTAAAATCAACTATGGAAAAGAAATTGAATTTTTTTTCCATGAACCTCCCGATTACTTTGGGATTGAGGCTACGTTGTTGTTGTTCCATGAACTTCCGTCCATTTATCCGTCCATCTAATAGAAACCAACTTAAGACTCGATCCCACCTCTGCCAAGCTAGTGTCTACATACTCATTTTTTATTTTTTTTGGTCATGACATACTCATTTATTTTTTGATACATATAAGTAATGAACACAATAAAAGCAAGTTTCTATCTTTAAGAGACTTACGACGAGGCAAGTTCCTCCATGTGAAGTCAATGACATCGTTGTCCTTCAACTTCTAGAAAAAAACCTAGGAAAAGGAGAAAAGTGAGCAAACCAACATGCCCAGTGAATAGACTCACACAAACCATCAAATACTCATCCATAAATAGGTGATGGCAACGCGTACATAATAATAGATGCCCAAATTAATATTATGCACTAATAAAATGTAAATGCAAATCATGCAATGAAAAATAAGGTTTCAACAACCACATTTTGATTGATAGCAAAATTTGTTAAGTTTGCACCTTGACCTAGTTGCTCAACCATGGGTACCCAAGGCATACACTCAGCTAGGCTAGTTTCTCAATGAGCAACTAACCACTCGACCATGGCTACCCAAGGCGTCCACTCAACTAGGCTAATTTCTAGTCGATCACAATCAGACTTAGTTCGAGGGGCCTCAACCACAACAAACTTTGTATTTTCCTTTCTCGTAAAATTTATCTCGACATACTTAGTGCCTGAAATATTTCTTAGTGCCAAACCAAGATGGAGGAAAACCGCATAAATTATGTTTTAAAAAAAACCAATAACTTGCATCTCTTTATTAACTCAATAATCATACGTACAAAGAAATGATGCATATATATACTACCTAATTTTATAACCAATATTAATGATAATATGTTAAGATTTATAGGAGAACTACTCATAGTGATCTGACATAATTTGAACTTAGATTGACTCCTTAAATACTTGAAAGTCCGCAATGAGGTCCTAGAGCTAAAGAAATACATGCAATTCAGAGTTAATAGCTAGTTACTTACGTAGGCTAGGTTAATTCACCATTAAGTAAGTCAATCTACATTGCTAGTTTTCGAACTTTCAAGAATCCGATTTCTTTGATGTCCAAAGCTATGAAGTGAATTTTTACAATTTCGGGGAGTGTATAGAAGTATGTACAATTGTCCAAAATCTCTAGAAGGACTCCGCCACATTTGTTACTCAACCCACCAACTTTCTTTTTGTTACAAATAAGTCAAAAGCTAGAAAAGAGATTCTCTAATTTCCAAGTTTCAACTTTCAACACATGAGAATCACTAGGCTAATTGTGTATATTGAAAAGTTTTGAGTTTATTTTCCCGAATTGTTTTTTTGAGGTTTCAATAGGCCCATAATGTTTCTTTTAAGTGCGATGAACATAGATCTAAGCATCTCAATCCAAAACCCATCATTCGGACAAAATCTAAGATTCTAAGTCTAACTAACCTCATGTATTCTAAAATTAAAGAAAGTACTTTAATTACTTTCATGAGTTCCAAAATCTAGAATCCATGAATTTTAGCACCAGCCATTTCAAAACTATGCATGTACATACAAATATCATGTATCTCTTGCATTTGGCCTTAAAGAGAACACGAGGGAGTTAATTTAATGTGTTTGATGTTATTTTTGCATGCCTTGAATCTCAAAATAACATTAACAATAAGGATTATCTTTTCTAACCAAATGAATTTGCATTTAAGAACTCGTAAATTATTAAATTAACAAATCTAAATTAAAGTACTAGGATTCTACAATTCAAACGTAGTAGAAATTATGAGACTTTAGCGAATGCATAAACGACAACATTTAGAAAAGCTAAAGTTATAACGAGAGCCAAACCATTTGACCCATTATCATGATTCTAAGTTTCTCTACTAAATAAACAAGGTTCATTAAGAGTTCCCACTATTTTGGTGTACTTTTGAAGCCCAAAACTATGAGATGATCAAATTTGGCCTTCGATAACTTTGAGAGCTTACACGTAACCACTTCAAGACCTTGATATTTTTCCACGCAAGTCTACAAAATTAATTTACTTGCAGCGGCCACGCATTGGACTAATTATCACCCTTTACCCTAACTAATCATTCGGTATGATGGTATTTATTATCCTTCCCAACAATTTAATACAAGGTTCGAATTTACACGCATTTAGTCTACAAAGGAAGCCGATCCCATAAATTCCACGGGAAACGGGTGAGTTTTTGTTCAGGCATTTCATCAAACATTCGAAACGATCCTAGAGTTTTGTTTTCTCTTTAGTTATTCAATCTAGAAGCTCTTGAAAAACAACACTAAACTAGACTCAAACAATCAGGAAATACCCCTAAGCGTAATGCGAGCTACGCTACACTCCTTGCCGCGCTGCGTCGATAAGCGCAATTCCCTTGTCGAGAGTGAACCTCTGCTTGGGCTGCTTTGGCTTCTCCTTTTATGCACGACGTGATTTGCGCGCCCTCTCACCCTTTTTCGGTTCCTCTACCTTTCTCTCTCGCTCGCTCGCTCTCTTGGGCGCAAACCCTACTCTCTCGACTGATGTGCGTCAATGTGTGTTTTTTTCTTCTATTTTTTTTTTCTTTTTTTTTTTGCAAAAGTCATCTTTTTGTCCTTGAAATTTCAAGGTTTTATGTTTTTGGTCCTTGAACTTTAAAAACTGCACATTTGGTCTCTCAACTTTCGAAATAATACACATTTGGTCTTTTTGTTAGTTGAGTCATTAAAATTGTTGACGTGGCTCACTGAAACGGCCACGTTCCTAATAAGACCGGTCACGTTGGTGGTTCTTTTTTAAACCGATGAACCTAACAAAAAAAAATTTCTCTAAATCTCATCTCAAGCAATATATGCCCCAATTTCAACTTAACTCTCACCAGCCATGTACATCATCTTCCACGAGCACCTCTCCGGCGGCCACCTCAAGTACTCTATGAAGAACGTCGGTCGGACTCACGTCTCCGACAACACCAGTCTGTCCTACTTCGAGTACATCATCCAGCACCACCAGGAGGCGCTAGTGAAGGCATGACCATCGCTTGACGCATCGGTGGCGGACTCGTCGGAGGAGTCATTTTTTGAGGGTCACGGGAAGCCAGTGTACGTATGCTTACTACGAGATGAATGAGTTGATATAGATGGCCATGGATGAGGTGGTTGTGCCCTTCATGAAGGCGATCCTTGAGATTAGCGGATTGTCAATATGGGTGGGAGCTTTGAGACTGTTTGAAATTGATTTTGCAGAGATTAAGGAGGTTGTTAATTTTGAGGAACTTAATTTGTGACCCATTGTAAAATTAAGGGGTTCATTAACTTAATTTATATGCACGAACATTTTGTAATTATGTGACTGTTAATCTAACTCGTAACTTCTATCCATCAAATTCAATTCAGAAATAAAAAACAGGGGTGGTGGAGAGGTCAGGATAATTGTGGTGGATGTGAAACGTAGAATCGAGCGAAATGGAGATGAGATTCAAGGAAATATTTTTGATACAAAAAAAGAGATTCAAGGAAATTTTGATTTTTTTTGTTTGTTTTTTTCGGTTCATTCGAACCATCGGTCAAAGAAGAACTGCCAACGTGGCCGGTCCAATTATCCACGTGGTCGTTTCAGTGAGCTATGTCAGCAATTTTGATGACTCAACTGACAAAAGGATCAAATGTGTGCTATTTCAAAAGTTGAGGGACCAAATGTGTAGTTTTGAAAGTTCAGGGACCAAAAGCATAAAACCTTGAAAGTTTAAGGACCAAAAGATGATTTTTGCCGTGTTTTTTTGGTGTTTTATTTTCTCTTCTCTTTTTCAAGTTGTTGGATTGGAATAATAGCGCCCCTCGTGTTATCTCAATTCACCTCCACATCATCTCAGTTCTTGATAAGTGCATCTATGCTGCTATTTAATTTTTTGTAGGTAATTTAATTTTTAAAGGTAAAGGTAATTTACTTTTTTTTTGTTCTATACATAATTCAATCAATAAATGTATTCCTATTTATACGTCTTTAATCATTGCCCTTAGTTCACTGGTTCATATTTCTTTTACAAGTGTTGTTCAAGGCGAATGCCCTTTTCCTCAACTTTATCCAAGGTGGCGCAAAAATATACAACAAGAGGCCTTACCATGGTATGAGAACTTGAATTGGAAAGTCTCAACGACACCTATTAATTCCCAAGACGGTACTCCTATTACCGTTTACTTGGACACACTATGATTGTAAAAAATATATTTAAAACAAGTGTGTAAATGCCCATTTTGTAACTAATCATTCCTTTTTTGTACATCCAATACACGACAATGGTCTATTCTCGTTGTAACTGTCATTTTTGTACACCTGTTACATTGCATATAGTTAGATGATATTTTTGTACGTCGTCAAACGACTTACTTGAAACCTTCGTAAATACAAAGTGAATTACTATCAATTATGTTGTGTTATCTGTCACTATTAATTACTTTACTCCGTAATGTTTATAGATCTGTACATGTCGGTCATGAACAACCGACCATACCCTATATGTTCGGTCTTGCATGACCAAGCCGTTCTATATTAATCGGTGATGTCTCACTGAACGAGTTCAATATATACAATAATAAGTAGTTCAGTCGTAGACGACCGAAAACCTTCATACGATCTTCACTTACCGAACTGTAAATGTCCAATCGGTGGTAAGATACCAAACTAAAGCTTTTAATTTGGTATGCAACAACCGAATGATCCGAGTGTAGTACATATAATTTGTTCGGTTTTATAATGGCTAGGTTGTATGCAACTGTTCGGTCATGCAGGACCGAACAGTCGGCGTTCAATCGGTCCCGCATGACCGAACGACGAAGTTTTCCACAAATAATCCATAATTTCTTCAACGTCAAATCAAAAAAATATACCAATCTCAAGAGAACTAAGTCCAGAGGCCAACAAAACACAGATAAAAAATATTTTTTCAATTGAACAAAAAATCTCACCGTCACAATATGTCACCATTTTACCACCATTTAATAACAAAAATAATTTGCATAATAGAACATTTCAATTCTTCGACTTCCTGCCCGGCCATTGGATGTTGTTTGCGCCTTTTCCTTGCGCTTTGACGAACCACTGTCTATCGGTTTACTTGGACGTTGGGACTGGTGGCACCTGATTTGGGAGTGCTCGACGGAGCAGGAACACCAATAATTGTGAGGTACTTTAACACCTCATCCACCATCTTCAATGCGGATGCCCTGTCTTCTTCACCCGGGGTCAACGCCTTCCATGTTGCCACAACATCCACAACCCGCCGTACTCACTACGGAAACAACATAACATGAATCATCCGAATGAATTTATTACAATATTAAATTATAATTTATAAGAAAACACAATTGTATAGAGAACTCACATCGTAGATGTCATCCTCATGGTCGTGGCTGACAGTGGTTCCCGTGAGATTTAGAATGATCGGGTGTGAAATGTCATTGAACTACCCGATATAATCCTCGGTCGCTTCCCGTGGCACACAAACACGCTGTCATTTTGATCTATCAGACAAAACGTGATCTTGCCACCTCTCCCAGATCTTGGCTTGAAAATTGTAGTTGAGCATGTAACTAACTGCCACCTTTCCTCGTAGTGCTAGTGTAGGATTGTATGGAGCCGAGGGGATGCGCTGCACGTGACTGAGTTGTCAAAAAAATCTATCGGGGTGATATGGCTCAACAATCCCCATGTACTTGATGGTCCTCGTGTAGAAAACAAGCTCTGCAATATCCTCGTCCTTCTGAATACCGGGGTAAGGGTCTCATGTAACCTAGCAAACCAAGACGTAATCGAATTCATTTACAAGTTAACAAAGTCGCATAGATTGTAAACAATTCAAGATAGTAAACCCACCTTATTAGATAGGGCATTGTCAAGTGTTTAGCGAAGCCTTAGGAGATGGTCAACATTAAGCCCTTGCACTTTATTTACGACCCACCTATTGACACGTGGGAGGGTGTCAACGTAGCCATGTTCCTGTGTGCTTTGTGAAGATCGAAGTGATCGTACACCCATCCCTGCAAAGGAATAACAAAAATAAGTTATTGCATATAACCAAATACAAAAAACTACCACATTCAAAAATCGAAAAATAATAGAAATACCACAAGCAACGTCAGATATCCCGCAATCTGATAAACATCCACTCTAGTTGTCGCCCCAAGTTTTCAGTACAGATTGGCTAGAGATGTAGCACCCCATGCATATATGCTAATCTAGTCAAAATCCTATAGCAATTGTAGAAGCTGTACCGACACCTTGGCTCCGACTTGTCAACAAAAAGGGTGCACTCGAGCATGTATCACAAGTAGGCTCGGGCTGTGCACTCAACCAAGGGAAACAATTGCGTCTTCATGTTGACTTTCTTCGACGACTTTGGTCTCACACCCCATCGCCTTTTCAGCCATGATTTGTTCACTTTCAAATCTTTGTTTAGCTGTTTCACGACCTCAACCTCCGGTACACCAAGTGCTCGAGACACTAACTCGATTTCCTCGGCAGTAGACGGGGCGTCACACTCAACCACCTTTCCCATCATGGGAATATGCAACAGCTTGCTGACATCCTCAGTGTAATTGACATTTCACCGAAGGGGAGGTGAAATGTGTCAGTCTCCGATTGCCATCTCTCTATGAAGGCATATATGAACATTTTGTGTGCCTTCCCGTATGAGCACTGGGTGAATGACTCAGTCCAGACACCTGAATGATCTTATCAAGCCCGGCTGCATCTCGATGACACCTACACAAATCCCAATTCGTCAGTCAACTGAGCACCTTGATTGATGGACGCTCCTGAAATATCAAAAATTTTATGTTTAAACTAATGGAATTATTGGAAAAACACATAGCCAAATTAATTCGTATTATAATTGGAAAAAAATCAAATAACTTATTGTTCCAAATGACTGCGACGACATGATAGTTAAAACTCTTCAATACACTCCTATTTCATGGCCCATCGGGAAAAGGCGTTGAAGAGTCATCAATTCTTTGGCTTTTGACCGACTTCTTCCTTGATGTTGAATCATTTACCTTACTACCAGGCCCTTGACACGTGCCATTTCTTTGACTATTTGCTCGAGTACATCCTCCTCTTCGTCGTCGTCGTCGTCGTCGTCGTCATCATCATCATCATCATCATCATCATCTTCTTCTCTGTTTTCCTCTTCATTTTCTTCTTTTTGCTCTTCACTCTCCCCTTCCTCATTTCTTTCACTTGCATCTTCTTCATCTCCATCTTATGATGTATTCTTTTTTTCACTTTCTTGTTCAGTGGAATCTGATGAAGAAGATTCTGCCTGAGGAATGAGGTCTGGTGAACAGACAGTTCCCTTCCTTGTACATGCGAGGCCTGTGCTCTGGATCCCTCATCAAGGTCATTAGCTTTTCGTCCCTACTCCTTTGATTTCCTATAAGAAGCCGTCCGAGCTATCTGGCCAATACGGTCGCCCTTCGGGGCACGAGTATCCTCTCCACTGCTAGCGGTCTTAGTACGAGCCATATTTATAAGAAAGTTACACAAATATAACCCCAAATCAATAGACAATCATTCATGTAACAATATATAATCACATAACAATTTCTAGCTAAAAAGGGCATGTTCGGTTGGTACTGACTGAATAATCTCTATCTGTTCGGTCAGGAGTGACTGATCAAATCTACATAGTTCGGTGGTTAGACCTGAGCTGAATTGATATATTCGGTTAGGCAATACCGAACAAAACCTATTATATCTCTACACAATAAATTGCCTAACTAATATGTGGGATATGATCGAACGACAATACGTTGTTCGGTTACCCACAATCGAATCGGTCAACGCACTTGAGTCGACCATATTTCTAGCACAACCAGACACTTCAATTTGACCACAAACAACAACAAAGGCATAAACAACAACCAAAATTAATTGAGTCATGTATAACAAGGCTAACGATTTATCGTTGTTCGGTCACCTACGACCAAGCTAATATCATCCGTTCGAACCTATGTGACCGAACCAGAGGCGAGCCCTACAATGGCGCGAAACGCCCCCACACTTCCACCCAATTCAAAAACAGAGGAATACAAACCACAAACTTCATGAATAACATTAAAAACCACCAAAAATCTTACCTTACAAACACAACTTTGATGAACACCCAAATCGAAACCACCACAACCACACAAACAACCTACGTTCTCGCCCTCTCATCTACGAAACTGTGACGACCCCTCTCCTAATCTAGGGCACCATCCTGCCTAATCCCGTAATTAAGCCCTAATCACATCTATGCAGTACTTAGCTACGTATTAGTCAGCCTTTACAACATAGTCCTACCAGTTTATAAAATTTAGAGTTAATTAAAACTTTTTATTAAATTAATTAATTAACGGAAGTCTTATTGATTATGCGGAAGCAATTAGTAACTTATGCGGAAGTCATTTATAAAATCCTAAGTGTGGAAAACCAGGAAATGACATCACATATATAAAGTCCTCAAAATGCATTAAAATAGTAAAATAGTTTAAGTCAAGTCGGGGAACTAACGCTCAACCCAATATACAACCCCGAATAGTATCTGAAAGACATATAACATATACAATCAAAATACCAAAAGAAGACCTACAATCGATGTAGTGACGCGCCGCGGGCTCAGGGATAATCGCCGATCTTCTCTTTGCCCGGCCTTCTGGTAGACGGCTCTGCACCCACCGTCATAAAAAGGACGGTGAGTACAAGAACAAAACAGTAATCCCCGATGACAAATTTAATTTGCATTTCCAAATATTCAAATGGTATTTAAAAGCATATAAATGGAAAAATTGGAAAATAAACCATATACGAGTAAATACCAGAGTTAAACAAGTGATACGACATTATGCTAAGTAGTGGTGATTTAGGTCCGGTTGGCAGCGAAACATGTCACTCCGACTCAATAATCATATAGCACAAGGGACTCTAACCCCGGTGTGTAGACCACCTCAGGGACTCTAACCCCGAGTGTCATACAGTGTCAAGTAACATGTGCCGACATCCCTAGGGACTCTAACCCCGTGAGTCGCGCACACCTCGATCGAGTATGGGACCAAATGCGAAAACTACTTTTTAAATTTCAAGAAATACCAAGTATGGATTGTCAAGGCATAGGCACGTCTACACACCTAAACAAATAAGGAATACAAGTCCTCTTAAACATTTATAAGATATTCACTAGCCTAATAGCATGCTATGTATCATTCAATTCACATTTAAAACAACAAGAATAGACATAGCATGGGATAGAATCAATGAATCAAATCAAATGAATGGATATCATGCAAACTAAACTCATCAAGTGAGCGTAGACACAAAGAACACATGATATAAGAATACAAAGGTAAAATAGTCAAAAGGACTATGCAAGGAAAAAAATTAATAGAAATGAAATGCCAAGTAAAGTTGTCATTGGGTATACTCACAACAACAAAGTAAAGTCCTAGCTTTACTGGCCTCCCGATACTGCAAATCTTGTATTCGCTCTCCCGTACCCTTTTCCTAGGTTCCTGAGTTTGGTGTCTCATTAGTTCAAGTATAGTGGGTTTAAGCCCAATTTAGTGGTGTTTATTGTGTATTCAAATTGTTTCAATAGACTTTAAATCAATCTTCATAAATCAGCCCCTAAAGACTATATTAAGTTTCAATTTCAGTCCTACACTTTAAAGCGGTTTTTAGGCGTGAAATGGTCAAAATATTGAAATCATCCATCAATTAAATTATTGTTGGTCTCTCTCTTAGCTTTCCAGAAAGGTTTAGTTTGGAAAATTCTGATTTAAAATGAAAGAGATATCATGATTTTACTAAACATAGGTCTAATTGGAGTTTAATCCAATCATCGGATTTAGAAAATCTATTTCTCTTAATATATAGTTCCTAAAAATGTGATTTTTAGTCACAAGGAAGAAAATTTATCCAAATATATCATACTAAAAGATCAGCTCATTTTAATAAGTGTTTAGGGAGTTATGCCCTTAATAAGATTAGTTTCAAAACTTTCCTTTTTAATTCCAGCACCTATTTGTAGAGCATATTTGGACATAAAAACATTTGAATCAAAATACCTTATTTTGAGAAAAGTTATTCCCCTTTAAATAAGCTTTCAAATGCCGCTAGTTTGGATTAACTTGGATTTAAAATGGGAAGATTATGACCAAATTACTCAGGTTGATTCCTAATACAATATGCAGAAATTCTAGTTTTGGTGTTGCAACTTCAAAAATTCATATCTTTATGATTTCAAAACCAAATTAAGAACTTCAATATAGCTGGATTATCAGCTTGAAATGAGGAATCCAAATATATAAATTAATTGCAAATACTCAATCATCTACTATCTAAAATTAGCCTAAAACCAGAACTTGTTCTAATTTCAACTAAAAAGATGTTTACCTAGTTGATGTAGCACCCTAGCTTGAGAATTTCTCACCAAATCTCATGGATTCTTTCAACACCTTGATGATTTACTCCTCTCCAGCAATTCCTTCTTCTTCTCCAGCAAAAATGAATGAGTGATTTGGTTTGCATGTTGTTTGATCACTAATAATATATATTAAGGTGATGTTCATTCCTAGCCCTTAATCTTCATGGATTTATGTAACCCTAGGAATATCTAATGGTCCACCTTTGTCATATATCCCACTAACTCCCACTATCTCAACCTCAAGTGACACCATTTCATTACTCACCTAGTTCCTAGATGTGCCAATGTGTATCTCTAGACCAATCCTATGTTTTCCATTTAATTTACTCAACTATAGGCCTTTAATTTGATTTACATTAACAAACACAACCATAGGCTTATAAGTAATTCCTTATTTCATATTAGTATTAAATAAGACTTACCAAAATGCTAACTACCCGGTTCCCCGGCTTGCAAGCTACTCGAGGCGTGTCCCCGCTCTCGTCTAGACGCCTACAACTGTACAAACTTACTTAGTAAGTCTAATACATAACACTAGGCACACATCAATACAAAAATACGATATACCTCGGCCACGTGCCTCGGTCAGTGCACATATTACGGTGTAGGTCCCACGTCAAGGGTCGATGATCCTGATTAGGGAATTAAAATGGGGTTTAGAGATTTGGGCCGTGACAAATATTCCCAACAAAATGAGAATTTCGTCCTCGAAATTAAGTTTAAGTTACGGTTTTACCTGACTCGAACAGGTACGGGAATCTATCTCGCATGTAGTCCTCCCGCTCCCAAGTGAGTTCCGTGTCATCGTGGAACTGCCACTTGACGAGTACCTACGGGATGAACTTGCTCCTAAACTGCTGGACCTTCCGATCTAGGATCTGAATGGGCTGTTCCTCGTAGAGATGTCCTCACTCAGGTCGATCTGACTCAAGTCAACTGTCGGTCGCACGCCTGCCTTCGACTCGGCTAGTCCAAGCATCGAAATGTGGAACACTAGATGGACCCCTGACATTTGTGGAGGCAATTCAAGCTCGTATGCCACTTTCTCGACCCGTTTCTTAATCATGAAAGACCCGATGTACCTCGGTGCAAGCTTGCCTTTCACCCCAAATCTCTGAAGACCCTTCCGAGGGGAAACCTTTAAATAGACAAAGGCTCCATCAGAATAAGCGAGATCACCGCGATACTTATATGCGTATCTCTTCTGTCTCTCCTGTGCTCCTCTGAGTCTCTGACGGATCAGTTTGACCTTTTTCGTGTGGTCAACAACAATTTCAGGCCCCACTATCTCTCGGTCCTCTGGCTCAGCCCAACACGATGGCGAGCGACACGGTCTGCCATACAAAGCCTCAAATGGCGCCATCTTAATGTTAGCCTGATAATTGTTGTTATAAGCGAACTCACACAACGGTAGGTGCTCCGCCCAAGATCCGCCAAACTCCAACACGCATGCCCGCAACATGTCCTCGATGACCTGAATCAATCTCTCAGTCTGCCCGTCGGTCTGAGGGTGGAAAGCCGCATCTTGAATCGTAGGCGCGTCCGCATCTTGCTTTCTTGCATACTCCGCCACATCCTGGACGTATACGTAGCATCTAGATCTGACGTGATCATTAATGGTACCCCGTGCGACTCGATAATCTCTCTCTGAACGACGCTCACCGATCGAACGTGTAATGCGATGCCACTGGCAGAAATGAGTGACTTCGTCGATCATCAACTCAACTATAACCCAGATTGAACCATGTCTCCTCGCGGTCCTCGACAATCCTCTGATAAAATCCATAGAGATGTCTTCCCACTTCCATCAAGGAATGGGAAGCGACTGTAGTAATCCCCCGGGTCTGCGATGCTCGGACTTCACTTGCTGACATATACCACAGTTCTTGTTGAATCTTGACACGTCTGCCTTCATCTCAGGCCACCAGAAATGTCTCATCATGCCGTGCTACATCTTAGTCCTGCCTGGATGTACGGTAAATGTGGAACGGTGCGACTCCTGAAGGATCTCATCTCTTAGCTCCGGTACCTCTGGTATCCACAACCTGCCCCGATATCTCAGACACTGATCTATCGTCTTTGCCCAATCTGTACACTCTGCACTCTGCGCTAACTCGCTGAATCTCGAGTACAATCGGTCAGTCCTCTGACCCTCTGACAATCGCTTTGTAGACACTGTCTGTAGTCTCATCTGTGCGCAAATCATCACCTGAGTATCGGTAGGAACCTCTGTCTGACATGCTGTCGCCGCTGCCTCGAGTAATCCATACTCATGCATCATGTGACATCTGACCACCTTAGCATCTCTACTCGGTCTCCTACTCAGCGCATCTGCGACTACGTTCGCTTTTCCTGGGTGATACTCTAAGGAAAATTCATAGTCCTTCAAGAACTCCAACCATTTGCGTTGTCTCATGTTCAACTCTTTCTGTGTGAAGAGATATTTCAGACTCTTGTGATCAGTGAAGAGTGTAAATCTCTCTCCATACAGAAGGTGTCTCCAAGTCTTCAGCACAAATACAACCGCTGCCAACTCTAGATCGTGCGTGGGGTAGTTCTTCTCATGTATCTTTAATTGTCTCGATGCGTATGCCACGACACCGCTGCCCTGCATCAACACACAACCTAGACCCGTATGAGAAGCATCTGTGTACACTAGAAATCCATGTCCACCTTTGTACTAACATACTAACACCGGCGCGGTAGTTAATGACCTCTTCAACTGAGTAAATGCAACCTCGCACTTCTCAGTCCACTCATAAGCAACATCCTTCTGTGTCAGCCTCGTCATCGGTGAAGCGATCTTCGAGAAATCCTTCACAAATCTACGGTAATATCTTGCTAACCCCGAAAGCTCCCGATCTCCAAGATGCGATGTCGGTGCTTGGCCAATCCATGATCGTCGAATCTTGGCCGGATCTACTGCAATCCCTGCTGCTCCAACAACGTGCCCCAAGAACTTGACCTCTGCAAGCCAGAATTCACACTTGCTGAGCTTAGCGAAAAGTCGGTGTTCCCTCAATGTCTGCAACGTCTCTTTGAGGTGATGCTCGTGATCCTCAGGTGTCCTCGAGTATATCAAGATGTCGTCGATGAAGACTATCACGAAGCGGTCAAGATATGGTCTAAGTACCCGGTGCATCAAATCCATGAATACGGCGGGGGCGTTGGTCAGCCCGAATGGCATGACCGTGAACTGGTAGTGTCCGTATCTGGTGCTAATTGTTGTCTTGGACCTATCCTCATCCCTGATCCTAAGGTGATGATATCCCGATCTTAGGTCTATCTTGGAGAAAAATTGTGCTCCTCTCAGCTGATCAAATAAATCGTCTATTCGTGGAAGTGGGTACTTGTTTCTGATTGTCACTCTGTTCAACTGCCTGTAGTCGATGCATAGTCTCAGACTGACATCCTTCTTCTTCACAAACAGAACTGGTGCTCCCCACGGTGACATCGAAGGTGTGATGAATCCCTTCTCCCCCAAATCCCTAAGCTGAGTCCTCAACTCCTTTAACTCCCTCGGAGCCATGCAGTACGGCGGTATCGCGATCGGTCTGGTACCCGGTACCAGGTCGATGATGAAGTCTACCTCTCGTGGTGGTGGTAATCCGGGTAAATCCTCTGGGAAAACATCTAGGAAGTCTCGAACAATCGGTATCTCCTCTAGTCCTGACTCTCTGCTACAGCGTACAACGCTACCAGAGTCTCCATCTCTCCACTGGATGCAAGCCGACCTCTCGTGGTGTTGAGTCTCGGTGTACTACCTCGGTGAACGAACCTCGGACGTCCCGAAATCTCAAATATGACAGACTTACTGAAGCAGTCGATGTGTGCGTGGTAGGTTGACAACCAATCCATCCCTAGCAGCGTGTCGAACTCTAACATCTCGAGGACTCTAAAATCTGTCAGTAACTCTACCCCGCCTATCTCTACCGGACATCCCCGAACTAGACTATTTGGGTAAACCCTATCCCCGACTGCGGTGCTCAAAATTAGGTGTACGCTAAGCCTAACAGGTGTCAATCCTAATATACATAACATGCGACCAGCAATAAAAGAAACAGTGGATCCAGAGTCAAACAATGCATATAAGTCTCTACCATAAACGAAAATCGTACCTTTGATGAGGCTGCGTGTCGCTCCAGCATCTGGCTGTGCGACCATGTGAACTCTCTTTCTGCCCTGCTGTGGGGGATGTGCTGCCGGCTGTGTGCACTCACTAGACATGTGTCCCATCTGACCACATCTCCAGCAAGTGATCTGACGACGCCGCCCGCTCTGTTGCGCTTTGTCCACTTGTAATTGTCGTGACCTTATCGTGGTCCATCCCCGCTCTACCTCTCGTCTCGCCACCCCGGTGATGTTGTCGCGGTGCCGGTGGAACTGACAATGCCTGTCTGGTGGAAGGTGGTAAGGGAGCTCTGCCATATGTCTGTGTGGGTGCAGGGTGAGGTGCGTAGGGCACTGTCGAAATAGGGGCAATAGGTGCCCCACCCCTCTGTGGACCCCTATCCCATCTCCTCTATCCCTTACCCCTCCGCCTCCTGTCGTAGTCTGAACCCTGATCGTAACCCACTACTGCTCTCTCATCCTCTCTACCCAACTCATAAGTCTCTTGGGCGAGTGCTATCTCATAGATCTCCTGCAGAGTGCGGGCCCCGGTGCCAACGACGTGTCTAGCTATATTTGGCCTTAGTCCATCTCCAAAGTAGAAGGCGTCATCTGCGTCATCCTTCACCAAGTCTCCCGCGAACTGCCTCATGTAACCATATCGGTCGCGGTACATCATCACTGTCTCCCCCTCGGCCTGTCTCAAGCTCATAAACTTCTTCTTCAACCTCTGCAACATCGAAGCCGAAAATACTGCTTGTAGAACTCCAATTTGAAGTCTGCCCATGATGCGAAACTGCCTCGGCTCGCCACTGTAGTGCGCCACCAAACATCAGCACCCTTATCCAGGGTATAGTATGAAAGAACTGGCTGGAGTTTTTCCTCAATACCCAGTAGTAGATGCAGCTTCTCCTGCGATAGGATCCACTTCTCAATCTTGTCGTGGTCCCTCTCTCCCGAAAAATACGCCGGCCCGAGTCTAATGAACTCCTTCACTAGCTTGGCGTCCCTCGACAAGCCAGTGATCTCAGATATAGCGGGTGTAGGCGTGTCTACTACTGCTTCTATTATCGGTACTGTGACGATCGGTAGTGCTAGTAGACGCGGTGCCGCTGGCTCTGCGGGTTGTACTGGTGCTCGTGCCTCTACGGTAGTAGTAGTGGCTGGTGCAGTAGGAGTCTCTGTGGTCGGGGGTGCTGTAGTAGTAGCTGTGGTGACGGGGGCGGTCAAAACCAGTGCAGTCATCTGTGCCGACATGTAGGCGATGAACTCGGCGATCTGTCTCTCCTGAGCGCTCATCCGGTCAGACAACCTCTGAAAATCGTCAACTGATATGGTGGAAGGTTGACTGCCGCTAGTTCCAGTGTCTCCGACATCGCGCGAATCCGCCATAGGTGTCTGCATGTTGACAATTGTACGGGAATCAGCTACTATGAGACGTATCTTGTATTCCTATACATATAGCAATTAACATGTATATAAAGAAAACACCCCGGCTCACCTTCACTCAATTCCCAACAAAATAGTTTCTAGGCAAGGATCATCCGGTTTCCACTTCTAAGGTTTGTCTTTTTTTATTTATTTATCCCTAAGGTTCTAATACCTAGGCTCTGATACCAACTGTGACGGCCCCTCTCCTAATCTAGGGCACCGCCCGGCCTAATCCCGTAATTAAACCCTAATCATATCCACGCAGGACTTAACTACGTATTAATCAGCCTTTACCACATATACGCCTCTTTTCTCGTGTTCAGGATAAGTAATACACTAGTCCTACCAGTTTATAAAATTTAGAGTTATTTAAAACTTTTTATTAAATTAATTAATTAACGAAAGTCTTATTGATTATGCAGAAGCAATTAGTAACTTATACAGAAGCCATTTATAAAATCCTAAGTGTGGAAAACCATGAAATGACATCACATATATAAAGTCCTCAAAATGCATAAAAACAGTAAAATAGTCTAAGTCAAGTCGGGGAACTAACGCTCAACCCAATATACAACCCCGAATAGTATATGAAAGACATATAACATATAAAATCAAAATACCAAATGAAGACCTACAATCGATGTAGTGACGCGCCGCGGACTCAGGGATAATCACTGATCTTCTCTTTGCCCGACCCACTGGTAGACGGCTCTGCACCCACCGTCATAAAAAGGACGGTGAGTACAAGAATAAAACAGTAATCCCCGATGAAAAGTTTAATTTGCATTTCCAAATACTCAAATGGTATTTAAAAGCATATAAATGGAAAAATTGGAAAATAAACCATATGCGAGTAAATATCAGAGTTAAACAAGTGATACTGACACTAGGCTAAGTAGTGGTGATTTAGGTCCCATTCGCCGGCAAACATGTCACTCTGACTCAATAATCATATAGCACAAGGGACTCTAACCCAAGTGTTACCAAGGACGCTAACCCCGGTGTGTAGACCACCTCAGGGACTGTAACCCCGAGTGTCATACAGTGTCAAGTAACATGTGCCGACATCCCCAGGGACTCTAACCCCGTGAGTCGCGCACACCTCGATCGAGTACGGGGCCTAAATGCGAAATCTACTTTTTAAATTTCAAGAAATACCAAGTATGGATTGTCAAGGCATAGGCACATCTACACACCTAAACAAATAAGGAATACAAGTCCTCTTAAACATTTATAAGATATTCACTAGCCTAATAGCATGCTATGTATCATTCAATTCACATTTAAAACAACAAGAATAGACATAGCATGGGATAGAATCAATGAATCAAATCAAATGAATGGATATTATGCAAACTAGACTCATCAAGTGAGCATAGACACAAAGAACACATGATATAAGAATACAAAGGTAAAATAGTCAAAAGGACTATGCAAGGAAAACAATTAATAGAAATGAAATACCAAGTAAAGTTGTCATTGGGTATACTCACAACAACAAAGTAAAGTCCTAGCTTTACTGGCCTCCCGATACTTCAAATCTTGTATTAGCTCTCCCGTACCCTTTTTCTTGGTTCCTGAGTTTGGTGTCTCATCAGTTCAAATATAGTGGATTTAAGCTCAATTTAGTGGTGTTTATTGTGTATTCAAATTGGTTCAATAGACTTTAAATCAATCTTCCTAAATCAGCCCCTAAAGACAAAATTAAGTTTCAATTTCAGTCCTACACTTTAAAGCAGTTTTTAGGCATGAAATGGTCAAAATATCGAAATCATCCATCAATACAATTATTGTTGGTATCTCTCTTATCTTTCCAGAAAGGTTTAGTTTGCAAAATTCTGATTTAAAATGAAAGAGATATCATGATTTTACTAAACATAGGTCTAATTGGAATTTAATCCGACCAGCGGATTTAGAAAATCTATTTCTCATAATCTATAGTTCCTAAAAATGTGATTTTTGGTTACAAGGTAGAAACTATATCTAAATACAACATACTAAAATATCAGCTCATGTTAATAAGTGGTTAGGGAGTTATGCCCTGAATAAGCTTAGTTTCAAAACTTTCCTTTTTAATTCCAGCACCTATTTGTAGAGCATATTTGGAAATAAAAACATTTGAATCAAAATACCTTCATTTGAGAAAAGTATTCCTCTTTAAATAAGCTTTCAAATGCCGCTGGTTTGGATTAATTTAGATTTAAAATGGGTTGATTATGACCAAATTACTCAGGTTGATTCCTAATACAACATGCAGAAATTCTAGTTTTGGTGTTGCAACTTCAAAAATTCATATCTTTATGATTTCAAAACCAAATTAAGAACTTCAATATAGCTGGATTATCAGCTTGAAATGAGGAATCCAAATATATAAATTAATTGCAAATACTCAATCATCTACTATCTGATATTAGCCTAAAACCAAAACTTGTTCTAATTTCAACTAAAAATATGTTTACCTAGTTGATGTAGCACCCCTAGCTTGAGAATTTCTCACCAACTCATGGATTCCTTCAACACCTTGATGATTCACTCGTCTCCAGCAATTCCTTCTTCTTCTCCAGCAAAAACGAATGAGTGATTTAGTTTGCATGTTGTTTGATCACTAATAATATATATTAAGGTGAAGTTCCTTCCTAGCCCTTAATCTTCATGGATTTATGTATCCCTAGGAATATCTAATGGTCCACCTTTGTCATATATCCCACTAACTCCCACTATCTCAACCTCAAGTGACACCATTTCATTACTCACCTAGTTCCTAGATGTGCCAATGTGTATCTCTAGACCAATCCTATGCTTTCCATTTAATTTACTCAACTATAGGCCTTTAATTTGATTTACATTAACAAACACAACCATAGGCTTATAAGTAATTCCTTATTTCATATTAGTATCAAATAAGACTTACCAAAATGCTAACTACCCGGTTCCCCGGCTCGCACGCTACTCGAGGCGTGTCCCCGCTCTCGTCTAGACGCCTACAACTGTACAAACCGACTTAGTAAGTCTACACAATATATAACACTAGGCACACATCAATACAAAAATACGATATACCTCGGCCACGTGCCTCGGTCGGTGCACGTATCACGGTGTAGGTCCCACGTCAAGGGTCGATGATCCTGATTATGGAATTAAAACGGGGTTTAGAGATTTGGGTCGTGACAGAAACCGACTTGCAGGGCTCGTGTTCATGGTCTAGTGTTGCGTCGCCTCGTCCACATCCACATAATGACTGGAATCAAGAACCTAAGGCTTGTACTCGTTCTCCCTCTCTTCAAAAATCAATTTTTTCGAATTCTTTGTTGTGGGGTGCCCTTCCAAACACACGACGACATTTAAGGAATTTTTTTTTGCTTAGTGCCCTTAACAATCGATGGGGTGAACTTATCATGTGCCTTGCATATAGAGGTATCTGGGGTGCACATAGTCGGCCCATTAGGTTAATTATGTTTTCAAATTTCAAACTTTATTATTATAAGTTTTACTTCTATAAATAATGCATTACAATGATAGAAAATGATGCTTCTCTTTCACATTCCTGTTTTTCACTTTTCTTTCCCGAAATCCAACACTCCAATTTCATATTTCCAACCACAAGTTCAATACCTTTAGCAAGATATTACATTTACAGAGGAAGATTATAGGCAATCCACGTTAAGAGCTTTACTGACATTCCCTAAACTGGTCCGCACTTTGAAAGTAAAATCTCCTAATCAAATTGTTGTTTAAGTTTGCATTTCTTTCGATTTTCTAGGTAGCATGACTAGACGGCCCCTCATTCTCTTGATCTTTTCCTTATCTTTGATGGTTGACCCTTTTTTCTTTTCCGAATCATTCGCATCGACCAAAGGGCGATCACCGCATAGAGGGCGAGTGCCATTCCCCAACACTTGAGTAGGTCTTCTAACCCCACAATGCATACACATCCCGAAAAGATTTCAACTTAGGGTGTTGGTTATAGTCTAAAAAGGAATAATATATAAATCAATCTGTAATCACAAACAAAAGCAAACCATGAGAATGTTCAAGTAGATCAGCAAGAGTAGATCGATACCGAACTTGTATCAAGATTATATGGTGTCGCAGTATAGCCTCAGTCCCAAATTAATTGGGGTCGGCTATATGGTGTCGTTGTAAAAAAATATACCAAAATCTTGCC
This sequence comes from Stephania cephalantha, assembly GCA_039657325.1. Lineage (NCBI taxonomy): Eukaryota > Viridiplantae > Streptophyta > Magnoliopsida > Ranunculales > Menispermaceae > Stephania > Stephania cephalantha. The sequence continues at coordinate 18,714,692 of CM077574.1, read as the reverse complement.
TACTTCAAAAAGTAAATCCTCAATGCTATCACCTATATATTTTTTATGAGGATTGTAGTTTGCATTAGGGAACATATGTTTTAACTGACTAATCACTCTAAATTGTTAAGAGCCAAAAGGATCTAGTTCCCATATGAGTGATTAGCTCCTGGGGTTTACGACCAGAGTAGTTTAGAGCTATGGCACCTCAGCTAGAACCAGGTTCGTGAAAAATTTAGACCATTTTTTCCTTTGAGAACAAACGAAAATATTACTTACAAATAAAGAACCATAATGAAATTATTAGCAACCAAGAAGTTGCAAATTTTAAAACAATAAGTACCTAAGCAAGTCTGCGGCATCCTTGGCATCGGGATTAGATGCGGATATAGCACGATTTCCTTCTCCAACAAGTAGTAGGCTGGGTTGCCCTTCATATGACGTGTCGCAGATGTAGATGTGGCACTTCCATCAATATCACTTCTTATTCGATCACGAATGCCAACTAGTTCTGCTTTGGCCTCCACAACAGCACCTACAAATAAAGTAAAGCAAAAGTTGTTTTGTTATCTTCAAGCAATGTCGATAAGAAAATACAAGTACTTCACAATTAAAACAAAGCTAGTTTTATCATCCAAAAAAGTTGGTTTCATCAATAAGGTAGATGATAGAGGGAAATCTAGCAACGACAAAGCCTCAATACCAAATTAGTTGGGGTCGGCTACATGGATCAAACTCTTCTATTGCGCTTGATTGAGGGAAATCTCGAAGTCGTCATTGATAATAATATATTTCATATAAACAAAGCTAGTTTCATCAGTTTGGAAGATGAATGAAAGGAATGCCAAAGTCATTATTAAAGACAATCATCAGAAACAACCATGAAAAAAAGATCAAAAATCATGATAGAAGGCCTCACCATACACAGACCAATGGCATGATGGAAGGCCTCTATACCAAGGGATCCATAACCTCTTAAGAGACTACAAGATTGAGTGCCTCGAGACAGACCATAAGAACAACCACAAGTACACTGAATCTTATGCTCTATGCAATTTAAGCACCCCAGAAATAGATAAGAGAGATGGCATCGTATGGACTTCCCATGTATGGAGTGAAATCATAATATGCTACATCAACAGTTCAATACAACCTTATAGAGAAGGTAACTCCTATCAAGCCATCGACGTAGCCTCCCTAGAAACTCAACAATCCCCTAGTAATAGACCCAACATGGGCACTCATCATCATGAACTAAGTGAATACTCTGATGTTGTATCAATAAATAGCCAATGACCTTTATTATATATAAGGCAAGATGTCCACCAGGTACCAAACCCTATATTGAAGCCTCTTGTATACCAAGCCAACTTAAGCATTGCAAGGAGCTTTAGTTGACGTCTCTTGGTTGTTCTTAAGAAACATGTTTTCATTTCACAACATACCCATATGAAAGGCTTAGTATCCCAACCAATCTAGAATGTTAGCAAAACTTCTCGAAGTTTGATGCCTAGACCAACCAATGTAGGACTTCCCTTTATAGCAACAATTCAGTGTACAAATCCCGAATTGAGCAAGGCTAGGTCATAGACACACATTCCTCGCCAATGAGTTAAAAAAAAATTGTCTAGATAAACATTGATCTAGACATAATCTAACAAAAAGGATTGCAAATATGTATAATATGTTTGACCATGATCCATGTATAATATGTTTGTTTGACCATGATCCATGTATGCTACGATTTGGCAAGTGATCCGCACAAGATCCACGTATAATGTGCATGTGTAAAGTTCTCTACATGGGAACTAAATAAGTTCCCATGTGATGGGAACTTTGATTTTGTATTATGTACTTAATGTTGTCGGCATTAATGAGCCTTGTTTAAGCCGTAAATGTACTAATGTATAAGATCCAATAGTCCTAAAAATTGTTCCTATGCCATGTAAATTTTTCAATTCCCACAAAATAAAATGTCTAAGGGATTTTAAAACAAAGCCTATTAATTAGTAAGTATATAACAAAAACAATAATGTACCAAATTTAGATCTTTCTTCTCCCTTCGGGTTTTATGCCAACAACGTTTATCGTTCTGGTCGATATCAATCTTCAAAGCATACTCCGCAACACTGTTATTCAAAAATTCTGGAGGTCCAACGACCTCCAAGATCCAAAATCAATGACAAAATTTATCAGTGAAAGTACAGATCGTCAAAGCAAAACATTAATCTCAAAGCAAAATTTCATGTCCCAACGCAATTAGGGAAAACATTTTGCACCTCCGAGAAAGCATCCAGAGCCGAAGGAAGAATGGAATCGGTTGATGGCTTGGGGAAATCAATGGGTTTATAGCTTTTGGTCTGAATATGAGCCTTTTCGTCTTCTTCTTCATCTTCTTTATCAGATAAAGCGACCGCGACTCTCTCTTATTCTTGTTCCTCTTCTGAAGAATAGTCTTGTAAGAGAGCTATGCTCATTGTCAAGTAAAGGTGATTGCTTCCTTCCCCTAATAAAAAAAGGTAACTAATTCCTTAGTCTCGAGCTCAGTTGTGCTAACAGAGACGAGAACTTCATTTTGACACCAATAACGCTTTATTTTTTAATGTCCATTTGTAATTAATATATTTTTTGGGAAGGCTTATTGTTAATACTAATAGTACCCTTTTCATAAAAAAAATATTACCAAATTAAGAGTATTGGTGCCACAATCCGTTCCCAAAACATAACGAGATATGTGAGTTGTGACCGAACTAGGGTCCTATCCATTCCCCTCATCCACGGAGAACAATTAGTTCCCTAGTGACCTTTATTCTATTTTCTTTTCTCTCTATTTTTCTAAGTCTAATCTTACCTATAAGCATGTTACACCTAAAATTCTAACTCCTAAATTCACTAAAAATTTCAATAGAGTCTCCCTTAAAATTGGAGGGTTCCAAACACTCCAGCAAAGGGAAGAGCTTGCGCAGTTTATATTAAATCAAGTAAAATCAACTATGTAAAAGAAATTGAATTTTTTTTCCATGAACCTCCCGATTACTTTGGGATTGAGGCTACGTCGTTGTTGTTCTATGAACTTCCATCCATTTATCCGTCCATCTAATAGAAACCAACTTAAGACTCGATCCCACCTCTACCAAGCTAGTGTCTACATACTCATTTTTTATTTTTTTGGTCATGACATACTCATTTATTTTTTGATACATATAAGTAATGAACACAATAAAAGCAAGTTTCTATCTTTAAGAGACTTACGACGAGGCAAGTTCCTCCATGTGAAGTCAATGACATCGTTGTCCTTCAACTTCTAGAAAAAAACCTAGGAAAAGGAGAAAAGTGAGCAAACCAACACGCCCAGTGAATAGACTCACACAAACCATCAAATACTCATCCATAAATAGGTGATGGCAACGCGTACATAATAATAGATGCCCAAATTAATATCATGCACTAATAACATGTAAATGCAAATCATGCAATGAAAAATAAGGTTTCAACAACCACATTTTGATTGATAGCAAACTTTGTTAAGTTTGCACCTTGACCTAGTTGCTCAACCATGGGTACCCAAGGCATACACTCAGCTAGGCTAGTTTCTCAATGAGCAACTAACCACTCGGCCATGGCTACCCAAGGCGTCCACTCAACTAGGATAATTTCTAGTCAATCACAATTGGACTTAGTTCGAGGGGCCTCAACCAAAACAAACTTTGTATTTTCCTTTCTCGTAAAATTTATCTCGACATACTTAGTGCCTGAAATATTTCTTTGTGCCAAACCAAGATGGAGGAAAACCGCATAAATTATGTTTTAAATAAAACCAATAACTTGCATCTCTTTATTAACTCTAATAATCATACGTACAAAGAAATGATGCATATATATACTACCTAATTTTAAAACCAATATTAATGATAATATGAAGATTTTTAGGAGAACTACTCATAGTGATCTGACATAATTTGAACTTAGATTGACGCCTTAAACACTTGAAAGTCCGCAATGAGGTCCTAGAGCTAAAGAAATACATGCAATTCAAAGTTAATAGCTAGTTACTTAGGCTAGGTTAATTCACCATTAAGTAAGTCAATCTACATTGCTAGTTTTCGAACTTTCAAGAATCTGGTTTCTTTGATGTCCAAAGCTATGAAGTGAATTTTTACAATTTCGGGGAGTGTATAGAAGTATGTACAATTGTCCAAAATCTCTAGATGGACTCCGCCACATTTGTTACTCGACCCACCAACTTTCTTTTTGTTCCAAATAAGTCAAAAGCTGGAAGGGAGATTCTCTAGTTTCCACGTTTCAACTTTCCACACATGAGAATCACTAGGCTAATTGTGTATATTGAAAAGTTTTGAGTTTATTTTACCGAATTGTTTTTTGAGGTTTCAATAGGCACATAATGTTTCTTTTAAGTGCGATGAACATAGATCCAAACATCTCAATCCAAAACCCATCATTCGGACAAAATCTAAGATTCTAAGTCTAACTAACCTCATGTATTCTAAAATTAAAGAAAGTACTTTAATTACTTTCATGAGATCCAAAATCTAGAATCCATGAATTTCAGCACCAGCCATTTCAAAACTATGCACGTACATACAGATATCATGTATCTTTTGCATTTGGCCTTAAAGAGAACACGAGGGAGTTAATTTAATGTGTTTGATGTTATTTTTGCATGCCTTGAACCTCAAAATAACATTAACAATAGGGATTATCTCTTCTAACCAAATGAATTTGCATTTAAGAACTCGTAAATTATTAAATTAACGAATCTAAATTAAAGTACTACGATTCTACAATTCAAACGTAGTAGAAATTATGAGACTTTAGTGAATGCATAAACGACAACATTTAGAAAAGCTAAAGTTATAACTAGAGCCATATCATGATTCTAAGTTTCTCTACTAAATAAACAAGGTTCTTTAAGAGTTCCCACTATTTTGGTGTACTTTTGAAGCCCAAAACTATGAAATGATCAAATTTGGCCTTCGATAACTTTGAGAGCTTACACGTAACCACTTCAAGACCTTGATATTTTTCCACGAAAGTATACAAAATTAATTCACTTGCAGCGGCCACGCATTGGACTAATTATCACCCTTTACCCTAACTAATCATTTGGTATGATGGTATCTAATATCATTCCCAACAATTTAATACAAGGTTCGAATTTAAACGCATTTAGTCTACAAAGGAAGTCGATCCCATAAATTCCACAGGAAACGAGTGAGTTTTTGTTCAGGCATTTCATCAAACATTCGAAACAATCCTAGAGTTTTGTTTTCTCTTTAGTTATTCAATCTAGAAGCTCTTGAAAAGCAACACTAAACTAGACTCAAACAATCAGGAAATGCTCCTAAGCGTAATGCGAGCTACGCTACACTCCTTGTCGCGCTGCGTCGATAAATGCAATTCCCTTGTCGAGAGTTAACCTCTGCTCGGGCTGCTTTGGCTTCTCCTTTTACGCACGACGTGATTTGCGCGCCCTCTCACCCTTTTTCTATTCCTCTACCTTTCTCTCTCGCTCGCTCGTTCTCTTGCGCGCAAACCCTACTCTCTCGACTGATGTGCGCGAATGTGTGTGTGTGTGTTTTTTTTTTTTTTTTGCAAAACTCATCTTTTTGTCCTTGAAATTTTGAGGTTTTATGTTTTTGGTCCTTGAACTTTAAAAACTGCACATTTGGTCTCTCAACTTTCGAAATAATACACATTTGGTCTTTTTGTTAGTTGAGTCATTAAAATTGTTGACGTGGCTCACTGAAACGGCCACGTTGCTAATAAGACCGGTCACGTTGGTGGTTCTTTTTTAAACCGATGAACCTAACAAAACAGAATTTCTCTAAATCTCATCTCAAGCAATACGTTTCCCAATTTCAACTTAACTCTCACCAGCCATGTACATCATCTTCCACGAGCACCTCTCCGGCGGCCACCTCAAGTACTCTATGAAGAACGTCGGTCGAACTCACGTCTCCGACAACACCGGTATGTCCTACTTCGAGTACGTCCTCCAAAGCACCACCACGAGGCGCTAGTGAAGGCATGACCGTTGCTTGACGCATCGGTGGCGGACCCGTCGAGGAGTCATTTTTGGGGGTCACGGGAAGCCGGTGTACGTATGCTTACTACGAGATGAATGAATTGATATAAATGGCCATGGATGAGGTGGTTGTGCCCTTCATGAAGGCGATCCTTGAGATTAGCGAATTGTCAATATGGGTGGGAGCTTTGAGACTGTTTGAAATTGATTTTGCAGAGATTATGGAGGCTGTTAATTTTGAAGCACTTAATTTGTGACCCATTGTAAAATTAAGGGGTTCATTAACTTAATTTATATTCACGAACATTTTGTATTTATGTGACTGTTAATCTAACTCGTAACTTATATCCATCAAATTCAATTTAGAAATAAAAAACAATGGTGGTGGAGAGGTCAGGATAATTGTGGTGGATGTGAAACGTAGAATCGAGCGAAATGGAGATGAGATTCAAGGAAATATTTTTGATACAAAAAAAGAGATTCAAGGAAATTTTGGTTTTTTTGTTTGTTTTGTTCGGTTCATTCGAACCATCGGTCAAAGAAGAACTGCCAACGTGGCCGATCCAATTAGCCACGTGGTCGTTTCGGTAAGCTATGTCAGCAATTTTGATGACTCAACTGACAAAAGGATCAAATGTGTGTTATTTCGAAAGTTGAGGGACCAAATGTGTAGTTTTGAAAGTTTAGGGACGAAAAACATAAAACCTTGAAAGTTTAAGGACCAAAAGATGAGTTTTACCGTGTTTTTTTGGTGTTTTCTTTTCTCTTCTCTTTTTCAAGTTGTTGGATTGGAATAATAGTGCCCCTTGTGTTATCTCAATTCACCCCCACATCATCTCTGTACTTGATAAGTGCATCTATGCTGCTATTTAATTTTTTGTAGGTAATTTAATTTTTAAAGGTAAAGGTAATTTACTTTTTTTTTGTTCTATACATAATTCAATCAATAAATGTATTTCTATTTATACGTCTTTAATCATTGCCCTTAGTTCACTGGTTCATATTTCTTTTACAAGTGTTGTTCAAGGCGAATGCCCTTTTCCTCAACTGTATCCAAAGTGGCGCAAAAATATACAACCAGAGGCCTTACCATGGTATGAGAACTTGAATTGGAAAGTCTCAACGACACCTATTAATTCCCAAGACGGTACTCCTATTACCATTTACTTGGACACACCATGATTGTAAAAAATATATTTAGAACAAGTGTGTAAATGCCCATTTTGTAACTAATCATTCCTTTTTTGTACATCCAATACACGACAATGGTCTATTCTCGTTGTAACTGTCATTTTTGTACACCTATTACATTGCATATAGTTAGATGATATTTTTGTACGCCGTCAAACGACTTACTTGAAACCTTCGTAAATACAAAGTGAATTACTATCAATTATGTTGCGTTATCTGTCAGTATTAATTACTTTACTCCATAATGTTTATAGATCCGTACATGTCGGTCATGAACAACCTGACCATACCCTATATGTTCAGTCTTGCATGACCAAGCCGTGCTATATTAATCGGTGGTGTCTCACTGAACGAGTTCAATATATACAATAATAAGTAGTTCAGTCGTTGTGACGGCCCCAAACTCCGAGGCAAACCGGGTACCGCCACGTCGATAGACATGTCACCAAGCATGCCACGTCACCGCACGCTTATCTTTAACTGCCTGCGACCTAAACCTTTGTACGTATCCTATTCGCCTTAACTTAGTATTTATGAAGGTTTTTATATATATTTACATTAAATTGACTAGGTTAAGTTGTTCGTGATTTATTAAATTAATATAAGTTAAACATCAAAGCGGAAGTCTTTGAAGCATGCAAACACCGTAGAAATGAAAGGTTTGCATTGTATAAATCACCATATAGTGTGGAAACCCGGCATTAGATACCATGTATATCAAGAGCGACAAAAGTACAAAAGGTGAGCATATACATGTATCAGGTATACAAGTCCTTCCCAAAAATTTCATAAAAACACTAAATAGATACATACAACCACTTACGCAAAAACAACCGACGGGCTCTCCTAACTTAGACGTAGTTGCCTAAGACACCCTTGCCTCGGCTCGTCGCAGGATCTGCGATTTGTCAGAAAAAATAATGACAAAGCCCAGGTGAGTAAATCCCAGAGAACGTTAGCTAATATTCACGAAATCCAATAAAACGGCTACAATTCATGCAATTTAAATAAAGGACAAGAATAAGGAAATTCGCATGAAAATAAGTCGTTGAGAAGTCGAATTTGGACACGAGTGTAGCGTGACAGAGAACCCTGGTCGACATCCGGGAATCGTATTAGCTAAATCGAGAGGAACCCATGACGACCACCTCGCCAAACATATCACGGTCGAATGAGAGGAACCATTGAACGGGAGAAACCCCATCCAAACATCTCTCGAGATGAACCCATGACGAAGAGGTCTTCGTCAAACATCTCTCAACCTATGGGTCTCGCGAAAAATAATCGCCGCATAGCCCTAACATGGCCAATTACTCGAACAGCGCGGGGTAGCTAGCCCCGGGGTGTGAGTCCGTGCCATGCCCGACCCCGTCGACAAACACACATATACACGTGGGAGTGGATGAACAGTAAATGAACAACAATAAATAACACAATGGAATAATTGAAATGTGAAATAAAATAAGTACCATAAATGAAATTTATCTAATTTTCTCATGGGTTTACTTACCTCAAACAAATTGCAAATCGCCCTCACAATGTCCCGCACACGCCTCGAGATGCGTACTCGACACCCGACTATGGTATCCTAAGTCCCTGGTGTCCAATTATACAATTTTCATCATTTTAGAGTCACATTAAATGAATTTATAATGTGATATCAAAATTTGTAATTTTTATTCCAAAAAGTTCGATTTCGGCACACCGTTCGAGTTATACCGGGGTGCCGACCCTCCAAATGTCCTCAAAACTACCTTTTTATATTTTTCCCATTTTATTATATTTTTCTTGACTTTTTCTGGATTTTTCCATAATTTTCTAGCTACTTTTCCTTTTTTTTATATTTATTTGATTTAAAAATGTATTTTATTTATATTTTTAAAATTTTTAATTAATTAAAATTAATTTATGGTGGGTTGGGCCCGAACCGGGCCCGGTTCGGTTGGGCCCGATTCGCCCAACCAGGGCCACCGAGGTTGAGCGAAGGCAGCTTCAGCCACTTCTGAGCTCTGCCGCCTCGCTCGCCACTTGCTCGCTTAGGACTGGCCCACACATGGGCTCGGCACGAGCCCATCCGGGCTTTTTCTTCTTCTTCTTTCCCCTCCAAATCATCACAGAGGTGTTCTCCTTTTTCCCTTTTTTTTTAAACACAATAACAACAACAATTTCAACAACCTAACAACAACAACACAACCCCATCACTATTAAGGATCCTATACTCCTCAAAATTCAACAACAACATTAACCACTCCCCTTGATCAATGGAGGTCTTTGCGAGTGTCGCCGCTGCCGACGCCGCTGCTGGATTCCGCCGGCGCCGCTGGTGAGCTCTGCCGCAAGCCGTCCCCGACCTCCCGTCGCCACTCTCTCTCTCTCTCTCTTGCCGATTTCTCACTCTCTCTCTCTCTTGTCGATCTCTCTATTTCTTCTCTCTCTCTCCCTCTCTCTTTCTCCTCCCAACGTCCTCTCCCTCTCTCTCTCCTTCTCTTTCTCTCTTAACCTAATTTAAAAGAGATATTTTTTTATTTTTTATTTTTATTTATTTGGAGAGGAGAGGGAGTAATGATGAGTGATGGGTTTGATAGGGTGATGTGATGTGTGATGTGATGGGATGTGTGATGTGACAGCTAAATCTCATGCTATCCCATACACCGGCGTTACGCGCTCACCGCGACGTCGTACAATCTCGTCACTACACGGGCACAACGCGACCAATAAAATATTGAATAATGCGACGCGAATTATTTAATAATAGAAAAACAAAAAACACTCACATACAAAAATAACAAATTTTACCTCGTTAGGCGTGCCCTGGACTTTTCTGCGACGTCCACGTGGGTCTGAGCTTAGGATCTTAATCTGTAATTTGTCAGTTAATCGGGATTAATTAGAGCGGGCCCTTACAGTCGTAGACGACCGAAAACCTTCATACGATCTTCACTTACCGAACTGCAAATGTCCAATCGGTGGTAAGATACCAAACTAAAGCTTTTAATTTGGTATGCAACAACCGAATGATCCGAGTGTAGTACGTATAATTGTTCGGTTTTATAATGGCTAGGTTGTATGCAACTGTTCGGTCATGCAGGACCGAACAGTCGGCGTTCAATCGATCCCGCATGACCGAACGACGAAGTTTTCCACAAATAATCCATAATTTCTTCAACGTCAAATCAAAAAAATATACCAAACTCAAGATAACTAAGTCCAGAGGTCAACAAAACACAGATAAAAAATATTTTTTCAATTGAACAAAAAATTTCACCGTCACAACATGTTCACCATTTTACCACCATTTAATAACAAAAATAATTTGCATAATAGAACATTTCAATTCTTGGACTTCTTGCCCGGCCATTGGATGTTGTTGGCGCCTTTTCCTTGCGCTTTGACGAACCACTGTCTATCGGTTTACTTGGACGTTGGGACTGGTGGCACCGGATGTGGGGGTGCTCGACGGAGCAGGAACACCAATAATTGTGAGGTACTTTAACACCTCATCCGCCATTTCAATGTAGATGCCCTGTCTCCTTCACCTGGGGTCAACACCTTCCATGTCGCCACAACATCCACAACCCGCCGTACTCACTACGGAAACAACATAACAGGAATCATCCGAATGAATTTATTACAATGTTAAGTTATAATTTATAAGAAAACACAATTGTATAGAGAACTCACATTGTAGATGTCATCCTCATGGTCGTGGCTGACAGTGGTTCCCGTGAGATTTAGAATGATCGGGTGTGAAATGCCATTGAACTACCCGATATAATCCTCGGTCGCCTCCCGTGGCACACAAGCACGCCGTCATTTTGATCTATCAGACAAAACGTGATCTTGCCACCTCTCCCAGATCTTGGCTTGAAAATTGTAGTTGAACATGTAACTAACCGCCACCTTTCCTCGTTGTGCTCGTGTAGGATTGTATGGAGTCGAGGGGATGCGCTGCACGTGACTGAGTTGTTGCAAAAATCTATTGGGGTGATATGGCTCAACAATCCCCATGTACTTGATGGTCCCCGTGTAGAAAGCAAGCTCCGCAATATCCTCGTCCTTCCGAATACTAGGGTAAGGGTCTCATGTAACCTAGCGAACCAAGACGTAATCGAATTCATTTACAAGTTAACAAAGTCGCATAGATTGTAAACAATTCAAGATAGCAAACCCACCTTATTAGATCGGGCATTGTCAAGTGTTTAGCGAAGCCTTGGGAGATGGTCAACATTAAGCCATTGCACTTTCTTTACGACCAACCTATTGACACGTGGGAGGGTGTCAACGTACCCCTGTTCTGTGTGATTTGTGAAGATCGAAGTGGTCGTACACTCATCCCTGCAAAGGAATAACAAAAATAAGTTAATACATATAACCAAATACAAAAAACTACCACATTCAAAAATTGAAAAATAATAGAAATACCACAAGCAACGTCAGATATCCCGCAATCTGATAAACATCCACTCTAGTTGCCGCCCCAAGTTCTCAATACAGGTTGGCTAGAGCTGTAGCACCCCATGCATATATGCTAATTTGGTCCAAGTCCTCAAGCAACTGTAGAAGTTGTACCGACACCTTGGTTCCGACTTGTCAACAAAAAGGGTGCACTCGAGCATGTATCACAAGTAGGCTAGGGTTGTGCATTCAACCAAGGGAAACAATTGTGTCTTCATGTTGACTTTCTTCGACGGCTTTGGTCTCACACCCCATCGCCTTTTCAGCAATGATTTGTTCACTTTCAAATCTTTGTTTAGCTGTTTCTCGACCTCAACCTCCGGTACACCAATAGCTCGAGACACCAACTCAATTTCCTCGGCAGTAGACGGGGCGTCACACTCAACCACCTTTCCCATCACGGGAATATGCAACAGCTTGCTGACATCCTCCAGTGTAATTGACATTTCACCGAAGGGGATGTGAAATGTGTTAGTCTCCGACTGCCATCTCTCTATGAAGGCATATGTGAACATTTTATGTGCCTTCCCGTATGAGCACTAGGTGAATGACTCAGTCCAGACACCTGAATGATCTTATCAAGCCCGGCTGCATCTCGATGACACCTACACAAATCCCAATTTGTCTGTCAACTGGGCACCTTGATTGATGGACGCTCCTGAAATATCAAAAATTTTATGTTTAAACTAATGGAATTATTGGAACAACACAGCCAAATGAATTCGTATTATAATTGGAAAAAATCAAATAACTTGTTGTTCCAAATGACTCATGACGACATGATAGTTAAAACTCTTCAATACAATCCTATTTCATGGCCCATCTAGAAAAGGCGTTGAAGAGTCATCACCGCCGACTTTTGACCGACTTATTCCTTTATGTTGAAGCATTTACCTTACTACCACGGCCCTCGGCACGTGCCCTTTCTTTGACTATTTGCTCGAGTACATCCTCATCTTCGTCGTCGTCGTCATCATCATCATCATCATCATCATCATCATCTTCTTCTTTTTCTTATTCTTTGTTTTCCTCTTAATTTTCTTCTTCTTGCTCTTCACTCTCCCCTTCCTCATCTCTTTCACTTGCATCTTCTTCATCTCCATCTTATGATGTATTCTCTTTTTCACTTTCTTGTTCAGTGGAATCTTCTTCTTGAACTGTTTGTTCCCTTTCTTTTTCGCTTGAATCCGATGAAGAAGATTTTGCCTGAGGAATGGGGGTCCGGTGAACAGACAATTCCCTCCCTTGTACATGCGAGGCCCGTGCTCTGGATCCCTCGTCACGGTCATTAGCTTTCCGTCCCAACTACTTTGATTTCCTATAAGAAGTCGTCCGAGCTCTCTGGCCAAGACGGTCGTCCTTCGGGGCACGAGTATCCTCTCCACTGCTAGCGGTCTTAGTACGAGCCATATTTATAAGAAAGTTACACAAATATAACCCCAAATCAATAGACAATCATTCATGTAACAATATATAATCACATAACAATTTCTAGCTAAAAAGGGCATGTTCTTGGTTGGTACTTGATCGAATAAACTCTATATGTTCGGTCGAGTGACCGATCAAATCTACGTAGTTCAGTGGTTACGACCTGAGCTGAATTGATATATTCGGTTAGGCAATACCGAGAAAAACCTATTATATCTCTACACAATAAATTGCCTAACTAATCTATGGGATATGATCGAACGACAATACATTGTTCGGTTACCCACAATCGAATTAGTCAAAGCACTTGAGTCGACCATATTTCTAGCAAAACAGGACACTTAAATTTGACCACAAACAACAACAAAGGCATAAACAACAACCAAAATTAATTGAGTCATGTATAACAAGGCTAACGACTTATCGTTGTTCGGTCACCTACGACCAAGCTAATATCATCTGTTCGAACCTAAGTGACCGAACCAGAGGCGAGCCCTACAATGGCGCGAAACGCCCCCACACTTCCACCCAATTCAAAAACAGAGGAATACAAACCACAAACTTCATGAATAACATTAAAAACCACCAAAAATCTTACCTTACAAACACAACTTTGATGAACACTCAAATCGAAACCACCGCAACCACACAAACAACCTACGTGCTCGTCCTCTCATCTACGAAACTGTGACGGCCCCTCTCCTAATCTAGGGTAGCGCCCGGCCTAATCCCGTAATTAAGCCATAATCATATCCACGCAGGACTTAACTACGTATTAGTCAGCCTTTACAACATAGACGCCTCTTTTCTCGTGTTCAGGATAAGTAATGCACTAGTCCTACAAGTTTATAAAATTTAGAGTTAATTAAATTTTTTTATTAAATTAATTAATTAACGGAAGTCTAATTGATTATGTGGAAGCAATTAGTAACTTATGCGGAAGCCATTTATAAAATCCTAAGTGTGGAAAACCAGGAAATGACATCACATATATAAAGTCATCGAAATGCATTGAAACAGTAAAATAGTCTAAGTCAAGTCGGGGAACTAATGTTCAACCCAATATACAACCCCGAATAGTATCTGAAAGACATATAACATATACAATCGAAATATCAAAAGAAGACCTACAATCGATGTAGTAACGCGTCGCGGGCTCAGGGATAATCGCCGATCTTCTCTTTGCCCGCTGCTGGTAGACGGCTCTGCACCCACCGTCATAAAAAGGACGGTGAGTACAATAATAAAACAGTAATCACCGATGACAAGTTTAATTTGCATTTTCAAATATTCAAATGGTATTTAAAAGCATATAAATGGAAAAATTGGAAAATAAACCATATGCGAGTAAATACCAGAGTTAAACAAGTGATACTGACACTAGGCTAAGTAGTGGTGATTTAGGTCCCATCGCAATGGCGAAACATGTCACTCGACTCAATAATCATATAGCACAAGGGACTCTAACCCAAGTGTTACCAGGGACTCTAACCCCGGTGTGTAGACCACCTCAGGGACTCTAACCCCGAGTGTCATACAGTGTCAAGTAACATGTGTCGACATCCTTAGGGGCTCTAACCTCGTGAGTCGCGCACACCTCGATCGAGTACGCGACCTAAATGCGAAAACTACTTTTTAAATTTCAAGAAATACCAAGTATGGATTGTCAAGGCATAGGCACATCTACACACCTAAACAAATAAGGATTACAAGTCTTCTTAAACATTTATAAGATATTCACTAGCCTAATAGCATGCTATGTATCATTCAATTCACATTTAAAACAACAAGAATAGACATAGCATGGGATAGAATCAATGAATCAAATCAAATGAATGGATATCATGCAAACTAGACTCATCAAGTGAGCATAGACACAAAGAACACATGATATAAGAATACAAAGGTAAAATAGTCAAAAGGACTATGCAAGGAAAACAATTAATAGAAATGAAACTCCAAGTAAAGTTGTCATTGGGTATACTCACAACAACAAAGTAAAGTCCTAGCTTTACTGGCATCCCGATACTCCAAATCTTATATTCGCTCTCCCGTACCCTTTTCCTAGGTTCCTAAGTTTGGTGTCTCATTAGTTC
Source organism: Stephania cephalantha (assembly GCA_039657325.1). Lineage (NCBI taxonomy): Eukaryota > Viridiplantae > Streptophyta > Magnoliopsida > Ranunculales > Menispermaceae > Stephania > Stephania cephalantha. The sequence continues at coordinate 18,699,497 of CM077574.1, read as the reverse complement.
AAGTATAGTGGGTTTAAGCTCAATTTAGTGGTGTTTATTTTGTATTCAAATTGGTTCAATAGACTTTAAATCAATTTTCCTAAATCAGCCCCTAAAGACTAAATTAAGTTTCAATTTCAGTCCTACACTTTAAAGCAGTTTTTAGGCATGAAATGGTCAAAATATCGAAATAATCCATCAATTTAATTATTGTTGGTCTCTCTCTTAGCTTTCCAGAAAGGTTTAGTTTGCAAAATTCTGATTTAAAATGAAAGAGATATCATGATTTTACTAAACATAGGTCTAATTGGAATTTAATCCGACCAGCGGATTTAGAAAATATATTTCTCCTAATATATAGTTCAGAAAAATGTGATTTTTGGTCACAAGGCAGTAAATTTATCCAAATAGAACATACTAAAAGATCCGCTCATTTGAATAAGTGGTTAGGGAGTTATGCCCTTAATAAGCTTAGTTTCAAAACTTTCCTTTTTAATTCCATCACCTATTTCTAGAGCATATTTGGACATAGAAACATTTGAATAAAAATACCTTCATTTGAGTAAAGTCATTCCCCTTTAAATAAGATTTCAAATGCCGCTGGTTTGGATCAATTTGGATTTAAAATGGGTAGATTATGACCAAATTACTCAGGTTGATTCCTAATACAACATGCAGAAATTCTAGTTTTGGTGTTGCAACTTCAAAAATTCATATCTTTATGATTTCAAAACCAAATTAAGAACTTCAATATAGCTGGATTATCAGCTTGAAATGAGGAATCCAAATATACAAATTAATTGCAAATACTCAATCATCTACTATCTGAAATTAGCCTAAAACCAGAACTTGTTCTAATTTCAACTAAAAAGATGTTTACCTAGTTGATGTAGCACCCTAGCTTGAGAGTTTCTCACCAACTCTCATGGATTCCTTCAACACCTTGATGATTCACTCCTCTCCAGCAATTCCTTCTTCTTCTCCAGCAAAAATGAATGAGTGATTTGGTTTGCATGTTCCTAGATGTGTCAATGTGTATCTCTAGACCAATCATATGCTTTCCATTTAATTTACTCAACTATAGGCCTTTAATTTGATTTGCATTAACAAACACAACCATAGGCTTATAAGTAATTCCTTATTCATATTAGTATTAAATAAGACTTACCAAAATGCTAACTACCCGGTTCCCCGGCTCGCACGCTACTCGAGGCGTGTCCACGCTCTCGTCTCAACGCCTACAACTGTACAAACCGACTTAGTAAGTCTACACAATATATAACACTAGGCACACATCAATACAAAAATACGATATACCTCAGCCACGTGCCTCGATCGGGGCACGTGTCACGGTGTAGGTCCCACGTCAAGGGTCGATTATCTTGATTAGGGAATTAAAACGGGGTTTTGATATTTGGGCCGTGACAAATATTCCCAACAAAATGAGAATTTCGTCCTCGAAATTAAGTTTAAGTTACGGTTCTACCTGACTCGAATAGGTACGGGAATATATCTCGCATGTAGTCCTTCCGCTCCCAAGTGAGTTTTGTGTCATCGTGGAACTGCCACTTGACGAGTACCTTCGGGATGTACTTGCTCTTCAATTGTTCTACCTTCCGATCTAGGATCTGAATGGGTTGTTCCTCGTAAGAGATGTCCTCGCTCAGGTCGATCTGACTCAAGTCAACTGTTGGTTGCACGCCTGCCTTCGACTCGGCTAGTCGAAACATCGAAATGTGGAACACCGGATGGACCCTTGACATTTGTGGAGGCAATTCAAGCTCGTATGCCACTTTCTCGACCCGTTTCTTAATCATGAAAGGCCCGATGTACCTCTGTGCAAGCTTGCCTTTCACCCCAAATCTCTGAAGACCCTTCCGAGGGGAAACCTTTAAATAGACAAAGGCACCCTCAGAATAAGCGAGATCACAGCGATACTTATCTGCGTATCTCTTCTGTCTCTCATGTGCTCCTCTGAGTTTCTGACGGATCAGTTTGACCTTTTTCGTGTGGTCAACAACAATTTCAGGCCCCACTATCTCCCGGTCATCTGGCTCAGCCCAACACGATGACGAATGACACGGTCTGCCATACAAAGCCTCAAATGGCGCCATCTCAATGCTAGCCTGATAATTGTTGTTATAAGCGAACTCACACAATGGTAGGTACTCCTCCCAAGATCCGCCAAACTCCAACACGCATGCCCGCAACATGTCCTCGATGACCTGAATCAATCTCTCAGTATGCCCGTCGGTCTGAGGGTGGAAAGCCGTACTGAACTGTAGGCGCGTACCGTACTGCTCTTGCATACTCCGCCACATCCTGGACGTATACGTAGCATCTCGTTCTAACGTGATCGTTAATGGTACCCCGTGCAGCCTGATAATCTCTCTCTCGAACAGTACGCTCAGCTGATCGAACGTGTAATGCGATGCCACTGGCTGGAAATGAGTAGACTTCGTCAGTCTGTCAACTATAACCCAGATTGAATCATGTCTCATCGCGGTCATCGGCAATCCTCTGACAAAATCCATAGAGATGTCTTTCCACTTCCATCGAGGAATGGGAAGCGGCTGTAGTAATCCCCCGGGTCTGCGATGCTCGGACTTCACTTGCTGACATATACCACAGTTCCTGATGAGTCTAGATACGTCTGCCTTCATCCCAAGTGTTTTGTTATCTGTCACTATTAATTACTTTACTCTGTAATGTTTATAGATCCGTACATGTCGATCATGAACAACCGACCATACCCTATATGTTCGGTCTTGCATGACCAAGCCGTGTTATATTAATCGGTGGTGTCTCACTGAACGAGTTCAATATATACAATAATAAGTAATTCATTCGTTGTGACGGCCCCAAACTCCGAGGCAAACCAGGTACCGCCACGTCGCTAGACATGTCACCAAGCATGCCACGTCACCGCACGCTTATCTTTAACTGCCCGCGACCTAAACCTTTGTATGTATCCTATTTACCTTAACTTAGTATTTATGAATGTTTTTATCAATATTTAAATTAAATTGACTAGGTTAAGTTGTTCGCGATTTATTAAATTAATATAAGTTAAACATCAAAGCTGAAGTCTTTGAAGCATGCAAACACCGTAGAAATGAAAGGTTTGCATTGTATAAATCACCCTATAGTGTGGAAACCAGGCATTATATACCATGTATATCAAGAGCGACAAAAGTACAAAAGGTGAGCATATACATGTATCAGGTATACAAGTCCTTCCTAAAAATTTCATAAAAACAGTAAATAGATACATACAACCACTTACGCAAAAACAACCGATGGGCTCTCATAACTTAGACGTAGTTGCCTAAGACACCCTTGCCTCGGCTCGTCGCAGGATCTGCGATTTGTCACAAAAAATAATGACAAATCCCAGGTGAGTAAATCCCATAGAACGTTAGCTAATATTCACGAAATCCAATAAAACGGATACAATTCATGCAATTTAAATAAAGGACAAGAATAACGAAATTCGCATGAAAATAAGTCGTTGAGAAGTCGAATTTGGACACGAGTGTAGCGTGACAGAGAACCCTGGTCGACATCCGGGAATCGTCTTAGCTAAACCGAAAGGAACCATGACGACCACCTCGTCAAACATCTCACGGTCGAATGAGAGGAATCATTGAATGGGAGAAACCCCATCCAAACATCTCTCGAGAGGAACCCTTGACGAAGACTTAGGTTTTCGTCAAACATCTCTCAACCTACGGGTCTCGCGGAAAATAATCGCCGCATAGCCCTAACATGGCCAATTACTCGAACAGCGCGGGGTAGCTAGCCCCGGGGTGTGAGTCCGTGCCATGTCCGACCCCGTCGACAAACACACATACACACGTGGGAGTGGATGAACAGTAAATGAACAACAATAAATAGCACAATAGAATAATTGAAGTGTGAAATAAAATAAGTACCATAAATGAATTTTAACTAATTTTCTCATGGGTTTACTTACCTCAAACAAATTGCAAATCGCCCTCACAACTTCCCGCACACGCCTCGAGATGTGTACCCGACACCCGACTATGGTATCCTAAGTCCCTGGTGTCCAATTATACAATTTTCATCATTTTAGAGTCACATTAAATGAATTTATAATGTGAGATCAAAATTTGTAATTTTTATTCCAAAAAGTTCGATTTCGGCACACCTTTCGAGTTATATCAAGGTGCCGACGCTCCAAATGTCCTCAAAACTACCTTTTTATATTTTTCCCATTTTATTATATTTTTCTTGATTTTTTCTGGATTTTTCCATAATTTTCTAGCTACTTTTCCTATTTTTCTTATATTTATTTGATTTAAAAATGTATTTTATTTATATTTTTAAAATTTTTAATTAATTAAAATTAATTTAGGGTGGGTTGGGCCCAAACCGGGCCCGGTTCTTCGTTCGGCTTTGCTCGGCCCAACCAGGGCCACCCGGTTCGGCCGGCCTCGCCGCCGCCTGGCTGGCTCGCCCGCCCCGCCTCGGCCTCAGGTAAGGCCACACGGGGCTCACAAGCAGCCCATCCGGGCTTCTTCTTCTTCTTCTTCTTCCCCCTCCAAATCGTCACGAGGCGTTCTCCTTTTTCCCTTTTTTTAACACAATAATAACAACAATTTCAACAACCTAACAACAACAACACAACCACATCACTATTAAGGATCCTATACTCCTCAAAAATCAACAACAACATTAACCACTCACCTTGATGAGTGGTGTTGCAACTTCAAAAATTCATATCTTTATGATTTCAAAACCAAATTAAGAACTTCAATATATCTGGATTATCAGCTTGAAATGAGGAATCCAAATATATAAATTAATTGCAAATTCTCAGTCATCTACTATCTAAAATTAGCATAAAACCAGAACTTGTTTTAATTTCAACTAAAAAGATGTTTACCTAGTTGATGTAGCACCCTAGCTTGAGAATTTCTCACCAACTCTCATGGATTCCTTCAACACCTTGATGATTCACTCATCTCCAGCAATTCCTTCGTCTTCTCCAGCAAAAATGAATGAGTGATTTGGTTTGCATGTCACTAATAATATATATTAAGGTGATGTTCCTTCCTAGCCCTTAATCTTCATGGATTTTATGTATCCCTAGGAATATCTAATGGTCCACATTTGTCATATATCCCACTAACTCCCACTATCTCAACCTCAAGTGACACCATTTCATTACTCACCTAGTTCCTAGATGTGCCAATGTGTATCTCTAGACCAATCCTATGCTTTCCATTTAATTTACTCAACCATAGGCCTATAATTTGATTTACATTAACAAACACAACCATAGGCTTATAAGTAATTCCTTATTTCATATTAGTATTAAATAAGACTTACCAAAATGCTAACTACCCGGTTCCCGGCTCGCACGCTACTCGAGGCGTGTCCCCGCTCTCGTCTCGACGCCTACAACTGTACAAACCGACTTAGTAAGTCTACACAACACATAACACTAGGCACACATCAATAAAAAAAATACGATATACCTCGGCCACGTGCCTCGGTCGGTGCACGTATCACAGTGTAGGTCCCACGTCAATGGTCGATGATCCTGATTAAGGAATTAAAACGGGGTTAGAGATTTGGGCCGTGACACCTAGAGTTTTGTTTTCTCTTTAGTTATTCAATCTAGAAGCTCTTGAAAAGCAACACTAAACTAGACTCAAACAATCAGGAAATACCCCTAATCGTAATGCGAGCTACGCTACACTCCTTGTCGCGCTGCGTCGATAAGCGCAATTCCCTTGTCGAGAGTGAACCTCTGCTCGGGCTGCTTTGGCTTCTCTATTTACGCACGACGTGATTTGCGCGCCCTCTCACCCTTTTTCTGTTCCTCTACCTTTCTCTCTCGCTCGCTCGCTCTCTTGCTCGCAAACCCTACTCTCTCGACTGATGTGCGTCAATGTGTTTTTTTTTTCTTTTTTTTTCTTTTTTTGTTTTTTGCAAAACTCATCTTTTTGTTCTTGGAATTTCAAGGTTTTATATTTTTGGTCCTTGAACTTTAAAAACTACACATTTGGTTTCTCAACTTTCGAAATAATACACATTTGGTATTTTTGTTAGTTGAGTCATTAAAATTGTTGACGTGGCTCACTGAAACGACCACGTTGCTAATAAGATCGGTCGCGTTGGTGGTTCTTTTTTAAATCGATGAACCTAACAAAACAAAATTTCTTTAAATCTCATCTCAAGCAAATTTCAACTTAACTCTCACCAGCCATGTACATCATCTTCCACGAGCACCTCTCCAGTGGCCACCTCAAGTACTCTATGAAGAACGTCGGTCGGACTCACATCTCCGACAACACCACCTGTCCTACTTCGAGTACGTCCTCCAAGACCACCAGGAGGCGCTAGTGAAGGCATGACCGTTGTTTGACGCATCGGTGGCGGACCGTCTGAGGAGTCATTTTTTGGGGTCACGGGAAGCCGGTGTACGTATGCTTACTACGAGATGAATGAGTTGATATAAATGGCCATGGATGAGGTGGTTGTGCTCTTCATGAAGGCGATCCTTGAGATTAGCGGATTGTCAATATGGGTGGGAGCTTTGAGACTGTTTGAAATTGGTTTTACAGAGATTAAGGAGGCTGTTAATTTTGAAGCATTTAATTTGTGACCCATTGTAAAATTAAGGGGTTCATTAACTTAATTTATATGCACGACCATTTCGTAATTATGTGACTGTTAATCTAACTCGTAACTTATATCCATCAAATTCAATTCAGAAATAAAAAACAAGGGTGGTGGAGAGGTCAAGAAAATTGTGGTGGATGTGAAACGTAGAATCGAGCGAAATGGAGATGAGATTCAAGGAAATATCTTTGATACAAAAAAAGAGATTCAAGGAAATTTTGGTTTTTTTTGTTTGTTTTGTTCGGTTCATTCGAACCATCGGTCAAAGAAGAACTGCCAACGTGGCCGGTCCAATTAGCCACGTGGTCGTTTCAGTGAGCTATGTCAGCAATTTTGATGACTCAACTGACAAAAGGATCAAATGTGTGCTATTTCGAAAGTTGAGGGACCAAACGTGTAGTTTTGAAAGTTCAGGGACCAAAAGCATAAAACCTTGAAAGTTTAAGGACCAAAAGATGAGTTTTGCCGTGTTTTTTTGGTGTTTTCTTTTCTCTTCTCTTTTTCAAGTTGTTGGATTGGAATAATAGTGCCCCTCGTGTTATCTCAATTCACCCCCACATCATCTCAGTACTTGATAAGTGCATCTATGCTGCTATTTAATTTTTTGTAGGTAATTTAATTTTTAAAGGTAAAGGTAATTTACTTTTTTTTGTTCTATACATAATTCAATCAATAAATACGCCGTAACTAAGTCACACTTTAATGTAGGAAAAGTTGTAAATTAAGTTGAGACTTGCTAAAAACTAAAGATGAAAAGTATAAGATTAAGAACTATTACTACTACTATAAAGGAGAAGAGAAGAAATGAAAGAGTTGGAATGATAAATTTTCCATTCAACTTGATGTGTTTCTACAATGAGGTTGACACTCTTTATATAGGCTCTTTGCTTGATGATGATAATGTACTTAGACAATGTATACAAGTAACACATACACCACATGTTGTACAACACATTATAAGTAATTTGACAATACATATGAGAGTTGGTGTACATTGGAAATGGATACAAGTAACATGACAATACATGAACAAGTGAGGGTATCATTAGTGAGAAATATAAGTTACATAACTATACAATATGTTGGTGTGCATGCATGGTCATCCATACTTTGCAACACTCTCCTTTCGATGACACTTGCTTAGAGAATGTGCCTCATTAAAACTTCTACTAGGAAAAACCTTGTGAGGAAAAATCTAGTAAAAAAAAGTACACCGTTCACATAAAATCTTAAGATGAGTATAATATTGTTATGATTGTTGATAAGTCAATATTTATATATATTTAGTAGTTTATTTTAGTATATTTAAATATGGAAAGTCTCTAAAATATATATTAATTATATTTATTGATCATTTTCAGGTGAAACAGAGTGCGCGGTTGAATTCGTGGCGGAAAAATTAAAATGCAGTATTTATCGGATCGGATCTTGACGGTTTGCTTCGAGTTATGTGTTGTGCGTTGGGTAGAATAGGAGACATCATATTTCAACCAATTAGAATGCGCCACTTCAGCGCATATCTTCTCTCAACCAATTAGACGCTGCCACGTCAGCGGTTCTCATCACAGCAGCTCTGGACCAATCAGGTGTTGCCACGTCAGCGGTTTCTATTTTCTCCTCCAATCAGGAACTGCCACATTAGCGCTTGCAGGAAAACGGAGCAATCAGAAGCCGCCACGTGGTGTCTCACATCACATCACAGCACCATTTCTTCTCCTCGCACAGCTGCTCTTCGATTTCCTCGGGATGCGCGTCAGCACCGTCTCCCACATCTTCGCCGATTCTGTGCGATTTTCTTCTCCGCCTCCAGCGTTCGACACGTGTCGACCTCCCACTACACCAGCACGTCATCACAACGTTTCTTCACCAATCACATGCCGCCACGTCAGCGCTCCAGCAGGAAATGAACCAATGCGGTCCAGACACGTGGCGGACACCTGTTTTTTAGCCCTAAACAGCCACAAGATCATCCAAGGCGCACGAGTCACCTCTCCAACACCCAAAATTAGTTTCTCTCACCTCCTAAGACAAATTTTTAGTAGTTTTATATATTAGGAACTTATGTTTTATTATTTGGGAACACCGACTATTATTATTTTCTTATCGACTTTCTTCGACGACGATGTTCGGCTAATCAACTTGGGAAACAAGTCGGGATCATGGATTCATGGAATATTATGTGAGATCTTTTATTTTATTATTTAATTTAATTTAATTTTCCTATTTCATTGTTGTTGCTTTTAAGGATTATGGTTTAGATCTAAGGTATATATACGGTCGATGCATGCTTTTAGGTGGACAATCTATAGTTATTTGGACCATTAGCATCCGTGTAATTGTGTTTTTGGACCAATAAAGTGACAAACACTCACCCGTTTGCCGTCAAACCCTTTCGGTTCTTGAGTGTGCAATAATTGAATCTAGGTTAAATCGGGAGCGGACGCGATCCGGTTATTTAGGATTAGTGTTCCTACAGACCCATATTATGGCGTTAGTGTGTTAAACCCGATTGGCGGATGTCTAAGGTTATACATTAATTAGGGAAGTAGTTAGTGGCAGACGTCCTGGCTATTAAGATTAGGGGAACGAGAAATTTCTGGCGGATGTTGATTTTCTATAGCTAATCTAGGAGAATATAAATTAATGACTTTTTGGGAAATATTGGAGACCATGATTGCCATTGAATCTTGAGCCTGATTTGTGGAACTGTAGACTTAGTTGTTACTTAGGTGTTTATTAATTGTTTTGAAAATTAGTTTAGTTGTTTTATTTTATTTAGTTTAGTTAGATTAGTTAGTTCAATTAATATTTATTCAAAACCCCCGATTTTCATTTTTTGTTGTTTTTAACCTAAGAAAGACTACCAATCTCTGTGGGATCGACCATTTGCCATTATTCTACAAAATAATTGGCTTAGGAAACTTTACTTTATTGACGCGTTCGGGGCGCGTCAATCGTCTCATTAAAAATCTTGCTATGAAAACCCAGTGGGATAAAACCATATCTAAGGGAAAAAGAGTGCAATACACTAATCAAGAACTCTCCCTCATGTGGACATGGGTGAAACTTGATCCATTTCTTTACTTGCAATGTCCGTAAGTTTACATAAGTCAATACCATATGTAAGCCTCTTAAATGTCGTAGTTGGTAAGACTTTTGTGAATAAATCATGCAAGATTATCACTCGATCAGATTTGCTTGACATTGATTTCACCATTCTTCTAAAGCTCACGTGCATAAAAAGAATTTTGGTGAAATATGATTTGATATGTCCTCTTTATGAATCCTTCACTTAATTGTGCAATACATGTTGCATTATCTTCATATAATATGGTTAGAGAATCTTTTATTGAAGGCAATCTACATTATTTTTGAATATGTTCAATCATGTTTCTCAACCATACACATTTACGACTTTCTTCATGAATTGCAAGTACTTCAGATTGATTGGAAGAAGTAGCAACCATAGTTTGTTTTACTCACTTTCATGATACAATAGTATTACCATAGGTGAATACATACTCTATTTGAGAACGAGTCTTGTAGGGATCAGACAAATATCTAGCATCAGCATAACCTTGAAGATTTAATTTTACTCCTCTCGAGTAAAACAAACACATGTCACTTGTTCATCGAAGATGCTAAAAACATGTTTAATACCATTCCAATATGTTCGAGTTGGTGAAAAGTTGTATCTTGCAAGTAGGTTGATGACAAAAGTAATGTCAGGTCTTGTACAATTTGCAAGATAGTTAAGTGCATCAATTGCACTCAAATATGGTACCGCCGGACTAAGTAGCTCTTCGTCACTTTCATGAGGTCGAAATGGATCTTTATCCACTTCAAGTGATCTGACAAACTGTAAGGGCCTGCTTTAATTAATCCCGATTAACTGACAAATTACAGATTATGACCATAAGCTCAGACCCACGTGGATGTCGCGAAAAAGTTTAGGGCACGCCTAACGAGGTAAAATTTGTTATTTTTGTGTGGCGCGTGTTTGTTTATTTTATTATTATTTAATAATTTGCGTCGCACTAGTTAAGAATTACATTTGGTTGCATTGTGCGCTTGTAGTGAATAGAGTGTACGACGTCGCGATGTGCGCGTAATGCGGGTATATGGGGTAGTCGGTTTAGATGTCACATCACATCACCCATCAAATCACCATACTCACACCCATACCTCATTTTCTCTCTCCTATCTTATTTAAATAAAAAAAAAAATGTTTGTTCTTACTCATCTCTACCGAACTCTCTCTTTTTTCCTCATTTTTCTTCTTCTTTTCCAACTCCCATCATCAAGCTCCCCATCACTCTCTCAACTCGGTCTCACATCTCTCGCCACACTCTCTCTCTCGGTGGCTCTCGCGACAATCCTCAAATCGAGGTGAGTGTTTGTTGATTTTGTAAATTTTTGGTATATAAATTTCGGCTTTAATGGTGATTGTGTAGTTGTGTTGTTGTTATTGATGTGTGGTGGTTGTTGTTGTTGTTGTAAATTTAAGAAAAATTAAAAAAAAAAAACGTCTCTGGAGAGACGAATTGGAGAGAGGAAGGGGGAAGGGTAGCCAGGTGGGCTGGGCTTAGCTACTCCCTAGCCGGTCCGGGCTTGGCTGGGTCGGCTCGGCCCGACCTCCAAACGATCCGGTTAAAACCTGGCCCAACAAAATCGGGCTCAGTTCAGGCCCAAACCATTAAAAAAAATTATAAAAATTAAAAAAAAATTATAAAAATTAAATAAAAATGATTTTAAATGAAAATAAATTACATAAAATTACATAAAATGGATAAAAATAGTAGAAAATTATGGAAAAATACAAAAAAATTAGAAAAAATTAGAAAAATTAGAAAAAGCTAGAAAAAGAGTTTCGAGACTTTTTCGGGCGTTTGACACCCCTGTATAACTCGAAAAGTGTGCCAAAACTAAAATTTTTGGAATAAAATTTCAAATTTTTGGTCCCACATTATAAACTCAATCAATGTGACTCTAAAATAATTAAAGTGGCATGATTGGACACCGGGAACTTAGGGGACTATAGTCGAGTGTCGGATGCGCATCTCGAGGCTTGAGCGGAATATTTTGGAGGGATTGTTGCGATTGCTTGAGGCAAGTAAACTCACGAGAAAATCAGCTTAGAATTTAACAATTTCATTCCTAAATTTATTTATTTCACATTAATTTTGCTAGTTCGGTTTGCATGTTTACTCTATTCCCGCGTGTGTCTGTGTACGGTCGAAAGGACAGTATGACCCTTTTCCGACCATCTCGTAGATGACGATCGATTGTTGCTACGGTGTTGGCCATACCTTAGACTATGCGTGAGATTTCTCTCCGCGAGTCAATGATCTCGAGAGTGGGTTAGCGCGAGGCTCGCCTTCGTTACAGAGTTCCTCTCCTTTGAGGTGTTGGGCAAAAGTCTACCTTCCGATCAATAGAGTTCCTCATTTCGACCGTGAAGAGGGGGCGAGTATTACCTTGCCTCCAGGGCCTTCTTGGTTTAGTATTGCATCTCAAGGCTCGACAGCTATACACCACACTCGCGTTCCATATTCTCGATTATCTCAGCAATTTATATTCATGTTTTACATTCTCATTCATTTACTTTATATGCATGAATTATAACCATTTTCTTGGATTTCTTGTGAATACTAACTGGATTTCTCTGGGATTTACTCACTGGAACTTGTCATTATTTTTGTAGCAAGTTGCAGATCCTACAACGAGACGGGGGAAGGCGGTGTTTGGCGACTACCTCTGACCTAAAGCGCCCCCACTAGCTTCACTTGTAGGTGTTTGTATTTATATATACTATTTTTGGGATCATTTTGGGAGACTTACTACATGATACATGTATATTGACATTTGCTATACTTTTTGTCGCCTTTATTGATAAACATGGTATCTTTTTGCCGGGTTTCCACCCCATAGGTTGTTAATTAATGCAAAACTCGTTTACATTATTTATTTGCATATTATTAAGACTTCAACTACTAAAATAACTTAAATGAATCAAAATTAATAAGTTAAGTTATAAAATTTTACAACTTAGTGTATTTCAACAAAATAATCGTTTAAATATCGAAATTGACTAAGTTGGGTCTAAGATGGTTAGTTCGCGGGTCGTCATGGACAGATGTGCTGGTGACGTGGCAAGACCTGGTGACGTGTCCGGTGACGTGGGGGTGCCCGGTTTACCTCAGTATTTGGGGTCGTTACACAACCATTTGAGAGTTTAATGAATGTGCCTTGTCCATATAAAATCTTTTTAATACTTTTTCAATATAATTTGATTGATGGACAATTACTCCACTTGGAAAATGTTCAATTTACAAATCAAAACAAAGTCTTGTTTTTCCAAGTTATTTCATATCGAATTCATTTTTCAAGTATTCGGATGTTCTGACAATGTCGGCATGGTTTCCTACTATATTTAAATTATCAACGTATACAACAATGGTCACAAATCCTGTTGATGATCTTTTAATGAAGACACATGGGCAAAGTATATTATTTACATATCATTCTTTGAGTAAATAATCACTAACCTTTATACCACATTCGTATGGATTGTTTCAATCAGTACAAAGACCTTTGTAATTTAATAGAATGCATGTTATGAGGTTTTGATTTTATTTCTTCAGATATTTCAAATCCTTTAGGGATTCTTATATATATCTCGATGTCTAGGGATTCATACAGATATGCAGTAATGACATCCATTAAATGCATATCAAACCTTTTAAAAATTGCAAGACTTGTCAAGAATCAAAATGTGATTGCATCTAAAACAGGAAAATATATTTCCTATAATCAATGTCAGGTCTTCGTAAGAAACCTTGAGCTACAAGTCTTGCTTTGAACCTTGTAATCTCATTTTTTCGTTTCTCTTTCGTACATATACCTATTTATATCCAACAAGCTTTACTTCATCTGAGCGTTTGAACAATCGATCCATAAACCTCTCATTTCTTCAACGAGTTTAGCTTTGCTTGGATAGTCTCTTGCCATTTTTGTCAATCAGCTCATTTTCGACATTCGTCTACTGATCGTGGTTCTGTATCATCATCATTTTCACATATTTCAAAGGACACATTGAAAGCAAATATATCATCAGGAATAATATTATTTCGATTTCAAATCTTACCAGAGTTTAAATAATTTATTGAGATCTTACTATTTTCATTTTTCCTTTTTTTAGAATTAATTATTCCTCGTGAGAATCAACTTATTCTGACAAATCCTTATTAAAGGATTCTTGTGCTTTCTCATTAGTATTTTCGTTTGCACTATCCTTTGAACCAACTGGTCTTTCACGCTTTAGGTGTTTTATTGGTTCTTATGCATTTTGTTGCACATAGACATCAATTCTTGAAAGAGCATTTACAACTGGAATATGTGATTTTGTCACTCATTTTGCATAAGTAAATGATCATTTGAACTCAAGTTCACACTGATTTATCCGTAGATGATAATGTGATGAAGATGATGCATTCCAAGCAACTTCGCGTTATTCCTTTTAAATTAGCTTCTTATTTCCCCCTAATGGTGGGAAAATTACTTAATCAAAGTGACAATCAGTAAAACGTGCAGTAAATAAATCCCTTGTTAGGGGCTTAAGGTATCTTATAATGGACGATAAGTTAGATTAAACATAAATCCCAAGTTTTCGTTGTGGACTCATCTTAGTTCTATTGGGAGGTGGTATAGGGGCATACACTGCACAACCAAAAATTCTCAAGTGTGAGATATTTGGTTGTTGACCTAAAATGAGTTGCATGAGGGAATGTCCATGGTATGCAGTAGGCCTATAACAAATGATAGATGCTTGCATGAAGGACAACATGTCCCCAAACTAAACTTGGTAACTTAGTTCTCATGATTAATGGTCTAGCAATTAATTGAATGCGCTTAATCAGAGATTATGCCAAACCATTCTGAGTATGCATATGTGGAATAAAATATTCAATGGTAAATCCTATAAACATGCAATAATCTCTAAATGCTTGAGATTTAAACTCTTCAGCATTACCAAGACGAATGATCTGGATTGGATTATCATGGAATTGTGCTCTTAACTTAATAATTTGAGCCAAAAGTCGAGAATAAACAAACATGTGACCACCTAGTTAACGCATCTATCAAAACCATGAAATATCTAAATGGCCCACAGTAAAGATGTACAGGTCCATATATGTCTCTCAGTATGCGTTCTAAGAAAATTGGAGATTCCACAACAATTTTACTTGGGGATGGTTTAACTATTAATTTACCTCGAGAACAACTAGCACAATTATAATCAACATCTGAAAGTATTTTTTGAGTCCTTAAAGGATGTCCATGCAAATTATCAATTATTCTTCGCATCATTGATGATAATGGATGACCAAGTCGATCATGCCATAAAATGAATGTCTTTGGATTATTCATTTTTCTATTTATGACGACATTTGTTTCGACGTGCCTTATATGAGTGAAATATAATCCAGAGGATAAAGCATAGAATTTCTCTAACACTTTTTTTACCATTTGAAACCAATGTAATATAGAGAGATTCTCTATTATTTTCATTCATGGTTTCAATATGATATCCATTTTGTCGAATATCTTCAAAACTAAGTAAATTCCTTATGGATTTTTTGGAGTATAAGACATTATCAACATGAATTGTTGTACCCTTAGGCAACATAATATTTGCTCTTCTAGAGCCATTAATGAAATTAGAGATGCCATATATTATTTGAACATTAGTATCAGAGAAATATTATCTCCTTTTAAGGATTGTGTGTGTTGTAGCACAATCAACAAGACAAATATTGCTCTTATTTAGTTCATGATTTGAATACATGACTTCATAATCCATCTAGATAACTAATGTTTGATAAATTAGAAAAAAATACATTTCATTTATAATAAGAAACTAGTACATAGAAATTTGAAAGCATAATAAAAAATAGTGCACAAAATTAGAGAAATTGAAAGCATTACATATAATCATTCAAAACATCAAGACTAGTGTTTGGATCATCATGAAAATTTGGGACATGCATATAATTAATGTCTAATGACCCCATCTCCGATAGAGAAATTCATCTCAACTATTTTGTCTTTTTCCTTCATGGATGATTGATAAAGATCAATAAAATGCTTAGGCGTGCGACATACATGAGCCCAATGGCCTTTTAGACCACACCTATGACATGATTGGTTACGATTACAAGCATGCCCATTTTTATCAGTATTTTTCACTTTTTTTCTAAGTGGCGTCATTTTGGTTCCATTTGTTTTGGAACTTATCACCGCGAAATTTATGATACGGCTTGCCACGATCTTTGCCAATTGATCATTTTCCATTTCCACGTCCATGATTTTTCTTTCCTTGACCCTTTTTATGGTCATTATAGAATGCAACATTTGTTTCATTAATTGAAGCGGAACCAGTTGGACGAGAGTTGTGGTTATTCAATAGAAGCTTATTATTTTGTTCAGCCACCATGAGACTAGAAATTAATTCCGAGTACTTTTGAATTGACGCGCTCGATATTGTTGTTGCAACAACAGATTCAAAGCATGAAAAATACTAAATATTTTTTCTATCATTGCTTCATCAGATATATTTTCTCCACATAGCCTCAAACGAGAGGTAATATTTAACATGGTGGAGTTATACTCACTGACTGTTTTAAAATCTTTTAGCTTAAGATTCAGCTTAGTCGTTTTGAGCTTTAGGAAATATCACCGTCTTTTGGTGATCATATCGCTCTTTCGAATTTAACCACAGGGTCAAAAGATCTTTTAGAGTGAGATATTCACTCTTCAAACCTTCGTGGAGATGATGGTGAAGGAATATCAGTATTTTTGCAATCTTGCATTGATGTTTCATTTCCTCCTATAATAGTTTCTCCTAAGTCTTTAGCTTGGAGATGTATCTCGGCATCCAGTTGTTGGGGCATGTGCCCTAGGTCAATCTACAAATATTGTTTAACTTATAGTTTTATATAATAAAATGGAGGTTTTCATTTGTTGTTTTATTATTAGTGATTGCGTGTTTACCTTATAGTAAGATGCATGAGTATTTGATGAAATATCATAAATGTTTCTAGTCAACCATTATACTGGGAACTATAATGAATTAAAACTAGTGTGAATCTTGATTGATGGTCATATGATGATAATGCGTATAGGGATACCGATCGAGATCATGAGTACTTGTTAAGGAACAAGGTACTAGACCAACCTACTATAAAACACTACATGGATTAAGTCATAGGTGTTACTCATGATAGGTATATCATTTAGTCTTTCGACTTGAGATTACCATAGAGTTCAATATTAGGAGCATGTTAATTTGACATAATCAAACATTGTCTTTAACTGGACAATTATAAAGATTGTGATTGGTTACCATGTGAATAATATGTGAAGGTGTGTAATCAAGATAGAGTTTGTCACTCTCATATAGAGAGATATAAGTGGATCCCTCGATATGATAGACTGATAATGTCCAAGTCCATGTGAATTGATATGATCAATGTCACTTGGATGTTTTCAGTTTACCTAAAGATTGAGACTAGTACGATTGAACATTAAGGGTGACTTTCCATGCCTTATTTAGTCAAAGGATATTGCACAACAAAAGGGTATTATATATGTTATTCATTAGGTTGTATCGATTTTGATATTCATGCTACTTGGGTAGTTATAATGCCTTGCTAGAGATCGCTTATGACTTATGTATCAAAATGACTTTGGTTCATTGTCGACGTCGCATGAAACTATTGGGTCGTACACAAAGAATGACTTTGCTCGATTTCAATTGGTTCAGAGTAATGAATTTTATATGATAAAATTCGTGACATAAAAGCCATTACAATTTGCTATATGATAACTTATTAATAGGGGCATATGTGTAATTTGCTTAAACTGCCTAAATACAATAGTTGTACTACAAATATTATTTTAAGTGATGGCCTATCTACACATATAAATAAAGTGTGAAACCCTAAAATGGCATAAAATTTGCTATTTTCGAGTTCTCTGGATTTTGGAAGAGAAAGAAAAATATTTTCTATCTCTCTTGAGGATAACACTCCAAATTATGGTCACCGTTCATGTGTGGATTTTTGATAGAGAACGGGCACTTGAATATCTTGGAGACCGAACAATCAGAGAAGGAAACCACGGATTAAGGTATGGTCTACTTTTGTAGATCTAGTTTAATGAAACCTATTTTCGACCCTGTTAGGATTTTTTCAAAAATTGTTTTGAATTTTCCGCTGCGTATGAACCCTAAAACCCAACATCAATTGTCATGACAAATAATTACTGCCAGTGATACAGAGGGCAACAAATTCAAGTTTTTGAAGGTTTGCCATAGTCTAAAAATATGTAAAGAAAATAAAAATTGGGTAAATAGTTTTTCTCTTTTATATAAAATAAATAATATACAATTATATATATGTTCTTAACTTAATTATTAATACACAAAATGCACTACTTATATGAGTTGGTGGGACAACCTCAAGGTTGGGTGGCGAGACGAAGTCTATTTAAAACCATGCATCTCGAACAGGATTGTGACAGCCCGGCCTCCTAAATCGAGTATCGCTCGTCCTAATCCGTTATTAAATCCCTAAACCACACAATATAGAACTTAACAACGAATTAGTCAGCCTTTTTACTAATTCAACTCGTCCACTATTTAGCATTTATTTCAAAAATTATTAGAATTAATTAAGAGATCATTATCTATTACCTTAATAATCAGCGGAATACTTAAAAATTAGCGAAAGCATTTATAAAATACCTAATGTGGGAACCAGGTAAACCAACGATCATATAAAATCATTTAAAGTCATACATGAAACAATAGAGATGTCTATTCTCTCAACCCATAATACAAACCAAAATTATACCAAAAGACGTAAATAATATGTACACAAAATGATCGCCTATAAAAGTAGCAGAAGCTCTCATCTGACGGCTCAACACTAATCCTTGATCTTCTCATTCCTTGGTCTGCTACTCAAAGTATCTGCACCCATCGTCACAAACTAGATGGTGAGTACGGTAATGTAGGAAGTAATACTGAGAGACATTCAACCACATTTCCAAACACAACAGGGTACAATTCAAAAAACATATATTCTTTATACCACAATAATGATTGACACACAATTTCATTACCAAACAATATAACATCAATAAACTACTCAAGTGAACAACCCATTTCAAATTCTGTACTTAGAACATTATCCCAGGCATACCCAATTAATCACATTCACTTTGGGTTGTCACTGATTTAATTGTTCACATAAATTTAATCCTTATTGAATATGAAATACGACATGTCAACATCATGTAATAGGTCGGTACACACGGTACCTCGGTATTACCCTATTGGTTGTCGCTTAATCATAGGCCTTCCCTTTATTAATTGATCAACACGGCTTATCGACCTTATGCCATAGATCTGTACACACAATACATCAGTATTACCTTTTTAGTCATCGTTTAATCATCCTCATGTAATAAATCAATACACACAGTACATCAGTATTACCCTTTTGGTCACCATTTAATAATTTCATCAATCTCATATAGTAGATAAGTGACATTAACTAATTAATACACCGACATCCCCGGGTCCTATACCCCGTGAGCCACGTATACCTCAAACCACATGATAACTTACACACACCTATTCTAATTTCACAATCATCTAATTTCACAATCATAATATAACAAGAAACAACATATGAACAACAACACCAAGAATTTAGCACACATAGCACATAAAGAAATATAATTCAACAACACACAGTTAAGTAAGCCTACAAAGCATTGCACAACAATATAAAACAACTATAAACAAACAACAACGTTAAGGTATGAGATGGAGTAAAATATCTCAATAAGTTTACTTATAAACACGTCAATTTCATAGCTACTCCGACCTCCCGACACCTCAAAACTCGTATCCGAACCTCCAAAACTCTTCCCTAGGTTCCTGATATCATATTGTAAGTTTTTTAGTGTGTTTAGACCTTTACTTAGGGTATTGGATATGTTTAAAGTACTTAAGTTAATTTTAGGAAATTCAGATTTTAGTGCTGCCTAAGCACCTAGCGCTAATGTATGTGGTTAACGCGCTAATGACCTTATTAGCACGCTACCAAAATTACCTAGCGCCCTAATCAAAGTTAGCGCGCTAGTTTTCCTACCTAGCGCGCTATGTGCAGGAAAACCCAGAATTCTGCAAACTGAATTCTGTGTTTTCTCTACACATAGGCCATGTTCATGCCTAAGGAATATCCATACACACTTCTAAAGTTCCTTGACATCAACCACAACATAAAACAACAACCCACAACATCGAATTCATTAATTCATTAATTTGAGCTAAATGTATGGTGTAGAGAAGTTACCTAACTTGATTCACACCACCTTCACCAACTCAAAGTTTATTGGTCTTCTTCCTCCTCCAACAGTTCCTTCTCTTTAGCAAACTTAGCTTCTAAGGTTTCAAATGAAATAAATTAATTACATTTGTTGATATTCACTGTATATATGCATTAAATAAGGTTAACTAATAGCCATTGATCTTGAAGTGCATATGTATCCCGAGACCTATCTAATGGTTTACAACCTAACATGTGTCCCACTAACACATGCCAAATGACACCATGTCAACGCGTGTCTCGAGAATCATCATATGGCTATTGTTTTAAATTGCTTTACTTAGGTACACTTAATGTAAATTAACCTTAGCCACATTAATATTACTATATAAGCTATTTTTAAGCCTAAATAAATTTACCTCATTCACTTTCTACCCCGATCCCACGTCGGCACATATTTCGAGGCGCGTCACCGCTCACATCTCGACAATAATGTACAAGTAGGAGTGACTTAATAGGTCTATATAAATACATCACACTAGGCATCACATCAAATCTAACACATTCCTCGGTCCTTACACCGAGTAATTTGACTGTGTACCTGTTCTCGGCCACGTCTCGGGCCACGTCTCGGGTCAGTAACCCTGATTAGGGACTAATTTACTATTAGAAATTTTAGGGCCGTTACAGGGATAACTCATCTCCCTTTCAATGTTTAGCTTTACCGAGGGCAAGACTTACCCACTATCAACCCAAACTCATAGTATTATTTGTATTATAAATCAAAAATAGAGCATAACTAGTCATTTATAGTATAAAGAAAAAAAGTATTTATGTCATATTGACTTTTGATTTCTGATGTAGAAGATCGTCCAAGACGCAACTATAGAGCAAACTTTTGCAGTCAGTAACGTTACAATGCATAGTGTATGAATAAAGAACGTATACATAAATAATGCATGTAACAAAAAAGAGATTAACCATAATAACATGGAAATAAATTGAACTTATTGAAATTAACAAAAATTATGTCTTCCTAGCTTTGTCTCCTTAGCAAGTCTTCTTGAACTTCAAGATCACCTTTGTGTAAGAGCTAGCTCGTGCTAATAACTTGTTGTAAACTAAGTTGAGACTTACTAAAAATTAGAGAAGGAAAATAGAAGACTAAGAACTACTGCTACGACTACAAAGGAGAAGAAACAAAAGAGTTGGAATGCGAAGTTTTTCATTCAACTTCGTGTGTTTCTACAATAAGGTTCGCACCCTTTATATAGGCCCTTTGGTGATGATGATAAATGTACTTAGACAATGTGTATAAGCAACACATACACCACATGCCATACAACACATTAAAAGTAATTTGACAATACATGGAAGAGTTGGTGTACTTCGAAAATGTTTACAAGTAATATGATAATACTTGGACTAGTGAGGGTACCATTAATGAGAAATACAAGTTACATGATTATACAATATGTTGGTGTGCATGCATGGTCATCCATACTTCAAAACAGGAAGGGCTGGATAATCCATATTTATTTCCTAACCTAACACAGTTAAGGAGAAAAAAGGTGCGACTAATTTCTACATAGGTATAAGTGTACTTTCAACACCTTAAAAATAAAAATAAAGTGTGGCGGCCCTGCGCCTCGATGCAAACAAGTAAGGGTGTTAATTGTTTGTCCAGCTAGCCGACCTGATTTTTGTCAGGCACAGAAAAAAAAGGATTTGAACAATAATTCTTTAAATCGGGCCGGTTCTAGGCAAGGCTTTGATGCCAAATTTAAGTATGGTCGGGTCCGAACAAGACCCTCGAAGCCCAGACCCAACCCGGATTTAGGAAGATCCCTATTTTATTTTGAAAGTATACTTCCGTACATTATATAATTCATAAAAACAACAATAAAAATATGTAAACTACATAACTTATATAAAAATGTACTATTTCAATTTTGAGACTTAGCTAAATTACTTGAAACAACATTATGTGTTTAGTCTTTTAACAAAGAACATTATTACGTCTTGTAATTTAAAATAATAAATACAACTTGGACATTACTTTTTAAAATTATGTCAGAGAAAATTATATTACGAGGAATTTATAACGATTTTATTAATTAAAAAAAAATTTACACATAAAATAATTTTTATAAAATTCAGATAATCCTAACATTTGGATAACCAGAATTTAAGGTAAATATGGTCTGGGCAAGCACACTTTACCTAATTTTAAGTCATCTTGGGTTTAGAAAATTCAAATGCTCGTTTATATCAAGGGCGGCCTTAACCCAAACCGTCCGAACCCAAAAAATTGACACCCCTACAAATAGGGCATCGCCAACTCGGCGAGACACGACATTAAGCCTGCTACGTTACGACACACTTATCGATGACGGTCTGATCTGTGACGGCCCATCCTCTAATCAGCGCACTTTCCGGCCTAATCCCATTATTAAGCCCTAATCCAGCCACATAAGACTTAACAGCGTATTAGTCAGCATTTTGTCTTATTCTCCTTGTTACTCATGTTTAGGATAAATATTTCTCATTTCTCATTCTTCATAATTTTTAGAGTTAATTAAAACTTTTTAAGCATTTCTTAATAATTCAATGGAAGTCTTATAATACGGTGAAAGCAATCATAAAATAAATATATGTGGAAACTAGGAAACAAATCACATGTATGTATATCAAAAGTGGCGATAATAGTGTAACATCATGCATCAGTCAGGGAGCCTAGTCACTCAACCCAAATATACTACTTAAAATGTATCAAAGACATATATCGTAAATACAAACAAGTAAACCTACATAAAAGAGTAACAACAGTCGCTGAGGACTCAGAGGTAGTCGTCGATCTTCTCTTTCCTTGGTCTGCTACACGACGGATCTACAATTGTCACCAAAGATGACAATCCCAGTGAGTAAATTTTGAGGCCACTTATCCACATTTATTGAATAGAAAGATATGTAACTAAAAACAAGTCCAAAAACAACCGCATTTAAGAAGTTACCAAGGTAAACTAGTAAGTTAGTGAATGCAGATACAAAGACTAAAGGTGTGGTAGGAGTAATATTAAGCTCATACATTTTTGGGGTGCCTTAGATGCAACTTGGGGTGTCATTCATCCCGCAGGAAGATAACTTACTACTCACCGGTAGCGGCTCTTCAGACCATCAGAAAGAACCCGACTCCAAACTTATAGGGTGATTCCCCGATACATTCGCGAGAGTTCCTAGCCCTATTGAGCCCAAGCCTGAGAGGATATCCTTGATATACTCTCGAAATCGTGCCCTAAAATCTTGGTTAGACTAAGAACCCAACGGCAAACATTCCTGCGGAATATGCACGATTGAACCGCTCAACAAAGACCTCATCCATATCGGATCACAACATCACACAAGTCACACTCGATGATGAATAATAGTCACATCAAAAACAAGTTTCATTTAAACAAGATAAGAAATTTTCAACAAATGATATCATCACAATCATGAAATGAATATGGAGTTCAAGTGTATAGAAATGAATGAACATGTTTCATAAATCAATACAAATAGTCCAAGTAGTTGTTATTTGTACTGAACATAAGGAAATAAATGGAGATAATTGCCTTGCAGGTTTACTTACCACAAATACATGCAATTACTAGCCTATACCAGCTCTCGACCACTCCAAACTCGCGTTCCACACCTCGTAAGTCCTCTCAAAGCTCCTGAGATGTCATAACAAATTTAATTTAACTTGTTTTAGGTTGGTTAAGTGGTCTTAAATTCTGATGTTTTACAATCACCCCCTTAATACTTTGTTTATGTTGAAATCTACTTTAATAAATAAAGACAGTTTTGTTGCAACAACTCATGAGTTGATTTCAATTACCAAAACTATAAAATCAGGTATTGTAGTACAAAGATAAGTTTTAAAGCTATGTCTTAGATTTCCAGAACTATAAAGTTTGCATAATTTCGATAAGAATCGAATGAGATATGAAAGTTTTACCACAATGACTCAAAATAGTTTTAGATACCGACCAATAACTTTGTAAATTTCATTTCTCCTAAACCATATCTTCAACAGTGATGATTTTTTTACTGGAGCCTAAAAACATACCCTAAAATTTCATACTAAAAGATAAGCTTAATCCGATAAGAAATTAGGGAGTTATTCTCAAAATAGTAAGACATTAGTAAAATCGTGAACCCATAAATTTCAGATTCGTCATCAAAGTTACAGAGGATTTTTAGACATGAAAACACTCGAATTTCAAAATATTTCAGTCGCTAATAGTTGTTCTCCTTTCAGTTAGCTTTCTAATGTCACCAAAATAGGTCCATTTCGATATAAAATGATGAAGTTATAACCAAATTACAGATGTTGGTTCATAATAACAACATGCAGATTTTCCGATTTTTGCTTTACAACCTCATGAACTTCAAAAATTCATAACTAAATAACAATATGCAGATTTTCCATTTTTCGCTTTACAACCTCATGAACTTTAAAAATTCATAACTAAATGAAAAATATCCAAATCCATAACTTTTTTTAATATTAGAATTAGTGAAATTTCATAAGGAATCCACATATGGAATTCTATTTTGAAAACAAAGTTGTTTGCCTACTTAAATTGTTGAAAAATCAGAATTGAACCAAAACTTACAATTTTCGTTTGAATTCTACAAAGTGGTGATGGAGATTGTTTTACCTAGTTGTGGAGCTTCTTTAACTTGATCAATCATACCCAAATTCACTAAATTTTCACTGCAATAGTTTGATCATCTCCTCAAAACTCTCTTTCTCCTTTTGCATGAAATGAAAATGGGTTTTGTTTGATATTTCCACTATTTCAAGTTTTTGAAATAGTGAGGTGTATTTGTGACCCTTGATCTTGCTTACACACTCATCTCTAAGATCATCTCATGGCTTACATCTTGGTCTTACAACCCACTAAATCATCCATACTAACACACATATTTACACTAAGTTATATAAGGATAATAACCATACGCATCCGAAGTACATCAATGTTCCTTGTTTCACTTTCTTAGCTTAGGCCATATTTACATAAATTCAACTATATGCACATTAGATTAGATATTTTAATCACATTTAGCAAAATTAGGATTTACCACATCACTCTCTACCTAGGTCCCAAGTCGGCAAACATCTCGAGGTGTGTTCTCGTACACGTCTCGACGTTTATATTCAAGTAGAAGTGACTTAATAAGTTTACACATATACAATGCACTAAGCAAACATCATACCAAAAATAATATTACTCGGTCTTCATGCCGAGTGTTAGAACCGTGTACCCGCTCTCGGGTCACGTCATAAGTCGGTAACCCTGATTAGGGACTTAATTACTATTAGTATATTTTGGGCCGTTACATGGCCCCCTTTACAATTTTCGCGCATTTTTCAATAAACCTAACTTAGGCAGTTGTTCACTATATAATCATTAAGTGACTTTATAATGGACCAAAACGCACTAATAGCTAATTAGTCCCAAATCAGGGTCACCAGACCTATGACGTGGCTAGAAAGTATTACGCAGTCCAACACTTGGCACAAAAATCGAGAAAATATATTATTTTTGAGTGATGAATGCCTATTGTGATGTATGTGTGTACACTATACCCCAACATTTAATTAGTTTGCTATTCGTTAATTCAGCGCGTGAGCGGAGATACGCCTTGGGATGCGTGCGAGTGTAGGACCGGGGTAGAGAACTATATGGTGAGTTTAAGTTTGGTTATTAAATCAATGAATCAAACATATGACCTATTAGCATATGATTTAATATAAATCAATTACAATGCTTAAAGTTTAAATAAAAAATATTACACACATGCATATGCCTCGGGATGTGTGTTGAAGTTGAGGCACCAGATTCCAGATAGTCGGGAGTTAGTGGGAGAGTTAGTGGGACTACAAATGTGTTGATTGTGTGACTAATTTCATTAACCATATGTATAAAAATATCTAAGTTAAATTAATTGAATCAATTGATTACAAATGCCTATAGTTGGATGAAAAATTGATGAACCACAAGATTTTCTCGAGATTCGCACTATAATGGAATCTCATGAGATTTAAATAGGGATTTATGTTAGTAGATAAGAGTTAGTGGAATTGGTTGGAGCAAATGGAAGCCATTGATGGGTATTAAGATGTGCGTGTGCTCTTGATGAAAATTAAAAACTATATAAACAAAACTTAGTGGTTGTTTTTAACATGCAACAAACATAACTTTGAAATAAAAATTCAGAGCTTAAGAGCTACTGGAAATTGTGGTTGATGGTAGCAAATTCATCAAGTGGAAGGAGAATTCATCAACTAAAGTAGGAGATTCAAGTCCTAGGAACAACTACACACACTAAGTAACAAATCTCATTTTCTTTGATTTAAATTTGAAGCAATTGAATGGGTAATCAAAGGGGTTTTGTTCAAAACTGATTTGAGAAGGTTTTTAAGCTTAGTTTGATCAAAATTGAAGTATAGATGGAGTCTTAAGCATTGAATTTCAAAATTTCAAAGTTTGCTCAAAATTAGATTTTCAATCAGATGAAAACGATTTTCTAAAATTCAGTTATATAGATGTTTTTATTTCAAAAATCAATAGCATTTTCAAATTCCTCATTTTTCGCTGATAATTTAGCTATTAAGAAGTTTTCAATTTGGTTTTGAAATAAAAAATTTATGAATTTTTGAAGTTTATGAAGTTGTAAAACAAAACTGAAAATTTTGCATGTTGTTGTTATGAACCAGTCTCTGTATTTTTTATCAAAACTTCCTCATTTTAAATTGAAATTGACTCATTCTAGTGGCATTTTAAAGCTAACTCAAATGAGAACAACTTTTGCCTACTGAAAGATTTTGAAATTCGAATGTTTTCATGTCTAAAAATCCTTTGCAACTTTGGTGATGAATTTGAAATTTCCAGGTTCACAGCTTAAAAAAAATTATTTGGACTATAATATATAATTTTAACATTTTGGTAATTGAAATCAACTCACAAGTTGCTGCACTAAAACTACCTTTATTTAATTAAGTAGATTTCAACATAAACAAAATATTAAGGGGGCTGATTGTGAAAAATTAAAATTTAAAACCATTTAACCAACCTAAAAAAAGTTAAATTTAAATTTGTTATGACACCTCAGGAGCTTAGAGAGGACTTAAAGGGTGTAGAACATGAGTTTTGAGTGGTCGAGAGCCGGTATAGGCTAGGAATTGCGTGTATTTGATGTAAGTAAACGTGTTAAGGAAATTATCTACAATTCACTTCCATTATTTGAGTTGATATAGAATCACTTAGACTGTTTTGTTGCTTTCTCTTATTCCAAATGCCATTACTTGTGTTTGTGTTTCCTATTTAAGTTTATTGGATTCATTTAATCATGTTATGACTTGATATATGACACTCCTTGTATTGTTCTTGTTCTACGTTGGATTCCATTGTTATTGATTCTCAACTGCTGAATTTACTTACCAAAAAGCATGTTATGATATATTCATTCCTTATTGGTGTTTGAATGCCATTATGTCAACATGTTTGTTGTGAAATACTTGTGTTTATGTATTCTACAAATCCATCTTAGTGACAACTAAGTCTAGGATATTCCATCAGTCTAGGCCTCCAATTATATGAGATGTGCGGCTCACAGGGCTAGATTCCCTAAGGATGTCGGCACTCAACACAACTGATGTATTTCTATCTTATCAGTAGCACAACTCACGGGGTTAGATTCCATGGAGATGTCAGCACTCAACACAAATAATGTTTCTAGCATGGCACACGAGGTATTAGACCCAGGGATGTCAGCTAACCTAGATTTGTGTGACTTCTCAATTTTTTATGCTTTGCAGTAACTTGGTAACTGCTTGCGTACATTTCTTTCAGCTTTTCTTTCTTCATAGCTATTGTATGCTTTCAATTACCTTTCTTTGTATATATTGGAATTGCGGATCAATAGCCTTCAGGATTTACTTTTACTTACTGTACTCATTATCTAGTTTATTATGGTGGTTGCATAAACTTCAAGTAACAAACCAGGGAAGGAGAATATCGACGACTACCTTCGAGCCCTCGGCGAGTGGTTTATCCTACTTTTGTAGGTGATCATTTTATGTATTTATTACTTACGCCTTTCTATATAAATTCGGTTTATATATTGGGTTGAGAGACTAGACTCCCTGACTGATGCATGTATTTCTCTATTTGGTTTCATGTGATCGTCTATTTACCTGATTTCCACAATATGTGTTTTTATAATGCTTCCTGAAATTTTATTAAATCTTCCGCTGATAATGTTAAAAAGATAAAATGTTTTAATTAACTATGAAAATCACAACTAATAAGAAATGAATAATACTTATCCTGAGCACATATAACGAGTGAATGAGACAAAAGGCTGACTAATACGTTGTTAAGTCTTACGTGACATGGATTATAGCTTAATGACGAGATCAGGTCGGGCGGTGCCCTATAATAGGAAACGAGCCGTCACACTTATTATGTAAGTTAGTTAATTTAGAATTTTAACTAGTTATTTATCAAGTTAACGATTAGTTATTAGCATAAATATTACAACAAATGAAAGCAGGTAAGTATAAAAAGAGTGATTTAACTTATAAATAACCTACGGGGTGGAAACCCGGCAAATGGACACCATGTGTACAGAAAGGCGAATAAAATACTACAAAAGAGCTTTATATACATGTATCAGTGTCCTAGAAGTCCCTAAAACTTGACAAAAAGTTGATATATATACATACAGTATCAAATGGAGAAGCTGACGAAGAACGACCTCAGAGGTAGTCGCATAGCACCTACTTGCTTTGGCTCGTCGACGGATCTACAACTTGTTCTAGTGAGTAAATCCCAGAGACTACCACATAGTATTCAAGAAGCTAATAAAAAATGACTATAAGACATGCAAGCAAGGAAATAAAGCAGGAAAGTAAATCATGCATCAATATAAGTCAATACTGAAACAAAAGAGAACTGCGAGTGTAACCAAGTAAATTGATGACTAAGTCCAACTACGGTTACTGAAAGAAACATCAGATGTTAAACCGCGTCAAACATCTCCTTAATGCCCTCCTAACACTCGCGGATATATTACACGCGTCGTCAACACATGTAACTCATAAACGAATGGGGTTGCAAACCCGGAATATGAGGTGTTGGGTTTTGGGTTTTGGGGTTCAAAAACACAATGAAAATTTTAAAATTTTATTTTCAAAATTCCAACAAGATTGAAACGAAAATCATTAGTTTGATTATCATAGTTGAAACTATACCTTGATCGCTAGTTACATGTTTGTGTTGATCAATCTTCAAGATGTTCATACAAGCGCCCTCTATCAAAGAATCCGCATACGAATGGTGACCACGATTTGGAGTGCTAGCTCCTGGATATCTTGAAAATGATTATCTCCCCTCCCATAACTTTCATGAAACTTACAGAAAATAGAAAATGAAAATAAAATTTATTTTTAGGGTTTTGGCTCTTTCTGTGCGTATGTCATGCTTACGCTTAAACACCTATTTATAGAACCATTGTATTTAGGGTTTCAAGTTAATGATATATATTCCCCTAATTAAATAATCAATAATATCGCAAACCATAAGTAATTTTCTAACATGAATTTTATGCTATAAAATTCATCAATCTGGACCATATGAAATCATGCAAAGATGTTCTTTGTGTGTAACCCAATAAGTTCATGCAACATTGTCAGTGAACTAAAACATCTTTTGGTGCACAAGTCATAAGTGGTCTTTAGCATGGAATTATGACTACCCAAGTTATACGAAGATCAAAATCGATACAACCTAATCAATCGTGTATATCACATCCTTTTGTCGTACGTTATCTTTGAGCAAACATAAGACATGAAAAAGTCATCCTTAACGTTCAATTGTACTAGTCTCGATCTTAAGGTAGGCTGAAAACACACAAGTGACACTGATCATATCAATTCACTTGGACTTGGCCACTTATCATTCTAACATATCGTTTTCCCCACATCCTCCTCTTGAATCCTCAACTGATTGTATCCTGATTGTAAGTCAATCTTCGAGAAGAACTTGGCCCCAGCCAACTGATCAAATAGATCGTCAATCCTCGGAAGTGGGTAACGATTCCGAATAGTCACCTGATTCAGCTTCCGGTAATCTATTCACATCCGCATCGAGCCGTCCTTCTTCTTTACAAAAAGAACTAGAGCTCCCCAAGGTGACATGCTAGGGTGAATAAAACCCTTCTGCAGTAAGTCCTCTAACTGGGTCCTCAACTCATCGTGCTCCGATGCTGACATCCTATACGGTCTGCTGTAGATTGGCCGAGTCCCCGAATTAGCTCAATGATGAACTCAACAGCTCTCGATGGTGGCAATCCTGGCAAATCATCAGGGAACACGTCTGGAAACTCACATACAATATGGGCATCCTCAATTTTAAGTATCGGCTTACGCTCCGGCTCAACCATAGTCACGTACACCTCCATCTCCTACGACGTCGCTAATCTACATCGAGTGATAGGTAATGCAGACGCAACTCCGGTAAATGTAAACCTTGAAATTCTCTCGATGTCAAACGTCACAATCTTGTCGAAACAATCAATCTGTGCGTGATAAGATGACAACCAATCCATCCCGAACATTGCGTCGAACTCCAAATACTCTAGCACTCTTAAATCAGCTGGCAGCTGATGTCCCTCAATCTCAACAATACAATTTCGGCAAATCCGGTTAGGGTAGATCTTATCCCCAACTGTCGTGTTGAGAACAAGATATGTATATAAAGTCTGTGGAGGTAACCCTAACCCTCCTACCATGCGTCCATAAATAAAAGACAATGTGCTACCAAAATCCATCATTATATGCATAGAAATACCGCAAACAGATAACGTACCCTCAACTAGCTGTCAGGTCACCTCCTTGTCCGACTGCGCGACCCTAAATGATGCAAACTGGGCCCTATATCTGGCCTGCTCCGTCTGTGGTGGTAGTGGTGCTAGTATGGTATAATCCGCGACAATATGCCCCACCTGACCACATCGGTAACATGTGCGAGTCTCTGGTCTACCAAAACTCCTTTGACTTTGCTTCTGACTCTGGCCTCGACTTTGACCTTTCGGACCTATATCCTGCCTCTGTTGTCTAGGCTGATTAACTTGTGCAGAAGTCAGGGAATATGCCAAGTGACGATCATCACGTCGATCTCTGTCATCAAGACGATCTCTGTCACCTCTACGACCCTGATCAGATTGCCAATCACCACGACGAGGTCTCTAGCCCTATCTATGTCGATCCTGGTCTCTCCTTTATCTTTTCGGTTTCTGATCAACCGAGAACACGATCTTGGTGACCACTGCGACCTGCGGTGCGGCTGAATTGCTAGTCGACTGGCCCTCTGAACCAAGTATGTCTTATGTGTGAGGGACCTGTCGTAGATCTCAGCCAGAGTACGAGCTCCACTAGATACCATCGTGCTCACAATCCTCTCATCTAGACCTCGGACAAAATAGTATATCTGCAGTCGGTCGATAACTACTACGTCCATAGAGTACGAAAGTAGATATTGGTACCTCTTCATGTATACGGTAAATCGACATATCACCCTACACCAGGGACAAAAACTCATCCTTCAAGTGAACCCTGACCTCCATCGGGATATACTCATCCATAAACAACGTCCGAACTCTACCCAAGTAGTAATGGCAGGATGAGTCGCAGTGTAGGTAGTCCACTATATCGCAACATCGGCTCTCAAGCAGAAACTCGATAACCTCTACCGATCAATCTCCTCGACCCGAAGCAAGTCATGTAGTCGCTCATGTGATAACAGCCACCTCCCGACTATCTCTGAATCTGCGGCTCCATAAAAATACCCTGGCGAGAACTTAAGAAAATCCCTTATCTTCTTAGCCTCTACTGTCATCAGGCTCCCAGAAGTAGACGCTACTGCTGGCTGCTCAGTGGTCGTAGGTGTAAGCACCACTCCAGCCTCCACGGTACTGCTGCTGGCGTAGCCCTCTCTACCATTGTCTCGAATACTGTTGCCTGCACCTTAGCCTCGGCCATAGTAAGAGCTACGACTGCATGTGTAGTTGTTATCGGTGCAACCAAAGTTGTAGTTGGAGTTGTCGTAGTCTCCCGAGCATCACGAGCTCTCATCAGCATCGCGAACCTATCATCCACAGTCCGCGCTAACGACTTCAGTGTCAAGGTCGGTCTCATTGGATCACTGTATCTCCGACCTTAGGCTAAGTGGTATCTGATGGTTGTCCGTCCATCGGTATCTGCATCGAAAAATGTGTATCCATTAAGCCTCAATACCAATATACGTGTATCGTATATCTATAATATAACTAAAAACATAACATGTATATCCCCTAATGTCTACACGTCTCACCTCTCTTCCCAACTAGGACTCTAGGCAATTCCTTTGGGTTTCCACATTTACAGTTTATTCATCAGGTTTATCATCAGATTATACCACAAATGTAATCGCATCAGAGTTGATTTCCAATTCCTCTAGGTTCACTAACCTTGCTCTGATACCAAAATGTAACGGCCCATTTTTCCAAATGGATCGCCACGGGGGCCGATGCGGGCCCACAACCTGGCCTACCAGCGCCAACTGTGTCCCACATGCCAAGTCATCCACCATAAAATCATTATTAAATTCAAATTACAACAATTTATTGTTTAAATTGTTACTGAACTCAAGTCATCTGCTAAGATCATTTTAAACCCAAATAAACGGAAGTCTTTTAACATAACAAAAATATATATAACAATAAAGTCATGCAATTAACTCTGATACCTACAGTGGAAAACCCATATACCATCATATATCAATCATGTACCTCAATGTATCAAAATATCAACAATATAGAGTCCTAAGCTATCTCACAATCCCAAAATAAAAACAAAATATATATATAAACGTACAAGCCTGGCTATATGTCTCTGAATCACAAATATTCCGGTAGCTTGCCCTTGCCACGGCTCGTACTAGGATCTGCACTCAAGCCATCATAAAAGGCAGATGACAAGTCTAGAGTTAGTATTCTCAAGGAAATTAAGTGAGCAATACGGAAAGTAAATACTGGAATTCAAACAAAACTATTAAATAAACATGCGGAAATAAAACAGTCAACTGTGCTCATCGCATGCATATGTAATAGTGAAAGCTCAAAATGAGTGTTCCTAGAGCCTAGGGTTAGACTAGTGCCATACTTTGGACTCCTAACATACTATTGCCGGTGAGTAGCACTCAAACAAGGCCAGTATCTGGATCCGCTAGGTGTTCGGCGTGGAACCTACGACGCACCCACACGTGCCCAACACAACTCTCAAGTAGCCCTATTGAACGAGATAACACACTTGCTATGGCCTATGGGACGTACATACAGAAATGGCCGCTGAGGGAGAGCCTCAACGTCCATCCATTAAATCAAACCAAGAATATAGTATTGAAAGACATAATATGAATTCAAAAGCAAAAACAAAGTACTTGTAACGGCCCAAAATCTCTAACCGTGTTTACGTCTTTAAACAGGCTAACGACCCATACTGTGAGACCCACACCGTGATATATCCGTTTATCGAGGCAAGGGCCGAGGTACATTTTATATTTGTTGTGATGTAAGCCTAGTGTATTGTATATGTGTAGAATATTAAGTTAATTTTCTACGGTTGTGTAGGTATCGAGACGAGTGATGACGTACCTCGAGTCGCGTGTCGACGTGGGACCGAGGTAGCGGCATATTGGGGTAAGTTTAATTTATTTGAAGTAAATGTGCATTGATGTTGGGTTAATAACTGGCTTTAATGTGGCCACATTTAGCTAAGTATTAAATGACCTATAGTTAGTGTAAATAAAGCAAGGTGCATTAGATGAGCATCGAGACACGCGTTAACCCATCAAGAGGCAAGTGTCAATTTATTGAGTCACTCACAATTGACTTGGGGGACAAGTGGGGCAAGGTGGTATATGAGATGAGCTTCGAGACACGTGTGCACACCATGATCAAAGGCTAGCATTTAAACAAATCACTATAGTCAATGTGTGTATATAAGTCTATGAAATGGGTTTCTTATCCTCACCGAAATCAGGAGGAGAAGAGAGAAGACAGAGTTGTTGGTGTGGTGTAGGAGAGGAGGAAAAGAAAAGAACCAGAGAAGATCAAGGTGAGTGTGGTGTTTCAATTGAAGTTGTTTGTGGGTTGGTGTTAGCGAGAGGGAGCTCGGGAGCTCAGACGAACTGCCAACGCAGTTCGTCCGAGGAAGGAGACGACTCGAAAGAGTCGTCTCCCCTCCCTAAATGAGCTGGGGTTGGATCGCCGACCCCAGCTCGTGAAAAAAAAAATAATTCTCCTCATCAACGAACGAGGGAGTCCCTGGTTCGTTGAGGAAGAAGGAACTCATTTCGAATTGTCAAGGGATCGAATAGACTAGGACAAGCGTGTGAATTATAAGTACAACTGTGAGAATTTTATATTTCATTTCATTCACCTTTATTGATTTATTGGTCTATTGGTAGACATTGCTACTTGAACTCGCACATCATGTGGTTCTTGTATCTACTCATGAGTGAATATTGTGACATGATGCCTTGTGACTTGTTTCATTGACTCTAATTCCTACACTTGATGTCATTTTTGAAAAGAATGGATGAAAAGCATGCTAATGAGATAATTTGGATTTACTTGGACTTATATTTGATTTCCTTTGGGCTTTGTAGTCTAACTTGTTTTGGATTCCTAGAACATTGGCATTATTTGTCTTTAAAATTAAAGTAGGGATTATCTAGTGTCCATTGCACGAGAGATGCGCGGTTCATGGGGACATGGGTCTATCGGGGTTTCTGCACTCACCACTACATTTGCGCGGCACACGAGTTATGGGACTCGGGGTGGTTGGCAATGTGACGGCCCCAACTACAAATAAGGGCACCGCCCGGCCTAATCCCTTAATTAAGCCCTAATCTCCCCTATAGGACCTAACAAGGAATTAGTCAGCCTTATTTAAACACCTACACACTTACCATTTATGATACCACCTACAGTTAACTTACTTGTTCTAGTGACTAACCTATGGTTGTCTATGAATCAGAGTTACTTAAATTTTTTTTTTTCTAACAAATTATTCAGCGGAAGTCTTATTTAGTTACTAATGGAAATGAAATCCTAAGGCCTAACCTATTGTGGAAAAACCAGGAAATAAATAGCACATGCATATATAAACAAAAATGGTGATATATATAACATGTGACAAATCAAAAGTTCCTATCACTCGACCCAACCGTAATCATATCATGTACATAAAAACGTAATACAAAAGAATACAAAACGTACAAAAGTATGTCGTAGCGAGGCCTCTACTGGCTCGAGAGGTAGTCACCAATCTTCTCTTTGCACAGTGCGCTGCTCGGGTGATCTGCACCACCGTCACAAACTAGACGGTGAGTACATGAATTTATTTAAGTAATCTTGAGAGACATCGATCAACATTCCCAAATCGGCAACAAGTATCAAATTGCATAATTTAAATAATAAACATCGTGCAAAGAGATACTTGAGTTAATCAAATATGAAAGCCGACTCGAGGTTAAGTAGTAATGGATTAGGGTGCAATCGGTAGCGATCTTCATCACATCGGCTTTGTCCACTACAATTTGAGCTCTGCTACTATAGCATTTCAATACAAGTTCGAGCTCTATATCATAATGTCAAAAGGTCGTACTTGCAATTACGCCTTTTCTTTTCCAAGTGAATTAGTCGTCATTAGGAATGTATACTTGCTAACATACCCGAGTTTTGAAACTCGTCATGTTCACCCAAGTTATTCTTGCGCCAACAAACCCCGAGGAGTCCGGTTACCCCGTTCAAGGCACGTTACCTCGTGTGTCATGCAAGGTAGTGGAGAAATTCCCTAACATCCCGAGCAAGTCTAGTGACCCTCGTATGAAAGCTGAATTTCTATCATCAAATGACCACAACCACAAGAACCACTTTCATTTTCAATAATGACACAACATTGGAATCCAAAAGATGTAATAGCATACTAATGCACAAAGGATTTGAGTCAAAATAAACAAACTATCCTAATAGCATGCTATATCACCGACTTCCATACACACAATCAACATGACAAAGTATAGGAATTAGAATCAATGATATACAAAGCAGTATGCTATGAATATCATAAAATGAGCAATTGAACAAGTCATAGCATATGGATTTCAAAAGCAATTCAGTTTGAATAACGAGAATAAATAAATAAATGGAATGAAATGTAAATAAATGTCTCAAACCAGTTTACTTACATACACACGACAATTCCTAAGCTATCAGAACTTAGTCGCGTCGATGTACGCACCCAAACCCCGTAATAGCTCCTCTAGGATCCTAACGAGTTGAAAATGTATCAATTTAAATTCTAAGTTAATGATTTAACATCCCTAAATTGGTCGACATCGGTCAAAATTAAGTTCAAGACTAATTTACCGATTTCACGTTTTTCGAGGTAAAACCCCGATATAACGCCTCGAACGACTCCCGAATTCTTCACTTTTTATAGGAATATTGACGTTTTATTGATTTGGGTCACAAATATATTTTTTCCTATTTTCTGGAATTTTCCTGAATTTTTACATATTTTTATCTATTTTCAGAATTTATTATATATTAACAAAATTAATTAAATAATAATTAATTATTATAATAATTAAATATATATATATATAATTAAATATATATATTATATATAATTATATATATATTATATATTGGGGTGGATCCGGGTCAACCCGACCGCCGGTCCCGATCGGACCGGGTCGGTCGACCGGTCCTCCACGGAGTGCAGGTCGGTCAGGCCCGACCAGCGTGGGTTCGGGTCGACCCGGCCCGATCCCATCTTCATCTTCTTCGCGAGAGACGAGCTCGGCTCTGCCATTTTTTTTTTTTTTTTTTTTTTTTTTTTTTTTTCGTGAGGCGTTGGGACTTTGTCGTCCATCCCCAAACCATCGAAGTTGATGGCGGGGAGACACCCATGCCATCTTCTTCCTCAGCCTTTCGGCCATGGAGGCGAGCCTTCCATGGCCGAACATGGCGGCCAACAACGACAACCCCAACAACAACAATCAACAAGAACAACGGGTCACTCACCTTCCTCGAGCTCTCGGTGTCTCTCTCTTTTCTCCCGTCTCTCTTTCTTTCTTTCTTTCTTCTTCTTCCCGATTTATTTTGTCTCTCTCTGCGTTGTGTTGTTTTTTTTTTTTTTTATTTGGAGAGAGAGATGAGATAAAGATAAAGATATAAATATATATATATATATATATATATATATAGTAGATATGGTGATGTGGCCTCATTTGGTCCACATCCTTATATGAAATATAGATATATATATATATATATATATGGCTACTTTCCCACCACAAATTATCTTCATTTAATTAATTTTAATTTTAATTTTTTTTTAAGTTGATTTAACTAATTACACTTACCCCACGAGCTGCTGCCTCGGGCCCACGTCGGCACGCAACACGAGGCGCGTCCCCGCTCGTCTCGGTATCTGCATACCCGTAAATGACATAATAGTCTACACATATACAATACACTAGGCAAACAACACAACAAATATAACATTTACCTCGGCCACCGTGCCTCGGTAGTGACACGTATCGCACTGCGGGTCCCACGTCACGGGTCATTGTGTCCTAATTAACGAATTAAACGTGTATTAATTATTGGGCCGTGACAATACTTCCCAACTAATAGGAAGTTCGTCCTCGAACTTAAACTAAACGAATTTAAAAAAATGTACATGACTCGAAGAGGTACGAAAATCTTTCGCGCATATAGTCTTCCCGTTCCCAGTGAGTTCGAATCTCCATGAAACGCCACCACTTGACCAACACCTTCGGGATAGACTTGTTTCTTAACTATTGTACCACTTGGTCAATAATCGAGCTGGTTGCTCTTCATATGAGATATCCTCACTCAAATCAATCGACTCAAATCAGCTTTGTCGGTCTCTCGCTTTGCGCTTCGACTTAGCTAGTCGAAGCATTGATATATGAAACACGGATGAATTCCGACATCGTGGAGGTAACTCTAACTCATAAGCAACCTTTCCAACCCGTTTCTTGATCTTGAAAGGCCGATGAATCTCGGTGCTAATTTGCCTTTCAAACCAAATCGATAATGACCACTTACGAGGAGAAACCTTTAGATAAACTAAAGCTCCCTCATCGTACGTGAGATCATTGCGATACATGTCTGCATACTTCTTTTGCCTCTCCAGGGCTCCATTAAGCTTACGGCGAATCTGTCTTACCTTTTATGTGTGATCGACAACAATTTCGAGCCCTAACAAATTTCGGTCTTACAGCTCGGCCATTGACAACAAGATGGTGAGCGACACGATCGCCATATAACGCCTCAAATGGCGCCATTTCAATGCTCGCTTTGATAAGCTTGTTGTTGTATGCAAATTCACACAACGGTAAATACTCTTCCCGATCCGCCAAACTCAAGTACACATGCCACGAGCATATCTTGAGAGTTTGTATCAACCTCTCGATCTGTCCATCGATCGAGGGTGAAAAAGCTGTGCTTAAGCGTAAGCGTGTACCATATTGCTCCTGCATACTCGCCATATCCTGGACGTATACATAGCATCCACGTCGACGTAATAGTCAAAGGTACTCCATGCAGCCTGATAATCTCTCTCTCGAACAATACACTCAGCTAGTCAAATGTGTAATGAGCTGCAACTGGTATGAAATGGGCAGATTTCGTCAATCTGTCTACAATCACCCAGATGGAATCATGTCTATGAACAGTTCTCGGCAGTCCTCGAACAAAATCCATAGCTATGTCTTCCCACTTCCATTGTGGAATGGGAAGTGGCTGTAGTAATCCTCCAGGTCTACGATGCTCTGCCTTCACTGTGGCGAGATCCACGATTCTGATATACTACGATATGTCGCTTTC
This sequence comes from Stephania cephalantha, assembly GCA_039657325.1. Lineage (NCBI taxonomy): Eukaryota > Viridiplantae > Streptophyta > Magnoliopsida > Ranunculales > Menispermaceae > Stephania > Stephania cephalantha. Next base: position 18,660,444 of record CM077574.1, on the reverse strand, counting down.
ATCCCAGGCCACCAAAAATGTCTTTTCATATCATGATACATTTTGTCCTTCTGGATGAACGATGAAACGGAACGATGTGAATCTGAAGAATCTCATCTCTCAGCTCGCCCTTTGTCGGTATCCACAATCTGCCTCGAAATCTGAGACACTGATCTGTTGTCTCCGCCCAGTCGGTACATTCGGAACTCTGCGCTAACTCACTGAATCTCGGATACAGTATGTCGGCTTTTGATCCTCTAACACTCTCTGAGTCGACACTTTCTGAAGTCTCACTGAGCACAAATCAGTACCTCCGTGTCATTAGCAATATCTGACTGACTCAGCCTCGCCGCCGCCTCGAGTAAACCATACTCGTGCGTCATATGACATCGAATAGTCTCAGCATCTCCAATCGGAATTCTACTCAGTGCATCAGCAACGACATTTGCTTTTCCTGGATGATATTCTAGAGAAAAGTCATAGTCTTTCAAAAACTCTAACCATCTGCGCTGTCTCATGTTCAGCTCTTTCTGTGTGAAGAGATATTTCAAACTCTTATGGTCAGTATAGAGTGTGAACTTCTCTCCATACAGATAATGTCTCCATATCTTGAGCAAACACTACTACATTTGCCAACTCTAAGTCATGAGTTGGGTAGTTCTTCTCATGTATCTTGGTTGTCTTGATGCATATGCCACTTTGTACCACTTCTCTTGCATCAATACACAACCTAAACCCATACGAGAAGCATCTGTGTACACCATGAAACCACTTTCCGGCCTCGGCATATCAACAACTTGGTGCGGTAGTCAACAATTTCTTCGATTGAGCAAATGCTTCCTCGCATTCATCCGACCAATGAAACTTCACGCCTTTACGGGTCAACTTGGTCATTGGTGAAGCGATCTTGAAAAATCCTTCACGAACCTTCGGTAATAGCTGCTAACCCCGAGAAAACTCCGAATCTCGATTCTTGACGTCGTGCGCCAATCCAAAATCGCTTTGAATCTTTCTTTGGATCTACAGCAATACCTGCTGCTCCAACTACATGACCCAAAAATTTAACCTCGGACAACCAAAATTCACACTTACTAAATTTGGCATATAATATGTGCTCCTCAAAGTCTGCAACGTCTCCCCGAGGTGCTGCTCGTGATCTTCTCGAGTCTTCGAGTACACCAATATATCATCGATAAATACGATCACAAAGCGGTCAAGATAAGGTCTCATTACTCGATGCATCAAATCCATAAACATGGCGGGAGCATTAGTCAAACCAAACGGCATGATTGTGAAGCGATAGTGTCCATACCTCGTACTAAACGTTGTTATGTATCTATCATCCTCCCGATCCTCAATGATGATACCACGATCGTAGATCTATCTTGGAGAAAAAGCTGCGCTCCTCTCGGTGATCGAATAAGTCGTCAATACGCGGTAATGGATACTTGTTCTTGGCTTGTGACCTTATTCAATTGTACTGTAATCAATACACAATCTCAATGTACCTCCTTCTTCTTCAAAACAGGGCCAGGTGCTCCCCATGGTGATATCGAAGGTGTAATGAATCCCTTCTCACTCAATTCTTGCAATTGTTTCCTTAATTCTTCCAACTCTCGTGGAGCCATGCGGTATGGTGGTATAGATATCGATTTCGTCCCTGGCACCAACTCAATAATGAAATCAATCTCCCTCGGTGGTGGTAATCCAGGTAAGTCTTGGAAACACGTCAGGAAACTCGCACTGCACACCGAATCTCTTCAAGTTTCGGTCCATGACTCTCTGCAACGGTATATCTGAGATACCAAAGTCTCCATCTCCCCACTAGTCGCAAGTCGACCTCGAGTGCTCACGGCTCTCGGTGTACTACCACTATACACGAACAACTTTGGACGCCCTGGAATCTCAAATCTTCTTGTTTTTCGCAAAACAGATCGATATGAGCATGATATGATGCTAGCCAATCCATCCCTAGCAACGCATCGAATTCCGAGAAATTCTAGCACCCTAAAATCTGCGGGTAACTCGACCCCGTCGATCTCTCTTGAGCATTTCTCCACGAGCATTAGGGTACACTCTATCTCCAGTGCCGTACTCAAAATCAAATGGACTCAGACACTAAGCTGGTTTCAACCCTAGCATGCGACTATGCGACCGAGAAATGAAAGAAAGCTGTAGAACCGAATCAAATAAAACATAAGCTCGATAACCGCAAATAGAAACCATACCCTCGATAAGTTTCGTGTAGCGTACGTGTCGAGGCGTGTGCAATCGTATGGACGACCTCTCGACGCTGTGGTGGAATCACCGTCGCTGGCTGTGGACACTCTCGAATGATATGTCCCTCCTGACCACATCGATAACAAGTGACTGCTCTCGGCTGAACATGTGTCCGATCCTGGGCTGTGCAGATGTCTGTCTCTGCCCTGGTCTGGAACTGTCTCGTCCTCGTCCTCTACCTCTACCTCTGCCTCTACCACCATCTTCTGCGACGTGGGGTGGTAAAGGCTGGTAAAGTAGACGTAGTAGGAGCTGGAAGTGCAGGTCTGACTAGTGGTGGTACGGGAGGTCTACCCACAATAGTCTGCAAAGGTGTAGGAGATGCTACAAAAGGCACAATTGCCCCCTGAACACCCCTATCCCATCTCCTCGGTCCTTTGCCTTTACTGTCTCCTCAGTTCATACTACGCCATCGATCGGGTGTCATCGCAGTACTAAGGGTGTCCGTCGACCACTCGGCTCATATAATAAGTCTCGTGAGCAAGTGCACGCTCGAAAATCTCTCCCGGTGTCTTCGCACTGAGGCCGACCACATAAAACCCAATATCGGCCTCAATCAGTCGCCAAAATGATACACATCATCGGCATCCTCCTTCACAAGATCGCCGACAAAGCGCCTCGAATAGCCGTATCTGTCTCGGTATCTCATCAGCTGTCTCGTCGGCTCCACTGTCTCAAGTTCATGAACTCCTTCCTCAACCGCTTCATCACCGCGGGTGGGAAGTGCTGCGATAGAACTTAGTTTTGAAGGCATCCCAAGACTCAAACTCTCCTTCGGCGGCTATCGTCGCACGCCACCACACATCGGCATCTCGGCGCAAGGTGTACGACGAGATCTCATTCGAGTCTATCATCAATCTGCAGACTCTATGTAACTTCTCTGCGACAAGACCCACTTCTCAACCTTCTCAAATTCCTACGGCCAGTCAAAATATACGGGTTTCGGTCGATGAAATCTTTCACCAGTGAACTACGTTGTCGAACCGATTAATGGGGGTGTGGAAGATGGTGTCGACCTACTTGTCTCCATTCTTTGGAGTTGCTAGTATCGATGTCGCGGGTACAGTCGGCACTACGATCGGTACTGTAGTCGTCGTAGGTCCTGTTGTCTGAGCTGGAGGTGCTGGTAGGGCAAAGTGGGAAGTCATCAGTGCAATGAAATCCGCCATTCTTGCGACCCTGACGATTACTCGATCTGAAAGCCTCTGGAAATCCTCTGCTGATGGTATCGAAGGCTGGCTACCGCTCGCATCGGCATCATCTCTATCGCGTGAATCCGCCATCTCCGACTGCAAATGGAGCACGAACGCGAATCAGCTACTACGTGGATAACGCATATATACACATAACAAAATTAACATGTATATAATAAATATATTGAATCCCCAACTCACTTCACTCACTTCCCAACTAATAGTTTCTAGGCGAGGAACATCTGGTTTTCCACATCTAACTAAAGTTTTCTAACTTCTACAATGTTTTTACATCTTTTAGTTGTTTCTAGCTGAACAATGTAGGCCGTTCACTACATATTGTAGTTGTGGTATCATACTGTAGAAACTCCATATTCTACAATCTTAGGGCCATGTTTTCTCAAAATCATGGCGCTGATACTAACTGTGTTAGTATCATATAGCCTAAAACCATATAAGTAAGCCAAGCTTTATAAACCTTGGCTCGATACCAACTGCGGACTGACTACAAATAAGGGCACTTGCACCGACCTAATCCCTTAATTAAGCCCTAATCTCCCCTATAGGACCTAACAAGGAATTAGTCAGCCTTATTTAAACACCTACACACTTACCATTTATGATACCACCTACTGTTAACTTACTTGTTCTAGTGACTAACCTATGGTTGTCTATGAATCAGAGTTACTTAATTTTTTTTTTTTTTCTAACAAATTATTCAGCGGAAGTCTTATTTAGTTACTAATGGAAATGAAATCCTAAGGCCTAACCTATTGTGGAAAAACCGGAAATAAATAGCACATGCATATATAAACAAAAATGGTGATATATATAACATGTGACAAATCAAAAGTTCCTATCACTCGACCAGCCCAGTAATCATATCATGTACATAAAAACGTAATACAAAAGAATACAAAACGTACAAAAGTATGTCGTAGCGAGGCCTCTACTTAGGCTCGGAGGTAGTCACCAATCTTCTCTTTGCACAGTGCTGCTACTCGGTGATCTGCACCCACCGTCACAAACTAGACGGTGAGTACATGAATTTATTTAAGTAATGCTTGAGAGACATCGATCAACATTCCCAAATCGGCAACAAGTATCAAATTGCATAATTTAAATAATAAACATCGTGCAAAGAGATACTTGAGTTAATCAAATATGAAAGCGACTCAAGGTTAAGTAGTAATGGATTAGGGTGCAATCGTAGCGCGATCTTCATCACATCACTCCACTACAATTTGAGCTCTGCTCTATAGCATTTCAATACAAGTTCGAGCTCTATATCATAATGTCAAAAGGTCGTACTTGCAATTACGCCTTTTCTATTCCAAGTGAATTAGTCGTCACTAGGAATGTATACTTGCTAACATACCCGAGTTTTGAAACTCGTCATGTTCACCCAAGTTATTCTTGCGCCAACAAAAACCCAGGTCCGGTTACCCCGTTCAAGGCACGTTACCTCGTGTGTCATGCAAGGTAGTGGAGAAATTCCCTAACATCCCGGCAAGTCTAGTGACCCTCGTATGAAAGCTGAATTTCTATCATCAAATGACCCTAACCACAAGAACCACTTTCATTTTCAATAATGACACAGCATTGGAATCCAAAAGATGTAATAGCATACTAATGCACAAAGGATTTGAGTCAAAATAAACAAACTATCCTAATAGCATGCTATATCACTGACTTCCACACACAACAATCAACATGACAAAGTATAGGAATTGGAATCAATGATATACAAAACAGTATGCTATGAATATCATAAAATGAGCAAGTTGAACAAGTCATAGCATATGGATTTCAAAAGCAATTCAGTTTGAATAACGAGAATAAATAAATAAATGGAATGAAATGTAAATAAATGTCTCAAACCAGTTTACTTACATACACACGACAATTCCTACGCTATCCAGAACTTAGTCGCGTCGATGTACGCACCCAAACCCCGTAATAGCTCCTCTAGGATCCTAACGAGTTGAAAATGTATCAATTTAAATTCTAAGTTAATGATTTAACATCCTTAAATTGGTCGACATCGATCAAAATTAAGTTCAAGACTAATTTATCGATTTCACGTTTTTCGAGGTAAAACCCCGATATAACGCCTCGGCCAGACTCCCGAATTCTTCACTTTTTATAGGAATATTGACGTTTTATTGATTTGGGTCACAAATATATTTTTTTCCTATTTTCTGGAATTTTCCTGAATTTTTACATATTTTTATCTATTTTCAGGAATTTATTATATATTAACAACTGTTTAATTAATTAAATAATATATATATTATATATATTATATATAATTAAATATATATATTATATATAATTAAATATATATATTATATATTGGGGTGGATCGGGTCAACCCGGCCCGGTCCGTCGGACCGGGTCGGTCGACCGGGTCCTCCACGGTGCAGGTCGGTCCGGGCCCGACCACGTGGGTTCGGGTTGACCCGACCCGATCTCATCTTCATCTTCTTCGCAGACAGAGCACTCGGCTCTGTTCTGTTTTTTTTTTTTTTTTTTTTTGAGGCGTTGGGACTTTGTCGTCCATCCCCAAACCATCGAAGTTGATGGCGGGGAGACACCCCCGCCATCTTCTTCCTCACGCCTTTCGGCCATGGAGGTCGAGCCTTCCATGGCCGAACATGGCGGCCAACAACGACAACCCCAACAACAACAATCAACAAGAACAACAGGTCACTCACCTTCCTCGAGCTCTCGGTGTCTCTCTCTCTTTCTCCCGGTCTCTCTTTTTCTTTCTTTCTTTCTTTCTTCTTCTTCCCGATTTCGCTTTGTCTCTCTATGTGCGTTGTGTTGTTTTTTTTTTTTATTTGGAGAGAGAGAATGAGATAAAGATGAAACATATATATATATATATATATATATATATATATATATATATATATATATATATATATATATATAATGTATATAGTAGGTGATGTGGCCTCATTTGGTCCACATCCTTATATGAAATATAGATATATATATATATATATATATACTTTCCCACCACAAATTATCTTCATTTAATTAATTTTAATTTTAATTTTTTTTTTTAAGTTGATTTAACTAATTACACTTACCCCACGAGCCGCCTCGGGCCCACGTCAGCACGCAACACGAGGCGCGTCCCCGCTCGTCTCGGTATCTGCATACTCAAGTAAATGACATAATAGTCTACATATATACAGTACACTAGGCAAACAACACAACAAATATAACATTTACCTCGGCCACCGTGCCTCGGTAGTGACACGTATCGCACTGCGGGTCCCACGTCACGGGTCATTGTGTCCTAATTAACGAATTAAACGTGTATTAATTATTGGGTCGTGACAGGCAAGCATGAGATTGATGTTGTATAAGCGTAGAGCACAACTCCACTATTTGTGTGAGATATGTTGAGCGCAGCTCCATATAGTAGTGGGAAAGGTTAGGTGATAGTTTTCACTGCCGACCGGAAGTAGATCATCTCGACTTAGCCTGTGTCTGTCTCTACATCTTTAACTGTGGTATTTACTTGCATTACTTGACAAAAAATATGTCAAAACTGCAGAATCTAGCGCGCTGGGTTTGGGAATTAGCGCGCCGATTCCCGAGCAGTTATATGTTCTTCATCGGGAAGAACATTAGCGCGCTATGATACATCATTAGCGCGCTAATCGCGTTCTGGACATCAAAACTGCTGAAAATTTCAGAGTTTTTAACAACCCCACCGAACCAACAACAACCACAACACCAACAACATAACTTCAAAGTACTACAAACCCATCAAAACCATAACTCCACAACCACCAAACCATCACCAACACCTCTATAATTAAGATCAAAAGATATAGAATGTTAAGGTGTATGTGATTCTCACCTTGTTTAACTGGATGGCACACTCACCCTTGTATTTAACTGAAAAAAGTGGTGTTTCGGGTGTTTCGACTCCCGGTTTCACGTTCGAACCGCGACATACGCGTACTACCATGCCCATAACCACCAAATATATATTCCATATTATCATTTAACTCATTTTATTTATTTTATGTGTGTATTATTTCCCCTGGCCTAGTGTTAAGTCGGTTAAACTACCCGGTACCTACGTCGACACACATATCGAGGTGAATACTTAACACACAATCTCGCACGTCAAATGTAATTTAATCACACACATTGCGATGTCATTTACTCTATTTCAATATAAACGTCGCAAATTAAACAAATCAACACACAAAATAACTATTTACCTAGCTCCAGATGCGCACGATCCTAACTGCGGGTCCCACGAGCGTCTGAGTTGTCAGTCACGTCTGCAACCACATCATTAATAACGGTGAATTAAATTCAGGCCGTTACAGGGGTGGAATGGGTCGGGTCGATCCGGGCCCACTCCAATAATAAAATATTAACTAAAATTAAATTAAATTAAATTAAACTGATTTTTTAATAAAATAAATTACAAAACATAAATAAAATTAGATAAAAATTATGGAAAAATTCAAACAATTCCAGAAAAATATGAAAAATTAGAAAAAAGCTAAAAAAAATGAGTTCAAGGCTTTTTCGGGCATTTGGCACCCCGGTATGATTCGAAAAGTGTACTAAAAATCAAACTTTTTTTTGAAATAAAATTACAAATTGTGGTCTCATATTATAAATTCACTTAATGTAACTCTAAAATAATTAAAATGGTATAATTAGACACCAGGGACTTAGGAGGCCATAGTCGGGTGTTAGGTGCACATCTCGAGGCGTGAGCGGGACGTTTTGAGGACGATTTGCGATTGCTTGAGGTAAGTAAAACAAGTTAGGAAATGCACAGTAGTTCATTTGAGCTTATATTTTATTGATATTGTATTGTGTCCCTTTCTTGGAATTCCCACCCATTTATAAGTGTTCGAGGGCCAAATGAGTCATGCGAGTGTCTCTGATTAGAGTGGTTATCGGCTTGCAACCGGGGCCATGACCTCGAGTCACTGGAGTATTTGATCAGAATGAGATGTGTTTTATCCGGGGCACCATTGATATCCCTCATTCGCGACGGTATAGGTACAGCAGGCGACGCCGCGTCCTAAGACCCGAGTCTGCATGGCGTTGCCACGACTCTATGACCCCGACCCCGTGGCACCCGCACTCAGTGGTCTTGGACTACTTGGGCACTTCTCTATTGTTTCCTTTGACACTCATTTCTCATTGTACTTTCATTTTTACAGTCTTATTATCATGCATTCCATATAACTTTCTTTCTATCCGCTTGACTTTTAGACTGTGCTTTATTTGTTTTGAATTAATGTTTAGATCCTACTGGCTTTTACTTTATGGACTCGACATTTTTGTGTTTGACCGAGTGCAGATCCGCAGCCGAGCAAGGGCGATATGTTAACACTTGGCGATCTACTCAAGAGGATATCGGAGCGGCCCTCCTCTACATACTTTTGTAGGTTTTTTACTTTTTGTATTATTTATATATATTATTATCACACTTGGGATACTCATTTGGGTTGAGAGATACACATGACTTGTATATCATTTTTGCTTAGTTATAACACTTGACACAAGATATACATGAATGTACATGTTTACAGGGTTCCACATTTAAGATTTCCGACTCTTTTACTTTATTCTGAGTTATTTAACGTATTAATTGCTTCCGCTAACTTGTAAAACTTGAAAAAAATACAAATAAATCGACTTAAAATCAAGAATTTAATTATATGGATGGATCGGAAGGTTGACTAGGCCAGCGTTGACCTTGCGAGACTTGGCTCGGGGGTCTACGTGAGCTTAGGTTGGGCAGGGCCCAGTTTGTGGGAAAATGGGGCCGTCACACCCTGGGGTTGCCCATATATGGGGCTAGAGTCCCTGATGATTCCGGGTTTGAGTCCCTGATGACATTGGGGTTAGAGTCCTTAGTGATATTAAACTGTGCAACACAACGCACGTCCTATAGTGGTTAAGGCTTCACTGACGTGGGTCATAGCTGACTGGATCTAGATCATAACTATTTAGCCTTATGTCAGTTTCATTTGTTTAACTGTGGTATTTCTTGGCATAATTGTGGTACTAGTTTTTCTTTATTGAACTTATGTTTTTAAATACCATTTAGTTTACTTTGGAAATGTGAATGGATTGGTCAACGAGGATTACTGTTAATTTTTGTACTCACCGTCCTTTTATGACAATGGGTGTAGAGCCGTCGACGAGCGAGCCGTGTGCAAGGAGAAGATTGACGTCTACCTCTGAGCTTGCGGCGTACCTATGCATCGACATTTTGTAGGTTTTGATATTTTGTGTATTAGATAGTTATATTTTTGATACATTTTGGGGTTGTATATTGGGTTGAGCGTTTAGTTCCCTGACCTATAATGACATCACATTGTTTATATTCGCCATTTTATTAAACATGCATATGATCGTTGTTTTCCTGGTTTCCACATACTTAGAATTTTTAATAATTGCTTCCGCATAATTTATTAAGATTTCTGCTAAATTTTATAACTTTTAATAAGTTTTTAATTAACTTTGAAATTGAAATGTATAGTGACATGTATTTTATTTATCCTAAACACTAGTATGGAGTAGATTTAGATAGAAAGGCTGACTAATACGTAGTTAAGTCCTGTGTGGTTGATATTTGGGCTTAATTACGGGATTAGGCCGGGCGGTGCCCTAGATTAGAGAAGGGGCCATCACAATCCTCTGCAGGTCCTCGGTGTCGGGGTTGCAAGGCTGCAAGTCCCACTCAATTAATCGAGCCCCGTGGTTTATACTCTTTAGCAAGGTGCGATGCTGCAACAAGAAAACAAACGTCAAAATACATTGTCACAACTTGGAATGATGTGTAGCATGCATAATTATTTGGAACAAATAGAGTTTGCAATAAAATAAAATAAAATCATACCTCGTTTATCCAAACAACCATCGCGATATGATTTTGGAAGCTCTTCAACAAGGAGCGGTTGATATGGCCATCGAGGAAATGACCGGATGGGTCATCTTCAGGCTCATATACATTCCCACCAGCTGCACCACTACTACTCTCGCTCACGCGGCGTTGAGCTATGGTTGTTTCATTTTCTTCGTCTCTTGAGGCCTCATCACTAGACTTAGATGATTCAGATGTCGCGTCCCCACTCTCAGCACGACCGATATGTAGGTCCCGCTCGGGAACATGTGATGCCTCGTCCTATACATCATCTCCCTACAGGGGGCGGCATGCACATGTACATTTTGCTCATTAGCCTTTTGTTTCTCCTTCTAATAAGAGGTTGTGTGTGCTTTCCTCCCACCTTGAGTATCTGAAGTACTCGCCGATCGTTTTGCTCTCGAGGGCTCACCATAAACTTGTTACCTGGAAATGGTAGTCTTCTTTGTAGCAATATCTGTTCAGGAAGTCAATGTAAGAACAGTGCATTGGAATCATGTCAAGAAACCCAAAAAATGACATAATATTGAGTTTTGGGACTACAGAATCGAGACATGTCATATGTCTCGGTGACACAACACCGAGATCTTACAACATGTCTTAGAACATAACCTCCGAGCCTCCTTCCAACCATACCCTTATATTAAACTCGGTTGGCCTAGACTGAGATAAAGCTTAGTATGTTGGTATCATGGCACCGAGACCAAACGAGTTGTCTCGGTGGTCCACAACAACATGTGCTTGAGGTCCCTTAAAGTTTAGTGTTAGTGACGTTTGATCGATACTTCCTGAAACGTCTCAGCAATGAAAGATTGAGACGACAACACAAGTCACGGACCTGTGTGACCGACCATTACATGTATGCGAAAGTAACCATAAATGGGTATATCAACGCGAATGACAACCAAAACCAATCAAATGAGCGACAAATTCTCGGAAAATAAACACTTAACTTCGTGTGAATGCCAAACCCACAAAACAAAAAAATGACTTTCTTCGAGACCCTTTCGCACCATGAACCCTCTTCCTTGACAGAAAATGCTGGACCAAACTAAAGGAACCCCATAAAAATAAAATCGAGCAAGAAATTGAGGGGAATAGGTGGATTCTAGGCTATGTAGATGAGAGAAAGGCTAGGGGAAACTACGGTTTCAAGGTTTTCAACTGATTTTATGTGTTTTGTGGTGGGGTGCACGTGTTTCAAACAAATGACGTTTTGAGAAACTATCGGGGTGTCTTGAAAATTTTTGGGTACCCTATCAATGGGGTGCAATGAGCAACAAAGGGGTGCACATAGTGCGACTTGGTTGATAGGAAAGGGCAATTAGTTGATCCAATAAAAAGCCCCTTACAATGGTGTATTCAATTGAGATTTTAATAGACTTTTAGTTACTTTTATAAGTGGATGACTTTTATGAAGTTTGTAGATTATCATAGACTTTTTAAGACTTTGATAAACTTTTATGTAAACTTCATTTTGATGACTTTTATTAACATTTAAGATTTTTAGTGACTTTCGTGAACTTCTTAAACATGATTTTAATTGATACTAGTAAATTTTTGTGATTTTTATATTGAAACAAATATTTTACACTTTATTATAAAAAACTAGATGAGTACTTATATTTCTTTTTCTTAAGAACTAGTACTAATTTTTTAAAATATTTTTGTATTTTAATAAAAATCATATATACGTATTAATGAATTACTATCAAGATAGTGACATAACAAATAAGTAAATAAATATCAACAAAATAACTTTTAGTGGCAAAAAAGAACCAAGTAAGATCATTGTGTAAAAAATTTGCACTTTTTGACTTATATAAAAAAAACATATATTTTTCGTTAAGAATGATGGTTTAAATTTCTTAAAATGCACTTCTTTCATTTGAAAAAAATATATACGATTATTCGATTATTTTTCTCCAAAAATAATAATATTACATTTTTTGAAATTATAATGATACACTTAATAAACGAAACTTCTTTGTAAAAAAATCTTATAAAAAATGTATAATGATGCAAGAATGAGATCTTGTTAATAACGACATCATTTTCATCAACATAGACATTAGAGTATAATGAGTGGGCAATGAAATCCGTGAGTTGTGAAATGGTTGGAGAAGTTGATAAAAATAATTTATAAGAAAATACTTTGTGAACAATTAAGTCTTTATTGAATAAGGGAACTAATAAAAATTAGAAGTCTCTAAAAGTTTATGGGTTGAGGTGACGAGAAGTTGAAGATTTCTTTATGTGTATTTTTATACAAAAAGTCTATAAAAGTAGAGATTTGTAAACCAAACCATAAAAGTCACCAAAAAATTAAATACACTTTATTTTTATAAACTCTCTAAACGTTTTAATTGAATACACCTAAACTTTTTTAATATTAAAAGTACCTAAAAGTCCACTCAAATCTCAATTGAATAAACCTATGTTTATTTATTTCCCAACTCCTAATAAAAATGAGGGCCGCTAAGGGCACCCCACCTTTTCATGAAGGCACCCAAATTATTTGTAAAAATTCCAGCAAAACTAGAAAATACCATTTTGCCCTTGTATATATAATGATTCAAACCCCACAAATCATTTTGACAAAGAAAAAGGGCACCCCACCACTAAGCTTGAACCACAAAGCCACATTGCGTTTGGCGAGCGTTTATCGATTCTTGCGGATTGACATCATCCGACAGCGATGTAACAATGTTTGACAACCATATGATGGTTTCTTAGAACTGTTTAGTTGGGTAAAACCGTGAAAATGATGATTTGTTTGTCAACGTAGGGTTTGGTAATTTCCTCAAATCCGAACTTGTTTCCACTATATAATGGAGGATTGTACTGCTACGGTGCAAGAGGAGGTTGAACTTGAGGTAATTTTGCGAATTTATTGTGTTTTTATGAGGTTATCCGAAGTTTCTGTTGAAGTGCGCGATTGTTTCGGCCTCGCAGGACCGAGATATATTGAAATGTCTCGATCATAGAGGACCGAGCCTACTCTAACCCTCTCGCCAGTGTACAACCGAGAGTAGGAGAAAATTCTCGGTTGTACACCACCGACGCCACATTACCTATCACTAATTGTAGCTCTCGTCATGTCTCGGCCGAGATAACTGAAGTATTCTCGGCCATGCGTAACCGAGACACTGTGAACTCTTCCGGCCTTCGTGGCCGAGACTGCGAGTTCCCAAAAATTTAGCTTCTGTCTCGGCCATGCTTGGCGAGACAGGTCTTCTGACGCCTCGGCTGTGTGTGGCCGAGAACCGCGATTTCCCAATTTTTTTACCATTCTACAAACCGCCACACACACATTACAACTACTCTACCAAATGTAACTTAATTATACTATAAACATAACTTCAAACGATCGATTTCGCGCAAAATCTGTGTGTTCGACGATCTTCAACCGAGCCCTAATTTGGAGACGAAATCGGCTCACACCCCGACCCTACGAACTGCAAAAAACTCGTACAACGAAGGAGAAACACAAGGGGAAACACGGGAAACACGATTTCGAGGATTCCTCTCACAGGTCGGTTCAAAAGAAATATATTCTTCCACAAGATTTCGGTGAAGGTGGTGGTGGGGGTGGTGGGGTGCGAGAGTTTTTTGCACGAGGGGTATTTTGGGTATTTCGGGTCTAATTTTTGGGTGCCCCAGGTAAATTGGTTTGTGCCCACATTAACTGGGTGCCTTCATGAAAAGGTGGGGTGCCCTTAGCGGCCCTCATAAAAATTGACCCGGTTCGCGTCTCCTTGAGCGGCGCTGCAATGGAAGACATAGAAGACTTGCTAGTTGGAGGCGGAGGCGAAGTCGCGCCAGGCTTTCGCCTTCCCTTCATGAGCGTGGGATTGAATCCAAAACAACAACGGCCGCACAAGAAGAGCGAACCGAATCCTGAGATCCCAGGAACTCAGACCATATACATGAGGACCTTCGGATGTTCACATAACCAGGCACGTTCCTTGCTATTTCTCTGTAATTTTAATGTTATGTTCATGCTTCAAGTGTCATTGCACAACGGCACTATATTGCCAGATGAAATAGTTGCAATTTGTAATTGGGTGTTCTTATTCACTCATGGAAGGATTTTTAGGTGAAAATGTTAATTTTTTTTTTAGGATCCTGTTTCTTATTTGGAGTTACCAATAATCCAAACTCCCACACGCTGAGACTCGGATTCTCAACTACGTAGAGGTGAGGACATTACAAACTAGTGAAGCAACACTTGGTTGGGGCGAAGTAGTAAGCAAATCTAGATTATATTCATCTTTATTTAACATTTGGTTCGAGGAGGACTAGGATTGTAGGGTTTATCCCTTGGCGGATAGATGTACCAAAGTAGCAGCCAGAGTTAATAAAATAGTCTTGTTAGAATGTAGATAACTTTTCCTTGAATGGATTCCTTGACTAATACCTCTTTATGTCATCCTCAAAGTTTGGTATGAAACGAACCTCCCCCGACTTAGGGTCGAGTAGCCCGACCCAGACCGCCTCTCAAGCCCAACAATCGAATTGGGCCCAAACAAGCGGTCTGACTCGCTTATACAACTTGCAGAATAATCATAAAGACAATATGAAAATAAAATGCAGAATAAAATGTAGAACAAATCCATATGTATACCAAAGGACTGTAAATGGGTTTTCATTTTGTACAACCATGTAGGGTCATCTAAAGGCTCCTAGATAACTCAACTACAATGGAGATAGTGTTCAAACTACCCAAAAGACCTATTTAAAATATAACCCAAGTTTAATAGTTTCAAAAACAAATATATAGATAATACAATACAAGGCTCACGTTAAGAGAGAAGGCTTCAAGCTATCGACTCTCCCTTTTCTCGATATAGCGCTGACGTGGATACCTGAGATGTAAGTGGGGTGAGCTAAAAAAATCCAACGGAGCTCAATAAGAGAGAAGACTCGCTCAAACACTAAACATGCAAGTATCACCTATAAAGCAAAACAATTCTATACATGTAGTAAGCCGAATTGTAAAACATTTAATGAAAAGTAATGGGGACATGGTTCTTGTTCGTAAAAGGGTTGTAAACAAGTTCCAAGTCAAGTAAAACATAAATGTAAGATTCATAATTCAATAAGCAAGAAAATGAGCATTCTTTTGAAACCACATCATGAAAGAGAATTCACAATTTGTAAATAAATTCCATTTATTCATGCAACGGGGTCCAATAAGAGATTTACCATAAGAAATAATAATAAATATAAGTCGTTGTTCCATTCAATGCATTCTAGCTAATGGTATGAATCCGTTGACCGAAACACTTACCCTCGAGGTGATGTGAACCATTGGTGGTCACAATGGCCGTTGTGACCTCCATCTAGTTCTATCAAACCAACAACAAGTGTTTCCAAGCCATCACCGATTGTGACCACTTGTGAACTTGGTATGTCGTAGTGCAGACCACTCTCTTTTTGCGGGATCATAGCCACACCACTGCAATTCGTGGCGCGGACCACTCTCTTTTGGTGGGCACACTGCCACGCCACTGCTACTCGTGGCGTGGACTACTCTCTTTTGATGAGCACCACATCACCGCTTTTGTATCGATTAGTGCAATTATTCACGTCACATGCATTCTATAGATAAGCATATTCATACCATTAACTAAATGCAACCCAATCCCAAGTCTTTCAGTATGAATGTGAAATTTCTATTTATCTAATATTCAAGCCACATTTGATGCATGAGCAAAACTCCCCACTTACCTCGACTCTGCACGCTAAGTACTCCCGATCCTCGCACGTTCAGGGCTCGACGCGAACCGCCTCGCGAAACTGAACAAATCAAGACACATTCACATAATCGACAAGTTATATATTAATTCCAATTTATTTTTAAATTTATTTCGCGGTCAACTAATGCGGGTCTCGTGAGTCCCTCGTCGCTCGGTGCAAGGGGTGGGACCCAGCCGGTCTCCCTCAGGGACGCGGTAGCACGCCCCTTTTGAAGGCAAATATTTATTTTTATTTTATTATATACATATATATTATTTTTATTTATCATATACATATATACATATATAAATTGATAATATTTTATTTTTATTTATTTATATATATTTTTTTTTTAAAAGGTCCAGGTTGACCCTTGGCCACCCGGCAGTGAGCACGAGCTCACATTGGGGGGGGGGGGGGGGGCTTCCCAATTGAGGCCCCTCCACCCTTTGGTGGCGGCCGCTCTACTCCGGTGGCGGTGGGTCTGCCGTCCTAATCTAATAGCGGCGGCGGCCTCGCCGATGGCGTCGCCCTCCCATTTTCTTTGGGGTTCTCAACTCATAAACATATTTGAATGGTCCAAAATATCTCAAATCAATAATAAAACACCCAAAACAAAGTTCTCCATCATTATTGAATCAAATCCAAGTTTGCAACTCGCTAAATCAAGAAAATAAATGGTAGGGATGTTGGATTTACCTTCAAAGGAGTTCTCATTGGTTGTATGACATCATATCCACCCAAATTCACTACTTGTGCACTCCTACATTCTCCTCTCTTCATTTTGTGATTTGAGCCCAAAAGTGGCTTGGGTTTCTTAGCTTAAGTTTTTATACTTATGTTTATTTAGGTTGAATTAGTGTAGGGATTGCAAAATTACTAAATTGCCTCTGGGGTGCGTATCTTAGGGTTTGGGTTGTCACATGGGAGGTATTGGGTATTGTAGATCCTGTCCCTATTATCCTACTTGGGTGTGTTTTATCTTGCTTCCAAAATACATAGACACCATCAAAGATGAACATAAAGGTTTACAATGTGAAACATTAATTCTCGGTGGGATCTCAAATATAGTTTATGGACCTAGAAATAGCTTATGGAGTTACTATAGATAAGTAAATAAAAAAGTTCAGATGGAAGCAACTATTTTAGAAGTGTTATAGGGATGTAGAAACCCTGTCTTTCTACTCTTTATTGTGGTGCTCGTGAAGTTGAGAGTTCCGTAGGGTTTATTTTGTCGCCTTTCACTGAGGTTTGAAATTTAATTTATTGTTGGTTGCTGCATGAACTGTAGTTGTCATGATTGGGACTCTATTTACTTCATATTACTGTTGCACTCATGTGGATTTGTTTACTAAGGACTTGCTTGTCATAGAGTTTAAAGGAAGATTGCTCATGTTGTGTAATTTATTTCAGAGTGACAGTGAATATATGGCTGGACAACTTTCAACATTTGGATACACATTAAGTGATAAACCTGAGGAGGCTGACTTATGGTTGATAAACACGTGAGTTAGATTTCTTTTCTTTAACTTTACATGCTCGAAGTGAGCTTTTCTTTTTTTTTTTTTATTTATTTATTAAGTCTTTTCCCTTAGTTTGTAGAAGCTCATGGATTGCCCAAATCTAATAAAAAGGACATGGTTGTAAGCAGGATAAAATCTGTATACTCCTACCATTATCCATCCTATATGTTGATCATTTAACTGATCCCATAATTTCTTTTTTATGATGTGATGGAAATACCCATAAAGGTTTGGAAATGCTTAGGAGAAATTGGATTGACTTGGTTAACAAAACTTTTCAATAAAATTTTAAAATCAAAACGGATGCCAATGGATTGGAGAAGAAGCACGCTTGTGCCAATCTTCAAAAACAAAGGAGACATTCAAAGTTGCTCAAACTATCGGGGAATTAAACTTATGAGTCACACTATGAAACTTTGGGAGAGGATAATTGACAATAGGCTAAGGAGAGAAACAACAATATCAGAGAACCAATTTGGTTTCATGTCTGGGAGGTCAACTATGGAGGCGATTTTCCTTGTAAGACGATTGTTAGAAAAATATAAAGAAAAGAAAAAAGATCTTCATATGGTATTCGTAGATTTAGAAAAAGCATATGATAGGGTCCCTAGAGATGTTCTTTGGTGGGTTCTAGAAAGAAAAAGAGTGCATGCTAGATACATAGACACTATTAAGGATATGTATGATAGAGTAGTAACGAGTATAAAGACATTTGGAGGAGCTACAAAAGAATTTCCCATTACGATAGGACTACATCAAGGATCGGCTTTAAGCCCATATCTATTTACTTTAGCTATAGATGAACTAACTAGACATATTCAAGAGGATATACCATGGTGTATGCTATTTGCAAGATGATATTGTCTTAGTGGATGAAACTAAAGATGGAGTGAATAGAAATTAGAACTCGGAGGAATACATTAGAATCTAAAGGCTTTAAGTTGAGTAGGACGAAAATCGAATACATGCACTGTGAGTTTAGAAACACTAGGCATCGAGATGACGAAGTGGTAAAATTAGGGGAAGTAGAAGTTCATAAGGTAAACCACTTTAGATACATATGATCAATCATACAAAATGATGGTAACATTGAGAATGATGTCACACATAGAATTCAAGCTGGATGGAAGAAATGGCGGAGTGCAACAAGGGTGATTTGTGATCGAAATGTTCCTACTAAGTTAAAAGGAAAATTTTATAGGACCGCAATTAGGCCAGCTATGCTCTATGGAAGTGAATGTTGGGCGGTAAAGCAACAACAATTACATAAAATGAACGTAGCAGGATGCTTAGGTGGATGTGTGGTAAAACTCGTAAAGATAGAATAAGAAATATAAAAATTCAAAGACAAGTAGGAGTAGCACCAATTGATACAAAGATTAGGGAGGCGGTTGCGGTGGCTTGGTCACCTGCAAAGACGGCCTACAAATGCCCCAACTAGAAAACTTGACTCAATAGAAACTGTAGAAATTCGACGAGGTAGGGGCATACCAAAGTTAACATGGGATGCATTAATTAGGAGGGATTTGAATGGTTTGAAAAGCTCACCATCAATTGCACTTAATCGAGCACAATGGAAACGTTTGATCCATGTAGCCGACCCCAGTTAATTTGGGACTGAGGCTATGTTGTTGTTGTTGTTGTTGTTGATGTGATGGAAAGAATATGGTTCCATAGTCTTCATTTTGTCCACCTTCACGACATTCAAATCCTTGATTGAAAACGAGAAAGTGTGGAATAAATTTAAAGACGCCCAAATGCTCGATCCTAGTCTAGAAATGAGAAAACCTAGATCCTAACTTTTAGGTCTTTTCCTATTTTATTCTTAGTGGGATGTAGGGTAAAATTGCCTACTGTCTAGATCTTTTGTGCTTTAAAAATCTTGAACTTTGCCCAAGTTGGACAACAACATAAACATAAACATAAACTAGCCTTAACCCCAAATTAGTTGGGGTTGGCTACATGGATCAAATTCTTTCACTGTGCTCGATTTAGTGCAATTGATGGTGAGCTTTCCAAACCATTTAAATCCCTGCGTCTCAAGTTAACTTCGGTCTACCCCTGCCTCGTCAAATTTCTTCGTTTTTATTGAGTCGAGTTTTCTAGTGGGGCATTTGTAGGTCGCCTTTGGAGGTTTCTAAACCACCGCAACCGCCATTCCCTAATCTTTGTGTCAATTGGTGCTACCCCTACTTTGAATCTATGTATTTCTTATTCTGCCTTTACGAATTTTACCACACATCCACCTAAGCATCCAACTTAGCCTGGTTGGACACTAGAAGAAAAAAAGGCCTAGGCGTTTAAGACTCCATACTTCTTGGAATACAAATATGTTAGCATTAAGGGTCGTCCACATATAAGTAAAGTGTACATAGGGAAGAAACGCACGGGGACCACGGAATCAAATTCGTGTCCACGAGATGCTGCGGATGTTACACTCGGACCCAATAAGTAATCGCCAGATATGTCAGGTGTGTGTAACGTGTGATGTGTGTGTGCCCAATGTGTAGTGTGCGGTGTACGCAAGCAAGGCTGAGCTCATGAGCTAAGGGTAGTTAGGGAGTCCGTATATAAAGGCCACTGTTCATACAGAGAGGCATCTGGGAAATAATCTGTATTTGAGGAGACTACAGTCTTGGGAGAGAAGAGTGGGTACTCTATCTCTGGGTAGGAGATCTTGAGCTCTGGCTTAGCCTCTTGTGTTGTAACCTTTTTTTTTTCTTTTTCTGGTGGGCTTCCCTTACCATAATCAATAAAATCTCTGAGGCATTGCCCTCGTTTCTTTGAGTCTGAGTTAGGGTTCTAACATTGGTATCAGAGCATCTGTCGATGGCTCCTTAAAAGGTTGATTCTGGGTTGGAGGAGTTGGAAGCGGAGTTGTCAAGAATTTCAGTGTTGGAGCAGACAATCGGGGAGTTGCGCACAGATCTGCAGAGTCAGTTTCAATCTCAAATGCAGACTCTTGGGTCCAAGATAGAGCAACTTTTCCGTCAACAGCGAGTAGATCTAAGTGGTTCTTCTCAGATGGGAGGCGCTAGCCGAGGCAAATCACCATATCCGGAGGATTTGGGTCAGCGTGTGGAGATGGCGACTGAGTTAACCGTCGATCGAGCTAGGCCGCCTTACAGATTTGGCTCGGAGGTTTGAAAAATCAAGATGCTGACTTGCAACGTCGACGAGTTGATAGTTTGGTTAAACCAGGCAGAGTCTTACTTTGCTTTGCATGAGATGTTTGAAGTGTCAAAACTCAGAGCATCAAGGATTTGCCTAGTCGGTCCTGCACATCTCGCCCCCAAAGCCCAAAAGGTTAATTGAAGCTGAAGCCCAATTGCGTCGCAAGCAGGGCTTGTGTTACAGGTGTGATGATAAGTGGTTTGTGGGCCATATATGTAACAAGAAGGTCCTTAATGTTTTGCTGGTGAGGTGAGTGACGATGAAGACCCGGGAGACACGATACTTGCAAGCCCAAACGAGCAATCGGAGATGATGACGTTGGAACTCTCCGTTCATGCCCTAGAGGCTCTCCTGATCCACATACTATCAAGGTAAAGGGCCTAGTTAACGACACGACTATGGTAATTTTAATTGATTGCGGGGCTTCCCGCAATTTTATTTCCCCTCTTCTTGTTAAGGCACTGAATTTGCATGTGTCTCCTTGCCCGAGTTGGGGCGTGTTTGTAGGGGGTGGCGCCCATCTTCTAGGCTCCGAGGTGTGCAAAGATTTGATGGTGGAATTCCAAAACTACAAGGTACAAGCTGATTTCTATCCGATTGGAATGCGCAACTCCGACCTTATCTTGGGCATCTCATGGCTCAAATCAATTGGGGTCACCACCGCTGATTGGCAAAATCTTTCTCTGACCTTCCTCTGCTACTACGACCAATAGATTACCATCTTTGGTGATCCCTCTCTCCACTATGCTTTGGTTTTCTGTAAGTTGATCCAGCGGTCTCTCGACTCAGTGTTGGGTTGTTTTTTGATTGAGTGTTAGTCAGTGGCTTCGTCGGTTATGGATTTAGTATGGAGCTTCTGGAACCATGTATCCAGAGAGTATTGGATGAATACCCTTCTCTGTTCCATCTGCCGACTGGTCTACCTCCTCCTTGTGATTATGATCATGCCATTGTGCTGCACGATGGCATTGATCCGGTGCGTGTTCGCTTGTATCGATACCCTCATGTTCAAAAGGCTGAAATAGAGAAGATGGTATTGGAAATGCTCGCCTCAGGCATCATACAGCCGAGCAACAGTCCTTTTTCCAGCCTAATCCTGTTGGTTGAGAAGAAAGACGGAAGTTGGAGATTCTGTGTAGACTACCGAGCTCTTAACAAGGTTACAGTACTAGACAGGTTTCCTATTCCCAACATCGATTAATTGTTAGATGAACTACATGGAGCCTGTGTGTTCTCCAAGCTCGACTTACGCTCGGGTTATCGCCAAATCAGGGTTCAAGCTCGGGATGTCCCAGAAACAGCTTTTCGTACACATGAGGGGCACTACGAATTTTTGGTAATGCCCTTTGGTGTCTCCAATGCGCCAGACCACCTTCCAGTCATTGATAAATTCTGTGTTTAAGGGGTTGATTCGACGATTTGTGCAAGTTTTTTTTAACGATATCTTGGTCTATAGCAAGACCATGGCTGACCATTGTGATCATCTGAGGCAGGTGCTTGCTATTCTTCATCTCCATTCCCTTTTTGTTAACTTCAAAAAATGCTGCTTTGCTAGGGCAAGCCTTGAGTATCTCAGCCACATCATCTTCGGGGAGGGCATCCAGACGGATCCAGAGAAGGTCCGCGCCATGGAAGCATAGCCACTGCCGACAAATCCTAAGGAACTACGAGGGTTCTTAGGGCTGAAAAGATACTACAGGCGTTTCGTCCGAGACTATGGCAAGGTGGTAGCTCCTTTGACTCAGCTTCTATGTAAGGAGTTGTTTGTGTGGACTGATGAAGCAACCTTGCCGCGAATCAACTCAAGCAGGCCATGATGGTAGTACCCATTTTGGCCCTCCCAAACTTTGACGCCCTGTTTGTCATAGAAACGGATGCCTCGAGAATGGGAGTGGGCGTCGCGTTATCTCAAGGAGATCGATCCATTGCTTTTTTTTTTTTTAGCCAGGCTCTTTCCCCGCGTGCTCGCAGTAAGTCCGTTTATGAACAGGAACTAATGACAATTGTGTTGGCCATCCAAAAATGACGCCATTATTTGCTGGGAAGGAAGTTCCTTGTTCGCACTGATCAGCGCGGCTTGAAGTTCCTCTTGGAGCAACGTGCGATCGCGTCGGAATACCAGCACTGGCTTCTTAAACTATTGGGCTTTACTTTTCATATCTAGTACCGCCCTGGCTCTTCTAATGTCGTTGCGGATGCCTTATCCCGTTTTCCTTTTCCGGATAAGCTTTACCCTGTTTTAATGCCTACATTTGCTGATCGGCCCCTCATTGAGGAGGGTATCCACCATGATCCGTTTCTCTCTCACATCAAGGAGGACCTTTTGAAAGATCCCGAGGCTCGACCTGGTTGGTCTTTGTTCCACTGGCAGTTACGCTTCCATAATCGCTTGGTTCTTTCTGCATCTTCACCCCTCAAGGCCACATTGTTGAAGGAGTTCCACACAAGTCCAGCAGGGGGTCATGGAGGATTCCTGAAAACATATAAACGTCTCAATGCAGAGTTCTATTGGGTCAGTTTACGGCTCGATGTGAAGAACTTCGTGGCTGCTTGTGACATTTGCTAGAGGAATAAATACAAAATGCTGTCCCTGGTAGGCCTCCTACAACCCTTGCAGATTCCATCAGTGATCTAGGAGGACATATCGATGGACTTCATCGACGGGCTGCCTTCGTCCAAAGGTTACAACTCCATCTTTGTTGTGGTCGATCGCCTCAGCAAGTTTGGACACTTTATTCCTCTCAAACATCCCTACTCGGTTAAATCTATGGCCAAAGTTTTTCTGAAGGAGATTGTCCGTTCACATGGTTTCCCAACACCATTGTATCCGATCGAGATAAGATCTTCCTTAGCTCTTTTTGGTCTGAGTTGTTCACTTACAACATACTCAACTACGCCGTAGTTCTGCTTATCACCCCCAGTCTGATGGACAGACGATAGTGGTCAACCGTTGTGTGGAAACCTATTTGAGGTGCTTTATTCACCAGCGACCGCGAGACTGGTCTGCTTGGATTTATTGGGCTGAGTTTTATTACAATACTTCATTCCACTCCGCCCTTAAATGCTCTCCTTTCAAGATAGTCTATGGCCACGAGCCTCCTCCTCTTGTCCGTTGTGGCACCGACCCTTGTACTGCCTCGCATGATTTAGCTGCGATGCATGCTGCCCGTGATCTGGCCTGCGGGAACTACATGATCAACTGACCTTAGCCCAAAATAGGATGAAACAATACGCTGACTCTCAGTGCTGCGAAATCTCCTTTCCGGTGGGCGACTCCGCTTACATCATGCTGCGTCCTTATCGCCAACAGTCCGTGGCTCGCTGGACTAACACCAAGCTAAGCCCACATTTCTGCGGTCTAGGGATGCAAATGGGTAGGGTAGGGGATGAGGACCCCATTACCATACCCATACCCATACCCCACTAAAAAATTTATCACCCATACCCATACCCATACCCATATACATCTGGGGATGAATTCTCATACCCATCCCCATACCCATCAAATCCCCGTGGGTATGAGGAATCCCCATGAGTAAAATATTTTACCCATTTCATTCCCCATTTGGGATCCTCGTGGGGATTATTATGGGGATTTTTGTGGGGATGGGGAATTCCCGTGGGGAAGTTTTTTTCCCCATTTCATTCCTCATTGAGGATCCCTGCAGGGATTCTCAAAAAAAATTGTAACAAATAAGATGTCAAATATACATGCATAACAACACAATTGTTGAAATTCCAACAAAAAAAATCAACATATCAAGCAAAAAAAATTCTAACTACTAAGTTTTAACAATTATAATTAAGTTTCTACAAAATCATTGACATATGCAAAACGAAAAATTCAAATTCAAAATATTCCTTAAAGTCACTATCTCTTTAAAACCAATTCATCAACTTTTTTCAATACATTTGATCCTAAAATTCTAAAATATAAGTATAGTTGCGAGCAATTCAAAACAAAACATATAGTTATTAATTAACCAAATAAATTAAAATTATAAATTTCATTAAGAGATTTTTTGTTATATGTATGAGTGTTTCGGAGTGGAAACTATGTAATATTATGTAATATTTATATATAAATATCATATGGTATATAAATTGATATATGGGGATCCCCATGGGTAGATTGGTATCCTCGTGGGGATTACCCGTGGGGATCCCCGTGGGTATATTTTATTACCCACACCCGTACCCTTACCCGTGTGGGTTTGAGATTTTGTCCCCATCCCCATCCCCATCCCCATCCCCATCCCCATCCTCATCCCCATTTAAAATCCTCATACCCGTACTCGTTAGGGTAAATCCCCATCACCCGTGGGTATTCCCCTACCCATTTGCATCCCTACTACGGTCCCTTTTCGGTGCTGGAACGTTTGGGCCCCGCGACATATCACTTGGGCTTACCACCGTGGTCGGCCATCCATCCCATCTTCCATGTCTCACAGCTCCATCGAGTCAGTGGTTCTTTGCCCATATGTTCTGATCTTTCGCCTCTGATCACCGATTCCCTCACTGTTCTGCTGGAACCCGAGTCGTTGCTGGCTTACCGTGATTTAGGGGCTGGTCCAAAAGTGTTAGTCAAATGGACCTCCCTGCCACCTACTGCGCTGCATCTTGGGAGCTTGTTCGTCATCTCCAGAAGTCTTTTCCTTCTTTCCACCTTGAGGACAAGGTGACTGTCCTAGCGAGGAGTAATGTTAGCATTAAGGGTCGCCCACCCATAAGTAAGGTGTACATAAGGAAGAAACGCAAGGGGACCAGGGAATCAAACTCGTGTCCACGAGATGTGGCGGATGTTATGCTCGGACCCAACAAGTAATTGCCAGATATGTCAAGTGTGTGTAACATGTGATGTGTGTGTATGTCCGGTATGTGTAGTGTGTGGTGTACGCAAGCAAGGCTGAGCTCATGAGCTAAGGGTAGTTAGGGAGTTAGTATATAAAGGCCACTGTTCATAGAGGGAGGCATCTGGGAAATAATCTGTATTTGGGGAGACTACGGTCTTGGGAGGAAGAGTGGATACTCTGTCTCTGGGTAGGAGATCTTGAGCTATGGCTTAGCCTCTTGTGTTGTAACCTTCTTTTTCTAGGTGGGTTTCCCCCACCCTCATCAATAAAATCTCTTAGGCATCGCCCTCGTTTCTTCGAGTGTGAGTTAGGGTTCTAACACTAATGAGAGAATGAATGCTTTGATGTGAGCACTGAACCTCTATTTATAAATGTGGAGCTTTGGAGCAATAATGCAACCATTGCTCACAATTTAGAATGTCTTATGTTTAGAGATTGTTACTGAATCGGAATGTACTTAATATATTCATGCACAACGATATATTTTGGTTATACTTCATTAGTTTTGATAATATGAGCCTTAATGTCAGGAAGATTTGATCAAAGCTTCTAGTTCTACCGATCAGAGCTGTCTCCTTTCATGTTTTTGATTTCTTTGGCTGTCCAATTAAGCAGTTAGCAGTCCCGGTGCCCTAGCAAGCAGAATAGGCCTCCTTTTGGGTCACCCTTAAAGATTTTTCCTCACCCTTCCATCTCTCAATGAAAACTCCAGCAACTGACATCTCCATGATCATTTCATCTTTGATGTTGTCCAGAAAACGCCTTCTTGTGACTTTCTATCATGATTTGTTTCACAAAGAATTTATTGGGCAGCTGTTTCCCATTTGATATCCACTCTGTATCGAGAACAACATTGTTTTGTAGTTTGAACGATTATATTAGTCATCCATTGTTGATGTATTGGTTTCTTAAAGCATTTGATTGTCCTTCCACTGTCCTTCATTTTCTCTTGTAAAAATGAAATAATGCCACCCAGCCTTGTTGATTTTTTTTTTTTTTTTTTTTTTTTGGGAAGAGAATGGCATATTTTTAAGAGTTATTACTTTTTCGATGAGATTGCATTTGTTTGTGAGAGACTCCATTACATTTGTCGCATTGCCTTTGATGAGAGGGTTCCTTAAAAGTTCCATTACTCGGCATCGCTTCTGCTCTTACAAGTCTTTTCAACAACTAATCGAGAATGTTCCTCTCCACACCCTTTGGAAACTGCATGGGTTTCATAGCCTCCTCAATCACCAAATTGAAGTTACCATGTAGTCATTAAGAAGAATTGTTTACTACTCGACGTGAGAGTTGATGGGACATTGTGATGAGTGTAATTGGTGTTTTAATTGAGGTGCTTATGTGCCTTGTTGGGTATGGTAAACATGCCGTGATAGTAATGTTAGGTGGTTTTGATGATATGGAAATACTTTAGAGATAATGGAAAGGATGCACACGGGATATGATTTTTGTTCAATAGGGCTTGTTGATGGCATAGCGATGGTCTTGCGAGCTTATGAACCGGGGTTCTATGGAATGTATCAGACTGAGAAGATATCATGTGCTTTGGGGGAACGGATGGCCTGGTTGGTTTTATAAGGGTAGGAGATTGTTGGCGGATATTTGTGATATTGGTGTATGAAGTTGCACTAAGTGTTGGAGTAGATGGCAAAGGTGGCGCGAAAATCAGTGACTTGTTAGCTACAATGGTGGAGTTCATGAAGTGCGAAGTTTTCATGATGCGAATTGCATTTGCTCTCACCTATGCTAGCATTTGGAGTCACCTTTTTCAATTGTCAAACTTCAAATACTATGGTTTGGTTAGAGTTTGATAATGAATTAATTTATGGTTTCCTAGTGGTTCTGTGGAAAATTTTGAATTACTTATTTCCATTGGATTTGGTCGGACCTTGCATTTGGCGCTAAGAGAATGCTTAATTTAAAAGTTAAATATTATCCCCTATTTTGTGCAAAAAATGATTGGGCTTTTCCTATTCTAATTTATGATTGATTTAGTTTAAGTTTTAAACTTGATCATTCCCTTGCCTATTCAATGATTTGATTATGCTTCATTTCATTACAGTTGTACTGTAAAATCTCCAAGCCAGTCTGCCATGGACACACTGATATTAAGATGTAAAAGTGCTGGAAAGCCACTGGTGGTGGCTGGATGTGTTCCTCAAGGTAGTCGAGATTTAAAAGAGCTTGAAGGTGTTAGTATAGTGGGAGTGCAGCAAATTGACCGAGTTGTTGAAGTTGTAGAAGAGACTCTAAAGGGTCATGAAGTGCGCCTTTTAAATCGCAAGACGTTGCCTTCACTAGACCTTCCCAAGGTACAAGCAGTAGATCTCTATACCATTTAATTTCATTTCGAAACATTCTCGAACACTTAACGGAATACTATAGCACATATTTTTTATTGCTGAACTTTTGTTGAATTTGTTAAGGTTGGCCTTGAGTGCTTACAATAGCATATTTATCAACACTTGTTTTAATGTTTTTTCTGACAGGTGAGAAAGAACAAGTTTATTGAAATTCTTCCAATTAATGTTGGTTGCTTAGGTGCTTGTACTTACTGCAAGACAAAGCATGCCCGTGGGCACCTTGGAAGTTACAGTGTCAACAGTCTTGTACGTAGCTCTCACATTCGTTTTTTGTACTTGGTTTTAGACCTTCAAATATGATGGTATAAAGTTCAATACATGTAGGTGGAGCGTGTGAAAGCTGTTATAGCTGGTGGTGTTAAGGAAATATGGCTAAGCAGTGAAGATACTGGTGCATATGGTAATATATATTGATTTGAATTTATTTTTTTGTCACCATCACTCTACATTGTGTAGTACAATGGTTTTCTGTATCCTGTGTGTGTACGTGTTTCTTTTTAGGGGTAGTAAAATATAAAAATACCAAGATTTGAAAAAGCATTAATGACAAGATTGCCGTGGCCCTAAAAATTAAGAGCAGAAAACTGCCAATGATGCAAAAAGTTGCTTGTGTCTTTCTACGTTGAATTTCTTTGCTCGCATCACATAGGTTGTAGGTATTGTATTGTATCCATCATGATCCTAAACCATGTGATGAGTAGAAATTTAGAATCTCCACATTGAATGTGTTTGCCCACATCTTATAGGTTGTAGGCTATTGTACCATCATGAGCCTGTACCTAATGACAAGTAAAATCTTCACCTTAACGGAAAAGTCTACCATATATCTCAATCTCCTTGAAGATTTGGCAGATTACGTTATGCCATAGTATGCACCAATTAATCTTAGAGCCCATTTTGCACAAATTCTAGCAAACTCATTTGAGTATCCTTTCATATTATAAGACCCTTGATACTCAGAGAGTAATTTTTTTTTTTTTTTTTTTTTTTTTTTGGACAAAACGGTAAACTCTTAATTAATTATTACTCGATTAGTGAATTATTCGTTTATGAGTAAGGTTACAAAGGTATGAAATGAATTGCCGAATCAATATCAAGTAACATAAAAAAACCCGAAACTATAACTAGCTTCAATAAATACAACAACAACAACATAGCCTCAGTCCCAAATTAACTGGGGTCGGCTACATGGATCAAACTTTTCCATTGTGGTCGATTAAGTGCAATTGATGGTGAACTTTTCAAAACATTCAAATCCCTCCTAATTAATGCATCCCATGTTAACTTTGGTATGCCCCTACCTCGTCGAATTTCTACAGTTTCTATTGAGTCAAGTTGGGGCATTTGTAGGTCGTCTTTGCAGGTGACCAAGCCACCGCAACCGCCCTCCCCTAATCTTTGTATCAATTGGTGCTACTCCTACTTGTCTTTGAATTTCTATATTTCTTATTCTATCTTTACGAGTTTTACCACACATCCACCTAAGCATCCTGCTACGTTCATTTTATGTAATTGTTGTTGCTTTACCGCCCAACATTCACTTCCATAGAGCATAGCTGGCCTAATTGCGGTCCTATAAAATTTTCCTTTTAACTTAGTAGGAACATTTCGATCACAAATCACCCCTGTTGCACTCCGCAATTTCTTCCATCCAGCTTGAATTTTATGTGTGACATCATTCTCAATGTTACCATCATTTTGTATGATTGATCCTATGTATCTAAAGTGGTTTACCTTAGGAACTTCTACTTCCCCTAATTTTACCACTTCGTCATCTCGATGCCTAGTGTTTCTAAACTCACAGTGCATGTATTCGATTTTCGTCCTACTCAACTTAAAGCCTTTAGATCCAATGTATTCCTCCAGAGTTCTAATTTCTATTCACTCCATCTTTAGTTTCATCCACTAAGACAATATCATCTGCAAATAGCATACACCATGGTATATCCTCTTGAATATGTCTAGTTAGTTCATCTATAACTAAAGTAAATAGATATGGGCTTAAAGCCGATCCTTGATGTAGTCCTATCGTAATGGGAAATTCTTTTGTAGCTCCTCCAAATGTCTTTATACTCGTTACTACTCCATCATACATATCCTTAATAGTGTCTATGTATCTAGCATGCACTCTTTTTCTTTCTAGAACCCACCAAAGAACATCTCTAGGGACCCTATCATATGCTTTTTCTAAATCTACGAATACCATATGAAGATCTTTTTTCTTTTCTTTATATTTTTCTAACAATTGTCTTACAAGGAAAATCGCCTTCATAGTTGACCTCCCAGACATGAAACCAAATTGGTTCTCTGATATTGTTGTTTCTCTCCTTAGCCTATTGTCAATTATCCTCTCCCAAAGTTTCATAGTGTGACTCATAAGTTTAATTCCCCGATAGTTTGAGCAACTTTGAATGCCTCCTTTGTTTTTGAAGATTGGCACAAGCGTGCTTCTTCTCCAATCCATTGGCATCCGTTTTGATTTTAAAATTTTATTGAAAAGTTTTGTTAACCAAGTCAATCCAATTTCTCCTAAGCATTTCCAAACCTTTATGGGTATTTCATTTGGGCCACCTGCTTTCCCTATTTTCATTCTTTTCAATGCCTCTTTAACTTCTATAATTCTAATATTGCGTGTATAGTTTACATTTCTTTCTTGGTGTGGGTTTTCATCTATTATAGTATCAACTTGACCATCATTAAATAAACTATCGAAGTAACTTCTCTATCTCTCCTTAATATCCTCCTTGCGCGTTAAAACATTTTGATTTTTGTCCTTAGTACATCTTACATGACTTAGATCTTGTTTCTTTTTATCTCGGCTAGCCTATATATATATTTTTCGCCATCTCTATTACCTAACCTTGTATATAGATCTTCCATGAAATTTGTTTTAGCTTGACTAACTACTTTTTTAGCTTGTTTTCTAGCTTCTCTATATTGATTGTACACATCTTTATCTTGACACTTAGGTATTTTCCTATACATCTCTCTTTTAGTCTTAATTGCTCGTTGGACATCCTCGTTCCACCACCATGTTTCCTTCTTTGGTGGTCCCAAGCCTTTAGATATACCTAATACGTTTGATCCCACTCTCCTTATGCAACTACTTATTTCTAGCCACATTGTATTAGCATCTAAGTCAAGATTCCAAATATTTTCCTTTAGTAGTTTTTCTCTAAACTCTACTTGTTTACTATGTTTTAGGTTCCACCACTTTATTCTAGGGTCGCTAACTCTTTTATTTATATTATGTCGTCGTGTTAGCTTAATATCAAGTACTACTAACTTATGTTGGGTAGTAAGTGCTTCACCAGTATTACTTTGCGCCTCTACATATTTTTCTATCTATTTTTCTTGTTAAAAGAAAATCTATTTGACTCTTGTTACGACCACTACTAAAAGTAATTATATGCGACTCCCTCTTCCTAAAACTAGTATTTGCTAAGACAAGATCGTATGCTGAAGCAAATTCTAAGATTGATTCTCCTTCTTCATTTCTATTACCGTAACCAAAACCTCCATGAACTCTCTTAAACCCATCGTTACTTGCCCCGACATGCCCATTTAAATCTCCTCCAATAAAAACCTTTTCATCTAATGGTATAATTTGCATAAATCCATCCATATCGTCCCAAAACTTGCGTTTGATGCTCTCGCTTAATCCTACTTGTGGTGCATAGGCGCTAAGTATGTTAATTTTTTCGTTTCCAATAATTAATTTAACTAGAATCAATCTATCCCCCATTCTTTTAACCTCTACGACCTTATCCTTATAATCATTATCCACCACAATTCCTACTCCATTGCATTTTCTATCTATACCGGTGTACCACAATTTAAACCCTGTGTTTCCTATTTCTCTACACTTTTCTCCTACCCATTTTGTCTCTTGGAGGCAAGCAATATTGACTCTCCTTCTAATCATGGTATCTACTAGTTCTATTGACTTCCCCGTAAGTGTTCCTATGTTCCATGTTCCTAAACGAATTTTTTCTCCCCTTTGTATTTGTTTTTCTTTTCTATTTCTATTTTGTCTAAAAGATCTAGTGTCCGTATCTATGATTTTGTTTTTGTTTTCGTGTTTGTTTTGAACTAGCTTCTTTACCCACACCCGTCCTTTATGTGGGAACCCTTGCTCATTTTTCTTCACATCCGGGCGACGATGTGAAGGGACTAGCTTCTTTACCCACACACGTCCTATGTGTGGGAATCCTTGCTCATTTTTCTTCACACCCAGGCGGCGATGTGAAACGCACCCTTGCTCATTTCTCACTACACCCGGGCTCCAATGCAGCGCGTCGCTAGGTGGGAACGCCCCAACGTTTATATATGTTTGATCCATTTCATGAAAAGTGACAAAGGTTTTACGCTGGCTGTCAACCTATCGCAACCCTCCTCCATTTTTCAAGAATGGAAAATGAGCTTGGGGCCTCCCTCCCCCACTTTTCGGGTATGAAAAGTGAGTTTGGGACCTCCCTTACCCATTTTTCGGTATGAAAAAATGGGCGTCAGAGTCCTCCTTTATCCGAACTTGAGACCGGCTATGTAGCGCACATAATGTACAACATAGGTGGAGTTAACTAGCTTCAATAAATAACTACGATAAATTGTTGACTTTGTAAAATATATCCGTTGAGCATATTTACATAATTATTAATTATCTTTAGTATCTTCAATATGTCTAAAAGAGGAGATGAGGTTTTGGAAAAGAAAATAGTGCTAGAGTTGAAAATAATTGAGTTTTGTAAATTATAGCGTACTTAGTACTCTTAATAGTACTTTTAATATTCAATACTAAATTTTGTGGTAGACGCTCAACTCAATTTTTTTGTAAAGATTATTTTAAGTTGCCTTGTTAATCTTTATGTTGTTTCTGACATAATTATTATAGTGTCTAACAAAAATACATGTTAGAAAATGTCTTTGATGTTGATCTAGATTTTAGGATAAGTTGTGTCTTTTAAATTTTAAATTCAAATAAGTTTATGTTGCTAAGATCTAGATTAGGTTAGATTATGTTAGTGAAGTTTCAAATTTCAATTTTGAATAATTGTGTATGTTTGGCTCTATAAATATAGCACTACAATTAATGAAAATATATGCTCCTTTATGCTCCTCTATGTTCCTCTTTCACATTCTTCTTCTTAAAAAACAACAAAATGGTATCAGAGCCATTTTTTAAGGGGCCTATGTGAGATGAGTGAAATACTATAACCCATGAACCTCGAGTTACAACCCTGACTTACAACCTTGAAGTACAACCAGAATTACAACATTTTTTTTTTTTTTTTTTTTAGCAATGGATTCAGAAGTTTTCTCCACTCAACTTGCACCTCCTATCTTCGACGAAACAATCTACCAGCTGTGGGCTGTTAAGATGGAAGCATACCTTGATGGAAACGACTTACGGGAAGCTGTTGAAGACACATGGGGGCATATGGAGAAGATTTGCAAATCACAAGAAGAAGGAAAAATTGCAACGCTTGAAAATCATGAATAATTATTTTGATGCTTGCATACATATTTTGAATCAAGGAGTTTAATGATTAAAAAAATAATTGCAACATCAAAGCCAAGGAGGAGTGTTAGAAAATGTCTTTGATGTTGATCTAGATTTTAGGATAAGTTGTCTCTTAAATTTTAAATTAAAATAAGTTTCTATTGCTAAGATCTAGATTAGGTTAGATTATGTTAGTTAAGTTTCAAATTTCAATTTTGAATAATTGCGTATATTTGGCTCTATAAATAGAGCACTACAATTAATGAAAAGTATGCTCCTTTATGCTCTTATATATTCATCTTTCACATTCTTCTTCTAAAAACACAACAAAACATAAAATTATTATAGCAAATTTAATTTAAGTTGACAATAGGAGTGCGCAGTAAGAAAAGCTTAATAATTGAATTGTTTTGGACAGTTTCGTGTATTTTTCATTTTATTTTATTTTTATATTATTTTTTGATAACCTTTTTTCAGCCCCTCCCTACTTTGGTTCGACTAATCCCATGGGAATTAGTTGGGCGCCCCAACCCCCCACAACTAAGGGAAACCAAGATAATATAATTTAGCTACGAAGAATCGAACCCATGACCTATGCAACTATTAGAGTTTTGGTGCTCTTTTCTTTGCCACTGCACCATTTACTTATGGGCGTATCAATTTTAGCAAAATTTATTTGGCAAAAATTATATTATTAATATCAAAAGTCAGTAGCTCTATGATATGCATTTTCTACTTAGCAAACAACAACAACAAAACCTCAATCCTATATTAGATGGACTCGGCTACATCGATCAAAGTTTTCCACTGCGCTTGATTTAATGCAATTGATGACGTGCTTTCATAATCCCTTAAATCCTTCCTAATTACTGCATCCCAAGTATCTTAGGTTTAACCCTCTGCTATGTCGAGTTTTCTAGATGAGACATTTGCAGGTCACCTTTGGTCGTGTTTGAACCACCGCAACCGCCTTTCCAAATTTTTGCATCAAGTCGTGCCACCTACTTTTTCTTTAAATCTTTGCATTTCTTATTGTTTTTACAAGTTTTACCACACATCCACCTAAGAATCCTCTATTTTGTTACACTCATTTTATATGGTATTAAGATATAATCAGTTTAATCCCTTAGAAAATTTAAATTTTAAATCACACACTCTTGCACCTAGATTCACACACTTTCTAAGAACTTGTTGATTAGTTGATAACAAAATAAAAACTTCTTAGGATGTTGTATGCCCATTTGTAATACTAAAGGATGCAATTCGCAAAGTTACCCTTTGATTTAACTTGAATTATAAGGGACTATTATGAAAATGATTATGTTTTTATTTTTCCCCATTATTTTTTTCATTAAGCTAGAAAGATTAGTAAGATCTTCATCAGAAGTAACTGGATGTTACTTTTCTTATGTGTTTACAAGTCTTCATTTTGAATTTCTTTGGGAAAATCTCCAAAGTCGTTTTCTCACTAGGCATCATTAGCCATTACGGTTTCTGTTGTTATTCTGCTGAGTACCATTTTTCTTATCTTGCACATTATTTTTGAGTCAATATATTTCTTTTTGGTCTAATTAGAAGAAATTATCATTATAGCCATTGAATGACATAACTGTCTCAGAATCATGCAGGTTGTGATATTGGTGCCAGCCTTCCAGTTTTGTTAAAAGAAATTGTTGCGGTACTCCCACCTGATAGAAGCACAATGCTTCGTGTTGGAATGACTAATCCTCCGTATATTCTTGAGCACCTGAAAGAGATAGCTGAAGTTTTGTCTCACCCTTGTGTATATTCCTTTCTTCACGTTCCAGTCCAATCTGGCAGTGATTCAGTATTGACTGTAAGTTTCACAAGTTCACAATGTCTTTGTTTTCATTTTTTTATCGGAATGTCTTTGTTCCATATTAGTATTGAAGTTTTTCAAAAAAAAAAAATAGTTATTTAAATAGTTTCTTGCTATCATCAACTTAAAACAAATTATACATTTAGTTTACTTTATTTATTGAACAAATGGAACCGGTGATATTCTTCTGACAAAGTATCTACTCTTTACCACAGGCGATGAATAGAGAATATACCGTGAATGAGTTCAAAATCGTCGTGGACACTCTTTCTCAACTTGTACCTGAAATGCAGATAGCAACTGATGTAATATGTGGATTTCCTGGTACATTCATAAATTGCAAACACCAAACATTCATCGTCTAAGTTCTATTTTATTTCCTACTCTTGGTACTAGTACATATTGCATTTTATCTGTATACTGGAAAGTTTGGTTCAGTTTCATGATACTCTTTGGCATGGTGTATTGGAGTATTGGTTAATTGACAAAGAGTCAAAGACCAAAAATATCTTATAAAGACGAAGACAAAAACATTTGTTTGAGTTTATTTTAAACTTTATTTTTCATTTGTGGTAAATTAAATTGTTAGAATTATCACTTGATCCAAATGCTATTACTGATTGATAGAGCCCCAATTGCATATATCAAGAACAAGAACATTTATGTTTAATACTCTCCATAACTAGTGGAATGACATATATCGATTATCGAGTATCACCAATATTAGAGTAGTGAAAAAAGATAAGAATTAAAAAGCAAGGAAATGCTTGCGAAGACCAGGGAACACTTGTTTGCCAAGAATAATTGTTCTAACCGTATTGGAATGCAGCAAGGTGGTACTAGGTGGTTAGGTTAAAGGACAAAGAAAAAGAGAAGGAATGCTGAAATCACTGTGGCGTGGACATCGTCTCTAATAGTGATTTCAACACTCTGCATAATCTTTTACACTCGAGACATAACTTATGATTTATGAAAGGTCAAAATTACACCATGTCTTAAATATATTTTTTTGATCAGAAACCCCATGTCTTAAATATGATGACCATGTATCAGACACCATAATAATAAACAAAATATCATAAATAATTAACACAAATTGTTTCTCAAGTCTCTAAAGCCCTTCTTCTGTCTGCTTCTTTTCTTTTGGATACAATTCTTTGTAATTTTAGATATATGTCAGATTCTCTGAACATTATATGCAGAACACTTTTGCTACTAGGTAACAAATATAAACCAAATAGAGCCAAAAATTAATTCCGACCTTGTTGTATACACATACGAAAAGGTTTTAAGCTAGTGTCTTTAATCAATACAAGCAAAAAAAGTGATAAAGATGTTCTCAGCAACATTCTCTGGCAGGAGAAAGTTTGAGAAAGTCTTGATTATCTTTTTATATAGTTAGGTTTGATTATTTTATATATTGTTATTTTTCAGGTGAAACAGATGAGGATTTTGCTCAAACACTCAGCCTTATAAAGGAGTACCAGTTTCCTCAAGTTCACATTTCACAATTCTATCCCAGACCTGGTATGCATTTATTTTATTTTGTTTTATTTTTTATAAGAACCCTGCTCTTATACCACCCCCTATTATCAACCCCAAACTTCCACATGGCGAGATTCGAGCCCTCAACCTCTTTTTTGATGTGGGCTTTTTTGTTGATTGCTTCATTTTTTAGTTATTCAGCCTTTCCTTGTGTTGATAGGACGACACTGGCTTGTGTTCATACTTCAGGGTTGATTTGTATCAAGAAATCGGTTTAGATTGTCATCTGATGTTTTTGATTGTAACATGTGATTAGAATCTTTATATTATAATTCTGCAATCACACAAGCTCTATGATTTGGACCTCACTTCAAAATATTATTCGAAAGGTAGTTAATCCAAATTGTAGAATTTTGTAATATCATGATTCTATCTTGGTTATGATGATCCTCAGTGAGTTTCTTAATCAGGCTTAAACATTAGAAATTTGTTAGGGGGAGGCCCAAATCCCATAGCTGCGAAAGTAGTCCTAGGTTTATCTCAACAAAGAACCATTTTTATTGGTTTTGCTGCCAGGAATACAGCTGAGGAAGCAAGAACCTCAGTTTCAAGGGAAGACCATGAGGGTGACCACATGCACAGCAATATACATAGTGAGACCAGATAATGTATTGTTAATTAAAAAGTACTGTCTAAATGACAATTACAAGTTTTATGACTAACTTTGTTGAGTTTTTCTCTCTTAAGTTAACATTTTGATAGAAAGCTCATTTATTAGTTGTGTAAAACTCCTATCTCAGATTCTCAATCATTTGAAAAAAGAGAATGAAGTTTTGAAATTGCAAACTGAGGCTTATTGTGTTGAAGATTACACAATTATTGAGTAGTTTACTAAATATGATACATAAACGTTAAACTCTTTTGGCTAGATTGGACAAGTTCCCTTCTGGATCTTTCCAATCCAGTGAGTTCCTAAAATAAAAAAAATAAAAAAAATCAGCCTGTGAGTTGGATATCTTGCTTCTTCTTCTTGGCAAAAGGCAAATACTAGGTGGTGTTTATGGGAGCGGCTACTATACAGTCCATAATTTTGCAGTCCTTACAGTTTGCTACGTGGCGACTTATGATTGCACCACGCGTCTAGGTGAGAAAAAATTGAAAGGAGCAATAGATATGCTTTGGTGTCGTTGACGATTTTACCCTTTTTACCTTCTTCCTCCCAAAGCCAACCCCATTTCCCTTCTCGTTTCTAATATCCTTCCTCACTGAAGAGAATAAAACTGAAACAAGTCCAAAAATATTCTCTAATGACCTTTCTTTAATGTGTACAATTTGATAACTTGGTTTAGCAAAAAGACTTCTAATGTCTATGATATTTTAGTTTTAGCTTTCAAAGTAGGGTTTCCTTTAACAACCAAATCGAAATACAAAATTACCAGTTATTTATTCAGATAACAGCGTGAACCAATCAGAGATGTTAACAAGATATTTTTGTTCACAATAATCAAGGCCAGATTGATGTACATCAAAACTCACATTGAAAAGGAATTAGGAAACTACAATGGCACTTTGTGAATAACCAATCAGTGGCAAATATTTTCTTTTCATTAATTACTGAAGTCGGTTATCATAGTAAAATTGGGTCATTTAACGTGGGAACTACCAGAAGGCCTATCCGGCCTATCCAGCCTCGTTCTGCATAGAATAGATTTATGCGGTGTTCTGCATGTAAGATGGAAGGACAAGGCAGAGAGGATGTTGGGTTTGGGAGGAAAAAAGGTAAAAAGGGTAAAATCGTCCACGACACCAAAGCATATCTATCGCCTCTTTCAATTTTTTCTCACCTAGACATGTGGGGCAATCGTAAGTTGCCACGTAGCAAACTGTAAGAACTGCAAAGTTATGGACTGTATAGTAGCCGCTCCTGGTGTTTATGTATCTCTGCTTCTTGAACATCTCTTTAAGCATCTTCATGAAAAGATAATTATTTTTTATGAGCATTATTTTTTGAAAAGAAATGGTGATATGTATTGCATTAATGATTATTATAAGTATTTACATCTGTATTTTGACAAAATTTTTTTAGGAGGATCAAAAGTTCCCCCACATCCTGTCCCAGAAGCCCCAAAATACCAAAATAAAAGTCTGAAGATTTTTACATCAAGACTGCCCAATTCCTTAATCACTCATCTAGAGAAAATCAGCTCCTAGCGTAGCGCTAGGTAGCAGCTATCCTGCTTCTAGTAACCTAACTTTCTCCCCTAACTGCTCGCTAGTATTCTCTATATCTTGAAAACTTTGAAGATTTCTTATATGACCATGCTGTAAAATAATGTTGCAATCCTTCTTTTACTTATTGGGCATTTTTAGATATTGTGCTAAAAAGTACAGAAAAGGATACTTGTGATGCAATCTGGCAACTGTATTTTCCCTCTACTGAGGACTTCCCATCTGTGCCATATTTCCTTTGGAAAACGGCAATGGACGAAGATGTACTCCGTCAATCAGCTTTCGTCCCTGCGCAAGGAAACCTAACGAGGGGAGATGCACCTTATTGGACGTCTCTTTGTTAATTATCCAATTTATTTATCTCGCCTCAGCAAGAAGCCACCTGAAGATGTTAATTTGTTAGAAATAAATGCATCCCAAAGTTGGGTTGTACTAAAATTGGATCATGTGGTTCAGCTACCAAGGATTGGAAAAAACGATTTGCTTGTAAAGTTGCCTAAGTTTTTAAGTTTCTAAGACAACTTGTCTTCACTATATTGGTTAAATCTTGTAGTCTCCGTGGCTTTTGAAAGGTTACATAATTCTTCTACTGCCCTAGTTTCAAGTTTTGTTTGAAGTGGAGATGCCAATTGCCAATTTGCATTACAATGACGAATCAAATGGTTTGGGTTGGGGATGAAATAGACTGTAGTGAAGGATTAAAATGCCTATCAGACAACTTATAAAATGCTTGGAATTAGAGGCAAATGGTGTATCACATAACCAGGGATCCTCCAAAAGCGAATGCGTCTTCTGTCTCCCCCTTTGAAATCAATGGGCCTCAATAATAAGATGAAAACCATTGTTTTTGGGAAGTCTAGCAAAATCTAAAATCTAAAATCTAAACATCAGGATGTAAAGAATTTTTAAGGTAATAGAATTACTTAAAGCCCTCATCAATACACTGTTCCAAATTATTAGTCTATGAACAAATTGTTTTCTTTTTCAGTAAATTATATTGAGAAAAACATTTTTTTAATGATAAAAGAAACATTCTTATCTCGCTCAAATATGTCAGGCTTACTTCTTTGTGCCACTGAGGTTTCTTTTAGTGCACCTCGCAAATAAGATTTTGTTGACTGTTCTTAGGGAAACTGAAGAATTACTCTGGGTGTGAATTTCTTTTTTGTTTTTTATTTTAAATTTATTGTTGACATTGGCTGTTGAAGACCTGTAGTGAGCAACTTGTCTGTGGTTGTGTTAATAATTACGTATTACGTAAATGCTTTTGCAATGCTGATACAAAATAAACATGACCGAACAAGTCAGTAATGTGCCAAGAATAGAAACAAGAAAAAAAGAATAAAAAAAAGTGAACTATGTAGTTAAGCACATCACTTTTTTTTTTTTGCCGAGCTTTAGATATTACTACGTTAATGATCCACTGATCTCGAACTTCAGTTATTGATGAATGGCTGTGAATGCAGGGACACCTGCTGCAAGGATGAAAAAAGTGCCAAGTAACGTGGTAAAGAGCAGAAGTCGTGAACTGACTGCTGTTTTTGAGTCGTTCACGCCATATGACAGAATGGAAGGACAAGTAGTAAGAATATGGATTACCGAGATTGCCACTGATGGAGTTCATTTGGTAAGAACCAATCTCATAACATATGCCCTAACCCCCAAGTTTTCCAATGTTTTGATGATAAAGTTGTGGAGCTAGTTGACAAGCAATACTAATGAATGCGATCGAGAATACACCTACTATTGGTTTCTAACTTTGGCACTTAATCTTTTGTTCTAAACTGTGATTTCCTACATCATACTGCTTCGAGTTCTGTTTTAATGATCGTGTCTTACTGACATATTTGTCGTCTTTTTCCCTGATTATGTCCATTAGGTGGGGCACACCAAGGGATATGTGCAAGTACTTGTAGCTGCTCCGGATTTTATGATGGGAACCTCAACTGACGTGAAAATAACCTCAGTCGGAAGGTGGTCTGTTTTTGGCGAACTGCTTGAAGTGCCAAAAAAAGAGGAGGCCAGTCCTTGCAATGGGAAACCCATTTCCGATGAACTTTCAATTTCCTGTCTGGACAAGGCTTCATCATGTTCGACCGAGTCTGGGGCTTGTGCTTGTGAAATTCAAAGTTACGAAGGTCAAAACAATATGAAGGAAATGACCGTGAGGCCCATAAAGAACGGTGACCCCTCTTCGAGTAATTATATCAGCGGGAACAGTGTTAATCAGTCACTGAGGAAACGGAAGATTGATGAAAAAGAGAGAAAGGAGTCTCAGCACCCATCAACAATGGAAGGAAAGTTGGTAACAGGAAGATTCAGTATTATTGACTGGGGGCTCATCGTTGGAATGCTTGGGAGCTCTATAGTTATTGTTTTTGCACTTGTTTTTCTGCTTGGTTTTAGGTCACTCCTACCTTCCTAATGAAGCTTTTAGCGCAGACATTTGATTGCCTAGTGATGATATTGAATAGATTTCTCCACTCTAAAATGCTGGATTTTGTTCTATATCACTTAAAATGTTCAAATAATTCAAGTTTTGCTTTCCATAATTCACCTGTCACTTAAAGCTCTTATGGACAAACCTTACATGAGCTTAGTCGTTTTTAATATGTTCAGTTACTTGAGTTGATCCATTATTTCAAATAGTACTAGCCTAGGTTCAAAATATATTTACAATACTTACACTTCTTGGGGATCTAAAAGATGTAGATGTATTAACAAAGTTGAAAAGGTTTAATTTATATAAAAAAAAAGTTGAAAATGTAAACTTAAAGAGCATTTTTTATTAACTAAATGAATAAAAAGAGGTCAAGCATTATACATTTGTTATTTCAGAGAAGAATCTTGGCTGCTTGCTTATGCAGCTGTTACTGAAAATGATGACAATGTATCGTATTTAATTGACTGTAAAATGATTTGATTTGTGGTATGAAAAATAAATTAAGGTCTCTAGAATCTCAAACCTTTTATTTGCAGACAAAATCAAAACCAAAGAAATGAGAATCATCCAACTTAATAACTGAAAACCCAACAACATATGCCATTAACAGTTCATGTAATGTGCATAGCTTGAATCTGAACTGATAATAAAAGTAAGATTGGTGGTTCTTGTTGTGGTAGGGATGACCACTTAACCAAGCTTATGGAAGATCACATTGTCAAACATGACTCTTACACATTGAATTGTAACATCAAGCATGTTCCACATTGAATGTAACTTGTATTCATCTCCAATGTACATTCAGTTGTCCATGTATTGTCATGTAACTTGTAATTTTGCAGGACATAACACTTTGGTGTAACTTGCACACTTTGTGCAAGTACTCATTTTTATCATGGCTAAGGGCCTATATAAGGGGGTTCCTTCACTTATAAAGAACACACCAAGTTGAATGAATAACTTCTCATTCCAACTCTTTCATTTCTTCTCTTCTCCTTTATAGTAGTAGTAGTTCTTAGTCTTCTACTTTCATTATCTAGTTTCTAGCAAGTCCCAATTTAGTTTACAATACGTTATTAGCATGAGCTTGCTCTTGCACAAAGGAGATCTTAGAAGACTTGCTAAGGAGACAAATTAAGCTAGGAAGGTATAATTTTTGTTATTTTAAATAAGTTTAATTTATTTCCATGTTATCATGGTTATTTTTTTGTTACATGCATCATTTATGCATAAGTACTTTATTCATATACTACGCATTGTAGCGTCACCGACTATGAAAGTATACTCTGTAGTTGCGCTTTGGACCAGGGGCGGAACCAGCCCCGAGCTAGAGACGACCAATTACAAAGGACTTCAAATAAAGTTTTTCATATACTCCTTCAAGTTTTTTATATCTCAAAACTTTAAAACTTACCATGCATGATATATTAATAAGATCACTTGAAGTGGGTCAACTTATTACTTATATAGGTTCTTTAGACTAGATGTTGCTTCTTAAAGTGGTTATTTTATCAAATAACTCTTATATATATAAACTTTAGAAGGGACACGTGGACTACTGATCATGTTTTTTAACAAAAAATCTCTTTATGAAAGAAAACCTCAAAACTAATGGAGACTTTTGTTATGTATTATGTAATATAATATAATTATTAAAATAATTGTCCAAAAATCAAAATGAGTGAAAGGGAGGGGGTTAGCCCCCTGCTCAACCTTTGGGTCCACCTTGCCTTGGACGATCTTCTATATCAGAAATTAAAAGTCAATGCGACATAAATAAATTTTTTTTCCTCTGTACTATAAAGCGA
Source organism: Stephania cephalantha (assembly GCA_039657325.1). Classification (NCBI taxonomy): domain Eukaryota; kingdom Viridiplantae; phylum Streptophyta; class Magnoliopsida; order Ranunculales; family Menispermaceae; genus Stephania; species Stephania cephalantha. Next base: position 18,617,101 of record CM077574.1, on the reverse strand, counting down.
TTAGTTATGCTATATTCTTGATTTTATAATGCAAATAATATTATGCGTTTGGGTTGATAGTGATAAGTATTGTCCTCGATAAAGCTAAACATTGAAAGAGAGACGAGTTATCCCGTTCGAGGAGGCATGATTTTAAGTAAACTTCGTCTCGCCACCTAACCTGAGAGTTGTCCCACCAACTCGTACAAGTAGTAAATTTCGCGTATTAATAATCAATTTGTGAATATATTATCTATTTTATATAAAAAGGAGAAAAACTATTTACTCAATTTCAATTTCATTACATATTCTCCGATCATGGCAAACCTTCAAAAACTTGAATTTGTTGCCCTCAATATCACTAGCAACAATTATTCGTCATGGCAAACGGATGTCGAGATATACCTTCAAGCTAAAGACTTGAAAGACACTATTATAGAAAGAAATAAAACATCAATGTAAGACCATGCGCAAGCACTGATATTCCTTCGCCATCATCTCTATGGAGGTTTGCATAGTGAATATTTTACTGTAAAAGATCCTCTCACCCTGTTGCTAAGCTTGAAAGAGTAAAATGATCACCAAAAGATGGTGATATTTCCAAAAGCTCAAAACGGCTGGTTGAATCTTAGGCTGTAAGATCTCAAAACAGTCAGTGATTATAACTCCACCATGTTTTATATTACATCTTGTTTGAGGCCATATGGAGAAAATATATCCGATGAGACAATGATGGAAAAACATTCAGTACTTTTCACGTTTCAATATGTTGATACAACAACAATATCGTGCGTGACAATTTAGAAATTACTCGATATTAATTTCTTGTCTCATGGTGGTTAAACAAAATAATGGGCTTCTGTTGAAAAACCACAACTCACGTCCAACTGGTCCTGCTTCAATTCATCAAGCAAATGTTGCATCATATGACCACAAAAATGGTCAAGGTAAAAAAATCATGGACGTGGAAAGGGGAAAGGATCGATTGGAAAAGATTGTGGCAAGCAGTTTCATAAATTCCGGGGTGATTAGTTCCAAAACAAATGGGACAGAAATGACGCCATTCTGAAAAGGAAAAAAATCTGCTGAAAATGGGCATGCTCATAATTGTGACCAATCATATCACATGTGTGGTTTAAAAGGCCATTGGGCTTATGTATGTCGTACGCCTAAGCATTTTATCAATCTTTATCAAGGCTCCTTGAAGGAGAAATGCAAATCAGTTGAGATGAATTTCACTATTGGAGATGGCTCGTCGGACATTAATTATATGGATATCTCAAATTCTCATGATGATCCAAACACTAGTCTTGATGTTTTTAATGATCATATGTGATGTTTTTTGATTTTTACAATTCTATGCACTAATTCTTTTGTTATGTTTTCTAATTTCTATGTACTAGTTTCTTATTATAAATAAAATTAATTTATCAAACATTATTTATCTAGATGGATCATCAAGTTATATGTTCAAATCATGAACCAAATAAGAGCGATATTTGTCTTGCTGTTTGTGCGACAACTGATGTGCGTGCCGCAAGTCTAACAACTAACTTTTAGTAATAGTGCAATCAACTTACGTTGATCACGGATATCGGCATCAGGGAAAGGTTTTCGCACTAGTTGTTAATTACCTATTTAACTTGAACTATTGGTAAGGAATTCACTTTTTAATTAGTTTTATACTAAGATAAATAGACTACTCACACTTCATTGAAACACACACATTATAATTCATTATGGAAATCATTGCAAATCGGAGATGAATATAAATATTACCTTGAATTAATCAACGAAACCAAACTTGAATAGCAACAATAGAGTCTTCAATGTTTTCTCCATACAAACTCCTTAATACTCAAACTCAATGTAAAACCTATGCTAAATTACTCTAATGGTGGCTAATAGTTGGTATGTGGTGAGTTTACCCCATCCTAATACCTATTTATACTCCTTAATAACAATTAGAAACCCTACTTTACAATTTAACTTGAATTAAAACTCTAACTTTCTATTTCTTGCGTGTCTAACACTGTCACTTACTGCTCGACACCGTGCCATATAGCCCATTGCGCCACCACTGCGCCAACTGCATGAATGTTTCCTTGCTCCTTGGTGTCTCGGCGCAGTCACCTGCTTCATCGGCGCCGTCCCTTATGCTCCAAAGCGCTGCCACTGCTCCGGACCTCCATAGTTGGTTTTCATCACTTTTTCTTCTCTCCTATGCTGTGTCTTTCCTTCCTACGCTGTGCCTTGTATCGCCACAACGTCAACACATATGGCCACGATGCCAAATATATTTTTGTAGGTTTTTACTCTGTTTCTTCTTGTTTTTCCTTAATTCCTTCCTTCACACCTTAATTACCTGAAAAATGCAATAATATCATGATTTAGAGCTCATTTGAGGATATTTATACTAAATATATGACTAAACTAACCCTATATATACGTATAAAATAAACACTTATCAACAACCCACACAATCCTTAAAAAGAGAGAATATTTCTCGAACTTGAAGTTAGTCGAGGTTAATTTTCAAACAATATATGACATCTCTAATTTGATTAATGGCTTTAGAAGAGCAAATATTATATTATCTAGAGGGTACAACAATTCATGTTGATAATGCTTTATACTCTGAAAAATTTAGAAGGAATTTACTTAGCTTTAAAGATATTCAAGAAAATGGATATTATATTGAAACCATGAATGAAAATAATAGAGAATTCCTTTATATTGCATTTGGTTTCAAATGAAAAAAAGTGTTAGAGAAACTCCATGCTTTATCTTTTGGATTACATTTCACTCATATAAGACATGTCGAAATGAATGTTGCCATAAATAAAGTAATCGATGATTCAAAGACATTCATTTTATAGCATGATCGACTTGGTCATCTAGAATTATCAATGATGCGAATAATAATTGATAATTCGCATGAACATCCTTTAATGAGTCATAAAATGTTTTCAGCTAGTGATTATAATTGTGCTAGTTGTTCTCAAGGTAATTTAATAGTTAAACCATTCCCAAGTAAAATTAATGTAGAATCCCTAATTTTCTTAGAATGCATTTAGGGAGACATATGTGGACCTATTCATCCTCACTATGGACCATTTATATATTTCATGGTTTTGATAGGTGCGTCAACTAGGTGATCATATGTTTGTTTACTTTTGACCCGTAATGTTGCATTTGCTAGAATCTTAGCCCAAATCATTAAGTTAAGAGCACAATTCCCTGATAACCCAATCAAGATAATTCGTCTTGATAATGCTGGAGAACTCCAATCTCAAGCATTTATAGATTATTGCATGTCTATAGGAATTACCATTAGACATTCTTTTCCACATGTCCATACTTAGAATGATTTGGCAGAATCTCTAATCAAATGTATTCAATTAATTGCTAGACCCTTAATCATGAAAACTAAGTTACCAACTTTTAGCTTGGGGACATGCGGTCTTTCATGCATCATCTATAATTTGTTATAGGCCTATTGCATACCATGAGCATTCCCCATGCGACTCATTTTAAGTCAACAACCAAATATCTTACACTTGAGAATTTTCAGTTGTTCAGTGTATGTTCCCCATACGACCTCCCAACAGAACTAAGATGTGTCCACAATGAACACTTGAGATTTCTATTGGATTTAACTAATCGTTCATTATAAGATACCTTGAGCCCTTAACATGGGATTTATTTACTGCACGTTTTGCCGATTGTCACTTTGATGAATCAAGTTTCTGACCATTAGGAGGAGATAAAAAGTCAATTAAAAAGAATGGCGCGAAATTGCTTGGAATGTATCGACTTGATCACATTATGATCCACACACAAATTAGTGTGAACTTGAAGTTCAAAAGATCATTCATTTGCAATAAATTGCAAATACATTACTTGACGCATTTACTGATGCAAAACGAGTGACAAAATCACATATTCTAGATGTAAATGCTCCTTCAAGAATTGATGCCTTTGTGTAACAAAATGCACAAGAACCAACAAAACACATAAAGCGTGGAAGGCCAGTTGGATCAAAGGATACAGTTCCTCGAAAGAGGAAAACTGGAGTATGACACGTGTCGGACGTGTACAATAATTTTTCCTTTTATATTATACTTTAACTATTTTGCAGTAGTGGCCACAAGGATTTATCAAACCTCTCTAGGAAAAAGGACTTTTAAAGGTTTTTATTATTTTTATTTTTGTTTATAATAATAATACTAATTAAACTAACTAATAACTAAATATAATATAATAATACTTAAATAAATATATTATGTTAATTAACTAACTTATCTAAACTAATACAATATAGTATCACAATTAATCAAATAGATTAAATTGAATAATAAATAAATATGTAAACAAATATCCAGAACAATGAAACATAAACCCGTTTTGCATTCTAAACATGTAAATCCTATCCATATATAGTTATGAATGATCACGTGTCACGTGTGTCAAATATAACCCATAAAAGGTTGTCAATCCCACTTGGGTATAGTAGTGGTGAATCTATAGGATTCAGTCAAATTGAGTCTAACAAACAGAAAAGTAAATCTGGGGGGTTTTTGAAATGGAAAATGATTTTTTGACATTCTTTTGTTACATACATTTGCTACATAATGATGTAGATTCCCTTAAAACTTGTGGGGTCCACATATCTCAATCAAATCTACACCATTGTGTAGCAAATATATGTTTCCTAGAATGTTAGATTATCATCTTCCTTTTGAAATAGTTTTATCTTAAAGGTCTACTAAAAAAAGAAGTAAATAAGTTGTAAATAAGAAAATAGAAACATACCTAAGTCTATGAATCCACAATCTAGCCCTATGTTGTTTCTATTTCTTGTATCATCGACTTTGAAAGATGGGTTTTAAAATAATTTCTCTAGATAGGCTATATGTGTCGGGGTCACCAACACCCTAGTTCCCCTATTCTTGATAGATAGGGCAAACACTCCCTAAATACTTCTCTTACTCCTTCGTACAACCTTGCGCAACCGCTTTCAAGATTTAACACGTGAGCATCATTAACAACTCTGTGGAAACACCTACCCTTAGATAACCTTAGGCAACCGCTCTCAAGATCTAACCTAGTTCTCGATGTTACTCACCTAGAACAACATGTATGTCAGGTTTATTGCTCTAAGTGATTGCCACTTCTCAACCCGTCTGGTTTCACGACGCAACCTGATTGATAACATGTCAATGAATTTATGCCTAGAGATTTGCAATGGATATAAAAACTCTAAAATATCATTGAGACATCGTTAAAAACAACAACATATAGATAAAGAACTGAATCAAAATACTATTATATTAGAAAATCTCAACAAAACATAAAAAACAACCTACTACTCGCTAGATAGCTTCATCCCCGACCTAAATATTAAAGAACCTAGTCGGACAAGGCTACTCTACCTTGCTCTGCTCCTAAATCACTCTGAATTACAATGTGTCTTCATCCATAGAGGTGCCTCCTTTGTATAGGTGTGATTGGGGTACAAGAATAACAACTCTCGGAATAAGAACCTTCTTAAAAGTCTCAAAACTTCTATTTTGCGAAGTTGGCGCTGCCAGTGATGCCACTGTTATGTGGGAATGACGTAGAATGGCGACGTGGCTTAATATAACAAGTCTTGGTCTTCAATTCAGTCAGGTATTTCTATTTCTGGACTTGGCGCTGTGGTTGATGTCGTCCCTTGTAGAGTTGATGTCGTTCATTCAATTCTGATGCCATTGGTTGTTCTGCCGTGACGTCTTGCTTGGCATCGTGGGTCTTCACTGGTGCCGTCTATCCATTCTGGGGGTGTCAAGCCTGCTGGTTTTTGACCTATCTTTGACTTCTTTCCGGGATTTGCCCAATTCACGCACAAACACTCAAATACCCTGTAAATCTCCAAAGTAAATATATAGGGCCATAAAACATGACTTTTGACTTGATTTACATAGCAAAACATTTATGAAAAAGTGCATAAATAATGACTCATCAATGAGCATACTTTTTAAAGGAAGATAAATCATTAAACTCTAATCATAAGTAAGTAAACATCCTTTAACCTGCCATTTATTCTCCTTATACCGATGGAAAAGTCATGTTCTAATTCTATTGAGCTAACTCTTTTATTCACACAAAGACATTAGCTTAGAACCGCATCAAACTTTATAAGAACTTCGAACTACTTAATCTAACATCTTCTGAAAGCCAATTCAACACTAGATTTAGATTTCAAATTCACTTAGGATATTTAAAGGATGTTTGCCTTTCAAACAATCCTAGTTACTACTTTAATTAGGTAATAAAACCATATATCACATACATATTCACAACTATGCATACAATATGTAGATCCATGATTAAAATCAATAGATATTAACCTATTAAATCAGTGAATCAAAGAATACGATTGGCGTAAAGCATTAACCACATATTCATCTCATCATAACTACATTGCAAAATGGATCTAGTTCACGTTCAGACTTTGTTTAGATTAAACAAACTACTCACTCATAATCATAAATAACATTGCAATAATATAAATAAAAGACATAATTGAAAATACCTCTAAATTAAAATACTTGAATTTTCAAAAGCAATAAAATAATAGACAATGTATGTAAATTATGTAGACTATGGCTCCAAGAACAACCAAAACTTCTAGGGCTTCAAAGTATGATCAAGGGCAATTAATTTCATAACTCTAGGTTAGTATTTATAGTATTCTAAGTATTAAACATCCAAAAACAACTCAAACAAATTGTAGTTATCTAAAACTCTCGAGATCTAACTCAACAATTCATAGCGATTGATGTGAGTCAAAAATCGCTGGGAAAATCAAGAATTTTGAGCTCACTGGTTTTTTCTTGTGTCCATCAATTTAGCCATCAATTTGGTGCCTCACAGGAATTGTTGAGAATCGATGGTTTATTATTCTAGTTCATCTTTGCTTCCTTAGTGATAATTTTTCATATACTTCTTTCACTTGATTAATTCCTTCATAATCTTTCATTTTTCCTTCATTTCTTCATATTCTCCATTTATTACTTGAAATATCAACAACAAGAAAAACCCAGTGTAATATAGTCTTTTACATATACAATCATCCTAAAATGAATTATAAAACATGTTTAATTATTGAGTTATCAAATGCCCCCAAACTCAACACTTCGCCATCTCGAGCAAAAGAATACTCTCAATCATATTCTCTTTTCTTCCTTCGTTCTGATTTCATAATTATATTCTCTAATTCTTAAACAAAAATGATATTAAAATATAAATAAATATATTACCTTCATAAAAATAATAATCATGATAGAATATAAAGAAATGAAGAACAATACCATTTATTTGACATTTCAACCTTCTAATTGTGCAATATAATTCAAAGTTAACCAATCACCAAGGTCAAGGCACTACATAAGTTTTCTCAATCTCCACTGACAAGCATCAAGCTTACGATATCTAATATAGAATCTTAAGATACAAATCACTAAATCAATCTCATTTTCAAACAATACTTAAAATATCACCACAATCAACTCGATAGGAACTTTTATTCACCAATAATCATCATTTCATATTCATTTGTTGGAATTAAAAAGATATACTTTACTTAACTTAGCTATAAGTACTCAAGCAAAACCTTTTATTTGAAGAATTTTCATAAACTTCCTTCCACACTTTATATACCTCTCTTTCTTCTTCTTCAATTATATAAATTCATTTATTCTTTATATTCCTATGGTTCTCTGCTCGATTTCCTTTGAAATCCGTTATTCTTTTTATAGAAATTATTTCTGTCACTTTCCCACCACTAGATTCCCTGCTCCATTTTTTTAGGAATATGTGGGTCTCTCTATTTTTTTTTAAATACTCTTGTTAGCTTTTCTCACTTTCACTATAGTTATGGAAGTATTCTATCCAACTAAGTAAAGTTTATTGGCTAATTTTTTATTTTTCTCCTCAATTGTGGCATAAACTTTCAATGCGTATACATATATATAGATAAACTTGATCAATAATCTTTGTATACCAAGATTCTTAGAAATCTGTCTTGCTTATCTTGCACTATTGTTTCGATCTTCTACCCATTATAATGTCTAACACAAAGTAATCAATCCCCTCTAAACTCCTCTAGTGCACACAATCTAGGTGAAGTCAAACAGGGTATAAAATTTATATTTTTCATAGGTAATAATAATATATCATTTCCATTTAAATCCAAATTATATTCAATTCCATATTCCTAACTAAGTAAAATGGAAAAATATTACCCGTATTGTGGAAAACTTTGAAAAATTCACAACGTTCAACTAGATTATACCTCACATTTCTTCTATACTTCGCATCTTCATACTTCACTTCACCTAATACCCTCAAAATCATTCTAAACCTTGTCCTCAAGGTTTAAAAGTTAAGTCGAGTGTTCCAACAAAAATAAAAATACCTCGTGAAGCATAAACGAATAAAATAAATAACTAAAGAACATAAGAATGAATTGAATAAGTGATTGAAAACATAATAAATCTAAGCATCATATAATTTAAAGGGACATATCAAACCAATGTATAAAATCTTAACACACTAAAGCGAAACTATCATAGTAAAACGCTACATCATTCTAATCATAGGATTACAAACAAAGACCTCTCAATAATAACACACATGAAAAGATTACATAGAGAAGAAAAATCTCGGAACCTTCGTCTAGATGTCGCATCATCACCATCATCCCCATGATCAGGTTGTTAGGACTGGTAGCTTGCCTCAGGATCATAGAGGGTGTAGTCTACTCCCTTCACCTGGTTATCTTTAGTGAAAACTCACTGGTTGAGTATCCTCAGCTGGAGTGATAGAATGTAAATGTTGGCTCCCCAACCTTGAGTCCTCCTGGTCTTGCATCGCTCTAATCCATAGATGCTTTGGGCGATCTCGCGTTGGTTCTGGAACTTAAACTCTTGATGTCTCAAAGTTCTCATCTGATTACACAAGATTTTTTGCATTATGGCCATTTCTGTCTCGTCCGCATACATGCCAGTGAAGTCTTCTACAAGTGGCTCTAGTGGTCTGATTAGCCTACTCATTATACAATGCAGTTTGAGTTGCTTCTAAGTTCTTTTAGTTATCTGCCCGTATTCTTCTTCTCTCTGTTGGTTCTCTTCTTTATGTGGCATTTGTCTCTCGTTCGTCCTCTGAGTAAAGGTATCTCGGTACCTTGTTACTTTTCTCAATGACATCGTCAGTGAGGGTCTGAGAATACATCAAACTTGACTCCTCTCATTGGGACTCGATTTTGCTTGCAAAACTCATTGATCATCAAGGGAAAAGGCACTCCTTCATTTTTCTTTGTAGTTATGGCATTCCTAATCGCTTCATAGATTATTCGACCAACGTCAATATACCCGATCTTTTGACTATGTGGTACATGAGAGCTGCCTTATAGTTTACCATGTTATAGTGTTGTAAACTAAGCTATAGGTTCGTGTTCGGAAAAAGCTCTAGGCTTTGGTTGTTTTCCTAAAATTCTTGGATGATATGTGCTTCGGTACCATCTGAGTCAAAATGGAAACCATCACTCGGAATAGCTTCTAAATCGTTCCTAATAGTTTTGTGGTGAAATCCGTGTCTATACATGTACTCAGGTTTAAGGTACTCGTTATGTTGCCTAAAATGTACTTCCGGTAAACCACAATACCAGTTTATTCTCTCAGGTGAGTAGTCCACTGGTCTTCCTCGGATAATTGCTACTTTCTTATTCTCATCTCTGTACCCATTCACATAAAATTCTCTAACTAAAATTCCACATCCATTTTCAACTGAGGACCCCGCGTCATTATCGACGTAGTAATCCTTAGTCAATAATCACAAGTTCCATTCCCTAATTATGTTTAAGATCGTAGGCCCGTACTTGGCTTCATTTTTTATGTTAAAACCTCTCCGGTATAATCTTTCGATTCTTACTAATGTCGCTCTCCATCGTAACAATGGCTTTAGTGTTGATAAGGCTTGTTGGGCCATGTGCCCTAGGTCAATCTACAAACATTATTTATCTTATAATTTTAGTTAATAAAATTGAGGTTTTCATTTGTTGTTTTATTATAAGTGATTGCATGTATACCTTATAGTAAGATCCAAGGGTATTTGTTAAAATATCATAAATGTCCCTAGTCGATCATTATACTGGGAACTATAATGAATTTATGCTACTGTGAATCTTGATTGATGGTCACGTGATGATCATGCGTATAGGGATACGAATCGAGATCATGAGTACTTGTTATGGGAACAAGGTACTGGACTGACCCGTTATGAGAACACCGCATGGATTAAGTCATAAGTGTTACTCATGATATGTATATCATTAGTCTTTCGACTTGAAATTACCATGTACTTCAATATTAGGAGCATGGTAATTTGACACAATCAAACATTGTCTTTAACTGGACGATTATAAAGATTGTGATTGGTTACCATGTGAATAATATGTGAAGATGTGTAATCAAAATAGAATTTGTCCCTCTTGTATATAGAGAGATATCAGTGGATCTCTCGATATGATGGATTGATAATAGCCAAGTCATGTGAATTGATATGATCAATATCACTTAGATGTTTTCAGTTTAGCTAAAGATCGAGACTAATACGATTGAACATTAAGGGTGACTTTCTATGCCTTATGTTTAATCAAACGATATCGCATGACAAAAATATATGATAAATGTTATTCATTAGGTTGTATCAATTTTGATATTCATGCTACTTAGGTAGTCATAATGCCTTGCTAGAGACCGCTTATGACTTGATACCAAAATGGTTTTGGCTTACTAGC